>JAAFCE010001036.1:39026393-39107937 GCA_013389805.1 Trigoniulus corallinus | reverse complement strand
GGGGGGGGGGGGGGGGGGGGGGGGGGGGGGGGGTTTGCCACTCTCATAAACCTACCTCTGGCGGAGTAAATGAACCCCTATAAACTAGCCATAATAATGACGAAATTATACTTACATAACAAGGCGAATAAATGTGCCTTCCGTTATCGTAGACGAGCAGTGGTGGACGGCGGAGTTTGTAAGTCATTTCTAAGTGACTGGTGAGTAAAAGTTAAATGCTCGTATCAAAAGGTAGCTGTCAACAACAGAAAATAGCCACAAATAAGTGCTCACATTATTTGTGATGCCTCGGCATGATGATTGATTACCGATATTTATTTATTTCAGGTGTCAACGGATGCACTCACTTCCAGTTCCAGTGTCGGACCACACGAGAATGTATAGCAGTGTACAATGCCTGTGATGGAATTCCACAGTGTGGTGATGGCAGTGACGAAGGCGATGATTTAGGATGCCCACCTGGTAAAGATAAAGCTTTTATAAGATTCGTCAATCATGGCGATAATTTTATAAACACGGCAATGATATTGCATTTGTGTCAAACATTGTAATGAAAGCGGCGAGGGCGGAATTTTCTAATCACGATTTTGTAAACAAAGTATTTCCAGTTAATTAATAGCTCCAATATTTCTTGAAAGAAATTGTCACAGGGTAGGAAAAATACAACCGTAAACAAAAATATCAGGTGTAACGGTAAACAAGGCATTACCTTGGCCTTTGTCCTTTAAGGACATGTGTAAACATTAGTATTTCAGAATTATAAGCTCTATCATTCAACTTCAGCTTAATCGTGATTATCAGTTAATAAAAGAGTTAGCTAGTCATAGCCCTATTAAAAAAAAATTAAGTTATGATCGGAATTCAAAGGTGTATGATTAAGTTGGAGACGGGGCGTGACTAACACTGACGTCAACCAAAATATCGAACGTATGCTTTTCGAAAACACGACCCCCAACTCACCAACTTTGTCGTTGCTGGTTAGTCCCTCGAAGAGTGATTTACAGCATTCAAAAACATTGCTTAACTATTTTGTTAATCAGAAATAACCACTTGGGTAAAAGGTTATGATTAATTAAAAAATAGTACATGAATGAGCACAATTTCAACACACTTCCGTCGCCGTTGAACGTCAGAATAGAACGCGTGAACACACGCGCGCTTAAATGTTTCGAAATGTTCCAAGCGTCACTAGCGCACCTAGTGTCACATTGGCTTTAGTTTTAAGCTGTTTTAAAACTTTTACTAAAAGAAAAAAAGATGTTTCATATGAATCCTTTTTAACTACAGAAAAACTGCCCTCGCTGTGACAAAAAGTTATTTTAACGAAGTACGTAGTAATGAAGTACAAGAAGAAGAAACAGAAAAACGAGCGCCGCATGCGGTTTCATAAAGAAACTCTGCTTGACGTCAGAATTTCTTTTTTCATTCCTTTGGTAAATCATTTTCGGAGGTCAATGCACACACAAACACGTGAAACTGGTTAGAAATGGGGGAGAGAATTGCAGAATGGTTCCCCCTCCCTCTTACAAGATATGTTCACGATCCAGTTTCAACTGGGGAGAACTATAAAGAAATCACGCAACGAACCTTACGTTAAGGTGAAATGCATCACGTCACGGATCCACGCGTCGGCGACCATTTCGTCGTGGGAGTGAATTTCTAGCGGGGAGTAAGATTGAAAAAAAGATTGTTACCGTGTGTTATTTCGGGTTTTTACTTTCTTTTCTAGTTTAATTGCAATTCTTTTCACCTTGTCCGTCCACTCACCCATTTATCCTGACTTTCATCCACTCTATTCAGCAAGCTATTTGCATATTGCCTCCATTATCACCCTGCTTCACTTTGGACATTGTCATTAACTGCATAATCGCCGAAAACCACTCAGCGAAATATATCACAGTAGCTGCAATGGTAGAATGCGTTCCTGTTAATCTTTATACAGTTGGAGTGACTGTGGACGAGTATTTTGCGTTTGAGAATTCACCCCCCGCCTTGGTGGCTCAATGTGCAGGGTGTCAAGGGCGCAGGTTGCAGATTAAATCCTGTCTGAGCTGTGTTCTTTTCTGCCGGATGAAAGTACGTCTGTACGACTTTCTGTACGTCTAATTTCCACCCTCCTGACTGGTGGATACATGAACAATCGTAATAGACCCGCAAAAGGGCTTAGGTGCTTTTCTAATAACTCGGCAGAAACAGTATCATTCACTGGTTATTTGTAATTTTATTCAATGGACACCTAGTTCTTTATGAAGCCAAATGGTAAGAAGAGAGAGGCCGCGAGTGTGCCTTCTTTCGGATGAGGAGTAAAACCAAGGTCCCGTGTGGGTATACGATGGCACTTGCACGTAAAAGAACCCTCTCTACTATGCAAGGGGTCGATGAGGCAAAATTTCCAGGTGTAGGAGCTCGCCCCCACCCTGGCGTCGGTAGCATTTCCCAACGAACACTAGACCGACGATAAATAAGCGTAGGGGTGCAGCTTTGGCCGGCAACCGGCTGCAGAAAAAACTATGACCAATACATCGCCCCATGTCCATTCAGAGGGACAAGATGGGCACCCGATCCTGCCATAGGCGGGAAAAGGGTTAGGAGTTGCTTGTATGGTCAGAGTCAAACTAGGAGTCTTCGAACTGAACAAAAGCCCAATACCGTAGTCCAGAAACAGCGACAGTTATTTCGAAACATGCTATCACAGGATAACAAGGGCCCTGAGACACATTCGCAGTCAGACGTCGATCGACGTCAATAAAGATATATTTCGGCAAGACGGGTATAGAAACTCCCTCCCACTTCGTGTGGGTGAGCGTGGATGACTTCCGGGAAGCCGTAATGACCCTGTATAGCATTCTATAATGTCACCTATACGCATGATTCCATGGCAAATTCTACACAAAGCGTAGATGAGAGTCGAATTTCTTCTATGGTACTGTAGGAGTTTGACTGGTTGGTCTGCATGACCTTGGCAGTATTATTACTGTAAATCGACTTCAAATATGTCAAAGAAAATAACAAACCTATCTTTCTAAACAATTCATAGCAGAGGTCAAATCCTTTCCGAAAATTATGTAATATTGAAAAAAAGCATAAGAAGGTTAATACTCCTTATTTAGCATCAAAAAAACGTTCTTCCTTTTATGAAGGTTAACCGTAAAGCACCAGGTAGGTAGGAAGAATACAGTAGGTGCTTGTTGTAGTGATTTCAAATGTTTTGGCAACTCTCCGCCTCTAAATCTTTTCGAATTTCTTTAAGCTAGTGCTGAATCGATACTGGACTGAGATGGGTTGGCTTCTTTCGGGCGACAGAGAGAGGCCACGAATGTGCCTTCTTTCGGATGAGATGTAAAACCGAGGTCCCGTGTGGTGTATGATGGCATTTGCACGTAAAAGAACCTTCCCTACTATGCAAAGGGTAGATGAGGCAAAATTTCCAGGTGTAGGAGCTCGCCCCTCCCCTTGGCGTAGGTTGAGTGCCCCAACGAACAGTAGACCGACGATAAATCAGCCTAGGGGTTGCAGCTTTTGTTAGCAAACGGCTGTGGAAAAACACTGTCCAATATATCGCCCTTGTGCCCAGTCAGAAGGACAAGATGGGTACCCGACCCTGCCATAGGCGGGAAAAGGGTTAGGAGTTGCTTTTGTTAAGCGTTGACATCAAGGACAAATTCACATTAGTGTCGCCTACATGCTTAGGTTAGTTGGGTAGCAATTAAGTTACTGTAGTTGTCATTGGAATATCTTCTGGTCATTTCTACTTCCTATTTTGGCTCGTTTCTTCCAAGTTCCGGACTTGTAGGTAGCCGACCTTGCCCTAGGCTGAAAAAAGGATTTGGTAACGAAATATCATTATCTACAACGGAAATCGACCACCTTTCCTTATCGTGGATCAGAAACATAATGTCACATAATGACGGGCCATATTCATTTAGTATTATTCAACTCCTAGCAGTAATCATGCCTTTATCATGTCTATCAGACTGTTGTCCACCTACTGTATATCCTGCGTACCTGTGATAGACTTGACCAGCATGTCCCCTCTTCTCCTGACATGTTCATAACACCTCAACATATTTTCATTTTTCCGCAGTGTCGCCCACTCCGTACAGTAAGTGCTCGTAATACAGTTATTTCTCGCACTGTCTGCCTTTGCCACCCCTTTATTTTGTGTCCCAAGCAACCTAATCGGTCTAACCACTTCTCTTTGGAATCTCCCCTTTAACTCATTGGGGCACTCCAATCAGCCGGAATCCCACATACTGTCGCTGTCGTCACTCTGTCCATCCTGCAATGAGACTTTGGGTTTGATATCAAGCATTTCAACTCATTTTTTCCCTTTTCGCCCCATAGAGTACTTATCACCGACCCAGCGACGCCACTGGACTGGCCTGAGTACCCAGCCCAGTGGCGTCGCTAGGGTCCCGAAAAAAGTCACTTCTTCTGCTTTGGTGTCACCCCATTTCTCATGATGCGAGTGGTGTCACCCGTTGCGGCCCGCACCCCCTAGTGACGCCACTGACCCAGTCTTCACTTTAATTACTTTGAGGTCCTCGTCTTTAAGCCCATTCTCTAAATCTATCATCTACCAGATTTGGGGGCCATAGATTTCCGCTTCCTAGTTCACTTAGTATAGTGTACAGTAGTGTAGCAGTAGACTCAGCAGAGGTACATTATTGGTCAAAGGCGGTTATTTCATCATCATCATACCCTTATCTCGCCTGTGGCAGGGTCAGGTCTGCGGGTTCTAGCCCTCCACTCTTGCCTATCTCCAACCAGGTAACCGTCCACCCCACACACTACCACCCATACACACCACACACACTACCCCTGCCACGGGTGCTTCCGACCTCCTACATTCTTGCAGTGGACCTACCGAACTCCTCCTTCCCTCTTCCCATTACGTCTCCATGCCACCTCAATCTACTCTGTCTCATTTTTTCAGCGATGTCCCCCACCCCCATGCAACCTGTAATATACCGTAAAATCTCACGTAGTGCCCGCGGATTATACGCAAAACATAGGGTCATTTAGTGCGGACTATATGCGAGGGCGGATTATATATGAGTGCGGAGTATAAATGAAACCAAGAGTTCTCAATGAAAACTGCTCCCCATTTTCTGAACATTGTATTACACTTAACAACACGACTTTACACAGTGCGTTCTTATTTATATGATAATGCAATATAAAATCTTTCACATTTCAATTTCATCGTCAGAACAATCTGACATTTCATGTTCAAATTCATTTGATCCCATTGCCCCTACAGTAGGAATTTTAAAATACGGACTATACATGAGTGCGGACTATATTTGAAACATACCCATCTCTAATGCGGAGTATAGACGGGTGCGGACTATATTTGAGATACGGACTTTACGTGAGATTTTACGGTACTCATTTCTAATTGTATCGGCTCTCGACACTCCTCTAAAGCTGGGTTTACACTGCGCGCAACATACGCAACATTCGCTCAATGTAAACAGGGAGGGCGAGACCGGCGAGATTGCCGCAAGCCTGTGGACCGCAGCATTCGCTACTTGCATTCTATTGACGTGGCTCTTCTTCACCGCCCAACACTTGTCATCCATATAGCATAGCTGGTCTAACCACTGCCCTGTAGAACTTCCCTTTCAACTTGATTGGGACCCTCCTATCACGCAGGACTCCACTTGCCTGTTTCAACTTCAACCATCCCCCATTGATTCTACGGGTAACATCCGAACTACAGTATCTCCCCGTTGCTCTGGAACACTGGTCATAGACGGTTATTTGTCTTTCAGATAAGACAAGCTTCATGTGCGAGTTCTGAACCCACAATACAATTTATTTAATATGTGAATTAGTTAAAAAAATTTTGTAGAAAATAGAGAGCAAACTGTACAAATGTAGCTTATTGTAGTCCAAGAACGCATAAAAAAACGCTGTCCTTCGACGACTTTACACGTTTGCGTCCTTAGGCGCTAAGAACTGGACACTTGGGCGTGTTTCATGCTATACAGTATATATATTAATTTCTATATCTGGAAATATTAATTGGGTCGAATTGACCTTGTGGTGGAGTCTGTGTTGGACAATAGCATTTCCGGATTAGATTGTCAACGCTTTTGTTCTCTTTATCTAGCCTCTCCCTCTATGTCCTCAGGAGTTCGAATTTCGAGATTTCCAAAAGGATGAAGTCCACTCTGTGGTCATTGACACTGAAGCCATCATCTCTTTCTCGTTCATTTACTTTTTCCAAATTTTAACTGACCCTCTGCATACTTTTTGAGGTACCAGTTTATTGTTCGCCAAAGGTAAAAGAAAACAACTGTTTTTTTTCTCTCTCTCTCTCTTTAGATCTAATGCACTTCCCACTTTTTGAGCTCAGGGCAATCAAATTTTCTTCAATGTCTTTTCTCATAACACTTCCTGCATATGAATACATGAAAGACATAATAATGCTCAAGTCACTGGGTTAGGGACAGGCCGGCCCTGCGAATGACGCAAGAGTATGAAATGGAAGCACCCACCCTTCCTATTCTTTCTTTTTTCGTCCTACAAGCGACCACGAGATGCGTGTTGATATGAAATTGCAATACGACATGTGTGCAGCCCTGCTCAGTGTGATAACAAAAATGACCTCAAGGGGTGCAAAGGGTTTATATGCTAATGGAGTTTAATTTTTACTTTCTCTCTTGTTCCCTTAAACGAAGGGGGTTATACGAAGGACATTCAACTTTCTGAGATTGAAAACACAGGTTAGAAGAGTTTGAGTAGGAAGCACGTCAGCAGTCCGTTTAAGACCATGCCGAATTAAAATGCTAGTCACTCACAGTGCGTAATTGCCAAACTTCACAAGCTTACCACAAGGCCACTATTTCGATAGTTGGCGAGCCACTGAACAACCTGTGAATGTAAATTACCTGCAGTAACATTCTGTTATGAATCAATGGACGGAGTACTGAACTTGCCTCCTAAGTCCAAGAGTGCCGGATGTGTACCGCAGACTCTGACGTTGAGTGCGCAACCTCTTTGACCTTCCACTGCATGAGATTTCCCCGAGGAATGTGTTTAAATCTGGGAGGATCAAACGCTAATGGAATTGTAACCGGAAGTCGCATTAAGCTCTCAGTCCGGAAGACATTCATCGGTAGTTCAACTGCTAGTGTGCTTGACTCATGAGCTCGGAAGCTGTAGTCCCGTGTGGTGGGTGTGTTGTCAGCTGCACATAAAAAACAATTCGTAGGTGCAATCGTTGGCAGGTGCAGATCGGTAGAGCTGGTTCCGCCCTTCGCCATGGTGTCAATCGTTGGTTTTCAGGACCAGCTGATAAATCCAAGCCCTTGAGTTGCTCGAAGAATGGCTATCATCGAGTATACTGTAAATGTTTCGTAGGCTTTGTGTGGGAGGACTGGACAGGTGGTCAGGATGGAGCCCATATTCTCACTACTGGTCTGTGTGAGCCCCTGAAACCTGTAATGTTCAATAGGGACAGTCATAAAATATCGACTGCCATAATCACCGTCTTGCATATACAGTACCTTAAAATGTGTTTTGTAGACATATTACAACAGGGTGATTTTTGGAAAGTAATTATAGATAAATGAATTCCTGACACTAACTGATAAAATAATGACTGAAATTTTCTTTTCAGATGGCAGAAGGTTTTCCGGAAACTCTGCCACCTCTGCTTCTACGCCGATGCAACATCAAAGACTTGGGCAGTCTTTGACTTTTTTCTCTGGTCACCCAAAGGTCCAAGATGATGGTGGTGTTGGTGGTGATCAGCATATTGGTCTAAATGTAGGCTCACAGAACCACCTGTCCCTTTCAAGGCCTAGTCTTCAGAGTCATCACTTAACCCCTCAGCAGCAGTCACAACACTACGACGACCATGATCAAAGAATTTCAGATTTTGAATCAGGAAATATTCAACCTTCGACATCCACAGTGTTACCAGTACAGGACAAAGCTCCTACTGGTGATATTCACCAGTCGAGCTCTACTAACAACGATTCAAACTTCAAGCAACCTTCTTCTGGAACTAGACAGAAGGTCACTAATAATGTTGATGGTCAAAGCTATTCAATGACTATGGAAAATAGCGGACATTTGAGGTATCCAGGAAAGATTCCCGTCAGAAATGATGGAACGGATGAATCGTTCTACAACGCCATTCCGGAGAATTACAATTCGAAAACAGGACGTCAACAAGGACCCTCTAACTTAGATCATCACTACAATACTGGATACCAGTTGTCAATATCTGGCTTAAATTCACTGCAGGACCAGAATAAGGATTCCTCTGCTATGCCCATTCAGCAAGAGTCATCATACATCAGCCATCATGCTATGGACAACCCTGAAACGTAATTCTGAATGCTCCTACTTAGAACCATTCAAGTGCTGCTGCAGCCGAAAAAGGAGGTTTTATTTAGAGTATTTAGTATTTAGTTCTAATATAAAATTTCCGTTAAAAACGATATCCGCTAGCAAATATTTAATAACCGAGAAATATTAATTAAGGCTTTAAAGCCGTTGAAGTGGTATTCTACCAAAAGACCCAAGAATACCTCAAAATAACGTTCCTTCTCTCGGTGCCACAACTACAAGCTGGTGCAGATCTTGACACTTTGTTTGCAAACTAGACTAGGCGCATTTTAGCAGTGAGTAAACTGTAAGAGTTTCAGGGTTCACTGGTTGTTCACGAATAATCTTCGTGATGAGAATTCCCTGGTAATGATCAGGTCGTAGATGGCAGTTAGTGATCTGTCAGAAATTCGCAGTTGGGGCACATAGTGCAAAGGTAGAACACATCGAAACAATGCTTTTAAACCGTTTGCGAACAGCTTACTAGCTGTTTAAATGCTGCCTTACGCGATTTGCTGATAGAGACTCAGTGGCGGATGCAGGATTTTCGTCAGGGAAGTGTGCTAATACAGGAGGGGGGGTGAGCTAAAGCTCGCATATATTATGCGCATAGGTTTATATGTGCATAGGGGGGTTGCAACCCCAAAAACCCCACCCTGGATCCGCGCGTGTAGAGACTAGACCAGGGTGGACAATTTTCAACTTCCAATTAGCTTTACATGAACACCTAAGGAGGGCTGAGTCCAATTCCCTGCTGTGGCAACCTAATAGTGTTTCCACCGCTGCCCCACTTTCTCATCCTAATTGGCGTCTCGTAGAGCAGGGGTGGCCAACCAGTCGATCGCGAAGCCAATTTTGGTCGATCACTCGGGATGTGTTGACTTAACACCCGCCTCGGTGACGTAGTGGCTCAGTGTTTCTAGGTCTGCGTCATTGATTCTAAGTTCGATACTGGGCCGAGGTGGGTCCAGTATCGAACCTCCCCCTCCCCCATTTGACTACGCATATGACAACAAGTCGATCGCGACACGTTTTTGGGATAAAAAGTCGATAGCGGCACTTTTTTAAGATAAAAAATAGATCTTATGTACACAAAAGTTGGCCACCCCTGTCGTAGAGCGTTAGTCCACTGTGACCAATTTATAAAAGCGCTGTTTATCATTTACAGTGTTTCTTTTTTGCTGCCGCAGTTTACCTACCCTTGCACTAGACCAGTGGTGGCGAACCTGTGACCCATCGTGAAATATTAAGTGGCCCGAGCTTGAATCATATCTAGTTTATCGTCTCAGAAACAACAGACATGAGAGTTGGTTATCCATACGCAGACCCGGCCCTGCCACCGGCGGGATAAGGGTATTATGCTGGGTCTCTATTTGCTAATTTATTCATTAGTAATAATAATTTATTTTTATTCATAAAATTAAATAGTCCTTGCACCTGACCCGCGGCCAACTGTTTTTCTTTCGTGGTATTGTGACCTGTCTTCGAAAAAGGTTCACCACCACTGCACTACACCATATAGAAAGTATGTTTACCTGTCAACTACTTCACAGAAATGATTATGAACCACATCGATCTCTTTATGACGAGCATCATCGTGGACCAAATAGTAAAACCATAGATGGCGCCTCGGAGTCTGACTTAATGGACCAGAACAGACCACCACTTAGAAGCCATGACCACAAAGGGAATTATGCACCATCCACTTTTAACACTGATTATGGCTCCAGCGCAAATGTCCATCAGCATCCAAAACAACATTACGTTGTGGGTAAGGCCGCTAGCATAAAATAAGTCCTCGGAGCACACATTTGATTTAAATTTTTAGTAATATAGTTAATCAGTGTTGGACATACTCTGTGATTCATAAAGGTGAGGATGAACCCTACGTGACTGCTCAGGAGCCCATTTACACTCACCATTCTGTAGGTGTTGGACCACCACCGCCGCCGCCGCCTTCAGTGGAAAATAGCGATCAGAACGGAGAGTGGTCCTCATCGCATCAGCCTACATACGAAGAGAAGTGAGCATTTTTAAGAACGAGCACTCAAATATCTATTCATCAAAATGGAGATCTCATTTATTTGAGTTCATATGCAGCTATCCTAAAAAAGGTCAGAACTCTGGACCGATTCGTCAACCTGGCAATTTGCACATACACAGATATCCTGTAGAAAGACCAAGCTTACCGGATAACAACGACTCAAGAGGATCTGCTGGTGGACAAGGTGCAAAATACTATCAGAAATTAGCACTATAGTATCATGAGTCACAATCTAACCATATTTTTTTTTCTTACTAAGCATTTAACAAAAATATAAATAGGCCACCGCCGATTACCAGTCAGGAGGACAACAACCGTTATTGGCAACTAGATGACACTACGGATCATAAACCGACACTGAAGAAGCCAATGATCCCGCCACCAGGTTAGTATTGTTGGAGGACTTTATGTACCACAGGACATACACCAGGTAATCTATAAAAATAAAACTCCTTTCACATTCCCATACACCAGCCATTGAAGACTCTGCAAGAAATTCAAATTCAGAAGACGACTTACAGTCACAATATCATACGAACCACCATCCATATCACCTTCTTAAAACATCTAACAATCAAGAAGCGGAAGACCATCTCCCTGCCAAAAGTCACAGTGGATCTACTTATAGTTCTTCAAACACATCAGTAAAATCAGAAATAGCCATCACGAGCCATAATTTGGCAGGACAGAAATCTGTGGTCGATCACCAAGTGACCACCATCACCACAACTACGACTAAAGTAGCTTCCAAGCCTCAATCGCAGGTAGAAGTTAACCTGGCTCAAGTAGACGTCGATAGGACAGAACGGGCATCCGAAGCCAGTGGAGCAATTCTTGCCCTGACTCTGGGACTGTCCATCACGGGATTATTGCTAGTTTTGGTTGGATGCCGTTTGAGGATGGTTCATAGAAGACTGAGACGTGGACGATCACCATTTGCGCATGACGCAGATTATTTGGTCAACGGGATGTATCTTTAACTGGCAGAGAGCGTGAGACCTGGAGTTGACCAGTAGCCTATCAACATCACCTTCACTCGTTGTTCTAAGTCCTGTAACAAATCCATATTCCACTGGGACTGTTTCAGTAGAAGACAAATGACATTTGAGTCAAAAAAATACCGCTATTAGAGTGCGACATGTACTGAGTCGTAGAGGACGACCTTTACCAACTTAAAGGTTGTTTTGATTTCTTCTTGTTTCATTCGTCATCGTGAAATTGAATTTCTTCAATTAGAAATGCAATGAAACCTGCTGCGGTGCGATCAAGTAATACGGAGAGGATGGTTTGATGCTTGTCAACATTTCCACAGAATTCCATGGGGACGGGCAGCAAATTCATTTCATACATTAAAATGTTACTTGTACATAAACCTATTAACAAATAGCATACTGTACCTATATACAACTATTCACATTCCTTGACGTATAGGGGTGTCTCTTTACCCGTGGGCCCTATGCTGTAGCCCCTTCACAGATCTATGGTCCATAATCCTATAAAAGGGCAAATTGTATTACAATTAACGCGTCATTAACAGATGAAAGATGTTCCTGGAAAGCAGAGGAAGGACATAAACAGGAAACAGAAAAAGGAAACGAGTAGATGTCAGAGAAGTGATGAAGAGGGCAGGAACAGGAAGAAGAGATGAGGACAGTGCAAGACACAGGACAACCAAAATGAACAGTGGCAGAGGAAGGGAGTAAAGAGCATGTGTTTGTTGATACACGGAAATGTCATTAATACAAATTATAACGAAATTAAGTAGTTTGGTGTCTAACTATAATTGAAATGGCTGGCCCTGTGGATGTTCAGAAACATTGCCTAGGGGTGTGGTGTGTACATATTATGAGATTGTTTAAAAAAACGGAAGTTAATTGTTTTTGCTTAGCATTAAGATGAACTGTTCTTGAACAGCAGTTCTTCATCAGAACTGCTAAATCGGAAGTGTGTGTCAACGGTTGTCCTAATGTTAATTTCTAAACTTCATTTCAGGTTTATTTAAATGTTATTAACGAGAGAATTTCTTCGTTTATAGTAGTGATGGCGAACCTTTTGAGCTCGGCGTGTCAAAATTTTGTAAATCCCTGACTTAACTCTGGTGCCGTGTCACATATCGACGTAATTCGTCCGCTTTGCGTAACATGTTCACCAACGGATCACTCAATCTCGCCTTTGATCATCATCATACCCTTATCCTGCCTGCGGCAGGGTCGGGTCTGCGGGTTCTAGCCCCCCACTCCCGCCTATCTCCCACCAGGTCCCCGTTCACCCCACACACAACCATATCCTTGCGTACACCCTGCTCCCACGTCTGCTTTGGTCTCCCCCTGCCCTGGTTGCTTCCGACCACCTGCATTTCTGAAATGGACCTAACGAGCTCCTCCTCTCCTCTTCTCATTACGTGTCCATACCACCTCAGCCTATTCTCCCTCATGTTTTCGGCGATATCCACCACCCCTAGGCAGGAGCGGCGAATTGCGTTGGACACACACCAGTTCTCGTCTGATCACTGAAGTTAAGCAGCGCAACCCCAGCTAGTACTGACATGGGGGGGCCGTTTGGGAAAACTGGGTACTGCTAATACATAAGGAAAGCGGCGAATTGTGTTGGACACACCAGTTCTCATCTGATCACTGAAGTTAAGCAACACAACCCCAGCTAGTACTGACACGGGTGGCCGCTTGGGAAAACTGGGTACTGCTAATATCCAAAAATCGTCGCATTTGTATAGTGTAGTCTTTGCATAAGAGCTACACTGTGGACGGGGCTCTAATGATCTTGTAGTTGAAGGGCCCTAAAGCACCAACAAACAAACAAACAAGCTAATACGTAAAAAAAATCGTCGCATTAGTGTAGTGTCTGTGCGTCTCTGCATAAGAACTATGCTGTGGACGGGGCTGTAATGACCTTTGTAGTTGAAGGGCCCTAAAATACCAACAAACAAACAACCACCCCTAGGCTACCTCTAATATACTCATTCGTAATTCTATCAGCTCTCGACACGCCACTCATGTACCGCAGCATTCGCATCTCGGCTACTTGCATTGAACTACTATTACTGAGTGATGCCTAACCCTGGCCGTTGCGAGAGACAAATATTTGAATCTTGCAACGTTTTGTCTCTGTCGATGGGTGTTACCCAAAGTGAATTTGCGTGTCATAGGTTCGCCATCACTGGTTTATAACATTCTTTTATATAGTTTACAGTTCGCTAATGTCTCTCGAAAGAAAAATATCTGGTTAATTATTGGTCTTGATCTTGGCCCACCTTCGGAAACACTGAGTGATCAGCACAGAATACAAGTGGTCTGAAGAGAGGGAAGGGTTGTTAAATGTTCATTGCACTTCGCCTTTATGGTTTGCTGGTGAACTTGGTCAGTTGCACAAACTCATTAAAAACTGAATTATTATTAAATAGCAGACTTAATCCTCTACAAACTATAAAGACTATTGGTGTTAATGAATTAGTTCTAATTATGGTGTCATATCATTTTCACAATCATTAAACCATTGTCATGCTTATAACGAGTCGGGTCGGCGAGGCCATTCCCTTCTATTTTTAATCAAGTCTCGGCCCATCCCACAAATAGCCATCAGACGCCGTGCAACCTCTAAATCTGATGATGGCTTTGGCCGCCCTGTACCCCTGTAACAGACTTAACCAGCTTCTCCTCTCCTCTGCACATTCTTTTTCATCTCCTATTCCTTTATTTATTTGACAGTCATAATAAATGTCTAATGTAGTTTACACGTCATTGATGATAATCATTCGCAATTAACTTTTATCTCTCCTATATTGAAGGTTTAATGACGCAAGATGCGAACTACTGACCTGGGAGGGGAGCGGCTTATTGCGTTGGACACACCAGTCCTCGTCTGATCACTGAAGTTAAGCAACGCACCTCCAGTTAGTAGTGACGTGGATGGTTGCTTGGGAAAACTGGGTACAGTACTACTAATACCCAAAAGTCGTCACATTAGTGTAGTGTCTGTGCAGTCTCTGCATTAGAACTACGCAGTGGACGGGGATCTAATGACCTAGTAGTTGAAGGGCCCTCAAACACCAACACACCAAATTGACCTGGGAATTTATCCATTTCTACGAGTAGAAAACAGCGGTCGCATTGTGTTGGACACACCGCATCTCGTCCGATCATCTAAGTTAAGTAACACACATCTAACAAGATCATCTAAGTTGGCAACACTGGGTACTGCTTATACTCATTCGTCGTAACAGTGAAGAGCCTGTATAGACTACATTAGTATACATTATGGGCACTAATGACCCATGTAGTTGTGTGCTCTAAAAAGATCGGCTGTAATGCGTTGACCACACCCGCCACACACATAGCAACGCAACCCCAGATAGTGCTGGCATGGGTGACCGCTTGGGAACACTCAGGGTACTGCTAATACCCAGATCGTCGTAACAGCGTAGTGCCTGTGCAGACTCTGCATTAGAACTACACTGTGGACATGGCTTTAACGACAACTGTAGTTGAAGGACCTTCCAACATCAACAAAACCCTATGGTCAGCACCTTGATGCCCCCCTTCATGGCACCACCACAAATCAATAAGTTAGAATAAAACTAAGCCGCTTTTGTAATATATACCTATATTTGAAAAATCCAAATAATTTATAAAATCGGTCCGGATTCCCAGACCACAGCAACGATTAGCCCTCTCCCATGTGGTGGCCATGTTGAGTCAATCACTCTACTAATTAGGTGACCCCACCAACTCTCATGGACTTCAGAGGGGCACATGAATTTAAAAAATAATCAACTATCATCAAGGTAGAGCTAATCGGTAAAGGCCTGTGTGAGACAGTTACAAAAATAGCATATATGCCTCCAGCATTTAATTTAATACACGGGGGTATCATCGGAGGGTCACCTTTTATTATTTCATTAACAAAAACTAGATATAGGCTCGCTATGCTGCATGGCTCAGAGTGTTGGGCAGCAAGGAAGAACCATGAAAGGAGAATGCAAGTAGCTGAGATGCGAATGCTGCGCTACATGACTGAGGTGACTTGGGGGTGGGAGACATCGCGGGAAAGATGAGGGAAAAGCGGTTGAGGTGGTATGGGCATGTGATGAGGAGAGAGGAGGTCCATTATGGGACTGCATGTGATTGGGGGCACCAAGGGTAGGGGAAGACCAAAACGGATGAGGGTGCAGGTGGTGCAGAGGGACACGGAGACGTGCGGGGTGGAGAGGGACTTGGTTGTTGTTGTTGTTGTTTGTTGCTGTTTAAGGTCCCGTCAACTACAAGGTCATTAGAGACCCGTCCACTGCATAGTTCTAATGCATAGACTGCACAGACACTACACTAATGCGACGATTATTGGGTATTAGCACTACCCAACTTTCCCGAGCGGCCACCCATGTCAGAACTAACTGGGCTTGCGTTGCTTAACTCCAGTGATCAGACGAGAACTGGTGTGTCCAACTGCAACTCGCCGCTCCCCCAGGGGAGAGTGGTGGATAAGAACCCGCAGACCCGACCCCGCTGCAGGAGGGAGGAGGGTGAGAGGATGATAATGATAGCTGGATATAAGGCAGTGTCATCAACGAACTGCCTTTGAAAATGTGTTGAATCAATAATGTACCACTCGAAATGTTAGAGGATAGCTTTGTGCTCTGCATTCATTTCTTACATGACACGTTGATATGAGGCTTGTCAGCGGATCTTATGACTTGATCAGATTTGGATTAAATTTTGTTAAATTAAGACATTTTTGTTTAAAATATGATTAAGCAATGTTTTCGTTCAAATTAAAAACAAAGGAGACAGATAACGCAATACCTCGAATAATCTCTTAATTGTAAACTTCTTTATTTGAAATTTGTTTCACGTGACTGATACGCCGTGGAAACCTACCTTCAAAATTATCTTGAATGTAAACTAAACACTGAGAATATATCGTAGAAATGGACGATGGATTTGACACTGATTTCAAATTCATGATATCCTTCAATCACGTAACACTGTCATACCACTTCTACAAATAAAATTCTGAAGTTTTTCAAACATGTAATCGAAAACCTATTGAGATAAACCGTCTTCGACACTGTACCTCATGATAATGAGGGCAATTATAGAAATAAAATTTCCTGTGCTCACTAAAGCTATTATGTAATCACATTCTTTCAGTTCATTATTAAATAGAAATGTAGTTCAAGCAACTCCTAGCCCTTTCCCCACCTATGGCAGGGTCGCGTACTCATCTAATCCTTCTGAATGGGAGCGGCGAGTTGCGTTGGACACACCAGTTCTCGTCTGATCACTGAAGTTAAGCAACGCAAGCCCAGTTAGTACTGACATGGGTGGTCGCTCGGGAAAGCTGGGTACTGTTAATACCCAATAATCGTCGCATTAGTGTAGTGTCTGTGCAGTATATGCATCAGAACTATACAGTGGACGGGTCTCTAATGACCTTGTAGTTGACGGGACCTTAAACTCCAACAAACAAACAACAACAAATCCTTCTGAATGGACACAAGAGTGATATATTGGATTAACTTCTGGATTCATTTAATGGGTTGGGGACAGTGGCGGATCCAGGATTTTCGCCGGTGGGGGGGTTGAGCTAATGCTCGCATCAATTATGCGAATAAGTTTATATGTGCATAGGGGGAGGGGTTGCAACCTCAAAAACCACACCCTGGATACGCGGAGCGGCAAGTTGCGTTGGACGCACCAGTTCTCGTCTGATCACTGAACTTAAGCAACACAACCCCAGTTAGTACTGACATGGGTGGCCGCTTGGGAAAACTGGGTACTGCTAGTATCCAAAAATCGTCGCATTAGTGTAGTGGCTGTGCAGTCCCTGCATCAGAACTACACAGTGGACGGGGCTCTAATGGTCTTGTAGTTGAAGGGCCCTAAAACACCAACAAACAAACAACAACAACTGGATCTGCGCGTGGTTGGGAAGTTAGCCAAGAAGTCATAACAGGACAAACCCTTAGAACAGGAGGAACCCTTAATAACAGGACGAAACCCTTAATAACAGGACGAATCCTTAGATAACAGGACGAACCCTTAGCGGGACAGTATTTTTTTCACTCCGGTTGCCGACCAAAGCTGCAACACTCCTACGCTTATTTATCGTCGGTTTACTGCTTGTTAGGGAATTCCACCGAGCCCCAAATCTGGAAATCGTTGCCTCATCTAACCGTTGGATAGTAGAGAGGGTTCTCTTAAGTGCAAATGCCATCGTACGCCACACGGCACCTCGGTTTTACTTCTCATGCGAAGAAAGGCACACTCGGGGGCCTCTCCCTCGCCCGACAGAAGCCAACCCACCTCGATCCAGTATCGAACTAACGTGAGTTTGCGTTGCTTAACTTCATTGATCTCACGAGAACTGGTGTGTCTAACAACACGCTGGAGGGGTGTGTTGGACACACGTAATCAGGGCTCTTTTATGTGTTGGTGACATCGTACACACCACACAGGGCCATGGGTTTGCTTCTCATCTGAAAGATGTTGTCCAGGTCTTTGGTTCAGGATTCCACCTAGAGCCATTGACGCAGGTAGACATCGAGGCGGGCACCTGTCGCGTTGCGATACGGTCCTGTAATCGTCTTGGGAATCAAAATGAGCTGCCTGTAGTTTAAGGTCAACCCTAGTTGTGTGTCACGCTTATCTAGCACCACCTCACTATTTTATTCGAATTAAAAGTACTTAGGCATAGCCAGTAGCGGTTCTAGCATACGCGAGGCCCTGTGCAAACCTGTGCAAATTGAAAGTGCGAGGCTCTTTCCAAAAATTTGCAACTTGCAAAAGCGAGGCCCCGTGCATTTGCACAGTTTGCACGTGCCTAAAACCGCCACTGGGCATAGCTGCTCACCTTGGGAATATTTATTTTATAACTGATTTGGCATTGATGATTGATATTTTAAAACAACATTTCCCGTCTTTCAAATGCGCTACTACAAGCGAGAAATATAAACATAATAAAGTGTGAAAACTCATGATTACATCTATTGAAGAATTTCAAATGCTTGGAAAACAAAAGGGTCCACATAAGAAACACATGTTAATGAATTAATTACTGTACTTGAGAAACCTTCAAAATTTTTAAATTTGTAGAAAATTGTCCATTTGTTGGGCTTCCTCGGGAAAGTATTTGAAAAGCGACTAATGGATTGTGAACATTTGAAAGCAAGTTGTAGCCAATTTCAAGATACATATAAATTACAATTTTTCAATTCTTTGGAAGCCAGATTACTGAAGTATTGAAGCAGTATACTTATTACTTCCATGGAAGGCAGCTAAAAAGCCTTTTATGATATTTTTAATAGCCCATTTGATTGTTGTTTGTTTTGTTTGTTGGTGTTTAAGGTCCCGTCAACTACAAGGTCATTAGAGACCCGTCCACTGTATAGTTCTAATGCATATACTGCACAGACACTACACCAATGTGACGATTATTGGGTATTAGCAGTACCCAGCTTTCCCGAGCGACCACCCATGTCAGTACTAACTGGGCTTGCGTTGCTTACCTTCAGTGATCAGACGAGAACTGGTGTGTCCAACGCAACTCGCCGCTCCCGCCCATTTGATATTAACGATTATCGAGATGTCGTGGAAAGCCTTTTGAAAAATTCCCAGAACTATGCAATCCCTGAAAGTGCCCAAAGAGCTAAAAATATCGTCAGAATAATTGCTGTTAGTTCAGCAGAAGCAGAAAGGAGTTTTTCAAAGATGGATATACTGAATCCTCAAAGAAGAGAAGTCGGCTGATTTTAATATACAGTAAAACCTGTCAGATTGAGCACCTTGATATTATGACCACCTCTCTACATTGAACATATTTCTTTGGAACCAAACATTCCCATAGAGATTACATTATGTAATATCACTTACATTAAGCACCTGCATACTTTGTACATTGACCACTCTAAACCAGTCCCAGAGCAGCAGGTAACCTCCATAGTTTGAACATAAATGCCTATTTGTATCATGCTAAAAGTGTTAGAATCTCGAAATTTTTGAATTTTTTGAAATAAACTAGGAATTTTTTAAAATGAATGTTACATCACTGTAATTTGGCCCTAAAATAAAACAGTTAAGGAAAACCTATTTGCAACAGACATTGGAAGATTTGGGCCTTGAATTATCCCTTTGCGAATCCCCATTGCTATCAACTATTCGATCACCCATAGAAATAATTTGATTTGAAAACGTTACTCAAACACTTTCCCAAGGCTAATCGAAAGTACACAGTTGAATTTGAAGCAACAGAAATTTGTTAGTAAATGTGTAAGACAATGGTGTATTGCAAAGAAAGTTAGCAGCTGAATTTTACGTGGAGCCATTGCTCATATAAAAGCATGGATAAATAAGTTAATTATGATATTAAATGTAAAAATGCTGCTGAGGAAAAGTGGTGCTAATGATGAAGTGAATGCTTCTGTCTTTAGTTTCTTTTTGGACTTGCAACAGAAAAAGATTCCTGCAGTATATCAGGACCAATGCTGCAGGAAAACGCCCTGTGTTTCAAGGGTGGATCAAGGGGGAAGCAATGGCTCCCCCGTCAGTGCCTCAATGGTTGGCACATTTCAACTGATGCAACTGATCCAACATTTTGCATTGCTATCTCCACTTCTATACTGCCAGTCCAATCGTTGCTGTCCATTCTGCAGTTGGCTAAACCACTGAAGATAGGATACTGTCTAAGGGGCAGTAGAGGACCTAATGTAATTGCTAGCTAGATTTATACTAAGGGATTCTGAATATTTGAAGTGCCCCCATATCTGCTGCTGGATCCGTCACTGAGTGTTACTACCACTTTGAGAATTGAAAACATCAAGGCTAACAATTCATGGATGGAATGATTTAGGGAAAAGACAGTATTCACCTTCCATATTAACGTATGTGGGGATTCTGTAGAAGCTGACGCTACTTCCTGCTGCCTCACCTTGATACAATGAGCAACTGTCTACATTGAGCACTTTTGAATGGAACAGCAAGTGCTCAATGTAGACAGGTTTTACTGTATCAAACACAATAAAGCAATACCTCTAAAGCAGTGGTTCCCAAAGTGGGGCAATTTGAAGTTTAAGGAGGGTGATTCATGTATGAATTTTTTAATATCACTTAGTAAAATTTCTTTTTCCTGACAATTTCCTAGTGATTTCTTCCACAATACATACTGTATACTGTCCTGCTGTGTCCTGAACGAGTTGTCAATTTGCCTTCATCCAGTGAAAAAGAGTTCACTTTTTGAATAATAAGAAATATAAATATATACTGTATATGTCCCCATTGGGGAGATAGATTCCGACGTGACCCATAGGATTAATGCTGGGTGGCTGAAGTGGAGGCAGGCAAGTGGAGTCCTGTGTGATCGCCGGATCCCAATAAAGTTAAAAGGCAAAATTTACAGAACAGTCGTTAGGCACGCTTTGTTGTATGGCTCAGAGTGCTGGGCAGTTAGGAAGAACCATGAAAGGAGAATGCAAGTGGCTGAGATGCGAATGCTACGCTACATGACTGGGGTGTCACGAGCTGACAGAGTCAGGAATGATTATGTTAGAGGTAGCTTGGGGGTGGGAGACATCGCGGAAAAAATAAGGGAGAAGCGGTTGAGGTGGTATGGGCATGTGATGAGGCGGGAGTAGCAGGAGCTTATTAGGTCCACTATGGGTGTGCATGTGGTTGGAAGCATCAGGGGTAGGGGAGACCAAAACGGACGTGGGAGCAGGTGGTGCAGAGGGACATGGAGACGTGCGGGGTGGAGATGGACTTGGTGGGAGATAGGCGGGAGTGGAGGATAAGAACCCGTAGACCCGACTCTGCCACAGGCGGGAGGAGGGTTTGATGTTGACGATGATGATGACTGTATATGTCACCATGAGGACATCAGAATTTTAGAGGGGCATGGCCAATAAAGGTTGAGAAACACTGCTCTAAAGGAATGGGATCCTACCCCTACAGGTAAAACATGGTTAAATCACACAGTTGACTTAAATACAGTACTACAACAAAAACAGCATCTCCTAACCCTTTTCTCGCCTATGGCAGGGTCGGGTACCGGTCTTGTCCCTCTGAATGGACGACTTAAATACTGTACTACATTACAGAATATTTTCAAACTCTTACAACATAATCTAGTTTTGTGCAACACTTTTATTGTTCTTAAGTATTAAATGCATGACATGATAAACTACGATCGGTATATCGCCTTTTTTTTATACTGTATTTAAAATAATCATTAGGGTTGAGAACTCATCATCACACCCTTATCCCGCCTGAGGCAGGGTCGGGGCTGCGGGTTCTAATCCTACACTTCCGCCTATCCCTCACCAAATCCCCCTCCACCCCGCATGCCTCCATGTTCCTTTGCGCCACCTACTCCCACGTCCGCTTTGGTTTTCCTCTACTCCTGGTGCCCCCAATCACCCGTTGTCCCATAATGACCCAATTAAGTTCCTTCTTTCCCCTCCTCCTCACATGCCCATACCACCTCAACCGACTCATCTTTTCCTCGATGTCTCCCACCCCCAAGCTAGCTCTAACATAATCGTTTCGAATTCTATCAGCTCGTGACACCCCACTCATGTAGCGAAGCATTCGCATCTCAACCACTTGCATTTGCCTTTCATGGTTCTTCCTAACTGCCCAACACTCTGAGCCATATAACATAGCGGGCCTAACGTCCGTTCTGTAGACCTTGCCCTTCAACTTTATTGGGACCTGCCGGTCACACAGGACACCACTTGCCTGTCTCCACTTCAGTCATCCTGCATTAATCCTATGGGTCATATCGGATTCTATCTCCCCATTGCTTTGTATAACTGATATCAAATAACGAAACTCTTGCTTCTCTGGTATCCCTTCACCCCCACCGCGAATCTCAACCCCTTGCCCCTGGCGAGTAAAATAGAGAATTGATTATTGAATTTTTTCAATCCCCCACGGAAGCACTTGAACCATTCTGAGTAGTTAAACTCTTTGCCCGAGATGTCGCTGCCAATGTTAGAATTCGCTTAGTTTTTTTTTACGTTGTTAGATGGCGCTACTAACGCCTCAAAAATTAAGCAGAGGTAACATGTTGGAGGCGTGCGTATGCTCAGGGCTGACAGCGCCACGGCCTGGCTTGGGTAGCTCGGCCCTTTAGCTTACATTACGTCGCCCACGGCCTGTCAGGTCAGTGCTACAGGTAGACCTGGGAGGAAAACTTAAAAGGAGCTAGCCAAATTTCTGTTGCTAATGGAATCGAACAGTAAAGCAACTAATAATCCTTTTCCCGCCTATGGCAGGGCCCGGTATCCATTTTGTCCCTCTGGATGGACACGCAGGCGATCTGTTGGACGGTATTTTTACGCGGCCCAAAGCTGCAGCCAGCAACTTACTTATCGTCGGCCTATTGTTCGTAGGGGCAACCCACCGACTCCAACAAGGGGAGGGGCGAGATTCTACGCCTGAGAATGTTGCCTAACCTACCAGTTGCATAGTAGAGAGGGTTCTTTTACTTGCAAAATGACATCGTACACCACACGGGAGCATGGCTTTACTTCCCATCCGGCGGAAAGCGCACTCCGGGACCTCTCCCTTTCACTCGAAAGAAGCCAGCCCACCTAGATCCAGTAGCGAACCTGGAGCCACTGATGCACCCCTACCGCAACACCGAGGCGTTGGGTGTCAATACAAAATAATTAAAGAAAAACACCCTGTTGCCCACGTGCCAATTTAAAGGAAGCTCAAACGCATTTCTCGGTAGGCATGTAACCACTTACAGAAAAACCTCTCACCGGAGACCGCGCGTGCCCCCTATTAATCTGTAGATGAGCGATTTGTCTGTTTATGGCTCTCTTCTTTGTTAGTACTTGTCAGATCCAACAGGACTGGATGCTAGACATGTGTAATTTCCTGAATGATCTTGACTAATTTTGGCAAGGGTTAAGAAAGTGAGGTAATCTTGGATATCTATTTTTGCTCCAGAAATGAATTTCAAGTGTCTGCTACCCGAGTACAACAGTTTTATTTTAGCCCTGAGTGAGTTTCAGGGTAGAATTTCGACCTATTGAAATTTGCATTCCGAAACAGTTGACTTTAGGTTAGCAGCTGATTTTCTGATGTCTTCCTCTCCTTTTATTGTCAGTCGCCTACTCCTTGTTTCTGCTTCAAAACACGCGTCCACAGCATAGTTCTTATGCAGAGACTGCACAGACACTACACTAATGCGACGATTTTTGGGTATTAGCAGTACCCAGTTTTCCCAAGCGGCCACCCATGTCAGTATTAGCAGGGGTTGCGCTGCTTAACTTCAGTGGTCAGACGAGAACTGGTGTGTCCAACGCAATTCGCCGCTCCCAAAAACATACCCGAACCCTGCCATAAACTGTATGAGGGTTTTATTGAAGAACTACCAGGGCCTGGAGTTCAAACAAAATCAATCTTCTATTTTTAAGTGGTTATCTTTTACATAAACACATCTTGCTGTACAAACTGTTAAAAAATCAAATCGATTTATACAGAGTATCAATACCAAAAAAAGAATAATTTTAAAATCACTGATAAGCCTTTAACTCAAAAATTTAGATTATTGTCAAATAATGAAGGCAATAATAACTTCATGTCAGAAATCAAAAGATTTTAGCTGTGAACTTGCACCATTGGCTTCAAATATCAAAGATCTTCAAATCGAGATTTACGTTGTGGAATTTCATTCGACACAGATCCTTGGTTTGTCTTTCCTTCATGGTGGTGGGGATGGTAGTCCTGAGCTTCAATTAACAACACCAGCCAATAATAATCACAAAAACACATTAGAAACAAGAATTTTTATAACTTTTTCATATTAACGACATTATTTTACAGTGCCACAGAATAAAGCTCTGCAAAGCTGGAAATAGGAGAAGAAAACAAGGATTGCAAACTCTGGAAGCAAGAGCCTGCAGCTTTTATGTAACGTCAACGGATGTCCTAGCCTGTCCACTCATAAATACAAGGGAAAAAAGAGCACACGCCAGAAGAAAGAAGACTTGGGAGGGAAAAAAGGAGAAAAAAGCCACAGGAACTAAGTAAATCAAAGTATCAGTGCCTACTTCTTCCAGGCCACTGAGCGTCCTTGTCAGTCAGTGGCACGTAGACAACACCCATCAATGACTTTTTTGTTACTGTGCCATCCAAATTCTTGTCTATTTGTTCTAACACCTGATTCTGCCCTTCTGGTCCGACTGGGATTATCAGACGTCCTCCTGGTTTTAATTGACTCACTAGCTACAGTGACAAAGGTAGAATTCAGAGAACAAGTCATTTTATTACAAATTTATAATTGTTAAATAAAAAAAGGCCAATATTTTTACCTCTTCGGGAATTTGTGGCGCTGCCGCACCTACGTGAATAGCATCATATGGCGCCTCTTCTTTATGCCCTAATCGACCATCACCGACTGCAATGAGTAATTTGAAGTAATGACAACGAACTCTTGAGCCTCAAGGCACTACATGCTTGGAGATCTCAACCTCTTCATACCTACAAGTTTTAGTCTTCCTGACTCGATAAATCCAGGTTTATCTACTTTAATGACATCTATTGAGTGATGAACCAGTTCAGGGATATGATCTATTCCTACAGCTGTTCCATTATCACCAACCTATAACAAGTCCATGATTATGAGTGCTGCTGTGATTGTATCATCTGCGAATTTTGTTTGTTTCGTAGGTGTTTCAGGGCCCTTATATTACAAGGTCATTAGAGTCCCGTCCACTGCGTAGTGCTAATGCAGTCTGCACAGACACTACACAAATGCGACGATTTTTGGGTATTAGGGGTACCCAGTTTTCCCAAGCGGCCATCTATGTTAGTACTAGCTGGGGTTGCGTTGCTTAACTTCAGTGATCCCACCAGAACTGGTGTGTCCAACGCAACACAGCCGCTCTCTCGTCTGTGAACTTTGACTCCTTACTGCTCCAAAGATCATTCAACAAACATTAGGGGATGAATCCCTAAACAGTGAAATGTCACTCGTATAGATATTTTTGGAGAAAGGTGCACTTGACATTTTCTATTTGGTCTAGATCGAACCTGCAGTAAAATGCCTGCATTATTGTGTTGTGTACAATTCAACGTTAGTATGTATTGCAATGGGGGTCTGGTTCTCAAGAAAATTTCTATCACACACTGCCAGAAAATTAGTTAATAGTCCAGGATTGCAAATGAATGTACTGTAAACCTCATTAGTCATATTCATAGCACTGCGAGCACTTCAGAATTTCTAAAACCACTTAGCTGCCTTTACTTCACACCTATTTTAACCTTCCGTCTACAAGGTGACGATTTCTGGCACACACTACAAGGTGGGGTCTGTGATAACCCCAAAAAGACTTTTTGATTTTCAGGGCTTAAATATTCAGATTAAGAGCATTATTATGGATATTAAATTAAATACCATCCATATAAAGCTTTGGCAATGAAAATGATTTGGAAACATGCTGTAAAAATTCTACATTACCCAAGAAGACAAGACATCATCATCACCATACCCTTATCCCACCTATGACAGGGTCGGATCTGCAGAGTCTAGTCCTCCACTCCAGCCTATCTCCCACCAGGTCGCCATCCGCCCGAGACACTACCATATCCTTATGGACATCCTGCTCCCATTTCTGCCTTAGTAACCAGTGTTTCTGACCAGCCAACCATGTTATTACTAACTTGGGTTGCATTGCTTAACCATAAATATAATATGCTAATTACTTAGGAGACCTGCCAACTTCCCTAGATAGGTAAAGAAAACATCGGAGAATAGGTACTCAAAGGTTGGTTAAGATTGGAGAAAGTGTAGACACAATTTTGTAGGTCTGGGGTTTGCCGAGACCCCACCTTGTAGACGGAAGGTTAAGGCTAGATGTGCGCTTTGGCAGTTAGCACCCACGTTGGCCAATCTCGACATTCGTGAGATATACAGTCGAACTCGGATACACCGAACTTTCATTTTCTTTATTATAACTGGGTTTTGTTATATCTGGGAATTAAACTTGACTTCTATATACATGTGCATGTACGTTAGCATTTATGCATGTTCGTGTTGCACATTTTTTGTTTTTAATTCATACCATATTTTATATTTATTTTTAATTCGTAAAAGTTACACGCATATTTAAACAATTGCTTAATGGCAAGTTGAAAGAATTGTTGCTGTGAGTTTTATTTCTTTATTTATATTATACAGGACAATTTCATTTTAGTTGAAAACGTTTTCAATTTTTGCTTGTCTTAATGTATTTGTTTTCACCAAATTTATTTTTAACTGTTCTTTGTGCTTTGCAGACTTCTGAATTGGCACCATAAAGTTTTATATACCGTAAAATCTCACGTAAAGTCCGCATCTCAAATATAGTCCGCACTTTAAAATTCCTACTGTAGCCAGTGGCGCAACTTGCAGAGGCAATGGGATTAAATGAATTTGAACATGACATGTCAGATTGCTCTGACGAAGAAATTGAAATGTGAAACATTTTATATTGAATTATCATATAAATAAGAAAGAACATACTGTGTAAAGTCGTGTTGTTAAGTGTAATAAAATGTTCACAAAATGAGGAGCAGTTTTCATTGAGAACCCTTGGTTTACATTTAGAGTCCGCACTAAATGACCCTACGTTTCGTGTATAATCCGCGGGCATTACGTGAGATTTTACGATAACTTAACAGTAGATGGATGGACTGCAGTTTCTGTTATTGTCAGTACGTGGACAGGCATGGTCTTCTCATTTTATCTTGTTTATAAAAAACTTCTTCAATGATGTCCTCTTCTGTATTTCAAATTCCTCTAGTTAGTTTGTTACGCCAAGGCGCAGGAGAGTCGGCCAAGCAGTCATAACGGGCCGGGCCCTCTATTCATTCAAAATGTGGATTATTATTTCATGCCATCCCGACAGTTATGGAAAATTGTCTTCGTCGAAATCGTCGATATCTCCCGTTGTGAGGGTTACCTCCACAAAATAAGTTTTTATGGTAGAGCTGGTCACTTTATACCAGGCATAATTCAATAAATGAAAAACATCAAGAACACTAATCGGGTTTTGCAAATTTTTTTCACATTTGTTTAGTAAGGGATCACGTCAATTTGGCGCATGACAATTTGGCGTATGGCAATTTGGCGTAGTCAATTTGGCGTACATACACATTCGGCGTAGTCAATTTGGCGTACATACACATTCGGCGTATGACAATTTGGCGTACGGAATATTTGGCGTATGACAATTTGGCGTACATACAAATTTGGCGTACATACCGATCTCTTGGGTGCACATATTTGTTCAAAATTGCAACTGTCAGGGGGGTTGAGCTAAACCTCACATATTATGCAAATATAAGTTTATATGTGCATGGGAGGGGTTGCAACCCCAAAAACCCCATCCTAGATCCACGCGTGGGCATAACAGTCATTGCAACGGTCCCGTATAACACAGTTGGGTTTGTTTGTGTTTTAGGGCCCATCGACTTCAAAGGTCATTAGGGCCCTATAACACAATTATGGTAGGCATTCATTGTTCTATTACCTTGCAATGACAGTTGTTATGACCGTTGCAATTTTGAACAAATTTGGGCACCCAAGAGATCGGTATGTACGCCAAATTGTCATACGTCAAATTATATATGCGCCAAATTGTCATACGTCAAATTATATATGCGCCAAATTGTCATACGTCAAATTATATATGCGCCAAATTGTCATACGTCAAATTATATATGCGCCAAATTTGTATGTACGCCAAATTGACTACGCCAAATTTGTATGTACGCCAAATTGACTACGCCATGCGCCAAATTGACGTAGACCCGTTTAGTAACAGTAGACCCATAAACATATCGTATAAGCCTCTCAAATTCCTAATGACACCCATGTCCATAGGTTGTAGAATGGATGTTGCATTGAGTGGTAGAAAAACCAACTTTATCAATGGTGTTGAAAGACACCTGAAGACATCCATGACTTCTTGTTGGCAATGTAGTCTGTGAGGAGGTTCCTTACGCTTTTAAAACACTGTGGATTCGATAATTTTCCAATCACCAGAAGGTTTCGTTTGTCAGTACCTGATATTTACACATAAGAGTACTGTTTAATCACACTTTTGATTATCCCACACACACACGCCTACAGAAAAGGCTCATTTCGCTGCCATTGCAAATGTTCTCATCTCTATAATGTTTAAATAAGTCTGGCCATACACAGCTGATCCATTCCTCTGCCTTCCCTTGGTTGGCACTTCAGGATTCTCCACCAATTGTGGCATATACGACGTTATGATGATGTTTAAAACGATCTACACACCCATTGGTCACCTGATCGCTCTGAAAATTTTTCTGCTTGATTCTTCAGTGTGGTGCCACCAATTAGAAATCCTGCATAGCACTGACTTCAGAATCATTCAAACAATGCTCTGTCAACAGCAGTTTTCTAAAATCCTTTTATGCAGCAGGCATGTTCTTGTCCAACATCCCTCTTTTTTCAAGATGATTGAAAGGGTGGAAGCAAGCAGCTTGGCAGAGGAGGATATCATAAGCCGGAACAACAGGGGGTGGTGCACGCAAAGCTGCTTGTGACCATCTCCTACGATATACGATATGCTACTCTCAAAAAGTTTGCTATACCTGGGGATTTCTTTGTTATAACTGGTAATTCGTTAAAATACGAGTTCGACTGTATATGTCATCAGCTGATAATATCAGCGACACCATTCATCAGCAAACGCTCACATGAATTAATTATCAGTAAAATTTCATTCAATACGTCAAAAATGACTGTGTAAATAGGTTTAAAGACGTAAATCAAAACGCCACAACTATCACTAATGCTAATAAATGAAATAGTTATAGATAACATAAGTATCATCTCACCATTATGGCCATGCAGACGACCAAATACCCAGACCCAGATCCAACGTCCAACGCCTTAGAGCCTGGTTTCAGATTATCCTTCAGTAATTCTAAGGCGTGGGCATGCTGTAAACGTCACAGATGATATTCCGAAATTAAAAACGGAGGTAATAAAAGACTCCATAACGGCAATATCATAATTTATTCTTACCATATGAGGGGCACTGATGGTCACTCCGTAGCCAATACCCTGAGGTGCGTCCATATAAGGATTGTTCTTTGAATATTTCCCTCGATCAACAGCCAGCATAGCATCTTCTACAACCTTGCTTTGGATTATGTTATTCCCTATCACATTGTAAAGTAAATAAAGTTATCATACTTAGCCTACAAAACTGTTTATTGTTGGCTATTTTGTTGTACTTACGTTTCAAATGCTGGATCATATCCGCATTATCCTTGCCATGAGACCGCCAAGCCATTCCAAACAAGGATCTGCAGCTAAACCAGAAAATAAGCACTGACGCAGTCCTAATGTGTGGACTCATCTGGTCTCTGACAAATGACCACAAGAGACGCGAGGGAAGAGAAAAGGGAGAAGTGGCGACCTGGGGGAGGTGTCCCTCTTTAACGCTTGCAAACACCTGTAAATAGAAGGACCGTCGTTTGGCGGCGGCGGAACATTTGCGAGGCGGTGGTAGACATCCGATCCTCAGGTACTTCAAAATGCACCTAGGGCAGAGGTCTCCAGGCCGGAAAGCGTCAAACTTTTCAGATGGTTCAACAAGGGGTACGATGGTCTGGTCTACATGGTCTTAAGCAACAACATTTATCATTACTCGACTATCTGGCCCACGCTAGCTACCAAATATGGAATTTTTTAGTAATTTCCCACCTCTTCTATTTTGAAGTCCATTCTACGCGTCTCACTTTGGTACTAACCTTCCAAAGATACATCCTTTCAGCAACGCAAAACAATCTTATAGTCGAATTTTGTCATGCATATTCTAGATCAGTACAACGCACATTTCAAAGCAAGTATATACATTTGGAAAAACACATACCGAGTTCGCCGGCTGCAAAATCGCCAACCAAAAACACCAATGTTAGTCGTAAAAATGTTTGTTAATGATAAGATAGCTTCTAAAGTAAGCTCGAGATTAAAAAAAAAGTAGCTCGCTCAATAACGCTAACGTTTTTTTTGCAGCAGTTAACATCCAGCATGACACTTGTACACCATTGGTTCATTTCTGCAGACATATTCCAAAAGGGGTCGTTCGAATATTACATAAACACATGCTTATTATCTTTTGGCAACTCGTAACCCTTTTCCCGCCTATGGCAGGGTCGGGTACCCATCTTGTCCCTCTAAATGGACACAAGGGCGATATATTGGTCATAGTTTTTCCGCAGCCGGTTGCCGACCAAAACTGCAACCCCTACGCTTATTTATCGTCGGTCTACTGTTCATTTTTGGGGAATTTCACTGACGCCAGAGGGCGAGCTCCTACACCTGGAAATTTATGCCCCATCTACCCCTCGCGTAATAGAGAGTACCCACCCTATGCACATATAAAGTTATATTCGCATAATATGTGAGGTTTAGCTCAACCCTCCCTCCCCGACGAAAATCCTGGATCCGCCACTGGTAGAGACGGTTCTTTTAGGCAAGGTGCAAAATGAGGCCGCAGGGTGACGCAGCCCTGCGAAATTCTGCTAGTAGGCAATCACCGCACATTGAATCGCAGTTTTTCAACATACTGGTTTGCAATTTGCGTCAACTAAAATGGCTTTCAACGTAACAGTGATTGCCTGCTAGCAGAATTTCGCAGGGCTGCGTCACCCTGCGGTCTCATTTTGCGTCTTGCCTTACGTGCAAGTGACATCGTGCACCAACACGGGACCTCGGTTTTACTTCTCGCCCGAAAAAAGTCAACCCACCTCGGTCCAGTATCGAACCTCGCACTACTGACGCAGTTGCCGAGCGTGCTATTATTCTTTGGTAACAATTATTATTATTGTTTCAGTTAAAAAAACAACTTATATCATCATCATACCCTTATTCCGCCTGTGGCAGGGTCGGGTCTGCGGATCCACTGAACATATTGTGACTGGGGCACCAGCCGCTCCACCCCAAAACCCACCAACCCCAGGACCTCTTCCAATGTGGGGGTTCCCCAAAGCGCTGGACATGCCAGTATCACATGCCTGAAATCCTCCACTTGCTCCCCACATAAGCCACAGCCCTCCTCTCCTCCTGTGATCTTTGCCATCCTCTTTTTCGTCTCCAATGACCTAGCTCTTGCCCGAAACAGAAGTACATATGAGGCAGGCCTGACCACAGAACATGGGCCTGAAACACTTTTACTAGGCTTTTGAAACGATGGTGGTCGAAGAAACTGCATTCTGCACTCTTGCCGGTGACGTCACAAGGTTGTTGCTGGGCAACATACAGCGTTCTCAAATAAATCATTCTATTCTGTTCTTCTGACGTGTCTCTGTATTTTTATATTATATGAAAGAAAAATCCAGTATGGCAGATCAATGCATGGGTAAACAGCATGAAGGTGTCTACCAACTGGGAGAGGAGGGTAAAAAGGATAACTAAGAAGATAGGCATAACACTGCACCTCGGGGAGGGCGAGGAAGGGGCAACAACATTGCAAAGACTAGTACAGGACAAAGTTAAGGAATGGGGGTTAGGGCAGTGGTGACAGAGTATGGAGGGAAGGACGGCAAAGAAAACGCTGAGAGTGTATGGCAACCAGCTTAAGATAGAGAGGGAGGTAATCTATGATAATACGTGGGAAAGCTCACTTCTGTTTCGGGCATGAGCTGGGTCCCTGGAGACGAAACAGAGGATGGCAAAGATCACTGATGGAGAGGAGGGCTGTGGATTATGTGGGCAGAACCGGCGTGATGGGTGTGCGAACAGGGCGACGGCACAGGGTGCTGCGCATTAGGATTAGGTTTAGAGTTATTTTACATCCACTATAACAGGTACACTACCCTTTAGAAGTGAATGGGTTATTAATGAACCTATTGATAGAAGGGCCCCACTTCATGTTTCCACTGGGCCCCGCATAATTAGTTTGCATAGGGCCTCAGACACTACAGACAGCACAGACACTACACTAATGCGACGATTTTTGGGTATTAGAGGTACCCAGTTTTCCCAAGCGGCCACCCATGTCAGTACTAGCTGGGGTCACGCTGCTTAACTTCAGTGATCACACGAGAACTGATGTGTCCAACGCAATTCGCCGCTTTCAGCATGTTCAGTTGACCCGCAAACTCGGCCTTGCCACCGGCGGGACAAGGGCATGATGATGAATACAAGTAAGGTAGTTGAAATATACTACGTGTGGCATTTGACAATTGCGGATAAAATAAGAAACTAAAATATACCGCATAGTTTCAAAACTACAGCAAATGCAAGAAACTACTAACTCTTTTCCCCGCCTATGGCAAGGTCAGGTGCCCATTTTGGTTCTGCTGGATGGACACATGGGCAATCTGTTAGGCGGTATTTTTATGCAGCCGGCTGCCGACAATACTGCAACCCCAATGCTTATATATCGTCAGCCTATGTCTTCACCGATGTCAAGGGTTGCGATCTTCTACTCCTGTGAAGCGTGTTCTTTTACGTACAAATGACGTTGTACATCACACGGGGTCACAGCTTTAAATGCCATCCGACGAAAGGCGAACTCGGGACTTCTCTCTTACCCGAAAGAATCCAACCCACCTCGATTCAACATCAAACCTGGAACCACTGACGCAGTAGCCGAGCAAGGATCTCTCCTCTGCGCCATCGAGGCGGATCTAGTCTTCTCAACTGAGGCATGATCAATATAGTAAACCTTCGGTTATCCGTTCCCAGATTAACCATCCCTCGGTGTAATCGTTCCAAATTTTTTCAGAATCGCCTCCTTGAAATATCCTCTTCATGAATGATATTTTTTTTTACAAATTCGGACAGAAGTTCTTCTTAATTTATTTTTCTTTTTAATGAAAATGTTTTAAAACTCTATACACACAGTCTGTATATGTAATTTCCAATTCAATAGAATAATATGTACTTATACCCAATTGCATAGACGTCAATCTTCAAAATTTCTGGGGGAGGGAGGGTAACCATCTATGAGTGGTCCCCATGAGCATATTTCTGGGGGGGGGGCACGCCCCCATGGCATCTTAGATTTACACCACTGCACATCTGACAGACTTTTGTATATGACAGCTGAGTTGCATTGGACACACCAGTTCTCATGAGATCACTGAAATTAAGCAATGCAAACCCACGTTAGTACCAACATGGGTGGTTGGTAGTGAATGTTGGGCATTGCTGTCAGTCAACTGGTAAGTTGGAGACAACTGCTGTAGAGTTTTCACCACAACATTTATGGGTTGCCCTTCTAATGGCTAATCGTGTTTCTTGTTTCCTAAAGTGCTCGATGGAGGGCAGGCTGTACGCTGAGACTGGTTTACCTCTGGTCTCATCGGCATGACGTCACTGTTTACCTTGGTGCGCCTCATGTCACCCCCCTCCCTTCATCCCTGCGGGTTAATCTCTTGCACGGTGTCTCTACTCCCCCACCCTACGCACTATTGTCAGAACTCGCTTTATCTCGCTCTCACCCTTGTAAACGTGGTTTTATCTCTTGGTACGCTCTTAAATCCGTAAATTACTACTCCCTGTCCCTTTTTCCTCCACAAAAACACACACACTCTCTCTCCACATTACGCTCCCTCGCAGTGCTATTATTGTCAACGTTCACCACTCGTTGGTTTATAATTGGGGAATACGAACGCCTGCCTATGCCAATTGTCGATGAAACTGATGAGCACTGTTTATATTTTTATAGAACTCAAAATAATTGATAGCAATATAAATGTTTCGACGATAACGTGTATATAGACTTGTCACTTACGTGGATTACCGGCCATTCGACCTGAAACACCGACGGCGTCGAACTCGGAAACGGCGGCGATTTCCCTAAATAGCAGCCTGCTTGCCTCAGTTGAAGAAGTGAGAACATCGGGGGTCACTTAAAAGAAAAAAAATAAGTCATACCACCATGAAATTCCGTGTGTTCATTGGGTGAGTAATTACATTATTATATATCTCAAATTATCATATTAGTATAATTATAATCAGCATAACAAATTAATAATCTCCCAACGCCAGCGTTGGGGCATCTTCTGAAACGAAATATTGATTTTAAACAAGTCTATAGAGATAAATAGCAAATCGGCAGCGTGACATAGCAAACGTTTTCACGTGTAGAAAGTGGTTAGAGAATAATGGTCCTTGGAACAAATATGCTCCTATAATTTCATGGAGCCTTTTATTGAACACAAAGGTTAGATTCCCCTCACCAAGAAGGATAGAAAATAGGGGTTATTTAAGTGGGGCCCACAGCGCACCTCTCTCTGACCTCTTACGCTTTAAGATTCGTGTTATCTTTCAGTGGAATAAGTAAACATTTGATTTCCTGTATTGAGGTCAATTAATATATAAACGCGTACTAATATACTGTATCTATTTGCAGAGGACTATTGTGTAATTTCATTTTAAATTTGAGTTACCTGAAGTTAACTTCATTGAATTAAGTAATTCCTTCTAGTGATTCACCTGTGTAATCATTCCGCTGGATTTCTAGTGTACCATCAACCTTGCGCTCACTGCCATTGTATTGAACGCTAGTGCTCACTCTTTTAAATAAATATGTGTATGCGCACCTGTAGTAAAGCGCTTTGCAGCTTTTTGGAGCGAAAATGTGGTAGCGTGCAAATCGGTAGTATAGTTTCATATATGTCATGCCGACTTTAGGACATTGATGATTCACGAGATAGCGCAGCGCTCTAGATAGGTTTCATGCTAAGCGGAAGCCGACTGAAAGAGCGAAGCCGTTCAGTTGGCAAAACAGCAGCCAAGTCGCAACCCTTTTTTGTTACTGTGATGTTTTAGCTTCATTCAAAGGTCCTTGACCTCTTGAAAGACCAATTCGTGTGTTGACTTTGGATAGTTGTCAACTGCATTACTCGATTATCTAGGCAATCTACCTCATTTTTTTACGTAGTGTATCAGTAAACGATAGAGAAGTCACGATTGACGATGACAACTAGTTGTTTCTTCAAAAAGAATGTTGTAAAAGCTGAAAGACAAAAGCCATTTGGTGTACGTGTAGTGGTAACATGATACATGAAATGTGCAGGAAATGAAATTACTAACACCGTTGAAGGGTTTCAGATTTCTTTGATACTTACATTCATCAGGTAAGGTTTAGTCAGTTTAGTGGTTTGAGGTTTAGTAGAGGGAAAACGTGACATTGTAGAGAAAGTGGAATCTCCCAGTTGTCTACTACCATTCCATGCCATTTACTAGTGCCATGATCCATCCTTGCACCTCTGAAAATATCACGTTTCACTACAAAACTTTATAATTTGTATTCTTACAACACGTTTTTTGATTTTTATTTTTGTCCTGTTGTTTGTTAACCCTCTTCTTCCTCACACGACGATATAGTTATTAGACATTCTTGTAGCGGCCTTCTTTTGATGAGAACTAACCTTTCTCAATTCGCTCCTCACGCAACGTCGCGTAGAGAAAATATTCTAATGGCGATGTTGATAATAATAATAATAACAAATAATAATACCTATGACGAATGATAGGCATCCGTTTTTTTAATCAACAAGAAGTTTGATAGTCTGAAGACAAGCAACTTTCTCCTCCTCTTCCGTCTAAATCAGACATTTCTTTCACGTATCCTTGCACACTCACTCGCGTTAGTGCAATATTAAAGGAATTCCTTCAATATTTTGAAATATGTCACATCATCCTCTTTGATTATAAGTTGTATCATTAATTAGTGTAGGAATTTCAGATCGACGCAAATTTTATAAAGATAATAAGCGAAGGCGGGCCAAATATGAAACGCTTCAATTTTTTTTTCAAAGATGGCAGGTCTCGTTTTCTAATTTTTTTGTTCTACACGCAGTAGCACGTGCCACCCATCAACCAATCACATTACAGTAACTCGAACACGGAATAAAATTCAAAAACTTTAATTGAAATAATGACAGCGGGTTCAAATCCTGCATTACTGTGGGTCTAAAATACAGTATGTACTTTTTCATGTCATCAATTGTTTGAGTCGATCAACCAGTTTCTCCTAAGGTGGGAGGGGGGGGGGTAGGTAAACAGACGCATATTTCTACTGTTGACATTCGTAACCACAAATAAGGCAGGGCTGGCGAGCTAGACGAAAGGGCGTAAAGGAAGGAGTTGGGAGATAGGAAAGGAAGAGTAATAAACTTTACGATTCCAATCAACAGGACACTTGACGATAATCAGAGAAGTTTCGATGTCTAAACAAAAGCGTCAAATTTATGTTATTGCAATCACATAAACCGAACTCGTAAAAGTCAATTTCGACGTTTTTATTACCAGCGGGTCGCTGCTGCTGTTGTGCGCTACAGGAACAGGTCAGGAGAGGTCATCAGAGAAATGAAATCGTCAAAAGAATCATCTAAAAAGGGATCTAAAGGTTATTAACACGCCACCATTTACATGGACATAAGTTTCCGGTAGGTGAATTGAGGTCTGTGCAATTCTGTTTGTATTGGTATCAGGTTTACATCGGCTTCTAGCCAATTAAAATGGACAGGCCCGATCACCAAAAGGGAGGTCATTATCACCTCCTTTCTGCTCATTTTATCACCCTCGCCTCAGTAAATGATCTTCAGTAACCACGTAAGTCAAAAATCCAGTGTCGAATGTCCCATAGACTGTGCAAAATACCCTTTCTTAAGTCGCTACACAGTTCGCGCATGCGCTTCACACGTCGAAACGAAGCAACGCTGTTTCCATGGTGACTACCAGACGAAGGAGCACATCCCTCAATGCGGATTTCTCGTTCAATGTCAAGATACAACTGTTTCCTCTTAATTTGAATATTTCACGCATCAGTTGATTTTTTTTAACAATGTTACTCAAACTTTTGCCTCTAAATGTGTTCTTACAACTATCAATCCCTTCATTGCTAAGTCGGTGATCAGACTACATGCTGCTTTGTTGCTTTTTTCATTACCTCGTCCTTGTCAGTAACTAGTCAAGTGCAAGCGATTCATTCATTTGCATTCACATCCCGCTTGCTATACAGTGACTCAAGAAACTCCTAACCCTTTTCCCACCTATGGCAGGACCGGGTATCTATCTTGTCCCTTTGAGTGGACACAAGGGTGGTATATTTAGGACTTGTTTCTCCCCACCCACTTGCTGACCCCTATGCTTATTTATCGTCGGTCTACTGTTAGTTTGAGGCATTCCCCACCGACGCCAGGGGGGGGGGGAGCGAGCTCCTACACCAGGAAATTTTGCTTCATCTACCCGGTGCATAGTAGAGAGGGTTTTTTCAACTGCAACTGCCATCGTGCACCACACGGGACCTCGGTTTTACTGCTCACTCGAAGGAAGGCTCACTCTGGGTCTCTCTCTCTCGCCCGAAAGAAGCCAACCCACCTCGGTCTAGTGTCGAACCTAGAATTTCCGACGCAGTTACCGAGTGTGGTACCTACTGAGGCGGGTAGTAACCTTCACATCCCGATTATACTCGATATAAGTGTTCAAGTTTTGGGACAGGCAGGTGACATCGCATATCCATATACGGAAGTACAACTTTTACATCTTAAATGACAGAAACCACACTGAAGGTCGCCCCATCTCCATCTAAGAGTGCTAAACTCTTTGGTTGCGTGGTCAATCCTGCCGATAAGGCTGCCTCTTTGGTTCGAGAAAGCCCTCAATTGCGCCTTCCGTTGAATAGGAAGTGAAACTGTGATTGCATTTTGTTTACATCATGTCGCCTTTCCAAGTGTAGGAGTTCTCCCATCCCCCTTGAATAAATCAACTGGGGTAAAAGTAGCACTGCTTGTGTCTAGTAAGAGGCGATTGTACAGCTATTTTGGATAGTAATGAAACCAGTTTAACTGAGGCCTAGTGTGGGCTATATACTATGTCACCAGCAGTTCAAAGCACCTTTGCTACACCGGAAGTATGTTCAGCAACGAAGTAGTAAGGTGTGGGATTGCCGTTGTCCTGGCAGCTAGGAAGTCGACGTTTAGCTTATTCGTTACCAAGGATAGAACCTGATGCCATGTGATTTTGTTGTAACGCGCTTTTCCCGAAATTAATAAAACATTATTGCGCTTGCACTCTTCCCTTGACTACCTTTCCTGTGTTATCGCGATATGTAAGGTGGAGTTCCTAATTTTCATTTTTTGTCTCTCTGACGAAATTGCAACATGTAACTAACGTCAAGCACGTGTTGGTCGTGGGCGGAAAATCACGTTTTGTGGCTGAAATCCAAATAAAAACCTAGAAATAAGGACGACATTTGTGTGCAATTAATGTCGTAGTCGTTTCATAATTTTGTGTTTTTGAAAACAAAGTCCGATCTTGGAAGTTGTTCAAATTTCTTATCAATTAACGTAAATTGATCGCTCGTGAAACCTCTTTTGAGCATCCCAAGCTATTTCACACCTTCCTCAGTTCCCTGAATAATTTTTGAAGACAAGTTCAATCTAACAACCTCTGTTATTATTGCCAAGACCTAGTTCACACGAACGATTTTGCGGGCTACGATGTGGTCAACAGCCTACAGAAATAAAATTCCACATTTGGCCCACCTTTGCAGATACGATCCTGGCTGAGGCCAGTGGTTTCTTTTACGTCTTGTGGTGTGTAAACATTGTCTTTGTGGCAGAAGGTTCAGAAGAACAGCCAAAATGGACTAACATCATCTAATTTTGATTGGGGTTGGGGGGGGGGGGCGAAGTAGAATTCGCCTAAACATGACGTTCACCCTTATGACAGCCCTGATATATGCGTTTATCGGCAAACTTCCCAGATGTCGGTGAAGGCTGGAAGTTTTTTTGTTGGCAAGCCCGAAACCCTTCAACTACACATTCCTTCGGTTAGACGGAATTAAAGCCCAATATGAAGTGTACAATGTGACATCCATGTTTGTTAGTTTATTTAACGTTAGTTGCTTCTCTTTTTTTTAAAGACAGTTTACGAAGCCGGTGAGAAAGTTCTTGTACCTGGAAACTTTGCCGGTCTGCACATTTCTTTTCCTTGTAGGAGTCTTAATACGCCACCACATTGGTCTCGGTGATTGCGTCAGTGGCCCAAGATTCGATACTGGGCCCAGGTGGGCTGGCTTCTTTCGGGCGAGAGAGAGGCCCCGAGTGCGCCTTCATCCTGATAAGTAAAACCGAGGTCACGTGTGATGTACGATGGCATTGGCACTAAAAAGAACCCTCTCTACTATGCAACGGGTAGATGAGGCAAATTTTCCAGGTGTAAGAGCTCATCCCCTGGCGCCCGTGGAATTCCCCAACGAATAGTAGATCGACGATAATCATAGGATAACCTGACCCTGCGCCATAGGCGGGATAAGGATTAGGAGTTGCTTTTTGACGGAAGGGACACAATATGTCTCCATCTTGACCAGGGACCTCCTGGTCAGTCACGAACGACCTGCACATCCTTGAGCTAAAAAACGCAGATCGGGCTGTATTGTGAAACGTCTTGTGCGTGCTGCAGAGGGTGCATGGACACGAGGGTACAGAAATGATGTTACCAAATGCACAATTTACGCATTCTTGTAATCCGGTGGAGTACCCCAACGCCCAACGAACAGTAGGCCGACGATATATAAGAATAGGGGTTGCAGCCGTCCAACAGATCGCCCGTGTGTCCATTCGCAGGGACAAAGATGGGTACCCGACCCTGGCATCGGGGACCTGCGGGGGCGAGCTCCTACTCTTGGGAATTTTGCCTCATCTACCCATTGCGTAGTAGAGAAGGTTCTTTTACGTTCAAATGACATCGTACACCACACGGGGCCACGGCTTTACTTCCCATTCGAAGGAAGGCTCACTCGGGACCTCTTCTTCACCCGAAAGAAGCCAACCCATCTCGAGCCAGTATCCAGCCTGAAACCACTGACGCAGTATTCGAGCACGCTACCTCCTACACCACCTAGGTGCCCTTCAAAATACTACGGACGGAATCAAGGATCGAACCTGTTTAAGAGATTGATAAAACACGGCAGTGTGATAAGTGACTGATAGTAGTTTGAGTAGAAGGCGTACTGTGACTAACTCGTTACTACATTCAATTCTTCGAGAAACTTCTTTAATCTGAACGACCTTAGTTATTAAATGGCCTTTGAGTGCCACCCAGGGTACTATTGATAATCAAGGCCAATTATGTTCATTATACAATATACTTGGTGAACATACTGGCTTTATTGGTTTACTTATCGTCATTCAAACTGCTAAGATTATCTACTGATACTAAAGGCTTCGTCAAACAGAACTACGTTCTGCGCTGCGTTATAACGTCGCGTTGACCCGTTGCGTTCGTCAGACGTCATATTGAAAACTGTCAACCCGACGTTATAACATAGAAATTGAATTTTAGTTAGTTTCTTTCGGGGAACGTCATCATCTCACCCTTCTCCCGCCAGAGGCAGGGTCGGGTCGGGTCTGCGGGTTCTAATCCTCCACTCCCGCCTATCACCCACCAGGTCTCCCGCACCCCGCACGCCTCCATGTCCCTTTGCACCACCTGTTCCCACGTTCGCTTTGGTCTCCCTCTACTTCTGGTGCTCCCGATCACCTGCAGTCCCACAATGGACCTAATAAGCTCCTCCTCTCCCCTCCTCATCACATGCCCATACCACCTCAACCGATTCTCTCTCATCTTTTCCGCAATGTCCCCCACCCACCAGGCTCCCTCTAACGTAATCATTTCTGACCCGGTCGGATCTAGACACCCCACACATGTAGTGCAGCATTCGCATCTCAGCCACTTGCATTTGCCTTTCATGGTTCTTCCTAACTGCCCAGCACTCTGACCCATACAGCATAGCAGGCCTAACAACGGTTCTGTAAACCTTGCCCTTCAACTTTATTGGGATCCGACGGTCACACAGGACCCCACTTGCCTGTCTCCATTTCAGCCACCCTGCATTAATCCTACGGGTCACATCAGAATCTATTTCCCCATTGCCCTGGAAAACTGATCCTAGATAGCGAAACTCTTTCACCACGGGGAACGTCGGGCTTTAAAATTTGAAATTTGTCTTCAAACTCAACATTGGGTTCCTCAGTCGGGGGCGTTCTGTGTGGCGGAGATAGCTTACATGAATGCCGAACTATACAACGCGACGACGCTAACTGGTTGGGGAGTAAGCCAAGCAGCCATAACAGGCCGAACCCTTAGGAGGCAGCTCGCAGGGGAGGAGGAGGTGGATGTATGGGATAAGGAGACGGGAAATTTTCAGTACCCAATGTTCACAACTAACCACCCATGTCAGTACTAGCTGGGGTTGCGCTGCTTAACTTCAGTGATCAGACGAGAACTGGTGTGTCCAACGCAATTCGCCGCTCCCACAGTATTTCGAATAATACAACGATAGGACACTATAACGATGCGTTGAACGTTGGAGCGTTATAACGTCGGGTTGTTTGACCGAGCCTTAAGGGGTGAGGGGGAAGAGGGAGGGCGTGTTAAATAAACGGCGAGTTTCCATATTTAGAAAATTAAGGAGATCCTGCAGTCGGTGTGTGGAAAGGAGTCTCACTTGAAGGTGAGATTGTAAGCACACACCAACGAGGACCAGCCAGGTCTTTTACCTCTAAGAAAGGAGTTGTCATCTTTTGATTGAACCTGTACTCTTAGAAGTGTGAATCAGCATCGTTACAACATGGGCTAAATTCATTAATAAAGAAACGATGGATAATGGAGCGCAAAGCCTGGATTCAGAACGTTACCATCAAGATGAGATTAATAAGCGGAAGTGAATTCACAACACTCTCTAAGACATAATTAATTAAGGCACTATTTTGGATCAAACTAATTGCTTAGTGATAGCCCCAACACTTTGTGGACAATGAAAGAGTAAAAATAAAATGGTTACCTTGGAAACGAAGATCCCCATTGATCGATATCAGACAACACCCTAGCTCTTTCCTTACGTTGCCGAAATCTCCAAGCGGAACCATGCCAGCATTGAAAAAAACCATATTGCCGAGATTTTACTACTACGATTTTGTGTTTCAGCAAATTTTTATACTGTATTTAGGTAAAACCAAGAGTTTAAGGGGGTGGGGGAAACCAGACATCACATTTGGTGGAGAGGCATCTTACCTCCTCTCTCATTCACTATCTTTCTGAGAAAAAACAGCAATTGACTATTTCCGGTGTGTAAGCAAACAGCCAGGCAGATACGTTTATGGAATTTGAATTGAAAGATGTTGATAACGGATTTGTGAATGGAGAACCTTTTCATTGTTCCAAACAACATCAGATACAGTTTTGATCTCTCCTTCCCCTCTCTTTTATTTTGCTTGACATTCTTACCATCCTCGAGCCTGCGGCGGGCAAGTCTGAAAAGCAGGCTCCGTTTCATGTGGTGTTTGCTCTTATAAGGAGTCTTATAATTGAAAGTCTGTGAAAAACATCAACGTGTGGAAGAAGCTCCGTTTGGATTTTTAAGATGATTTCCCATTGCGACTACCTTAACCCCAGCTCTTCATTCCGACAAAAAAAACTCTGGATTTGGGTAAATAAAGCAACCATAGCAACGGGAGGGTAAAATGAATCATAAAATAGAGGTTTGTGTGCGTTGTATGTTGTTTGTGGTTGTTGATGAGGATATTAGAAGCTAAAATGAGAAAAAAGGGGAGGGGGTTAAAGGTTCATGAACTCTTTTCTTGCCATCTCTTTCTCCTTTCTCGCGGTAGAAAAGTCCCATCCATTTTAAACTCCTTGTCACGAACTTAATGAACCGCCTCGGTGGCGCATTAGGTAGCATGGTCAAACTACTGTGTCAGTGATTCCAGATTCGATACTGGACAGAAGTGGATTGGCTTCTTTCGGGCGAGAGAGAAGCCCCGAGTGCTCCTTCCTTCTAATGAGAAATAAAACCGAGGTCCCGTGTGGTATGTGATGGCATTGGGACGTAAAAGAACCCTCTCAACTATGTAACGAGTAGATGGGGCAAAATTCCCAGGTGTAGGAGCTCGTCCCGTCCAGGCGTCGGTGGAGTGCCGCAACGAACAGTAGACCGACGATGAATAAGCATAGGGGGGGTGTAGCCTTGGTCGGCAGCCGGCTGCGTAAAAATACCCCTCAACAGATTGCCTCTGTATCCATCCAGCGGGACAAAAATGGGTACCCGACTCTACCATAGGCGGGGAAAGCGTTAGGAGTTGTTTTGTCGTGAACTTAATGAACTCGGGTTACTAATTGGCGCCGTAGTTGGCGTCGACTTCATTCTTATTGCATCACTTCTGAAGCGATGCTAGAAATAAACAACTTCCTGTCTGTTTGTTGTTGTTTGTTGGAGTTTAAGGTCCCGTCAACTACAAGGTCATTAGAGACCCGTCCACTGCATAGTTCTAATGCATATACTGCACAGACACTACACTAACGCGACGATTATTGGGTATTAGCAGTACCCAGCTTTCCCGAGCGACCACCCATGTCAGTACTAACTGGGCTTGCGTTGCTTAACTTCAGCGATCAGACGAGAACTGGTGTGTCCAACGCAACTCGCCGCTCACTTCCTGTCTGAATTTTGTTTGGAATGTGGTTAGTATAAGAAAATATTAAAATTGGACGAAAATCAATGAGTTCCGCATGTGCTGCAGTGACCAGGGCCGGCGCTATACTTTGCGGGGCCCCGTGAAAACATGAAGCGGGGCCCTTCTATCAATAGGTGCATTAATCCGAATGCGCGGGGCCCTGTGCCGTCGCGCTGTTTGCACACCCGTCACGCCTGCCCTGCAGTGACCTATGTCTTCGGCCCTGATGTACAACATATTTGCTGAACAACATCACCATACCTAGTTGCATTCCCAGGAGATACTAAAATTCGCAGTGTCATCCCCGAATGAGTAATAGAATGCCCTTGTTTTTGGAGGTCAAAATATCCAGGTTTGTCTGACAGACGACGGTTGTTTTCGTCTGGAAACAAGGAGGCGTGACGTGTAGGCTTCTGTCAGACAGGAAGTGAAAAGCCATGGTATGAAATATCATCCACCTGTTGGTTAGAATCAGGATTGCAATTCCAGGAAGGATTTGATAGGTATACAGTTTGGAAGGCCTGAAAAGAGGGTCCCTTTATGACCTAGTCAAGAATGGGAATATAGAAGAGGGGTGTGTCATATCTGCAACATGCAGAAAGGGTTATTATGAATTACTCATGACAAACGTTGCCAATACTGGTGAGAGCAACACTACAAGAGCGCATCCTTTGTCAGACGAGATTTAAAACGTGGGCTCATGTCATGCGCCTGTTCACCTACTGCAGAGGTCGGCAAACTGCGGCTCTTTGGCCCTTTGAATGCGGCTCTTCCACAAATGACTGTGTTGGTGCACAGGCATGCACAGCAGTATCGTTCGAGTGACAGAAGACGTTGCACAGGCGGTATGTGGCGCTTGGAAGGCACAGTTGACTAAGGCCCTTCGTCCACTACCACAATGCAACTGCAGCTCAACTGAAATGCAATGCAACTAAAGTTAATTGCAATGCCACTTTCGACCACAGATGCAACTCTTTGGCAATAGTTGCACTTATGATGCCGAGTAGTTCAGATGAAGAGAGCATTGTGCGAATGGTGCGAATTACTTGACAGTTGCAATGAAACTGACATGCTCAGTTGCGACGCAACTCGTTTCCAACCAGTTGCCTTTACATTGCGTTGCATATCATTAACATGAGTCAGACTAGCATCCAACTGAAAAGGAACTAAAATTTGATTATTTTCAGTCGAGTGGCAGATGCGCTGTGTCGGTGGACGAAGGCCTTATGCACGAGTTGAGTGAGTCATTCAGTCAGCAGTCTCATTGTGTAAAGTGGTCAGTGCTTGACGTGTCCACAAATCACACGTTGGTGGCAAAAGTATCTTGAAGCACACCTGTATTTTTCTAACCAGCCATTTCCAAAAATTTGATTTTTATCAATAAATGAGATCATTATTAAGTTAATAGTTTAAGTTTAAGAAATTTGGCTCTCAAAAGAAATCTCAATCATTGTATTGTTGATATTTGGCTTTTTGGACTGAGGAGTTTGCCGACCACTGACCTACTGTAAGGTGCATTTGAGATCTTCCGCCTGGCATGCAAAGCATTGTGCTGAGTACCAGCCTTGCGGGTAGAAAGTGAGCTCTAAACAGCCCTAGGGTATAGAGAGCGTCAAATTCCTGTGGTAGGTTCTTTGCGTTTTAAAGAGGGAAAATGGATCCTACTCACTCGTATTCGGTGCCACATTTTGTAACTCAACGCTTGGTGCCCACACTCGGGTACAGTATCTCAAATCTCAGGCCAAGAACCACTACTCTACATACATTATTACTGAAAAAGAAATACAATATCGGTCGACCCAGTGACGTAATTAGGTTGGTTGGTTAATGGGTTACGTAACGTCGACCTCGGTTGGTAAGGGTATTTACCAACGGCTTAGGGAACTCCTACACCCGGGGAGTTTTATTAGGTTAACCCAATATTTCTGTGCTGAACTTTAGTATGCCAATATCATAGTACGCAGTGTCCACATGATTGGGAGCGGCGAGTTGCGTTGGACACACCAGTTCTCGTCTGATCACTGAAGTTAAGCAACGCAAGCCCAGTTAGTACTGACATGGGTGGTCGCTCGGGAAAGCTGGGTACTGCTAATACCCAATAATCGTCGCATTAGTGTAGTGTCCAGTGCTGGTAGTGTCTGTGCAGGATATGCATTAGAACTATACAGTGGACGGGTCTCTAATGACCTCGTAGTTGACGGGACCTTAAACTCAAACAAACAAACAAATCCACATGATTGATAGAATACGAGGCGACGGCCCACGCCCCTGAAGATTTGCTTTCCTAAGGCAGCACATACGATGAAGGAAGTTTGACGAGTTTCCGACTTGTGCTCACTTCTGACAGCCATTGTTCGCAATTTCCACATGGGATTTGGGCTTATTCGCTTATTTGGCAATCCCTTTCAACTGTGCAGAAACTCAAGTATCTCATCAATGGGATGGGACAGTGGGGTGGACCTGCTTTTTTACCAATGGTAAAAGCAGGTTGGTGAATCTGATTGTTAGCAAATTCTTCGGGTATGCAAGCAACTGGGGTTCGGTTTGGAGTGGAGGCGAGTTGTGACATGCCCATGGTAGAGCTCTTAGGCTGCCCTTGAATGTTGGCCATCTGCTGGCACTGGGGAAAACATGTCCTCAATTATAACAGAGTGAGCTTCACCCTGGATCAAACCTACCTATTCGTTCAACTGGCACCAAGTTAACGTCTGCAAGAAAACTGTTTTTGGTACGTATCGATAATTATTACTCCAGGGCGAATTGAAATGGACATTACCTTCACATGTTCACAGGTTCTGACCTCTCCTTCTTGCTTCATTTCTGCTACAACATCAAGATATACCCGAGAACAAAATGAAAAATTGGTCGTGTCAAAAAACAATCTTAACCCTCACCCTGCAGGGTTAAAAATAATTTCAGGCGTATAATCAATCCCTCCTCCTCTCCCATTTTCTCCCGTATTCGCCATTCTGCAAGGAAAGCCTCTTAAATGTAAGACCCCTTTCCTTTGGCGTGCCGAAATCAAAGACTAGTTTTCTGCCTTTTGAGGAACGAAGTCTTTGAATCCATCTCCCTAGTCCCCTCTCTTGTCTGCCCCTTACTTACCTCCTGCGCTGGTCTTTAGGTCTTTCTTGTATGTCATCACTTAAAGAAAACACGTGGCCCTAGGGAGTTATTTTGGCCGAACGGAGGGCTTTTTCCTCGCTTCTGTAGACTCTGTGGTATCGAACATCTCCTCCTCTTCGCCCTCGTTCTCAGAACTGCGTGAATAAGTTCATTTCACTAGAAATACAATACCGCAAAGATAAAACAGACAAAGCATTTCCAGCAATTGTCTCAAAAATGGAGGGGTTTTGAAGACACTCTCATACTTGCCACCATCGCCTCTTGTGCCCTTTGCTTTGTGCCGGTCGCAGATGGCACATTCACAATACAGTACTATGCTACTATGTACCATAAACTACTTGAAACCTTTGAACAATTGCCATCTGTCAATAACAAAAATCATTGAGAAAAGAAATTATCGTAGCGCCCTCATCCAACTCACTAACGGCATCAAGTAACGGTAGGTGGCGCTTGGAAAAGAAGTGATAGTGGGCGTACCTAACGGATATGACCTCAGATTCGATCTCATCAATCAGGAAAACTGATTGCGTTGGACATACCAGTTCTCGTGAGATCACTGAAGCTAAGCAACGCAAGCCCACGTTAATACCAACATGGGTGCTTGGTAAAGAACGTTGGGTGCTGCAAATTTCCTCTCTCCTACGCCAGCGATTCTCAACCTTTTTTCGTCACGGTATACTTTTAATAGATTAAAAATTTGGCGGCACACTAACAACGACACATTTTGGGCACACAAAGTTTGTTGTAACCTAACCCTATGCAAAAACTCGCCTCGGTGGCGCAGTGGGTAGCAGGCTCGGTAACTGCGTAAGTAGTTTTTGGTGAGATACTGGACCGAGGTGGGTTGGTTTTTTTTTCGGGCGAGAGAGAAACCCTGAGTGCGCTTTCTTTCGGATGAGAAGTAAAACCGAGGTCCCGTGCGGTGTACGATGGCATCTGCACGTGAAAGAATCCCCTCTATTATGGAACAGGGGACGAGATGGGTACCTGACCCTACCATAGGCGGGAAGAGGGTTAGTAGTCCTATGCACAAGTCAAGCGGTTGACTAGTAGACGAATCTAGCTTTAGCACATAGCTTTGTTAGCCAGTAGTATCATCATCATCATCTCACCCTTCTCCCGCCGAGCGGCGAGTTGCGTTGGACACACCAGTTCTCGTCTGATCACTGAAGTTAAGCAACGCAAGCCCAGTTAGTACTGACATGGGTGGTCGCTCGGGAAAGCTGGGTACTGCTAATACCCAATAATCGTCGCATTAGTGTAGTGTCTGTGCAGTCTATGCATTAGAACTATACAGTGAGAACTATACAGTGGACGGGTCTCTAATGACCTTGTTGTTGACGGGACCTTAAACTCCAACAAACAACAACAACCTTCTCCCGCCTGAGGCAGTGTCGGGTCTGCGGGTTCCAATTCTCCACTCTCGCCTATCCCCCACCAAGTCACCGCCCACCCAACGCGCCTCCATGCCCCTCTGCACCACCTGCTCCCACGTCCGTTTTGGTCGCCCTCTACCTCTGGTACCTCCAGTTACCTGCAGTCCCACAATGGACCTAATAAGCTCCTCCTCTCCCCTCCTCATCACATGTCCATACCACCGCAACCGGTTCCCTCTCATCTGTTCCGCAATGTCTCCCACCCCCAAGCTACCTCTAACGTAATCATTTCTAATTCTGTCCTCTCGTGAAACCCCACTCATGTAGCGCAGCATTTGCATCTCGGCCACTTGCATTTGCCTTTCATGGTTCCTCTTAACTGCCCAACACTCAGAGCCATACAGCATTGCGGGCCTAACGACAGTTCTGTACACTTTACCCTTCAACTTAATTGGAACACGGCGGTCGCAAAGGACCCCACTTGCCTGTCTCCACTTTAGCCATCCTGCATTAATCCTATGGGTCACGTCAGAATCTATTTCTCCATTGCTCTGAAAAACTGATCCTAAATAACGACACTCTTGTGCCACCGGAATCGCCTCTCCTCTGCAACGAATCTCACCCCCTTGCCCCTGGCCACTAAAATTGAAAGCTAGGGACTCAGTCTTCCTCATGTTTACCTTCAGACCCCCTCTTTCCATTGCAGTCTTAATGTCTTGTAGGCCCTTTTGTGCATCCTCATTGGACTCCTCTAGCTTTCCTACATCATCAGCGAATACCAGCCACTGAGGGGCCCATTCCCCTACTCCAGTCAGCAGCTCATCCATTACTAGATTGAATAGATATGGGCTAAGTGCTGACCCTTGATGCACACCAACCTGCACGTTGAAACTTGCAGTGTTACCCCACGCTGTCCTCACCCTAGTGATGGAACCACCATACATATCCTGCACTATCCTAATGTGGCCTTCATCAACCCCTTTCTTTCTCAGAACATTCCATACTACCTGTCTAAGGACACTATCATATGCCTTCTCCAGGTCAATGAATATTGCATGAAGGTTTTTTTTTTGCTGCTCTATGCTTCTCTATCATCTGTCGGAGAATAATGATTGGTTCCATGGTAGACCTACCAGGCATAAACCCAAATTGATTTCCTCGGACACTAGTTTGGTCTCTGAGGCGACATTCTATGACTCGCTCCCACAGCTTCATAGAATGGCTCATTAGCTTTATGCCTCTATAGTTTCCACAGTCCTGGGCATCACCTTTGCCCTTGAACAGTGGTACTATCCAACTCTCTCGCCATGCAGAAGGCATCCTATCACCATTTGCTAACTTATTAAAAAGCTTCCCTAGCCATGTAATTCCTGTGGTCCCCAAGGTGTGCCTAACATCAATGGGGATCTTATCTGGGCCTACTGCTTTGTGACCTTTCATTTTTTGAAGGGCTGTGACTATTTCCTCCTCCCTCACCCTGTCCAAAACTATTGGAGTGCTGGGGTGGCTGTCTGTGCTGCTACACAGTTGGCAGCATTTAAGAGGGTGTGTTAGTATTCCTCCCACCTCTTGATTACCTCTGCTGGTTGGAACAAAACCCACCGTTAGCCAGTAGTGTGAACTGTAATATTCATGCTTCAGCCAGTCCCTCCTAGGAAGGTAGAACCGATTGAACTACTTTTCAGACGTCACTTATGTATGGGTATTCGCAGTGGCGGCACATTTCCTGAATCTCGTGGCACACTAAAGTGCCGTGGAACAGTGGTTGAGAATCGCTGCTCTACACCTACCCCCTCATCTCCCGCGAGCAGCCTCCTAGTGGTTCGGCCTGTTATGGCTGCTTGGCTTACTCCCCAACCCATTAGTGTAACATAACACATTTTTCCGTGTAGAAAGGGGAACAGGTAAGAAACGAATCATTAACCTCAGGCAGGATCGAACTATCACAGTGTGATGATTAGACTGCTCAAATGCGTTCTCAATTATCAGATTCCCAACACCCTGCCTCTCTTGGTCAGTCGGGATGTAGAAAGACGTGTTACCCTACCGCACAAACGCTTCCCTATGAAACGTAACGTGAGACGTCCACCTCTCCTTAAAATGACACCAGCCCGAGTCAAAATCCAATATTTCTGCGTACTCTGATAACAAGGCCTCTCAGGGGCGGATCCAGGGGGTGGGGTTGCAACCCCCCCCCCCCCCCCAATTTTGGGTCGACATTGACACTGACAAATGAAAATTGCATTTCCAATCGCTGCCAATAGCTCAATCCGCCCCTGACGAAAATCCTGGATCCGACCCCGAGGACTCTTAACTCTCCAGCTCCTTAAATAGGCAAGTTGGACAACGTAGGGTAGTTTCTATATGATGGGGGGGGGCGCATTTACTCGGCTCACTATGCATTTTGAAGTCATTATGTGTGTGGAGTCATTCCTGGTAAAGATGTTAATTCTTTCGGGGCGAGTGAAAGCCCTAGGCGCACCTTCCATCAAATGTGAGTTCTAGGCCTTCACTCCCGCCGGGCAACTTGGGAACACTGGGTACAGCTAATACCCGAAAATCGTCATAACAGCGTAGTGTCTGCAGTCGTAGTCGTAGTGTGCAGACTTTGCATTAGAATTATGCAGTGGATGGGGCTCTAATGACTATTGAAGATGAAGGGCCCTAAAACACCAACAAATCAATGCATCAACTGCGGCTGAGTTGTGTTGGACACGCCAGTTCTCAACAAATCACTGAAGTTAGCAACGCAGCCCAAGTTAGTACTGACATCGGTGGTCGGATTAACATTGGGTGCCGCTAATTTCCTCTCTCCTATATCACCCACTCCTGCTCCCCTCTCATCCGCCGAGCAGCCTCCACAAGGTTCGGGCCGTTATGGCTGCTTGGCCAACTCCCCAACCCATTAGTCTAACACAGTAGTGGTCTAACATACAGTACTAACATACATCCTCGTTATGGACCTGACGTGGCCCTCTTCCCCTCTTCTTATCACATGCCCAGTGGCTCGGTGTATAACAACCCTATCGACACGAAAGAGATATATTAGGAAAATACCAAAATGCAGCAACTTGCCCTCGTGGAGTCGGTAAATAACCTTCAGGGATAAAAATAGTAATGTTAAATAACCAAATAATCAAAACCAGTGTCTTGGAAACAATAAGCGAACCTGTCACCACCGGTTTCACCAGCTTTCTACCCACCGGAGAGCTTTCTTAAGTCGGGCGGCCTGAGTTGAATTAATAAGAGGGATTGGGGCGGCTGTCGGTTGTGGTCCAAGTTGCATGGGAAATCCATATTACTTATCGCCACTTGTTGCAATTGTTGGGGTTAGAGGGCGAAGAGGAACAGGCGACGGAGGAGAGCGGGGGGGGGGGGACCTCTAGTTCTTTAACGGGCCACTGCTCAATTACGAGTGTGTGGCACGCAACCCAAGCTTGTTGTCAAATATGGTAATAAGGTGGTACTTCATATGGAGGTCACACACACGCTCGTTGAAAAACAAAAACGGGAACAGGTCACCTGCCTCATTTGGCATAGAACCTGACTGCCAGGTGTCGACCTTCCACTCCATTGGACTGTCTCCGACTTCCCAAAGTACTTTTCTGACGCCGTTAATAGATCAAAAAATTTAATGTACATTAATGGTTCTGAGGTGTACGTCGGGTTGAGAAGAGACGGTGATGGAAGCCTGAAATGGGACCACTGTGTTCAACATATGGAAGGCTGCTGTCCAGCTACACAGGTGTTAGTTGTGAGTCAGATTTGAGGGTATAAGAACAGTCGCAGGTAGTACTTAAAAGATATGATGAAGTGCTTGTTCTCATGAGCTGAAGGTGATCCTGCAGGCTCAATTCTAACAGGTTAGTTTTTATGTCGTTTATCGAAGGGCGAGACCTCGAGTATAGTAAGTGCATTCGTGCAGATTCGATCCTGAAAGAATCGAGCGACCTCTTTCGGGCAACAGGGAAGCCCTTAATGGACATTTCCTAAGATTGGATGTTAAGGTGGCCCCGTAGGGTATATACGCAGAGGCGTGCCAGCACAGTGTGCAATGTGCGCAATGCACACAGGCACCAGGATATTAAAGGCGTCCAGGGTTCTCTACTTGCTTCTTAGATCCGGCGTCCTGATCTGCCATAGCCAGGGATAGGAGTGGAGTCACCTCTTTTCATTCGGGAGGGGCAGATAGGGGCGCCAACTAAGTTCTTGTACACAGGCGCCGAACACTACTGGTCCTCCACTGTATCGTCACCCATACGTAAAACTCGTTCTGTAGCTTCCACTCGCATCTTTCAATCGTGCATCTTCATGAGTTTTATGATACGGGTTCAATTCTGGTCATGATGGCTCAGGGTTAGATCTGACCTAGGAAACTACTCACGTTGACTCCTAGTGATATGGTTCTTACCCTTACTTTGAACGTCGTTGCTGATACTGTACTGTATTAACAACATTCTTGATGGAGTACGATGACCTTTCCCTTGAAATTTCGCTCAATCGTTTGCGTTGTTACCAAGGTCTTTTGGTTGACAAAGTATTGATTGAACTGGTCACCAAACAAAAAATATTGAGCAGAGAGCGGCAGATGGAAGACCACAGGTTTTTGTTTGAAACACAGAAAAATGACTCATGACCCGACTAGCATTCAGAGACGGACAGTGGAGTGGAATTTATGATATTTGAGACGAGCAAGCCCAAGACTGGACGATCCAATGGTCAATTAACGTGCTAAGAGCCTCTCTAACCGTATAACTTCTGTTTTAAACCAATTATTGTGTAAGTGGACGTTAGCGTTATCATGGACATTATTTATGGCCTTGGCCTCCTTGCGGCTTCCATAGGGTCCTTGACAATAAACAAAGACCAAAATAATGGTCTTTTTGAGCAACGCTAAAATGAGGAGGGATAGGATGGGAAAGGAATGGAATCTTTAAACTTTCATTGTTACTTTCTAATCACACAGAAAATAAACGCGCATTTTGACCATTAACTTTCTACCTTCAATTTCCTTCATTCCTACTTTAGGCCCCCCAAGTCAATCACTAGGGAGTTTTCTGCTGCAGTAAAGGGGCAGGAGTAGTAGCAACAACATGCTTGTGGATGGATCCAAATTCCATTCCAGTAGGGATATCCTAATAAGGTTTAAACCCTGCATACCATTTTGTCGGGGTGCGCCAAATTTCGTTGGACACACCAGTTCTCGTTTGATCACTGAAGTTAAGCAACGCAATCCCAGTTAATACTAACATTGGTGGCCGCTTGGGAAAACTGGGTACCGCAAGTATCCAAAAATCGTCGCATTAGTGTAGTGTCTGTGCAGTCCCTGCATCAGAACTACACAGTGGACGGGGCTGTAATAACCTTGTAGTTGAAGGGCATTAGAACCCCGTCCACAGCATAGTTCTTATGCAGAGACTGCACAGACACTACACTAATGCCACGATTTTTGGGTATTAGCAGTACTCAGCTTTCCCAAGCGGCCACCGATGTCAGTACTAGCTGCGGTTGCGCTGCTTAACTTCAACCATCAGACGAGAACTGGTGTTCAACGCAATTCGCCGCTCCCTCAATGAGAGGTGATACTACCTGAACTCTGGGGGGGGGGGGGAATAATAGTCGAAATACACCACGTACGTAGCCTGCCATTTTAACCGGCCGAGGCGGACCTCCCATTTTTCCTGTCCTATGGAAAGTGACCATGAGTTAAGTGTGCGACGTCACCTGCTCGCAAGGGAGTGGCTTATTACGTTGGACACACCAGTTCTCGTCTGATCACTGAAGTTAAGCAACGAAACCTCCAGCTAGTACTAACATGGGTGGCCGCTTGGGGAAACTGGGTACTGCTAATACCCAGAAATCTTCGCATTAGCGTAGTGTCTGTGCAGTCTCTGCACATTAGAACTACGCAGTGAACGGGGCTCTAATGACTTTGTAGTTGAAGGGCCCTAAAACACCAACAAAACAAAAACGCTGCTCGCATAAAAACCTCTTCTACATGGAATTCGTCCCCATGGCTTTGGTGTAAATGATAGATTCTAGCCTTCAGTAAGGATCGAGCTAGTGGTCACATGTTTACAACGCAAGAACGCTCTCTGAAAGGAAGTTTAATCTGGATTATGTTATAATACTTTCGCCGAAGTTCGTGTATGTTTGGATGCTAGTTTCCTTTTAAAGTACGTACGCTTGCTCATACCCGTTACCTGTTCAATCTGTCCAGTTCACAAAAAAATTGGTTCCACTTAAGGTGAGCGTAATTGTATTAAAGAATTTTAAGAAGCCAACTGCGTATGTGGCCTTTCACCAGTTGCATTCCCCAATCGTTTTTTTGGCTACAATTTTATTTCTTGATGGAAAATTACTGCACGTGAAATGGCATAAATGAATCGCAAACTAAACAGGCACGGCACGAACATCAGTGTCAAGTGGTGCCACCTGGTGCTGAAGAGGTTCATACTCGTATCCAAACTCGTGGGCGAATTTGGCCCCTTCGTTATCTAAATTACAGATTAAAGTTACGATACAAAATAGACAACGACCAACAAAAAGAAGGTCGTTGAATGGCCCCGATTTTGATGCAACGACAAAAAAAAACAACAAACATCAAATCGCTTCAATCAAAATTACAGCTCGTTCCAGTTTGTCGTCCCAACACACCTTTTTCAGAGATGTAGTAGTAGTAATTAGTGACTATTATGGGCGTGACGTGACCACTTTCAACCCATCACTTCACGTCCTGAGTAGGATAAGGGGACGTGCTTTTATAATGGCATCACTTTTTCCTGTTTTCGGACATACCTTCCACTCTCATTTCTCGTCAATAAACTCCTTTGATTCAAGAGCAGCAGAACGTTGAAGGATAACAGCGTAACAGTAGTACCCATGAGGAGGGGACGCGAAGACTTCTTTTGAATCTCTTGTACCTCTTTCCCCTTCACAGTGGGAACCCTCAATTGCACCTACAAGGACCGGTAATCTCATCGCTCACCCGACAAGTGTTCATTGGTTGAATTTAGTAGCCCAATTCTGAAGACTCACCTAGCACCTCTGGACTTGTATGCAGGATTCTTGCCTGGTCCTTATACTGTACATAGGGGTAGTCATTTTTTTGGATGCTTTCAGGGCCGGCTCGTGAGTTTCAGGCGCCCTAGGCAAGTGGGTCCAACGCCGCCGCCCCATTGAATCTAAATATAGATAAATGTAGAGGAATATAGATACAGTAAATGTTTAACAGTTTACTAACAACAAACGTAGACAGGTAACATGTGATTTTTGTATGAACTGCTTACCACCTAATTACAACTACTGTACTATTTTGGGCAAGTCAAAACAACCCTCAGCTGTTGAGCGAAGAATGACATCGGCGTTGCAGTCATCAAACATTGACCACTAGTACTTCGACTTTCTCTGCTCTGAGGACTTATTGGTGCGGCTAAGTTGCGTTGGACACACCAATTCTCGTGAGATCACTGAAGTTACGCAACGCAACCCCAGCTAGTACTGACATGGGTGGCTGCTTGGGAAAACTGGGTACCGCTAGTATCCAAAAATCGTCGCATTAGTGTAGTGTCTATGCAGTCTCTGCATCATAACTACACTGTGGTCGGGGCTCTAATGACCTTGTAGTTGAAGGGCCCTAAAACACCAACAAACAACAAACAAACCCACGTTAGTACCAAAATGGGTGGTTGGTAGAGAACGTTGGGTGCTGCAAATTTTCCCCTACATCTATCTACCTCCTCTCCCGCGAGCAGCCTCCTAAGGGTTCGGCCTGTTATAGCTGCTTGGCTTACTCCCCAACCCGTTAGTGTAACATAGAAACATAGAAATGGAAACGAGTCATATCAACGACTTCATTTTAGCGATATTCGTCGGTTTTAGATTTATGCAGCTCGGGGCTATCCAAGTTAATGGGGACTAATTTCGGATATTAAGATGAAAACTCCCAAGGGAGGCATTCTGCGGAAAAAACCATTAGTGCCGTGAGTCCGAGCAAAATGAGAACGGGTGTATTGCGTTGGACACACCAGTTCTCGTATAACCGTTGAAATTAAGCAACGCAACCCTAGATAGTACTGACATGGGTGAACGCTTGGGAATACTGGGTACTGTTAATGCCCGAAAATCCTCGTAACAGCGTAATGTCTCTGCATACTCTGCATTAGAACTACGCAGTTGACGGGGCTCTAATGACCATTGTAGTTGAAGGGGCCTAAAACACCAACAAAACAAAACCGAGCAAAATGTCTCCTGAATGCAGGCAACAGTATTGAGCACAGGCGTTGGATTGAGGATAAACTGCAGTTAGGGGAGGGGGTTGACTGTGATAAATTTCTGTCAGCACCCTGGCTATTGTTTATTAGGATTCGTATAAAGGGTAATACCGACGATAAATAAGCATAGGGGTTGCAGCTTTTGTCGCCAATAGGCGGGAAAAGGGTTAGGAGTTGCCTTGATTCGTATAAAGGGTAAAGGTGTAAAATGGTTCGAATAAATGTGAGAAATAATTTGAAAAAATATCTGCAAGGTGCCATTGCAGCAGGTAGGCAATATATTGCAGAATAGATGCTATGCTTCAGGTTCCTTGGGGGTATTCAATGGGTTAGAAATTAGAGTCATTCTCTCCACTGCCAATTTGGCCCATCAGGGCTGCTTGCAGTGTATTCAATTAAAATTATAAAATAGAAGAAACTCGGGTAGTATAATGATGTCAATCCGCACCAGATAGTGTGATGTTAAATAACCCAATAACCAACCAATAAGTAACCTTGCGAACTAGCAGCTCTAAATGTTAAATACCTTAGTACAAATTAAACCCTCCCTTTCAGATTAAAAAAATCCAATAGTCAGGCAGACTCGAACGTGGATCCATACGTTGCTCAGCCAACATACTACCCATCGTGTAATGAAATCCGAGCAGTGCTCAATGGCATTCAGTAGAAGTGATGATAACATTCTACCAAAACTTTTTTCCCACCATGTAATAGTAGTACTAAAAACCGTTTGTTCCTCCTATGTTCAACTCTGACCTCTCTTAAGAGTGACCACCCATGGGCGTGAAACTGTTATTTATCGTCCCGTCAGACAGAAAAGGTCACAGACGGGGAAAAAGGAGGGATCCATATTCCATATACAAAAAAAATGATATTAAACGATCAGAGCACCGCTTCCTTTAGAGGCTCCGCCCGCCCACGTAGGTTCATCTGATTCATTATGATTTCCCATTTTCATGTGACCTCTTCTCATACCTGCATTCCTCAAAGGTCATTGGGATGAGATGACAGGTTGTAGGGAAGGGATCATAGAAATCATCCTTTTATTTTATGTGGCTCAGGTAAAGGTCTGGTAAGGGTTCATCCCCAACACAGGAGGGACAAAAGTTTCTATCATCAGCTATTGCCTCCATTTCCCTACGCGGCTCTTATTCATCCCCCATACCCAAGTCAAAGATGCTAACATCACTTTCCGCCACCCCATACCAAAATTCATTTTTGTTCATCCATGAACCAAAGATCTGACATCATTAGATCACGAAACGCCAACGAGTGAAACTGAACACGAACAAACTTCGCCGAATAATACGGCACATTTAGAAATCATCGGGAAGGGGATGAGCGTGGACATGTTCGTCTCCCAATCTGCCTAATATGGCGCTCCTAGACACAAATTAGTGAGATTAAACAATGAAGAGCAAGTGATGTTTGTTGGTAGCAATTACGATCGGAATTGTTTGTTTCTTTACGTAATTGTGTTCACACTTGAAAATAACAAAAACAACATTTTTGATGTACCGGTAAAACAGTGATCGAGTTTGTTTGTTATGACACCACCCGATGACGTGAGGATCCTGTTTCATGCTTGTATATGTTTGCGGTGTGGGCACACCTTAGTACACCTAGGCGTCGCAGGTCGATCTTTAACCTTGTGTTTTGAACCCTTTTTTGTTTAAAAAAAACAAACTGGGGGTTGATTGAAAAAAGATGCGCCGGTGTAAAAAGAAGCAGCGTGAAAACTATAGGTGTAACATTCTTGAAAGGCTTCAAAGGCTCTGGTAGACAGGAAAGTGCACCACGCCTACTAGTTGCCCCTCTAACTAACAAATCATTTCATCGTTAAGCCTCAAAAACATTTTGAGCCTTTATCCCCCTCTCATGTTCACCCTAGTGTCTGCTTGAAACTTAAACGCGAGTTGTTTATTTTATCGCATGGAAAATAATGATGGGAGTAGCTGAAAGTTGAAGCACCGTACAAGGAAAGGGAAGGGAGGAAACGAGGGGTAAATTAAAAACTGAGGAGAGGGGAAGAGCAATGATGGGGTAATAAAAAGACGAGCAAAAGAAATACAAACATGAAACAACGCAACATTTCACTCATTTTGTTGCTATAATTAGACAAAGAAGACCAAGAAAACATACGTAACGCAGTGTTGTTAGGCATCATCCGCTATTAGTTGGGCTATACTGTGATGTGGTTTGTTGACGAGTCTTCGTTGCTATAACAACATAGGACGCCATTTTCTATTAGCACATGCATTAAATTAACGTCGAAGGGCCATTCGCCTTATACGACTCTGGAGAATTAAATATTCTTCATTAACACACTTTGGTTCAAATAATTATAAGTGGGCGGCCACTTTACATTATCGACCCTGTCCCAGGCCAGTTATTTCAAAAGAAACAGTTGGAAAATGTCTTCTGCGCGACTGACTTCAACAAACCTGTTTTAGGCCTATGACAGGGCCGGGAACCCAGGTGAACTAAGACGGCAAAAACCAGCAGGATAAAACGGAAAGATAAAGGTTAAAGAATAATGCGTAAATCGTTGGAAGATGTCAAACCCCTTTTCGTTGTCCGTTACCACAACTTGGGATTCAATGGGCCTCACAATATTCTATCCTTGAAATCAGTTCTTTTTTTGTTTTTGTAGGAGTTTTAGGCCTTCCGTAAGGATATGGTAGTGCGTGTGATGGACGGGGACCTGGTGGGAGATAGGCGGGAGTGAAGAACTAGAGCCCGCAGACCCGACTCTGCCATAGGCGGGATAACGGGGTGGAGATGATGTGTTTTAGGGCCCTTCAACTACAGTGGTCATTAGAGTCCCGTCTACTGCGTAATTCTAATGCAAGAGTCTGCACAGACACTATGCTGTTATAACAATTTGGGTATTAGCAGTACCCAGTGTTCCCAAGCTGTCAGCCATGCCACTACTACCTGGGTTGTTGTTGTTTGTTGGTGTTTTAGGGCCCCGTCCACTGCGTAGTTCTAATGCAGAGACTGTACGAATGCGACGATTTTTGGGTATCAGCGGTACCCAGTTTTCTCAAGCGGACACCCATGTCAGTATTAGCTGGGGTTGCGTTGCTTGATTTCAGTGATCAGACGAGAACTGGCATGTTCAACGCAATACAACCGCTCAGGAAGGTAGCCTCGAAAAATTATGGCCGGCTTGACTTCTCCAACAGATACAAAGAGCAACAATTTCAAAGTTGAGTGGTTGGAATGGATTGCGGCACGACACGATCCTCCGAAGGGTCACCGTCACTTCTTGGACACCATTTGCTTTTTTAGTGGACGTTCTCTCACCACAACTTTAGTGGTGTAGGCCGGCATCCCCCCACAGGCAACCAGCCAATATTCCTGCGGGTTCCAAACGCCTGACTGAGGTGTCCCCAGTCAGAACATGTGCAATGGACTCGCGGACCCGACCCTGCCACAGGCGGGATAAGGGTATGATGATGATGATGATGTTCTCTCACCACAACTGCTCTTGCGAGATCACGCACGCACATCAGTTCCATTGAAGCAGCGTCACGGTAGCATCGTTCTGGTGGGAGATTGTAGTTAAGCTCACGTTTCTCTGGTCCTATCCTAGCCTTCGGGTGAGACGGAAACCTTTAAGTGGGGGGTGTATCGCATGGGATCTAAAGCCATTGTATACGACATCGCCAGCACTTAAAAATAACCCCTTTATGTAGATTAAGTAGAAATTGAATTTCATTGATTTGCAATGACGTTATTAAAGTTGAAGAACGATTTGGATTGGATTGTTTGGATTAATTTCATGGGTTGGGGAGTAAGCTAAGCAGCCATAACAGGACGAACCCTTAACAGGCTGCTTGCGGGAAATGAGGAGGTAGGTGAAGAGGAAGAAGGAGAGGGGAAACGTGCAGCACCCAACGTTCTTTACCAACCACCCATGTTGGTATTGACGTGGGCTTGCGCTGCTTAACTTCAGTGATCTCACGGGAACTGGTGTGTCCAACGATTTACTCTCCAAAAAATGACTTGCTGAGACCACTTCGAAGAGCAGAAATGAATACTTTCTACTTACACGTGTAGCTGTAGTTTTGCCTTCCGTGTTAAGAGACCCAGTTTCTTAGTTGAGAGAAAGCAGCATCACATTCTGTTGGGTTCGAACCCTCATCGCCTTGTTCAGGAAGAAAACGTGGTATTTGGTGACTATTGATTTTCCAGGAAAGAATTTTCAAAATCTCCTTGCTGTCTCATAGCACCTGTAAATGCCATAGTGATAAGGTGTCTGAATGACTCAGACTGGGGCAATGTGCATGTTAATGACTCGCTGAAAGTGTACTTCTTTATATACAGCATTAGTAAATGGCAGTTAGGTGACCCTGAAAGAGGTTACAACCTAAGGGTTGAAGTTTCGAGTTTGGTGTACTTTTGATAAGTTGGTTTTTCTTAACTTACCTTAATTCTAGTGTACGGAAGTTCCAAGAGAGAGAGACAAGGCGACATACAAGTCCCCGTTCGGCTATCCCCTTCTGAAATTTGGTAACAAGATTAGATCACAGATCAGAAGAAATATGACGAGAACTTCCCAAATATTCTAATAACTGTGGCATTCATCCTACCAAACAGGCTGACTGGGACAAATAGATGCACGTCGTAGTCTGTAAATAGGACGCTACCTAATCTCCTATATCCAGTCAAAATCTCAATCCTTTTAATCTTACAAGAATTTGGGCGAAGCATTTCCGCCGTGTGTTGCCACCTATAGAATCATCCACACACAACAGGCAACGTTCAAGAGGGTATAATTTCTGATATGTAACCCTTTAAAACAAAAATATGCATTAGGAACTACCCTTATCATATTCTGTGTCTCAGGCTTATTCGCACCTCCCCCTGTTTGCCAAATCCACAAGGCTTAATGTAGATTATGGACCGGATTTTCTTTGAGTATAAGTTTCAAAGGCGTCTCAACTAGGATTTTAAGGTCAGTAACAAAACCCACCTACAAAGGAGCAAAGGAGGAGCGTAAGTCTTGCATCAACCCTTTCCTCAGTTTTAACGGCCATTTGGTATTGTGAGTAGGAGTTGGAGGATGGGACTCTTTACGAAGCCATATTACCAGACATCCAGCAGCATCAAACAACCTAGAAAGCCCCCACTAATATCCCCTGTCAACAATGGTCCACTTCAGATGAAAGCAAGCGTGCAAGTCCAGCGTGCTCTCCTACGAAGAACATTTGTTTCAAATCTCTTGGCAGATGTCAGTCTACGATATTCTCCTTTTGCTTCAGTAAAATTGAGGACCTTTATAAGGACCTTATTGGTAGAACACAGAACCTGGATGAGGATGGTAGTTCATTTCGGGCAAGGCGTGGAAGTGCAAATCAAATAACTCTTTCATCACAGAAAAATGTGTAGCTGGGCGTAAATGCCAGGTGGGGGAGCTCACCCCCCATGGTGACTATAAACAGCCTTAACAGCTATTAAGACAGCCGTTATATAAACCGACCAATCCCCAAGTACATCAAGAAGGAATCTGGTGTTTTGGGAAGTATAAGGGTCAAAGGTTTTTTGCTAAAGTCCATGAATGATGATTCTACCCCAGTTCTGTCTACTTCAGGGAAACTGTGAGAGTTTGTAGAAGCAGTTTGATATTCAGCAGGCTCCCTGTCGTCTTGGTCCTAAAATAAGTAACGTAAAATGGGTGACCACGCCCCATTCTCGTACGGGACAATATATTGTGCTAACAAAAGATGCGTGGGTGATTGTAGACAAAAAAAACAGGCTATTCAAAAGAAACACGTGTGCTCCACTCTCCCCCTTCGATACCCCATGAGGTCAAATTACGGAGCAGAAGGAGCGCGAAAAAGAAAATGAGCCAGAGCAGAAAAAAAAAGGCAGAAGAAGGACTCTCATATTCTTCAATGAATTAGGCATCATTTGATCTTCAACAAGGGCCCATCTGTGATGTGCGTTGCAAAGAGCAAAGGAAATGTGTTTTATTTTCGGAGGAGAGGTTGAATGAATGTTGAGGGGTGCTGAAACTTTAGACGACTAGTGCATTGTTGCAGTGTCAATGTTAACAGTCGTGAGACTATGTGGTTGGGGGGAAAGGTCGGGGTCAAAAGGGTGCTTTTCCTGAAGGAGAGAATCAAAGAGGTGAAACAGCGATCCTGGAGATTACTGGAACAAGGAGTATCCAGGAGCAACTACTTAGATTTTGGGCATGTCCCAAGGTATTGGAAAATCACAAACGAATGTCAAATGATTCCACACTTTAAAGGCGAAGGGGGTAATTTGGAGAAGTGTCGAGAAAGGGAATGAAGGGGGACGAGGTTAATAGGAGGCAGTTGGGAGACCAACAACGACACGTGCTCGTGTCACTCAGCCAGGAAATTGACTCCAGTCACGGATTGAAATAAATCCGTCATAAAAATTAAGACGTGTGTTAAGTACCGTTTACAACTAGTATTTTAGTACTGTATTTAAGAGGGACAAGAGGGAAGACCAAGGTAAGGGTGGGTCGGTGGTGGTGCTACTGACGGGCAGCAAGAAAAAAACGTGGGGAAGGAAAAACAGAACATGCCCTTTTACCGTAACTCGCCGCCATTCACTCGCCTTCTCTGGAACACCCTAGGTGGCTTTATTATGACAGTGTGAAGTAAAATGCTGGCTTGTCCAATTAGCAACACAATCATCTCTGAGAGACCTCTGCGCCTCAGAAAAAGGCGGATGAATGACGCCATCCTGAGATGTCTGTTCTCTCTCAGCAGCAACAACTTCCGTTTCGAATAAACGACCCGCAACAGAGAAACACCACCTTTGTCTCTAATTCTACAAAAAAAAAATCAGACTAACCCCTGCCCTCCCCTAACATACACATACAAAATCCTTTCCAGATAGCGTAATTACCAGTCTCCACCCCCTCTGCACTTACCACACATTTTCTACCCCATCCAAATAAACTTTGGCCCCGATAGAGTACTGTTTCTTCCTCATCCTGCAAAGGAAAAAAAACGAGAATTAATTCATCCAAAAATGACCATGACAGACATGGCGGTATCGTTTCACTTCTCCCTTACTTGCAGAGATAAGAGTTAGCCAACTGGCCGCAAGAGGGACACGAATGACCATACGTTCCTGTTCTCTTGTATACAGCACTGCCTTCCTTCCTCCCCTATCTAATGATTGACTCCCCTTAATTTAAATGAAGTGAACTCAACCAAGACTGCTCCTCTTGAGGCGTTTCAAAGACTACTTTAGCGCCCACCGGACTCCTTGCTTTTCCCCCATCGTCTGTTTTCCCCAAACAGATGGGAAGGCAGGCAGACCGCTGCACGGCACTCCATTCATTCAATGGTGCAGACGACTGAAGGCAAAGTGTGTACTGATTAGGTCACATCTTTGCTTCCTCCCATTTTCAAGCACTCCATCAAGTGGACGGAGAATACTACCTCTAGTGACGTCATTCGGTTACTCCGCCTTCAGCGGCGCGGTGACGATGACGGCGGCCACCAGCCGTTTACTTGAATCGCAGAAACAAGAATTCAGAACTACAGCAATAACTCCAGTTTAAAGTTGTCGGGGACCGAGTGCGCATCGTGCAGCGTGTGTTTGTGTACGTTCGCTTGTGTAGTTCCTCGCCTGAAGAGCGCGGGGAAGCACCCAGTCCCCAGGTATTCATCCAACGTCCCATAAAAGGCCCCTTAACATTCCCTCCTCCTCTTATCCGTCAATCAATGGGCATCATCCTAAGAACTGCCCTAGGACAATGTTTCACTTTATGATACCTGTAAATGATGCTAGGTATCCCGTTTGTGGACAGACTATCGGACTACGGAAACAATTCAGCGCAAGTAGTTAGGTTGATCAGTTCTCTGACATATGATCGATACAAGGATTTAAAATGACGCTGTGCCGACGACGCTCCCTTCACACTGCCATGGATTAACATTAGCACCATCACCCTTTTGGGTCCACCATCTCTTGGATACTTCATAGTGTTCGCGTGTGATCTGTGGCGGCCGTGTGTGTGCGTGTCATGTGCATGCATGTGCCAGTGTAGCAATGGCAACTAAGGCCACGCCGTGGCAAAAAGCTACTGGCGGTGGCAACAACGGTCAGACAGGTCTTTGTGGAGGACCTGAGCCGTGGCCGAGAGAGTCGACATCTCGGTGGCACATGACGTCATCAATCCCTTCATCATTCGAGGGTCGTCCGAAAGAGGAAGGGGACATCACCGACAACGATTCCACATGCAGTGCAGCAGACGAGGCCTTGAAATGGGAAGATTTTTTTGGTAAGAACTTGTAAAGAAAGGACCATGGAAACGAGCACGACATGAGGGTTAGAATGATTGATCATGAAGTCCTCTTCAACACCCCCTTTTCCACATTCTTGAAATCTCGTCATTGGCAGCCTATAGTGAAAGCTAGGAGTGGTCACTGACACTGACAGGAGAAGAGGGCCAATAAAAAGAAATCCAAACGCAAAGCCAGAGAGAATAATGCAGGCCTGTTCGTATAATTAAGTGTAGAAGGGAAGAGGGGATAAATTAATCAAACATGCCCTGGAATCATTACCTGTCATCAAACCAAAATATGTACACATGATGACAGTCGTGTAAATAACGGGTAATACTTGTAATAATTGAAGAAAGAACCTTTAGAAAGTTCTGTTGTTACTACAGGGGCAGAGGGTCATCCATCAAAAGTTGTCCCTCTTTGTCCACCCTTTGCTTGAAGGACAGGAATGTGGACATCTTTTTAGATGTTCTTCTGACGCCACCTTGACCTTGGTATATCGCTTACCAACTCCTAAAGTCTTACAGCGCCTACCTTCCAACTTGACGACTCTGGCGCTCTCTCCCTGTCTTTAATCAACTCGGCCTCACCTGAGCTTTCCAGCAAATCTATGTAAATTAGCCAGGTGGCTCCCATTTTCTCCAAATTCCCCTGAAGTTGCGTCGCTCTGAAGACGAGAAACAACCGACATATAACGTCTCTCATCTTACTTTCTTCCCTACGTCTTCCATGACCGGACGCTTCATGATTCTTAATGGTCCTCTACAGGGGGCCTTCGTATCTAGAAGCGAAACCGAGAGCAGGCCCGTTCATTCATTTGGATAACGATGCCACGCCTAGTCTACTTGTTCACCATCGAAACCACTTACCACCCTCAACTTTAGACATTTCAACTTCCATTTTTTTTTTCATATATGAAATTTATTATGAGATCAACGACAGGGGTGTTGAATGAATAATAGAGGGTAAATCATTAATAGCCTGAAAATGAAAGAGTTGTGTGGATGAGGGTGACACTGTAGTGGGCAGTTTGACCACGTCAGGTTCGGCGTTCTTGCCTCTCCGCACCTGAATTAGACAAAGAATAGGTTTACCTGATATGAATATTTAAGTTTGCTAACGGCTAATGTGCTAACGCGTGCCGTCACCATGGAGACCATGACCCGGCCCCCTTTTCCCAGAACTCAGGTGTTTGCTATTTTCCCGACTGAGTCTACAGCGCCGCCATCGCCATCCCTTATCAACTGGATGAGAATGAGGTCGTAAATTAATGCGCGCGCAGTTGACGATAAAAGAGGTAAATGAAGAAGTTTTCAGCGTTTTACGACTAGCCCCATTTCTCCCAAGTTTCAGTCAACCCTTGAGTGGAGGGGAAGGAACCCTACAGCGCAGCTGAGAGGAGACACTCCGTAGGAGGAACATGACTAGCTCCTAGATAAATCTCATGTTCGTCTTATCACTGCGGTCCTAAATCCTATTTAACGTCCCCTCTTTGCCCCTAAACTACACATGCAACTTCTGTGTGGCTAGGCACCATGATGTCACTTTCCCCTTCTTTCACGTGTCCAAATGTAGAGTCGTGGTGGGCGTGGTATAAAGCTTCTCTCTTCATCCACCTTATTCTCGCTGCCAGGAAACCAGTAACCACAGGCCTTGAAAGGCTTGACAGGAAAATGGCATTCCTACACAGCAGTTTTGAGATACGAGTTACACTTTACTGCAGTTGCCCTTGGAAGAAAGCAGGCGTGGCCTAAATTACCTCAAGAAAACGGGTGGGAGAGGTGGAGAGAAGGGGGGAAGGATAGAGAAGGGATAAGTTATGCATCCCACCTACAAAAGCAAATGTCGTGTGCCTTGTCCATCATGTCTTTGTCCAACTGTCTTACTTCTGGCACACGACCGAAATTATGCTCCTCTCCTCACCTTTCATGCCCGTGCGCTTTTTTTTCTGGTATCTAAACCACGTCGTCTAAATCTCTCCACACACACTTTAAGGGCATCTTGATCGACAACTATAAGGCTTGAATTGCCCTCCTATTGCAAATATCACTGACCTCCAAAAAAACAAAAGCAAAATGACAGCTGGACCGCGACTACCTCACCTGCTGGTTGCATCTGTCCTTTATCTCCGCGAACAGTGTTAGAATCCACGCCTCTTCCTCCCTCTTTCTTCTAGCTTTCTTAAGGTAAACCCAGATTCCCGCCTATCGTCCTCCTGCCCTAGAGCACATTAAACATAAGAATATTAGTATCACCTTCACAGAACATTTCCCCCGCATGCTAGTAGCGGGGAACACGTATGGGAAGTCAAGCAAGACCTCTATTTATATCATCGCTTGTAACAACCACCTCAACCTGGTAACGATTCCTGGCCACCTGAAACAAATTTTTCAAGGTCCGTAGATTAAAAATTTTGGCCAACTCAAAAACTTAAAGGTCGCCTAAATGATTAGTGCGCTCAATTCGTGCACGGTTGGATACAGACTCGAGTGCAGTTGGACCTGCAAGTTTTTGTTTTCCGCACGAAGAAGGAAACCTTAACATTTTAGCAGCAATCGTAGGAAAACATAAATTATCTAACATCAAAATATTATACTGTACTTCGGATAACTCCAGAAATCGAATATACTGTGATCTCTCAAGGAGTGCAGTTACCGTAATTTCATCTTAGTCTTTACTAGATTTGGTGGGATCTCCTTAAAAAAAATGGGACTTAGGCCCTAGTCCCTTTCCTCATTTTAAAAATTTTCAACTCCTTTATCTGCTTGCTGAATGTTAAGATACGTCGTAATAGTGCCTCTCCTCGGTGAATATTGATAGCGTGATTTATTCAGAGATAAATACACAGACAGACTTCTGCATTCCTGCATGTCCCAAGAGAAAACTACTCGCAACCACCTGTCTCCCGATGTTTGTTACCCATCTTATCCGTTTTTGCTAGGGCATTCCAAACTCATACGAGGGTGCCAGGTACCTGTAGTGGATGGGAAATGGGTTAGTACAGGTAGACTAAACAGAAATAAAATTTCATTCGGGTTCTGATATGGAGAATAACGCAGATGCAAGTATTTTCTGTTGGATAGAGAAGATGCTGTAAGGAATGCGGATTCACCCACGAGTCTGTCCTACTACAGAATGGTTTGCTGATCTGTTGGTTGTCTTCAACTCTGCTGTTGGTTCCTCTCTTTCTGCTCATATTTATAAGTCCCCTTTTTTACCCTCTTCTTCTGCTTTGGAACTACGTTATCCCTCCAAACTCCTACTTGTGCAACGACACGTAACCCTGTAGTTACTCACACCCAGCCCTTAAAATAGGATCCTATTTACTTTCAAGAAATCTAGCTCTTATCGAAAGTAATGCTCCCTCATGCGACATTCCCACTGCCTCATCCCTGAAAAACGTCACTTGATGGTCGAACCCCATTATCACTAAACTTTTGCATTTTTTGCGGAAGAAAAGTGACGGCTTATGAGATCATGCCTGAAGAATTCCAGGGGAAATGCAAATTTAAGGTGAAGGGTCACCCACCACTTTTCTTGCGTAGGATAAGTGTGTTCCCTTTGGCAAATCGTAGTTGAGGGTTATTGAATCGACTGCGGTTACAGCACCAGGATCTGCTGAATTTCTTTAAAAGATTGTGTATCTCGAAAGATATGTCCCTGACAACAAGAGGGATGGACACGTGTCGAATATCTATCCCGACTCTTTCTCATTCTGTCGCCCTTTCTGCCCCCGCTTCATGCAATTTTCGTTACAGAGAAACGCCTAGACAATGCCCTTTTGTGTCCCCCAGGCGCCCACACACGCCGACCGCACCCACGCATGTCCAACCCCTGTCTGTTCTTTCTCTCTCTCTCCCCTTCCCAACCATTTCGAGACTTGAATAGTGGCAGGACCCCTAGTTTCAAAATAACTTGTTTGCCCAACACTGAAAATACCACCAATTAAACAGGAAATAATCTTTGTGCTCCACAGTGATCAGAGCAGGCGTAATAAACGGTTACGAAAGCCGATACTTTCATCATTTTTAACAATACCTATCGCATACAAAAAACAAGACTTAAGATTAACTGAACTAAAACTATTTCATTTTTATTTTTGGCATTTTAGGGCTCTTCAAATGCTTCTCAATGGTCATTAGAACCCCTTCCACTGCGTAGTTCTAATGCAGAGTCTGCATAGCCATTACGCTGTTACGACGATTTCGGTATTGGCAGTACCCAGTGTCACTCATGCCTGTACTATCTGAGGTTGTATTGCTTAACTTCAGTGATCAGACGAGAACTACTGTCAAGCTCAACACCGCCGCTCACAATGCATTTCGTTAAGTACCTAAGTCTTTTCAAATATGAACCCTGACTCACCACTGCCAATTTGGCCTATCGGGATGCTTGCAGTGTATTCAATTAGAATAGTTAATTTTGACAGTAAAAGACGACTAAAAGGGTTGTGACATCATGTTGGCAGCTAGTAATGTAAAACTACTCATTTTTTTTCTCTTGATGTTCCCATGTCCACATTTCTACCTCTCGCTGGCAGTCATCTTTATCTTATCTATTCATGTCTCTCTCTTTTTCTGGTCGTTCCTTTTTGTCGTCCTATCTGCTGTTCTGTCATTGTCAAGTACTTCTGGTTTATCCATCTTGAATGGATATTTGCCACTCACGAGTACGCAGCCCAACCATAGGTGGGAACATAGGTAACAACAACAGCTGTGAGATTAACTCAAATGTTTTGTGAAGATGGATCCATGTAAAGATACATGGTCAAGAAATGGTCTCAATTCTACGTCCACCTTGCAGTTAGTAAATGGTCCAGGAAACTGATACGTAGACCTTAAAAACCCAGATAATCGAAATCAAATTGATAACGCGTTTCTTTCGTGATTGTTTGCCTGTTAATGGTCGAGCCTTCATTCTTTCTTATTCTAGTTGATCTTAACTAAGCGATTTCATTCATTTTATCTGCACTGTGTATGTGAAATGAAATTCAACTCCAAAAAGGTTTAAGCCACTACACTATCTACTTTCTACGCCACATTTCCACACAATTGAATTCAACCCTCATGAGTTCCAGATATCCAGTCATATATTAACAGACATACGTAGATTGGTAGAGATAGAGCATAAGAAAAAGAAGTAGCAAGTCGGTCGGAAAGTCATAAACATAACGATTGGAGTTAGTTTCCAAGTGACTGGTTACTGCATTTCATGTCGGCTAAGTTGTCAGGCTTTCAGTACTGCGTTTATGGCAATAATTGCTTAAGGCCCATCGGATCTCCAAGTCAAAATATTGCCAATATCGTGAAATCTTGGGATCTTCCCCGAAGGATCTACGCCTTTTGTTGGCAAAGACTCCACGTTACTTAAGCACTCTATAGCCATAGTGCTGTACATAGATATCATATAGCCTGGCGGAAGTCAGAATCACTGAAGTTGAACTGACATCATTAACGAGCCAAAACAACGTCACCTGAATACAACCTAAGAAACGCAAAGTGCTAGTTTGGTGATGATATTACAAAGGCCGTTTAATTGGGCATGACTGATAACTGACCTAAAGTGGACACAGCTCGGTTCTCATTGCGTGCTATAGATAGCTACCGCTCTAATTTCTACATTGGTGAGCGAACTCATAACCTGAAACATAAGCCTGACAGCTACGTTGAGACTGGGTCATTTGGGTTAATAGATTGCTTGACCTATTTTGACCTCAAATCATTGTCTGACAAAACGGGATGAGATACAAGTAAACCAATGGCTGAATAAATTAGCAACAGGAGGGGATCAATGCTTTCATCATCTGGTGCTTTGAATAACGTGCTGATCAGATGATGGATGATGTGAACCTTGACCACCCACAATATTGACAGGTGAAAGACTGAGATCAAGACCCTTGTCATATTCGCTGAAGATTTTTCCTGGCATCGACCAATGACATCCTTTTAAAGATCCCTTATTAGAATTTACGTCTCCATTCAGCATACAACTGTTAATTTACACCAAGATGATAATTCTTCCATTCCTTGTTATCTAGACTATGCATTTGATTGTTATGAAAGGCATTCATCATTTGGATCGGTAAACAAAAATTCTTATGTTACCTATAAAAATCCCGGTAGGTCGTTGTAAATACCTCACATTTTATGACATATAAATACGTTTGGCGGTATTTAGAAGACGCTGTTTTAAGAAATAAAAATTGAAAATGATCGACAAGTATTGGGTCGTTCACTGTTGTGACGACCGTTTCCTGTCCCACAGACATTATGATCAACATCCAAGGTCGCCAGGTGACTTGAATATCAATTACAATCTTAAAATGTTTTATCTTGTTACAAGCAAAAGAGAAGGAAGGACACCAACCTTCGCGTGTTTGCGTTCGGATAAGCGGTAAGACGGACGGCGCCATTCATTCTTTTTTGTTGTTGTTGCCACCATCGGGCGTTCATTTCCGATCGTAACACAACGTATTTAATGTCTACATTTCTCAGATTCTCGTGAAGACGGAGTTGATATGTTGGCTGTTTATAGTAGCGTGGACTTATTAATTATATCTATAAAAAACAGAAAATAAAAGGTCAACAACTTCCTGTTACCTGACACTTGAGAAACGAAGTACGAGCGCGCCCAATCGACGAAATGGCGACTTCGCATTCGAAAAAAGCGCTCGTCGAACGCTCCTCAAACATCACGGTGTTTCATTGCCTCTTCGCACCCTTTACTGTTCAGTCCATGACGTCATCAGTTATTACGGTTTCTTTTCTACTCTGGCCCTGTTGCCAGGGTTCGCAAAAAGTATTGTTGGAATTTTATGTCGCGTTCCTTAACCCTTCCCGGGTTTCAACACAATAGTCACCGTGCACGCCTCCCACGGGGACTCGCCTCATAAATTATAGAATTGACTAAGTCCTAGTCACTTGTACCTAGTGTTATTGGTGAATCAATTTAAGAAACGCTGCCACGGGTTGACCTGCCTTGGTAGCGCAACAGGTAGCATGCTCGATTTACCGCTCCAGTTGTTCCAGGGTGGTTTCTTTCGGGCGAGAGAGAGGCCCCGAGTGCGCCTCAAAAGAACCCTCTCTACTATGCAACGGGTAGATGAGGCAAAATTTCCAGGGGTAGGATCTCGTACCCATGGCGTTACGGTCTCTAATGACCTTGTAGTTGACGGGACCTTAAACTCCAACAAACAAACAAACCCATGGCGTTGATGGAGTGCCCTAATAAACAGTAGGCCGACGACAAAAAAACATTAGGGTTGCAGCTTTGGTCGGCAGCCGGCTATGAAAAAACACCGTCCAATATATCACCCTTGTGTCCATTCAGAGGGACAAGATGGGTACCCGACCCTGCCATAGTCGGGGAAAAGGGTTAGAAGTTACCTTAGTTGCTATGCCACGGGCAGAGATGAACTGCTAGGTGGGGCTCCCCAGGTAGCGGATAGAAGGCCCTCATTGCTTTCATGGAGAGATTGGCTACAGAAGAAGCCAGTCCTTTCATGGGGTTTGGAGAGGAGGGTAACAGCTCCCGCGGACCTTGAATTAAAAACCTACAATGATAACGCCAAACCAAAAAAAAGCAACAATTTATTTTGCAGGAGGCCAGAGCAAGGGTGGTCGAACGGGCCCCGGGCAGTTATGCATCCCAATGCCAAAGGGTAGGGCACTTGGCAGATAATACATCGAGTGTCTTCTGTGGGGTAGGCCGGCTTTTCTCCCCCCTCCTCCCCTTTGACGCCTGGCTGGGGTGCCCTCAGTCAATTTTCTTTTGTTAATGTTTTAGGACCCTTAAATTGCACGGTCATTAGAGCCCCGTCCACTGCATAGTTCTAATGCAGAGACTGCACAGACACTACGCTAATGCAACGATTTTTGGGTATTAGCGGTACCCAGTTTTCCCAAGTGGCCACCCATGTTAGTATTAGCCGGGGTTGCGTTGCTTAACATCAGAACTGGTGTGTCCAACGCAATAAGCCGCTCCCAGTCAGAGCTGTCTCACCAGTTGAAGGGGCAAAACTTAGATTAGGGACGTAGAATGATGTTAATGTGTGGGGTGAATGGGAACCTAGTGGGAGATAGGTGGGAATGGAGGGCTAGAACTCTCAGGCCCGACCATGCTACAGGCGGGATGAGGGTATGATGTTGATGAACAAAATTGCAACAAAATACGAACAAAATTGCAAGTTGGTAACTGTATCTTTCGCAACCTTTCGAACGACTAGATACAGATCATCCACAACTCCCCTGTAGAGTTGGAGGGAAGGGGATAGCAAAAGAGGTTGATCACCGAGGCATAACCATAGACGACCATAATGTTGTCACCATAACAAAATGTCACCATGACTGTCACTGCGGGGTTCGTAAGACTCGAATGCTTTCTTTAAATCACTGCTCTCACCGATTTGTGAGAGTGGCTGTAATGCGTTGGACACACTAGTTGTAGTTTTGATTATTGAGGTGAGCAACGCAACCCTAGCTAGTACTGGCATGGGTGACCGCTTGGTACCGCTACTACCCAAATCGTCGTAACAGATTAGTGTGTCTGTGCAGACTGCGTTAGAATTACGTAGTGGACGGCGCTTTAATGATCATTGTAGATGAAGGGTCCTAAAACTACAACAAAACAAAAACTGATTTATGTTTATTCAGTTGCTGCCTTCTCAATTCGACTAATGATGTACTCTTGGGATTTCTCACCCGCCCGAAGGAAAACTGCCTGCCGCGGTCAGGATCGAATCTGCGATCCTGAGCTCAATAGTCGAGCACACTACCAACTAAGTTACCGAGGCAAACTAAATACTTGAAAGGTGACGAAGCAGTAGGTCTGCACAGTTGCTCAGTGCCTATGAGTTTTGCAGGCAGACGTAAGAAAATGCAGTTCAATGACTGCAATGATAATCGTAGCTCCAAACGCAACCTTGTAGTGACAGCGGTTCCTCTTCCAGGCTCCCTACAGGAAATTGAGCAGATTCGGAGCAAACGTCAGATATTTATAAGAAGGGATAAAGCGTCCTACATAGTTGTCATGAAAGATGCCAACGACTTCTTTGCAGATCTTCTGATTGGTGGCCATATGTTGATGCTCACATTTATTGAACACGAGCCTGTAACTCCGACTAGAGAGGTGCATTTACAATACCCGCAGTTAAACACATGTGATGACAAGTCAGTCACAACAACTAGCAAAAGCAGCTACTAACCCTTTTCCCGCCTTTGGCAGGGTAGGGTACCCATGTTTGCCCTTCTGAATGGACACATGGCCGATCTATTGGACAGTATTTTCGTGCAGCCGGTTGCCGACCAAAGTTGCAACCCCAATGCTTATTTATCGTGCCCCTACTGTTGGGGCGCTCACCGACGCAAAGAGGCCAGCTCCTACACATGGGAATTTTGCCTCATCTACTCGTTGCATAGTATAATGACATTGTACACCGTATCACGGTTTTTTCTTCTCATCTGAAGGAAGGCGCACTCCGGGCCTCTCTCTTGCCGGAAAGAAGCTAACCCAACTTCGTCCAGTATCGAACCTAGAACGCAGACGACAAATCTAGCACGCTATCTCCCGGGCCCCCAAGACGAGCCAGTCACAGCTACAACAAATAATCAAATAGGTTTTCGGTGAAATTTGCCCAAAAATTCGAGGTTTGGTACATTCACGTTCCACTAACATTAAATATGCCCCAAATGTTCGGTTTTTGGAATGGCCGAATGGGAAAGGTCAAGCGTATAAGGAGTGGTGTCGAAATCACCTGAAGCAGGTACCGAACCTAACGTCGTTCATCGGAGGTCACCTTTGTTGGCCTTGTTATTTAACATTATGGATATCGCAGAGACATTAAAGGGTGGGCGATCTTTATGTAGGAGGGGTGTCCGCGGCTTTTCTTTCCATCCAGCAGTAAACGCATTTAAGGCTCACTTCGTTTGAAGTGACTTCAGCCAGAATCGAAACAGCATCTTGCAGTTAGGAAACAAGCAAATCCCAACCCTTTTCTCGCCTATGGCAGGGTCGGGTACCCATCTTGTCCCTCTGGATGGACACAAGGACGATATATTGGACAGTGTTTTTCCACAGCCGGTTGCCGACCAAAACTGCAGCCCCTATGCTTATTTATCGTCGGTCTACTGTTCGTCAGGGCACTCCACCGACACCGGGGGGGGGGGGGGGCAAGCTCCTACACTTGGAAATTTTGTCTCATCTACTCGTTGCATACTAGAGAGGGTTCTTCAACTTGCAAATACCATCGTACACCACACGGGACCTCGGTTTTACTTCTTATCCGAAAGAAGGCGAACTCGGGGCCTCTCTCTCGCCCGAAGGAAGCCAACCCACCTCAGTCCAGTGTCGAACCTAGAATAGTGATTCAGTTACCGAGAGAGCTACTCACCGCTCCACCGAGGCGGTTGTGCACTTAGGAAACAAGCATGGGACAAAATATAACTACGAAAAGCCACCCTTTTTCATAACAGATCATTGGAAGGTGATAACGATGGGCATCAGTGTGGAGATTGAGGACCCCATTAGGTCAGTCAACACGGGTCTGTCTAACCTCTCGCAAAAGAATAAAAATAGATATTTGTCAAACTACCTTTTCTAGTATATGTTAACTTAGACACAGCCACCGTAGACCTACCAGTTTTTTTTCTACATGACAATCACACTCGTCATCCAGAGGTCGCGCCTCCATTTTTTTTCTTTCGTGGGGAGCACTAGTATGTCTGCGACACGCCCATTGGCACTATGGACTCTATCCATTGTTCTTCTTTAAAGACAACAAACGCACTGGGCGTGATTGATCTCAGGCCTCTTTAATACGCCCTGATTGCCACTAAGGAACTCTTTAATCATAGAGCCAGAGTTCCATCCCCGGTGAGTGGTGGCATGCGATAAAGATGAAGGCCAAATTAATTATAGAAAACATTGTCTGTTGACTAATGTTGGTTCAAAATTGTTTATAACAATTTGCCGACAGTTTGTAAACAACTTGTTAGCTAATGAAACTTGCGGATTGGATAGAAAGTTTGCGTACAAGTCTCCTAATCGATTAAACGCTGGTTTACGAGCTGCTCATGGTCTTTTAGGAAGGGCTTACTCTAGCTCTTGCCATAATAACGCTCACACACTGTTGAGGCCAGGGTGAAGTTTCATAACAGTTTTCATACATAAAACAGTTACCAAATTTGGTAACGGGGAATTACTTCGGAATTCCTTGCAATGTTGTATCTGTAAGTTTCTTGATTGTAAACTGTTAACAATGGTTCGAACGCTTTGTTGATATTTCTTGCAGTTTTTTGAGAGTTACGAATTGTTTAACAACTCATAGCAAACAACATTTTCTAAGAAAGCTTCCTTGTAGGTCCTGGCAAAAAACAGGTCTAACGATGGGAGCTGCTTATTGTGTTGGACACACCAGTTCTGATCAATGAAGTTAAGCAACGCAACCAGCTAGTATTAACATGGGTGGCCATTTGGGAAAACTGGGTACCGCTAATACCCAAAAGTCGTCACATTAGCGCGGTGTCTGTGCAGTCTCTATATTAGAACTACGCAGTGGACGGAGTTCTAATGACCTTGTAGTTAAATTGCCCCCCCCCCCCCAAAAAAAAAAAAAACGAAACAGGCCTAATGACAGATTGTTTGTTTGTTGGGGTTTAAGGTCCCGTCAACTACGAGGTCATTAGAGACCCGTCCACTGTATAGTTCTAATGCATATACTGCACAGACACTACACTAATGCGACGATTATTGGGTATTAGCAGTACCCAGCTCTCCCGAGCGACCACCCATGTCAGTACTAACTGGGCTTGCGTTGCTTAACTTCAGTGATCAGACGAGAACTGGTGTGTCCAACGCAACTCGCCGCTCCCCCCTAATGACAGAATATGGCGGGAATTGACATTAAAATTCTAAACATTCCCATGTCTTTTATTTTTCAGGTCCAACAGTGGATTTAGTGCCAATGCTATTGGACATCTACGATGCATTGATAGCCGACCAGAGGCCAGCGAACACTTCTGAAAAAATCGATGGTACGGCGGACTCTGTGGTCGGTTTGAATGAGGTCCGGTGCTACCCTCGGAGTACTTTCACATCAAAAGTGTCATGTTCATCGTCTTCCTTTACTTCCAATAAAACATATCAGCGAGATGTCTCCTCTTTGGAATGTTACAAAACGCGTTGGTCGGGTGGTGCAAGGCCACTGACCAACTCAAAGACAAAACTTCTGCGGACGCCTTGTTTGTGGCCATCATCTTCCTCTGAGAACAGCAACCATTGTTGTGATACATCCATCCCGATGCCGAACACTACCGACACCGCCCACAACCACCAAAACGAAGGCGCTGCCTTCTCAAGGTCGCCTTACAGGACAATTCATGGGAATCACCACCATCATCATTATCACAGGCCAGAAGATCAAGATGTCAGAAGAGACAAAAGGCCACTTAGCATTAGTTCTACGTCTTCAGCAATGTCTTCGTCATCGTCGTCTTCTTCTTCTTCTTCATCCCTATCCTCATTAACCTCTTCCCTGCCGCGGTGTCAAGGAGGAAAAAAGAAATCCTACTTGGCAAGCATCGAAAGCCTGGAGGATGATGACCAAGGAGATGAAGGTGATGACGACGATGATGATGACGAGGACGAAGAAGAAGAGGAGGATGATTGTGCCAAAACCAACTCCAGTAGTGGTGTGAGTGATGTGTCGTCCACGAACTCAGGATGGGGTCCTAGGTTGGAGACCGGACGTGACAAAGGACTTGAAAGAAGTGGTGGTGTTCACTGCACTACAGCAGTCACTTCATCACCGCCGTCCACTCAGTGTAGAGTGACTAAATATTGTGACCCTAATTTAACGTACACTGAACGAGTGGTCATTGAGATTGTGGACACAGAACGGACCTATGTGAGGGATCTCAACGAAATTATTGAGGTAGGGCTCATATATTTTCATTTAAATAAACTTCATAGGTGAATGATTAGTTTGTTATTTGTATTTTGAAACCCAAAGGTGCATTAAAGAATGCGAGAAATGTGAGTAGCTGAAATGCGCATGCTGCGGGACATGGGGTAGGGTGTCGAGAGCAGATAAATTAGGAATTAATATATTAGGGGTAGTTTGGGGGTGGGCGACATTGCGGAAAATGTGAGAGAAAATCAATTCAGGTGGTGTTAATATGCTATGTATGAGAAGAGGGGAAGGCGGAGCTGGTCCAGTTAGTTATGAGGATTGAGGTTATTGAAATCACCTGGGACAGCGGTGGAAGATAGGCGGGAGTGGAGGGTCAGGACGCCGCAGATCCGATCCTGCGCAGGCAGGATAAGGGAATGATGGTGATGCAAGGTGCAATAAACTAAAGCCTTAGTGCTGCAGCTGTTTAGAGTGTCCACTTACACTTTTTCTGCATAGAACGAGTTACTGAGGTGCAGACAACTTCAGGGCGAACTGGAAGCCCGCTAAATACCGCTAGGTACTTCAATTTTTAGCGGTCCTTATGTTCAGATCCATAACAATTAACTCGACTCGGTGGTGCAGTGCGTAGCACGCTCGGTAACTGAGTCAGCGATTCCAGGTTCGATAATCAGCGCAACCCCAGCTAGCACTGACATTGGGCCGCTTGGAAAAACTGGGTACTGCTAATATACAAAAATCGTCGCATTAGTGTAGTGTCTGTGCAGTCTCTGCATAAGAACTATGCTGTGGACGGGGCTCTAATGACCTTTGTAGTTGAAGGGCCCTAAAACATCAACACCATTCACTTCCTGGTTCGATACTGCGAGGGAGAGGCCCCGAGTGGACCTTCTTTCTGGTGATAAGGAAAACCGAGGTCCCGTGTAGTGTACGATGGTATTTGCACGTAAGATGGCGTGTACGATGGCTGTGCGGCCAAGTTGCGTTGGACACACCAGTTCTCGTGAGATTACTGAAGTTAAGCAGCGCAAGCCCACGTTAGTACCAACATGGGTGGTTGGTAAAGAACTTTGGGTGCTGCAAATTTCCCCTCTCCTACGTCCTCTACACTTACCTCCTCATCTCCCGTAAGCAGTCTTTTAAGGGTTCGTCCTGTTATGGCTGCTTGGCTTACTCCCCAACCCATTAAAGTAATCCAGGAATTTAGCACGTAAAAGAACCCTCTCTACTACGCAACGGGTAGAGGACACAAACTTTCCAGGTGTAGACGCTCGCCCCCTGACGTCGGTGGAATACCCCAACGATCAGTAGACCGACTATAAATAAGCATAAGGGGGAGCTTTGGTCGGCAACCGGTTGCGGAAGAACACTGTCCTAAATATCATCCTTGTCTCCTTTCAGAGGGACAAGATGGGTACCCGGCCCTGCGGGAAAAGGGTTAGGAGTTGCTTGTTTGCTTGTTCCAATATGGTGCACCTTTTCAACGTTTAACTGAGATACATTTCACTGTTGAGGCCATTAACAATTTTTGCACCGCGGCGAAAAACTGGTTCCGGCGTTCATCGAATGAAATAAGGTTCGTCATCTCACTAAAAATGGTTGATTTTCATCACAATTTACTCGTTATTTTTTTTTTCGGTCAGGTTTGTAATTAAAATAAAAATACTGTTGTTTTTCCTATGTATCCACTACTGATGCCCTCTATGAGAAACAGGTAGCGATGAAGGCTAAGGGTAATTCAGAGGAGGGGGGGGGTGAATCAATCAGCATCTTCCAAACAACACCGTGACCACCGGCCCGTGTACATAGTTGTGCGATGAATCACCGTTCGTCCTTTTGTTACCTTTACTAGGAGGGAAGGATGGAAGAGGAGAGAGAGGGGTTAATAGATAGTTGATGGGTCTAGGAAGACGAGGAGGAGGAAAGAAGACAATGGGTTCACGGAGTGTTAAGAGAGATGGAAGAAAGTAAGAACCAAAAGGGAAATCTACCTAGGCTCTATCGGCATCCCTACCTCGATTTTGAATGTAGGTTCAATCCCTGCCAAGGCTAATGGTTGTGTTTTTTTACGAGCGGAAAGACGATAAAACATCGATAAAAACTCAACCTTTCAACACAACGGAATGAAAACACAGACAACAATTAAGACAAGTGGGACTCACTTCCACCCATTTCAACTTTCTCCTAAAATTCTCCAGTTTCTTAATCTTATTTAACGTGAAGCATACATACAGTACACTTTCGTTAGCTTCGTCACAGGTAGTGGTACAGGATGGATCAATTCCAAGACTTCAAATTTTCATTATAGAGTTAATAAGCCACCACTAAATTCGAGGATGTGCTGGTGAACAGGTTCTGCGCTTGACTAAAGGACTGTGATGTACATGGTGCCAATTAAAGACCCTTTCCTACACGGAAACAAATGCAGGTCGACGAACTTTCCAGGTGTAACTCACCTGTCACGAGAAAAATAACCTTCAGAGTTTAAAGTTGAGGAGAAATAATAACCCAAAATAAAGAGATAATGGCTTGCGCCAGGAAATTGAAGATTGCACGACAGCACGACTGTTCCGTCATCCACGTTCTAAGAGTATAGCACATCATACTGTGAAGGGAACTGTAGTTCACTTGATGACGTGCTACTTTTTGGGCCTTTCAACTACAACGATAAGTAGAGTTCCGTCCACTGCGTAGTTGTAATGAAGAATCTCCACAGACACTACGCTGTTACGACGATTTGGGTATTCCCAAGCGGGCCCTCATGCTAGTACTAGCTGGGGTGCCGTTACTTAACATTAGTGATCTGGCGAGAACTAGTACATTGCTATCCGAAGCTGGTGGCTTCTGTGGATTTTGGATTCATTTAATGGGTTGGGGTGTTAGCCAAGCACCCATAACAGGATGAATCTTTAGGAGGCTGCTCGCGGGAGATGAGGAGGTAGGTAGTGGACATAGGAGAGGTGAACTTCGCAGCACCCAACGTTCTTTACCAACCACCCATCTTGGTACTAACTTGGGCTTGCGCTGCTTAACTTCAGTGATCTCACGAGAACTGGTGTGTCCAACGCAACTTGTATGCGCCTTCCATCGGATGGGACGTAAAGGACTCGAGGCTTTTATGTAAAGGTCCTTTTCTCGTTGTAGGCCTACATATTAATCAGGGGCATTCCAAGTTATGATTTCATTCTTTGATCTCTGTGAATGAGCTTATAAACCAATCTGTGCCACGACGGGAGAGCGGCTTATTGCGTTGGACAACAGTTCTCGTCTGATCACTGAAGTTAAACAAGGTAACCCCAGCTAGTACTAACATGGGTGGCCGCTTGCGAAAACTGGGTACTGCTAATACCCAAAAATCGTCGCATTTGTATAGTATGCTGTGGACGGGGCTCTAATGACTTTGTAATTGAAAGGCTCTAAAACACCAACGAAACAAAAACTACGGAGATTACACGAACCCACATATTAACGAGTCAGGTAGTAAGCGTGTTAGGCTCCGAAAATGCAAATTTTGCCTGCTGGCGTTAGTACCAACATGGGTGGTTGGTAGGGACGTTGGGTGCTGCAGATTTCCCCTCGCCTACACCTACCTCCTCCTTAGGCAAGGCGCAAAATGAGGCCGCAGGGTGACGCAGCGTAACGCAGCCCTGCGAAATTCTGCTAGCAGGCAATCAC
>JAAFCE010001036.1:38993805-39026293 GCA_013389805.1 Trigoniulus corallinus | reverse complement strand
GACGCAGCGTAACGCAGCCCTGCGAAATTCTGCTAGCAGGCAATCACCACACATTGAATCGCAGTTTTTCAACATACTGGTTTGCAATTTGCGTCAACTAAAATGGCTTTCAGCGTAACAGTGATTGCCTGCTAGCAGAATTTCACAGGGCTGCGTCACCCTGCGGCCTCATTTTGCGCCTTGCCTTAGGGTTCGGCCTGCTATGGCTGCTTGGCTTACTCCACAGCCCGTACTGCTTTGGAAAACTGGGTACCGCTAGTAGCCAAAAAAAATCGTCGCATTAGTATAGTGTCTGTGCAGCCTCAGCATCAGAACTATACAGTGGACGGGGCTCTAATGACCTTGTAGTTGAAGGACCCTAAAACACCAACAAAATAAAAAAATCCACAGCCCGTTCGCGTGTAACAGTGTACTGCTACTACTACTATTAACCCGTTTCTTGACTATGGTAGAATGGTCGGTCACTCAAGAGTTCCAGACCTCCAGAAAAGGGGAAAATGAAACAACAAAAGTAGGAAGACAGAAAGTGGAGAGAGTAGACAGAAAGATTCTATCTAAAAGTTGAACCAGTTTTTTTTAATTTGAATTGGTGCTGCCCCCCCCCCCTCCGATCATGCTTTGTAGTCTCCTCTTGCGATCAGGCAGGGATAATGAGAGGCTGATTACTATTATTCCCAAAAACATGCACAAGAGATAATAAGGCTATTGCTAAATTAAAAAATTCCAGTCATACGAAACCGCTACTAGAATTTGATACTAAATATAAAGGTGACCAGATTTCTAGGGATTAGAACCAGGACATGAGATATTGAATGATACAATCTGGGGACGCCGCACTAAATAATCGAGGACATTAAAAACTGACAGAAGTCGGATTTCTGTTTTGTTGCCATCTGTTTAGATATACAGTACCCTACTACCCCCCACCCACGCAACCGATCCCCAGCTGGCCTGTGTGCCCTCTGACAGTCATTGCAGTAACACTGACCTAATTGTTTCCCTATATTTAATGGGGATCATTCTCTTGTCACAAATAATGAGTCATTGTCACAGGCTGTCATCAAAACAACATGACGCGCATGGCGTCATTTGGAGCGCCATCGACGGCGCGCCATCTTCACGGTGCCATAACAGTCTTGATAACAAACAATGAGCCCTTTTGAGAACTTTGTCAGTGCCCCGCCGGCCCTTCATTGTCATTATTCATTTGGAATTGCCACCGAGACCTCCAAAACGACAGCATCGAGGTCGCCTCCTTACTACCCTCGATAAACTTCACCTTCTGCTGCTAAGTTCTCAGGCATCCACCTCATTCAGGCCCTGGTGCTCGCTATCTCGACTGTGGAGCCGTCGTTATGTTCACATTTCAAATATTAGACATATGTTAACAATCGTGTTGGCGACGACAACTAACCTTTGACCTGCTTTATTTTTGACGTCCCCACTTCAGAAATAGACAACCTAGGGCTGAGGGCTTGCTGCTACATGGAGTGGTGGCCAACTTACAAGAAATCAGCGTCGAGTAGTGTCTGTAAACAATCATGAGGAGGACTTACGAAAATATCGAGGGCAGGCTTTAACAGCCTGAGTGGGTGTAAAAGTGGTTATTATACCGCTTCCGGATGTAGTGGATGTCAATATCAATAATTCATAAGCGTGTGCACCATGGTGCGTAGAACAGTTTCGATCTCGGTTAAGGCCGGTGGTTTATTTTGAGTCCCTATTCTGGTCTCCAAAATTCCATATCGTGGGAAATTGAAATGGTCCAAAGGAGGGCAGCAAGAGTTGTGCTAAGTCGGTTCTCTCGCAGATTGAGTGTGTCAGGCATGATCAGAGGATTAGGGTGGGACTCACTCTGTCAGAGGCGGGCGTCTGATAGCATTAAGCTGTTTAGCAGACTGTTGAAAATAGGTTTTGAGGGTCCTCTAGATAGCAGGTTATCCTTTGCAGAATATAGGGGGAGAAATGATCATCTGTTCAAACTGAAGGAGATCAGGGCCCGAACAAACTCATATTACTGGTCCTTTTTTTTCCAAGGGTTATTAGGCAATGGAATGCTCTTGATGAGGAGAAGGTGAAGAACTTTCTGGAAGAAGGTGTCATTATAGTGGGCAGGCGATGCATGGCAGACTAGATGCAATGCTTCAGGTTCCTTGTGGTATTAAAATGAATGAATTTTTAGGAATGAGAGATATTCTCTCCACTGCCAATTTGGCCCCTCACGGCTGCTTGCAGTGTATTCAACTAGAACTAGAACTAGTATGGTCTTTTCCCCGTATCTCTGAAATCTTGAGAGGCCTCCGCCATTATAGGACGTGAGTTTAAGGCTGGCGATGCATAGGAGGAAATTAATGCCCTGCGTGTTCCGTTAAACCTAGAGATATTAAGAGGTCAGGCACACCAAGAGCCTGACCTCTTAATATGTTGTTTTAGGGCCCAGGACTACATCTATCATTAGGACCCAGAATGGATACTAATGTAAAGTCTTGTACAGGCTCTACACTGTTACGACGAATAGTATATCAGCAGTACCAAGTGTTCCCAAGCGGTCACCCATCCTTGTACTATCTGGCCTTGCGTTGCTTAACTTCGGTGATCGAACGAGAACCGGTGTATCCAACGCAATGCGACCGCTCAAGGTTGCTGTTGGAAGGTTTGACAAATTGCAAGACTTGTCGGGATATAGTAGGTGCAGGTTCGAACCTGAATCATCATCATCATCATCACACCCTTATCCCGCCTGTGGTAGGGTCGGGTCTGCGGGTTCGTATCCTCCACTCCCGCCTATCCCCCACCAAGGTCCCCTTTGAACTACCTGCTCCCACGTCCGTTTTGGTCTTCCCCTACCCCTGACGCCCCCAATCACCCGCAGTCCCATAATGGACCGAATAAGCTCCTCATCGCATGCCCGTACCACCTCAGTCGGTTCTCCCTGATTTTTTTTCTGTGATGTTTCCCCACTCCCAAGCTGCCTCTAATGTAATCGTTTTGTAAGGTTCAAACCCGAACAAGGTTGGCAATTCTCAGAGAATGAAAGGGTTTTGAAGCTCATTGACGTAACTCCATTAGTAACATGCCTCCCTTGTGAAGTCATAGTGCAGGGGTTCATTGCTGAATGAGACCAATCGTTTTAGTTCAGCTCCCTAAAATAGTAGCATTAATATGCACTTTCAGTCGATTGTGAAGTACCGAAGTGACCCCATGTGGTGCGTGATGATGTCACCTGCTCGCAAAAGAAATGTTAAATCGACAAGATTTTTGTGGTTAGGAACTTGCCTTCCCATTGGCGTCGGTTGATAGCCTTCAGAGCTGAGCACGACATGAAATAATCCCCCAAAAAACTAGCCCTTGGCATTGGAAGTTAGCCTTAGCAAATATGAAATAGGCCTTAAATAATTAAACAAGCGTAACGTCATGTTTGAATGTCCTAAATAAAGTTGAACACAATTGCTACCTCCCCCCTACACCCCATTGACGAGGAAATTGAAATTTGAAACGAAGTATGAATGAAACTGACTGAGCAGCGCCCCCCTACGATGAGTAACTTTCATCAGTTTTGACCTCCGGTAACGTGGGTGCTAAGCTCTTCCGTTACATTTGACGTCCACTTTTCTTACACTTATCCAAAGTTCTCCAAATGACTCTTGAACTTCGACCTGACAACTTTCCATTCAGAAATGAACACAAGTACTGCCCCCAACGCTTATCACCCTCCACATCGCCTAAGCCATTGGTGTGACAGTTGCTTGCCACCTAGAAGAAAAGCACTTCAGGAAACGCCACACAGACCCGACTGGTAGAGTTCCGAAAAAGATGAAATCACGTGACTCATGCCATCATCCGAGGTCATCGTCATAGATACACACTTGACCTTTACAAGCCAATTGATGGGTGGTTGTCGTCGTTTGCCGACGCCACGTCTCGAGAGGTGGCACCACACTCGACATGACAAGATAGGCCAAATGATTTCTTCTTGGTCCTTCTTGCTCTCCTTCCCTGCTCCTCTATATCCTCATTCTTGTCCAGAAAGCTATGCTGACCTCTGTTCATCTTAATTACTCGCCATACTGACCTCACTCCTACTTCCTTTCTCCAGCCTTGTTGTTGGCCATTTTCACGCTGAGTGGGAAGTTACTCCTCATCCCATTCATGTTTCGTTATTTATTGTTGGCCTTTTACTGACATTAAGGCCATTATTGGCCCCACCCCCTTTGAAGTCCTCTTTTGAAAGATTAATGTGCTTCGAGTATAACTAAAGTCTGCTCGAACAGAATAGTCACTAAATGGATTCGAACCTAGCTCTTCTAGCAGTTTAAAAACAAAATTGTCATATAGTAGTAAAGCGCATGACTCATGAGTCCTTAGTTGCAGTTTCGATCCCGGCTGAGGCGGCATACTTTTTTCTAATGAAAAGGAAGTCACGTGATCACTGAGCCGGATTCGTACTACAACCGAAGAGTGTCTAAAACAGAGGTGATTCAATTATGTAAAGCCACAAAAATTAAGCCGCTACTGTTCAAAATTCAATCTTTAGCCTCGGCAAGCTAATGTCTCCATTCCTGGCCTAGCAATCTGTTTATCTCTAATGGGATGGGAGGAAGAGTTTCCCTTCTGCCAAAATGCGCCTCAGGAGACAGCAGGCAGGCAGGGAGGGAGACACACGCCGGAAAGTTCCTTCAACGTGGCCCAGTTTCTTTTAGTGGGCCATATGGTTTTGTGGTAACCAGGGATCGGGTGATGGTAGCGATAGAGAGGCGAGTGATGTGAAGATGCTCCATCTGATCGAAAAAGAAACTCGAAACCTCTCAAACCCACCTCTGACCCGCGTTTTTAAACTCCAGGAATGGGAAAACTACCAAGGAGTTTCCAGTTTAGCCGACCCCTGCCTCTCTACCATCTTTGCAGAAGGAAAGAGATAAATTAGGGAAGACGATGGCGACAGGAAAGATTAGAGGGATATTTTTAGTCCCGAAAAAATTGAGTGAAGAGGAGAAAGAGTAGGAGATGGACGACAGAGGTCCTCCTAGATCCCTAAATCAACTACTGCCTTACACTCCCCGGCCTCCTACCATCTAATTTCAGAATTTGATCCAAAGCATCATCCCTTTTCCATAGTCTGTCTCTTATCTATAAATACCACACGTAGCCCGAGTCCCTACAGCGTTCACAACAGGCGGAAAAACAACGAGGGGCCCGCTATTCAGAAAGGTGAAAGACCTCATTTCAGGCAGAAAATCCAAATTGAAAAAAAAACTATCGAGAGGGAAGGAAGACGAGAAAATAGAGAAGAGAAAGTCTGTCACCCGATTGGCTGCAAAAACGAAACGTATAGGCGTGGTCTTTCGGATGGCAACAAATTGCACGTGTCTGTCTAACGATGTTTTTTCTGGATGCAACACTCCGGAAGTGAACCGTTGACTCTCGGTGTACCACCATCCGACTTATTTCAACTCCACCTCTCTGTTTATTTAAGTAAAATGATTCCACATTTCTTCCGCATTTTAATTCAATCCGTCGATAGACAGTCATCATTTGTAGCCGTAGTGAAAGGAGGATGGAAATAATAGAGAGGGGAGAAGGAGTAGTGGATCCAATACTACCCCTTTCTTTACTTCTCTTTGCCAGTTGCAAGACCAACTTCATTCAGTCTTATGAAGGCCACGTTTGAGGTCATTTTTTCTTCTGTCCAAGCATGGCCAGCCCTAACTAATAATACAGTACCTATAACATGATGAGGGTACATCATTAATTCTGAGACAGGTAGTGAGTTGATGGAGAAGGTTCCTGGGTAAGAAAAAATCAGTTTAGAGCAGCCGTCTTCAAGCTGTGTTCCGCGGAACTCAATGGTTCCGCTACACATCTCTGGGGGTTCCGCGAGTCAAAATGAAAATTCGTTAGCAGCGGCATGATATACTTTTCTAAAGGTGGGATGGGGTTCCTCCAAAACATCTTATAGTTGTAAGGGTTCGTGAGTCGACAAAGTTTGAAGACCACTGGTTTAGAGCAAGTTGCTAGGGGATGTCCCAATGAGTCATATTATAAATTGCAAAAGTCAGTCAAGAGACATCCAAAATCACAGCATCATTAAGACTACTACTGAAAACTGTAATTGTCAGAGCAATTTAACCCTTTAGAAAGTGTTGGAGCCTCAGGATAGATTGAAGAAGATCCAACCAAGCCAGTTGTACACCTGGGTATTGCACATTCGAGTGTTCAAAGTTCATCGATGGGCAGATGACAATCTCTTCCCCACACACAAAGAGAGCTACAACTTTACTTCCTATGACGGGAGGCGCATTTTAGATCCCCATCGTGACAGATGACACACACATCAAGTCCACGAAACGTGCCCTTGGGTTCTTCTTATCCACCAGAGGCCATCGACCTTGGCCGGCAGCGTTTTTGCATCACGAGATCAGTTCTCAATACAGTACTTGCATCTTCTTCAAGTAGCGGAAAATCGTAATAGGACAATTTGATCAGAATAGTGGTGTCTTTGGAGTTAAAAATACTGAAGGGAGGGGTTTAAGGTAATGCTTGAGTATAAGAGGTCAATTGGGTTACAACCAGAGATGCATTGACGATTAACAAGGACGAATAGAATATAAGATAAGAGTATTTTGTCAGCTGAAGGGCATCTGACCCAGGTATAAGGAGGCTCTCAAAAGTCCAAACAAGAGACCTGTCATTCCTCCCCATCAAGAGTAAATAGTTGGCCATTTCTCCATTCCTATTTCCGTCAAACAAAATTAATGATACGATATAAATAAACAAAATCTGACGTCCCATTTTGGTTTATTTAAATACCACTTGCCCTATTTCTTCGCCTGAAAAACTTCAAATCCAATTTTGGATTGGTTATTTGGGTTATTTAACGTATGTAAGGTTCTCTGCTCTGACGTCTGTTTACGGACATCAGGACGATATCAAGCACACCTTCCGGAGAAAGAGGAGGGGTTGAAACTATTGGGCCACTGAAATGTAAAAAAACCTGTCCTACGTGGAAACGTTTTATAAGCTGCATGCTCAAGTCCGGGAAAATTTTAGGACTAGAGTGAGAGTGCAACTCGGAAGCGTACTTCCCTGTGGTAATAGAATCTTGTGTTGTTGTCAAAACCCCTTCCTAAACTGATAAAGTGTAGGTCACCATTAACCCTGCGAGTAAGATTTCGTTTCCCATACCCCTCGTTCTCTTTTGCTGCCAGGTTCTCAGGCACGATCGTAGCCGAGGCGTGTGGTTTCTTTCAAATGAAGGTTAACTTCGGGTGAAGAGGAAATTTTAATGCGACTTCCTAAGATTAATTAATTAATTTTAATTTCATGGGTTGAGGAGTAAGCCAAGCAGCCATAACAGGACAAACCCTTAGGAGGCTGCTCACGGGAGATGAGGAGGTAGGTGTAGAGGACGTAGGAGAGGGGAATTTGCAGCACCCAACGTTCTTTCCCAACCACCCATGTTGGTACTAACGTGGGCTTGCACTGCTTAACTTCAGTGATCTCACGTGAACTGGTCCAATGCAACTTGGCAACAATGGAAGTAGTAAGGCCATCATCCTGCTTGGTGTGCAATACCACACCATTTGCGTTCTTTGGCAAAAGTTCTCTAGTGTAGGAGATCTCTGCCTGGCACCAGTAAATAATCTTCAGATCATAGAAAGACCGACGTTAAATAACCTAATAAATTAACACAAATAAATGCACACGCGAAATTTAGATTTAAAATAGAAATTCAGGTGGTCAAACTGACTCTTGACCTCTCTGAGTTCATGGCAACCGCTCTTCCATCAATAATCTCTGTCAATTGCAACGTAATTATTCATGTATAACATTGTTTTCGAGCTTTCCGTTGTCACTCATCAACTTCTCACCATTTTACTGCTATTGAAATGTTTAAAGGTGCGTGTTTAATACCTCCAAGAGTTTCCAAAACTATTCCCTGCCACTTGGAAACTCGACTCATTATACATCTGATTGCGGTTTCAGTTGTAAGGTTTTTTTGAAGGAAGGAATGTGATGCCACCTGAACGTGAAATACACCTTTCTACCCGGAAGTCTACCTAGAGGCGACGTTCAATAACGCCAAAACTACGGCTGTTATGTAACTGGGCACATCATCATACCCTTATCCCGCCTGTGGCAGGGTCGAGTCTGCGGGTCCACTGAACATGCTCTGACTGGGACCACCCCATCCCGGCGTCTGGAACCTGCAGGAATATTGGCTTTGTCATCTGTGGGGAGATGCCGGCCTACCCCACGTGTTCCAACACCGCATAATACTACCAAAACAGTATTGCACAATAACGGTAATAGCAGGGGTATTCCACACCGCATGCGGGCTATAAAGTAACTTGGTGTACAACATTTGATAATTAGTGTGTCTATCTGGCATTACTCATGGCATATAGGTTCGAACCTAGTCGAGGGCCATCAGTTTCGTACAGATTGAGAAGAGTTGCTAGCAGGTGCCCCGTCTTCCACAAAGGTCCAGCTCTAAATTAAACATTATGCAGATTAAGCATGTACGTACATGGGGCATCAATGGAAGAAGCATTGTAAGTTGGCCTTAATCTAGCACTACCAGGGTCAAATGCATCTTGCCAAGTTTTGCGCTCGCCAAGAAATGTCGCCCACTATTCTACCGAAGTGGTTTGGTTGCCTACTTACAATTGCGAATTTAGGAAATTGCGAGTCTCCTTCAAGTAAAATGTTATGATAATGTACTACGACTTCTTTAAGTTCTAAATGATATTGTTAGGGCCTCAACTACCTAGTTTAATCATTTGATTTACGATTACTCTTTAACAATTGCTTTTTTCCCCTCTGATAGGTGGTAAAAATTTCCAAATAAAAGCACATTGACCGTACATATCCATGAAGTTTGGATGCACTCACGGCTAATACGTAGTTTTAATAAAAATCGCATTTTTGTTGATAAAATAAATGCCTTTCCTGGTTTTGCCACTTAATGATAAATCTAAGTGCTTTTTTATTAAGCCGATAATAATCAGACGCGCCACCCATAATTACAGTGATAACGTGATTGGAAAAAGAGGTTAAATCGTGAAAACTAATTTGAGAATGACCCTGAAAGTGCATTTCTACGGTTAAAAATGAGGGTTGTTCTACAAATCCTGTCTCATTCATTTTCTGCTCATGTTTTTGCAGGGATATCTCAGTCATTTGAAAAATGGATGTCACAGGGTTGTTGAAAGCAGCGTAGCGGATCTATTTGGGAACATTGAAGAAATCTACAGGTTTAACAGGTAAATTATCTGCTGAAATGTCATAAGGGATGGGATGTCCAAGAAATTGTTGAACAGTCCTTCTTCACCATCCGATTTTTGTTATCAAAAGAATGTTAATGAAAAATGGTGACTCCGTTGTTAAGTTCAGTCTTCAACCCTCACATTTTTATTCATATTTAAAAAGTGTATTTTTTTTTTTGTACTGTTAAGTATTAAAAAAACGTCCCCCATCTGTCATCAGTATCACGATTTTAAGAAAAAAAAGACTAATATTACCCAGAACTGGTGTTCTTTCATTTCCCCCTCGTTAATGTGAGAAATACATACCCAACGTTGAAGAGCTTGAACTGAAAGTGTACTATTTACAAACCAAAATATTTCAATCACCATACTGAACGTTAGAAAAATGCAAATAAACATACGGCAATATGCCTACCACCGCCTACGACGACGGCTCAACCGCCAAAGGAGACAACAACATTTCCGTTTTTCGGAAGAAGACAAAAAGTAAGGACTCGTATTGGGTGAACCTATCAGACGTTATGACAGCTACACTCACCTCCCATAATATAAAAGTCACAAAAGAGCTCCCTCTTACGCTCACAATGTCAACCAACTGATGACCGGATGTTAACACATACCGGTATAAGAAATGACCCGCCTCGATGGCATAGTGGTTGATTAGCACGCTCGGCAACTGCGTCAGTAGTTCTAGGTTCGATATTGGACCGAGAGAGAGACTGCGAGTGCTCCTTCTTTCGGATGAGAAGTAAAACCGAGGTCCCGTGTGATGTACGATGGCATTTGCACGTAAAAGAACCCTCTCTACTAGGCAACGGGTAGCTGAGACAAAATTTCAAGGTGTAGGAGCTCGCCCCCCCCCTTGGCATCGGTGGAATTCCCCAAACAATGAACAGTTGACCGACGATAAATAAGCATAGGCCGAAAAATCATGACCAATACAATATATCGCCCTTGTGTCCATTCACAGGGATAAGGTGGGTATCCGACCCTGCCATAGCGGGGCAACGGGGTTAAGAGTTGCTTTTGCTATCTCGTTAACTCATTGTGTATTGAACCCAAAGCCACTGGTTTGCCTCTTCTCAAGATCTGTGGTTCCCCTCCGATTGGAGAGGTGTGACGGTGATCTTAAAGTTTGTCAGTTTGATAAGAAGTAAAAGGCCCTAATTAGAGATGTGTGTAAAACCATTCAATGTCTGATTTCTACCATGGCTGATTTTTCGTAGATTATATGAATGCAGGTTCGATCCTGGAAGAGGTTGGATCCTAGTATGAAAGAAGTCTCAAACGCTCTTTTCTTTGGAAAGGAAGTTGTAATCCCCGTCTTTCGCGTTCATTTCACAGAACGGTGAGTTTACGGTGAACATAGAAAGGGCGTTTTACGTGGGGCAGATGGTGATATCCTACAAACAGTACGAAACCACTGTTTTACGTCGTGGTCGACCTCTTGCTCGCCCGAATGAAGTCATCCACCTCGACCAGGATTGAACCTGTTAGTATAAAGTCACGTGTCACGTTAGCACACAACTACCGAGGAGGGCTGGGTATAGGAGGAACTAGCTGTATTTCCCTGTCCCCTCTTTTCTACTAAAATGGTATCAGGCCGATGTACATTAACAGTAAGGTTGACATGGGGGAAGGGAACGGTGGGTAGCTTAAGTGCACAATTGTGCTCATGTCACAGGGACACTGTCAATGTGACAGAAGTCAAGTTTACGTAGGACCGAACTTGGACCTACTCACTAGAGAAGCACCCAACTACTCATCTGCAGTTCTTGCTCATAAACGTCTTCACCACTTCCCTGTTTTGACTCGTTTTTAAGAGTATCTCAGTGAACCAAGCAGGAGCGGTTTATTGCGTTGGACACACCAGTTCTCGTCTGATCACTGAAGTTAAGCAACGCAACCCAGCTAGTACTGACATGGGTGGTCGCTTGGGAAAACTGGGTACCTCTAATACCGAAAAACCGTGGCATTGGTGTAGTGTCTGTGCAGTCTCTGCATTAGAACTAAGCAGTGGACGGGCCTCTAATGACCTTGTGGTTGAAGGGCCCTAAAACACCAACAAACAAACAAGTGAACGAGTGCCACAACGAGTAACACGTCATCATCGTCTTCTTCTGAAGAAGAAACCCATTTTCCACGTAAGGAAAGTTCGGGTCCCATGTATTCAGAAAGGGGGAAGGGTGTAGAGGAAGTGGGGGAGCAAGGTATATAATTAAAATGGGAGATAAGAGGATTGGAACTGATGAACAGCCTATTGGATGATTTTTTCACCTGGGTGATCTCCAAAAACTCAATGCCACAACCCTTTTAGTTGCCTCCTAAGGAGATGTGGGCAGGCCTGATGAGAGGGTTCTCTTACCTTGCGTTGTAATTGATTTATGTGTCCATGTGTATGTGAGGGAGGCCATAGTAGCCTTGTTCTAGCACTTAATAATCCTCTGGGCGGCCGTGGATGTGGAGGATATAGGCTTAAGTGGTTTTGGGCATGAGGGGGGATGATTGAGTCGAAGAAAGTCTGTTAGATTCATTGAAGCAGGGGTCGGAAACTTTTTATGCTCACGGGCCTGAAACAAAATCTGTGAAGTGATGGTCGTATTTGGATTAGGGGGCTGCGGGCCGAATAATACTGACGAGTGGGTAAGTAGGTTGCCAACCCCGGGGAGCGGCTTATTGCGTTGGACACACCAGTTCTCGTCTGATCATGAAGTTACGCAACGCAACCCTAGCTAGTACTAACATGGGTGGCCTCTTGGGAAAACTGGGTACCACTAGTACCCCAAAATCGTCGCATTAGTGTAGTGCCTGTGTAGTCGCTACATTAGAGCTACGCAGTGGATGGGGTTCTAATGGCCTTGTAGTTGAAAGGCCCTAAACACCAACGAAAAAAAAAGTTGCCAACCCCATACATTAAAAGATTGATCGCAGGCGGGGTCATGCAAGACTAAAGCAGACGCCGGGTACAGGTGTGATACGGAGGTAGATACTGCAGAACTAAAGCTCACAGACTTGACCCTGTCTTAGAAAACACGAAAAAAAACGGTTTTTTTAGGAGGTTCTTCTCAAAGTAGGAAGGAGTCTTATAAACCTCAAATGTGGAATGTGCCGCAAGGGAAGGGGAAGGTGACAAACTGGGGAAAGTTAAAAATTTTAGCCAACAGCCGTGGTCAGACAGGGAAATGACCTGATTAGCATGATTGTTGAGAATGTTATTTCTTTTTTTGCGAGAAAACAATTTTTAAGACATCAATTAAATTGACGTTGTAGTTCATTACAACAGGATAAAAAATGGTCCGAGGACTGTCGACGTCTTGACGACATACTTTAAAAGAGGTTTTTTATTCACAATTTTAATAAAAAAAGTTATTTACCCTCTCGGTGCCAGACAGATATAGTTTTTGTTTTATATATATACTAGATATTGTTACTTTGTTTAAAAACATTGCAAAGTACCGAAAATAAATGCGTGTATTGTCATCAGAGAAACCTGAGAGAAAAAATAACTCAACAGTACTATTTGGTGGTGGGGTAGTTTAGGTTTCCGCCTAACGAGCAGCTGACAGAAGTTCGTTCCCTAGCTGCGGACACACAAGTCTTGGCTTATTTGGATATTTCATTACAGTGGTGTGTTGGACAAAATTTTCAGGGAGCGGTGAATTGCGTTGGACACACCAGTTCTCGTCCGATCACTGAAGTTAAGCAACGCAACCCCAGCTAGTACTGACATGGCTGGCCGCTTGGGAAAACTGGGTGCTGCTAATACCCAAAAATCATCACATTAGTGTAGTGTCTGTGCATTCTTTGCATTAGAACTACACTGTGGACGGGGCTCTAAATGACCTTGTAGTTGAAGGGCCCTAAAACACCAACAAACAACAAAATTTTCAGGTGTAGGAATTATCTATACATGTGTCCCGTGTATAAAAGCGCTCAGCAATTGCGCTAGTAGTTCTAGGTTCGATACTGGACCGAGGTGGGTTGGCTTCTTTCGGGCGAGGGAGAGAGGCCACCAGTGTGCCTTCTTTCGGATGAGAAGTAAAACCGAGGTCCCGTGTTGGTGTACGATGTCACTTGCACGTAAAAGAACCCTCGCTACTACGCAAGGGGTAGATGGGGCAAAATTTCCAGGTGTAGGAGCTAGCCCCTCCCTGGCCTAGGTGGAATTCCCCAAACAATGCACAGTAGACCGACGATAAATAAGCGTAGGGTTGCAGCTTTGGCCGGCAACCGGTTGTGGAAAAACAATGACCAATAGATCGCCCTTGTGTCCATTCAGAGGGACAAGATGGGTACCCGACTCTGCCTTAGGCGGGAAAAGGGTTAGGAGTTGCTTTTTCTTTTTGTTTCCCGTGTGGAAAGAGTTCTGTTACCTTCAAGTGGGGAGCGGCTTATTGCGTTTTGCACACCAGTTCTCGTCTGATCCCTGAAGTTAACCACGGCAACCCCAGCTAGTACTATCATGGGTGGTCGCTTGGGAAAACTGGATACCGCTAATACCCAAAAATCGTCGCATTAGAGTAGTGTCTGTGAAGTCTCTACATTAGAACTACACAGTGGACGGGGCTCTAATGGCCTTCTAGTTTAAGAGCCCTAAAACAACAAACCAACCAAACCTGTAGGTCAGGGATGGCGAACCTTTTTCTGCTGGCGTGCCAAAAATTTAAATAGTTATCGTTCTTGATTTGCTAACGTGCCAGATACAGTAGTGTGTTAAAGGAATATACTGTACATATAGTAGGGTACCCTTACTTCCGGTTTGTTACAGGAAATGGAAATTTCACCAATTGATTGGTAGTACGCTCGGCAACCGCGTCAGTAGTGCTAGGTTCGATACTGGATCGAGGCGGGCTGGCTTCTTTTGGGGGAGGGGGCAGAGGCCCCGAGTGCGCCTCCTTTCAGATGACAAATAAAACCGAGGTCCCGTGTGGTGTAAGATGGCGTTTGCACGTAAAACAACCCTCTACTTTGCAATGGGTAGATGAGGCAAAGTTTTCCAGGTGTAGGAGGTCGCCCCCTAGCGTCGGTGGGTTGAATACCCCAACGAACAGTAGACCGAAGATAAATAACCGTAGGGATTGTAGCTTTGGTCGGCAACCGGCAGTCCAATATCTCGCCCTTGTGTCCATTCAGAGGGACAAGATGGGGACCCGACATGTACCTGCCACGTGCCATCCCTGGCACGCATACCATAGGTTCGCCACCCCTGCTGTAGGTGATATCTATCGTACACACCACATGGGATTATGGGTTTACTTCCCATCCGGGGCAGGAGGCATACTTGAGATTTCCTCCTTTGGGCCTGTGCAGCGTCATCTCAGGATTCAAGTATCGTTAACAATTGAATTTATGAGGTCCTCCCTTTTCCGGCGTCATCCCTTCCGCCCTGAATTATTAGTCGACCATCTGAAGTTGTGTCTCCGTGTGTTGCATAGAAAAGTGTGACATGATTAGACCCTTTTCTACGCGGAACCATCTGTAAATAACCGAACAGCCTTGCTGTTAATAAGTAGCATTTAGATTTTTACCAAACTGACCACCGAAACAAAAACATCCGCCAACCATGTTTACCTTGAAAGAACGACAGGTTTGGAGGGATTTGAACTCGTGTCGAGGACGTGAAGAACATCATTATTGCTGTGACACTAAAGTTTGGCAAATATTAATGGGCGTAATAGGAAAGATCAAGAAGGAAATACAGAACACTCAACCTCGAAACAAAACATCGACAAAAATATGCGTCTCAAAATAAACCCTTTTTTTTCGACTCCTGGGAGACGGCAACAAAGAAACAAGCAACTTGCAAACTGTCCTATTATTCCACTCACACACATTACTATAATCACCCCTCAAGAGAAGAATGCTGGAACCCCCTTCCAACCTCAAAAAAACCATCTCCAATAAAGCTAATGACAGATTCAGATAACAGGTAATTAAATTTTAGTGTCTAAGCCTTGGGGAAGGGGGGGGGGAAGAAGGCGGGCAGGACACACGACAAGAATAAGAAAATATAGAAAGAGACCATATTAATGTATGGAGTGTTCTTCCTTACCGTCAGCAATTTCCGTCCCTACTTTAGACCGCTGCATTCCTTCTCATCCCTGTCTGTTGACTAAAGAAAAAATCTTTTCCACTAACGACCGATAATGATTAAGATTCCGTCGAGCGCTTAAGGCAGAAACGCTAAGGAACATGAACGTCATACCACCACCATGTCTGTTTTCTTCCCCCATTTCAGACTATATCTCACCCAAAAATTTACATTTTTATCAAATAGCATCCTGAGTAACATGTTTGCCGCTACAGGGCGTTAAGCTCGTACGTATAGTAGATGGTATAGACCTGTTTGTTGGTGTTTTAGGGCCCTTCACCTACAAGGTCATTAGAATCCCGTCCACGGTGCAGTTCGGAATGCAGAGACTGCACAGACACTACACCAATGCGACGATTTTTGGGTATTAACAGTACCCAGTTTTCCCAAGCAGCCATCCATATCAGTACTAGCTGGAGTTGCGTTGCTTAACTTCAGTGATCAGACGAGAACTGGTGTGTCCAACGCAATTTTCCACTCCCATGGTATACACCGGGTGGGTACGTCTCATAGCTCGGCGCTTCTCAAACTTTTCTAATCGCGGCCCATTTGGAGAAAGCATATAAAACACAGTGGCCCACCTGCCCCTAATCCACTCAGTGCTTACATGAAGAGAGCAAAACAACTACTCCTTACCCTTTTCTTGCCTATGTCAGGGTCGATACCCATCTTGTCCCTCTGACTGGACACAAGGGTGATGTATTGGACGGTGTTTTTTTCTCAGCTGGCTGCCGACCAAAGCTGCAACCCCTATGCTTGTTTATCGCCCGTTCGCTGGGGCGCCCCACCGACGCCACGGTGGAAATTTTGCCTCATCTACCAGTTGCATAGTAGAACTCGCCTCGGTAACTGTGTTAGTGGTTCAAGGTTCGACACTGGACCGAGGTGAGTTGGCTCCTTTCGGGTGAGAAATAAAACCGAGGTCCCGTGTGGTGTACGATGGCATTTGCACGTAAAAGAATCCTCTCTACTACGCAACGGGTAAATGAGGCCAAATTTCCAGGTGTGGGGGGGGGGCGGCCCTCTGGCGGCGGTGGAATTCCTCGACGAATAGTAGACCGACGATAACTAAGCATAGGAGTTGCAGCTTTGGTCGGCAACCGGCTGTAGAAAAACACTTTCCAATATATCCCTCTTGTGTCCACTCAGGACAAGACGTGTACCCGACGCTGCCATAGGTGAGACAAGGGTTAAGAGTTGCGTGCTACCCGCTATATAGTAGAGGGGGGTTCTTTTGCGTGCAGATGCCATCGTACACCACACGGAACCTCGGGTTTACTTCTCATCCGAAAGAAGGCGTACTGAGGGCTTCTCTGTGGCCCGAAAGAATTCAACCCATCTCGATCCAGTATCGAATCTAGATCCTAAGAAGGAGTCAAGCTTGAACAAAACTTTGGGTCCTAATTTGAAATATTAACATGTTGACTGTTAAAGGAGAGGGCCACTATGCGACTTCATAATTTTTAGGAACGGGCAATGATCTTAATTGACCCTATCTTTCACCCCTTTAACCTTTCATCACAAATTAAAGGAGAAATCTCGTAGTCTGCCTTCCCACCACCACCACCACCATATCCTCCCCTTACCCTCTTTTTTTCTCCCTGTTCATTATATGTTTTTTAAAAACCATTTTATTTGATTTTATAGTCGTAAATCTTATCTACGCCTTCCATCCCTAGAACAGTTCTCTACCTCCTTCGTCTATCAAGATTGGAGGGGGGGACGGGGACTGGGGACAGCACATAACTTTTCAGCCGATGGACAATGGGATGAGATCAGTGGCTAATGCCTATAAGTCATCACTACAAACACACAATGGTCACTGTTGTGAATGACCCCCCCCAAGAATATTAAGTGAATGGCCTTCTGTACAGTGTATATCTTTGAAGGAAGAACAACTTATGTGGACCAGACAGACACGTTAATGACACGAGGGGTAGGGGAAGAGGAAGGCGGAAGGACAGGGAGAGAGAGCTCTCTCTCCCACAGAGAAACATGAGAGTAAGGGGCGGTCATAAAAGCGTTTAAAAAATTACAACGGTATGAGATGGTCAAGCTTGTGGATGACCCTACACAAGGAGAGTGAATGGCCTTTAATGAACCCGAAGGACAGGGAGAGAGAAAAAGAAGATGACTCGTCCCTTTCCCCATTACTGTGATGAGACACCACCACCGCCCCCTATTCGATTCACGAGTACACCTCATGGCTACAAAAGGGCTAGTGAAAGTGGGGATGTCAATCACAAAGAGGTGGGGAGGAAATAATGAAATCTTGTTTCTTGAGTTGAGGGTGGATGAGGAGGGGATGGTGAGAGAGAATTGACCATCATCATCCAGTTTTTTTCTTGCATTAATCTGAGTTTTATCTTCCCATAGGCAATTCTTACAGGAACTGGAACAGTGTTGCCTCAACCCGGTGTCAGTGGCCCGAACATTTGTGAAACACAACGAGGGCTTCGCCATCTACACCCAGTATTGCACCAATTATCCACGGTAAGAATTACAGACACTCCTTTCTTTGTGAAAGCCGATTGCAGCTAGCCCTGACGATTGACTCCAATCTGGCAACTTGGTTCCAATTTTGATGTTTGCGTCTTAAGGCTACTTAGTATAACCACATAATTACACTGGTGAAGTTGGAGCCAGGAATGCGCTAAAATATTTAAGGGATATCGATGACTGAGCTGGTGGGAAGAACCGACTTCATATCACTGCCATCAGCAGGTGGCTCAAGTTGTTTCCAGAAAACAAAATGGAAGTGGCTGACGGAAGCGATTCATAAGCTATTATTATCACCATGAAATTGGGAGTCGTCTGGCCCAGCAGGTGCTGGCGGCCAACCTTTAGACGAAGAACCCTAGAATATTAGATGATACTAGTTGAGACTGGACGTGATGACCGAAACTGGGAATAATGATGAAATGATGGTGGTAAGCAAGGGTGTAATGTCTGATTTACCTGAAGTTCAGCTCAATTTTTAGCGTCATGAAATCGTGACGCAGGTTCGATCCTGATCGAGGCAACTGGGTTCATTTGAGTAAGAGGAAGTGGAACGTCGATTGTTTGTTGGTGTTTTAGGGCCCTTCAACTACAAGGTCATTAGAGCCCCGTCCACTGCGTAGTTCTGATGGAGAGACTGCACAGACACTACACTAATGCGACGATTTTTGGATACTAGCGGTACCCAGTTTTCCCAAGCAGCCACCCATGTCAGTACTAGCTGGGGTTGCGTTGCTTAACTTCAGTGATCAGACGAGAATTGGAACGTCGACAGCGCCTTGGAAGTGAAGTGTTCATGATACCACCTGCAAAAAGGGCCCATTCTTAATAGAAATAAGATTGAATTAATAAAATTCCCTAATTTGTAGCAACTAATATCCACTCCTGGTGGTGATGGATCCTAAGACCATAGATCCGTTAGAATTACTGGCAGACATAAAAGAAAATGCATGTTGGAACTTCACGAGTACCACTACACCACCTGTTTCCAACTCTTTAATATTGTTTATGGCATTGTCAAGCTGTGAGTTTTGAAGTGACGTCGGAACACCTGAACAAAGAGAATTAGGTAGAAAAAACGTGACTTGGAAAATGATGGTGTGCCAAGTGTACTTCTGATTCCAGAACCATTCTTGGCAAACATGCGCTCTGAAAGAGAGACCTTGAAAGTGTCTCAAAATATCTATTCCTAGTACTGATACTAAGTGGGACAGTTAAGGCGTGGCTGTTTTAAGTTGTGTACAAACACTTTGCCAACTTGCAAACACCCCACGTGCCACCTTCCCATTATCCTACACATTTCAAACTGACCATTCCATGATTTTTACAGGACTGTCTCGGTGCTAACAGATTTGATGAGAGGTGAAGAGACTGCAGAAGTTTTCAAGGTAATAGGTTATAAGTGGCAGTATTTTCTATCAAATTTCTTTATGATATATTCCCAACTCCTTTTTTTGCTCTATGATTTTAGGAGCGGCAGGCCACTCTTGGACACATGTTACCCTTAGGTTCTTATCTCTTGAAACCAGTGCAAAGGATTCTGAAGTATCACCTCTTTCTACAGGTAAGACAACGTTAAAAATAATTAGCCCCTAACTACCTTACAAGTAAGTAAATAATGACAAGTTTCTTGTTATCATCTCAGAATATGGTAAAGCATTATGATAAAGATATACCGGGCTATGAGGATGTGGTCAACGCTTTGGCCACCATGACTGGAATTGCGCACCACATAAACAACATGAAACGGAAACATGAACACGCCGTTCGAGTACAAGAAATCCAGAGTTTGCTCTATGGTTGGCAGGTAAAAGGTTTCTTTCTGTTGGATATTCAGGAATTCATAATGGCATCCGTCAATTCTTGAACGTCATTCTTGCTTCCTCAGGGCAAGGATTTGACTACTTATGGAGAATTGATTGCAGAAGGCACATTTAGAGTTTATGGTGCCAAGGCGGTTCGTCATGTATTCCTCTTTGACAAGATGCTTCTTGTGGCTAAAAAGAAAGAGGACTCAAGCCTAAGTTACAAGACCCATATCATGGTGAGTCCCCCATATGAACGATGCCACCCAGATTCTGCGTTTCACATTTTTGGAAGTTTCTAATGGACTTCAAATGGCTGTCTTTTCAGTGCTCTAACCTCATGTTAATAGAGAGTATTTCTGGTGAGCCACTTTGTTTCCATGTCATTCCATTCGACAATCCCAGGGTCCAATACACACTACAGGTAGATGGAATAATCCTTAGTCCTTTTTGTTGGATGAAAAGAACTTCTGTATTTCATTTGAAGAAATAAATTCTTTCGCGTTTCAGGCACGAAATCTGGAACAGAAACGTGAATGGACGCTTCAGCTCAAAAGAGTTATTCTGGAAAATTACAATGTTGACATCCCATCGCACGCAAGAGAACTAGTCATGCAGCTTGGTCAAAACAGACCTGAAGGTTGGTGAATCAGCCTGTCCTTCTAAATTTCCATCCAGCGATTTTATTAATGAAACTGGAACTCAGGACTAAAAGACTCATTACCATTATGTCTTCAACTAGATGAAATTTTGGCAGAACGCGGAACACCATCCAAGAAACAGCACTCGGCCCCTGAATATCTGGAAAGACGTAAGCAAGAAAAGGAAAGAAGGAGAATGGGTGAGAATACATCCCTTATTATGCAAGACATTCTTGACTTGAACCTCATTGTACAATCTTCTAATTGTCTTTTTATTCAGAGAATTTTAACAAGGCTCTCAGACTCCGAAGAGGTAAGAACTGTTGATCATTAATAGATGGACAAGTTTACATAAGTACACTGGAGGGATCCCAGAGTAGTGCAGTGGCAATGGGTGCAGCAGCATAAACTAGTGGGTACTTTCTCCAGAATGACATGATGAGCCTTAGTTTTTTTTTTTTTTTTTTGGTTTTGGTGGTGTTTTAGGGCCCTTCAACTACAAGTTCATTAGAGCCCTGTCCACTGCGTAGTTCTAATGCAGAGACAGCGCAGATACTACACTAATGCGACGATTTTTGGATATTAGCGGTACCCAGTTTCCCCAAGCGGCCACCCATGTTAATACTAGCTGGGTTTGTTGTTGTTTGTTGGAGTTTAAGGTCCCGTCAACTACAAGGTCATTAGAGACCCGTCTAATGCATATACTGCACAGACACTACACTAATGCGACGATTATTAGGTATTAGCAGTACCCAGCTTTCCCGAGCGACCACCCATGTCAGTACTAACTGGGCTTGCGCTGCTTAACTTCAGTGATCAGACGAGAACTGGTGTGTCAAACGCAACTCGCCGCTCCCAATACTAGCTGGGGTTGCACTAGAGAGGTCCCAGAGTAGTGCAGTGGTAATGGGTGTAGCAGCATAAATGAATGGATACTTTCTCCAGAATGGCATGATAAGCCTTAGTCTGAGTAAGGAATGTTAGGCCCTACAACCCCTGAAACAATCACTCTTATCAATATGTCCTCTGTATTTTTCTAACGTTTTGGATATTATTCACATGCTAATTAATAATGTGGTTTTACAGGATCCAAAAAACGGGAAGGCAACAGTCCTTTGGTGAGTGTGCCTGCTATCACAGACGATGGTTTGTCTCTAAACTTCTAACGACGTTTTCATATGGCTATGTTATAAATTGTTATTTTTAGCCTCCAACAAACAACGTCAAGAGTGGATGCAGAGATCCTCGAGAGCGCAGTGTCAGTTGTGATCGAGAGAGGGATCCATCTAAACAAGCAGAACACAAATTTCAGACTGCCAGTCTGAGTAATGCCAAGGTAAGTGCACTAACCCTATTGTACTAATGATGTCACTGGAAAAAAAGTCATTCTTAAACTATTCCATTAATATATACACTCAGGGCAAGAAGTTAAGAGGTTGGAGAAGAAAATCTGAACCTCTTGAATTACTCTCCAGTCAAGAATCGTTGGGGCAGTTTCAGGTTTCGCCTGCAAAAACACCCTGCTGCTCATCTTCTTCTTCCTCTGGTACTACTCCGAGCTCGAGCAATCGCGACCATATGGGGGAAGCTAGCACTGATGAGGCACCAGATTCGAATAAATTTACATCTTCAGGCAAATTAACCGCCATGGGTAACGGAAATCATGATGGAACAAGGGGTCGTCCACCGAGCGAGCATGGTAGTCAAGATATGTCCGATGAGTATGTGACGTTTTACTTTCCCCGTCAAAAGTCAACAGACTCTAGGAGGTCTGACGGAGTAATGTCAGACACAGGCACCTCTGAAGATGCCCATATATATGACGTGCCATGTGTTACCCGTGAAGGCCCAATAACATCGACACCTGGCCCTGGCTACGATAATCTTAATAACCTTTGGACTTGTGCGAACCATCATCAAACCTCTAGCAAAGTCACAACCACAAGAGTAACCACCTCTGTGCAGCGTGTCCAGTCGTTCAACAGTAGCACATGCAGCAGTGACTGCAGTTATTGTCTGCATCCTGTCAGACCAGATGTCCTCCGTCTCCAGGGTTCACCACAACTTCCAGAGATGATATTAGATGCGGATGGAAGTCCAACGACTCCAGCTGTCTGGCTTAAGCAACAACAAGGCCATCTAGCAGATGGAGCCCTCAAGGCTGGGTCGTTGCCAAGGAGCTTTCAGCTCAATCAAGAGCCCCCTAGTTCTGCTGTCGACCAAGATGCGACGAACGACAGTATGACAGTCTTCAAGCTTCGTCGCCTAGCGGATCGTCCATTTACAATTGCTTCTGACAAGCCCTCACAATCCGATTTAAATTTGGACGATTTCGAGCGCTATATTGAGGACTCTCCCACCAAGCAACAAGGTTACCGGTTTCCTGTTGGTAGGCAAGACAGTGAGGATTTGGATAGCAGTGTTGCTACAGACACAGCTGCTGAAAGCACAGAAGACATTACGGGTAACTTTGTACATCCCGAGCATCGCATCTATCGCCCATCTCTGTCCCGATCCTCTCTTAGATCTCTCATTGCAAGCGTTGGTTCGCGATTGGCTGGACTTAAGATTCATCCACAGTCTCCTAGTGGATCGGCCAGCAGAGATGCTTCCGAGACAGACCATTCTTGTTCATGTTCTAGTATCAACACTGAGACAGACGAACGGGATGTCATAGTCTCCTCACAAACCAGTATCAGTGGACGTAGTCGAATTACCGACCGTGAGAGAACAACTAGTAGACTGATGGTATCTGTAGCACACGTCTATTCTCGAATGCTTGGACACCGTGCCAGGACACATTTTAAGACTCAAACTACTGGAAAAGGAAGTAGCAGATCCACATCACCGTCATCTATTGCACCGACCATTCATATGCAAGGTAGCCCGGCTATTGGAGCCCGGATGGCGAAGCCTTTAAATGACTTTGATTATGGTACTTCTGGCCCAAAGAAGTCACATAATGGGAACAGAGGATCTCGTCCTCGGCCTGACAGCATCTTATCACTGACACTAGAATGGGGATCTTCTCTGAGAGATCTTAAAGATGATGACAATGAAATGGGGGTCTTGAAGGATGAAGATGAGACTACTACGGATCACTTGAAGGAACAGGTGATTCCACTATCACAAACAACTCCAGTAGAAGTGAAGTTAGCGGAAGACATTTCGGATGGAAGTGAAGACGGTACTGCCACGCCACCTACGCCATCAAATAAGCTCATTGTTGGACAAGAAGAAGCCAACAGTGATGCTTCAGCAGATAGCTATTACGAGAGGACTTTCGAGGCTATTGAGGGTTTTCTGGAGAATGAGATATTCCGAGACTCAGCTGTTTATAGTGACTCGGAAGAAGCAACGGATGGTGGTGGTGTTGTCATTAGCCAAGGTCATAGTGATAAGTCTTTTGAGAACTTATCAGAAACTAAGACTCCCTTATCTTCCAAATCCAATGACAGCCTTTCAAATCATAAACTACATAATGACTGGGAACCTTCTACCAATGACCAATCACCACCCGGAAGCATGACAGAGGTCCTCAGTAGTGATACCAGAACTCATCGTGAGCCTAACGAGGAAATGAAGAGCCAAAGACCAGTCAAAGGTTTGAGCATCTTGGAAAAAGTACGCCATCTAGAACGGTGTAGTCAATATAGTCATATCAAGGAAATGCCTATTTCAGTTGAAAACCTTAAACCTATCAAGGAGAGGTGCCGAGATTTGGAATTGTGGAGTTCAGGAAGCTGTAGGGAAGCAGACAGTGATATTTCAAATGAAAATATGTGCTCCCACGATTCTCAGTTGAGTAGAGCACCTTCGGAAGGAGCTGCCTCAGTGGAATCGTCGTCCCCAACAGATTCTTCTGTCTCCAGAGGTTGGGTAAGACAGATTGTGGACAAATTTCAGAATGATTACTGAGACTTTGCACTTGCCATCTCTAGCCTATTAATGTAAGCAATTTCAGCAAAAGGCACCAATCTTCCATTCGGGATTCCAACAACTACATTGAGGGAAGACAAGTTTCAAAGTGTCTAATTTGTTACTAAAATCATTCAAACTAAACAGGCGTTGAGATCTCGTGCTCTCTGAATTGTATTCAGTTTTTGGACTCAAAGGACCTGAAGCCTTATTTTATAATCTCAGGTGAGAGAATGTGAGTGAACAGGATTGCCAGTCTGCACAACTAAACCATTATTTATTAACTGTTGGAGAAGTCATGTCTGTCAGTGGCCCCCTAGTGTTCCTCATCCCTCTAACAGCAATTATGGACATCAAACTGTGACAATCCCAGTGCTTATTAATATCACTACACCACGAAAGCCTTGTTTTACACACAATTCTGACATTACCATGCCCTCCCGTCTTGATATCAGTTCCTAATAGTTCGCCTCCGTCAGGAGACTGTTCCACACTGCCAGGATGGCAACGTCACCATTCTTAAGTGCAATTCGTTTGTAAAATATCGATTTGCCTTTTAAGCACCCAGAAATGAAGTCACAACAGTCATCATCAACAGTCCAGTGTAAACTGAACTCTTCCAACTTCTTTGGAGGTTTGTCTTCCAGTTCTAGGTGCCAATTGAGGCCATTTGTAAGAGTTTGCATACAAATGTGACCTAACGATCTCTGTGTCCATAGTCACAGACATCCTGCAATATGTGAGTGATTTTCTTCAAATACTGAAAATCACTTATTGGACCAAGAAATCGTAAATCCAAATTGAGATTTAACGTTGACATTTACACCCACCTGTTTTTTGAAAATACTGCCCATAAAATGGTGTAACGTCTATTGTTTTTGTACACATTTCAGCAATGAATAAGTCATGCAATAAACTGTAGGTCTCTTATTCTGTTTTAATACACTTTTTAGTGATGATATTTTCAAAGCAGCAGAGATGTGCCTGTAAAGGTATATGCCTGGGGTGTCATGGGTAGTTTGAATCAAAGAGATTTATAAAGGTTAATTTAGGAGTTAGAGACATTTCAGAGAGGCAAGAAATAGGTTCAAGTAGTTTAGGCATATCACGAGAAGAAGATAGGTTTTATCTTCTTGGGGATTTCCAGATCTTAAGTAGAGGATGCCCGAATAAACTTGGGAGAGGGGAACCAGTAGCTTCAAACAACCCGTAACTATTGCTGTGCAAGCCTGGTACTCGTACATCTCCCCTCAACCACTTGATTTAATCAGAACCAACTCAGTGTTGTGCCTAGCGAGCGGCTTATTGCGTTGGACACACCAGTTCTCGTCTGATTACTGAAGTTAAGCAATGCAACTCCGGCTAGTACTAACATGGGTGGTCGCTTGGGAAAACTGGGTACCACTAATACCCAACAATCGTCGCATTGGTGTAGTGTCTGTGCAGTCTCTGCATTAGAACTACACAGTGGGCGGGACTCTAATGACCTTGTAGTTGAAGGGCCCTAAAATAACAACGAAACAAAAAAAAACAATGGGGATTTGCCTCCATCCCACAGTGTAGCAACACATGCAGCTTAGAAGCGTTCCTTGGCCCATGCAGAACTAGGAATTGGTGTGGCTGTACCACACTGCCTGGTAACTGAATGTAGTGTGCCCAGTTATTTTGACATCTACAATCGCAATACAAGATTTGAGAATAACAATTAGAAGAACAAAAGAAGAAGATACGTGTCGAATATGTAGCAAACGATAATGTAAATGGAGCAAGAGACTACGGCAGGGTCAGGTGCCCATATATGTCTCAGTGGGGGGCACGGGCGGTATTTTAACCAGCCTGCTGTCGACCCAGTGCTGTAACGTTTGGAGACACTTTTCCCTTACCGAGGCCAGGGTGTGAGCTTCTAGACCTGGGAACTTTGCCAATCTACAGACTAAACCTTCCATGTCAAAAAGATTCTTTTACATGTAGGTGACTCATACACACCATATGGGACCACGGCTTTACTTCCCATCCGGAGAGCCGATTGTTCCAAAAAGAAACCACACGCTTCGGCTAGGATTGAACTTGGAACCACTCACGAACCAAGTGCAACACGTACCCCAGCTGATCAGAATGATGGATACGTAACCACACACACACACACACACAAACACTCAGCACTTTACAACGCTGCCCTTTGCGTCTGCTGCTGTAAAGGTCAACATTAGACACCCCCCGTGTTAAATGGTCGTCAGGGTGCTTGGTAGTTGTATTTGGGCAAACAACTGTCTAAAATTATTGTCCTATAATCTAGAGCAGGCTAGAGTCACCCAGCTACCAAGCGCAACCACGCCAATGTTATCGTAGGGATTTGACTGACCGACATAAATTCCACAAATCAAATGTTAGCAAAACACTATCGGCAGGGCCAGCACTAGGGTTTGCGGGGCCCAATGCAGCAGGCGATAGCGGGGCCCCAGTGCCAAGATTTATGAAGTTGATTGCTTACCAATGCAGTACTTTAATGTATTTAAACACACTCTAAATCAAAATATAGTTTATCAAAAAAAGTTTTGTTTTCAATTCACCAGCGCGGAGCCCAAGGCGGATGCCTCGGTCGCCTTGCCCTAAGACCAGTCCTGACTGTCAGAAAGAAAGGTACAGTATGGTGGTGCTTACTTAAAAAACTATGATAGACAACCCTAAGTGTTTAGGCCTATGCACGCCAATGGGAAAGAAAAACTAGGCAATATTATCGAGGGTACATATTATGGAGAGCTCCTTAATATTGCCTTTTGTCAATAGTTTAGTCTGTTACGCCTGTGGGTAGGGGAGTCGGCCAAGCAGGTGGTCGGTTTAACATTGGGTGCTACTAATTTCCCCTCTCCATCATCACCTACTCCTTTCTCAATCTCATCAGCGAGCAGCCTCCACAAGGTTTGCCCCATTATGGCTGCTTTGCCAAGTCCCAACCCGTTAGTATAACATACTAAATGCTAAAAAATTAACGGTCTGGACCCTAGGTAGTAGTGGGGAACATAACAGTACCCAGTGTTCCCAACCAACCACCCATGTCGACAGTGCCGTAGCGAGGGCGTGGCGAAGAAGGCGGGCGCAACTGGGTTTGGGGGCAAGTTAGACAGTTGCTACAGGTGTTTCATACCCCCGTTACGGCACTGCATATCAGTAATAACTTAGGTTAAGTTCCTTAAGTTTAGTGATCTGACGAGAACTGGTTGTTGTTGTTTGTTGGTGTTTTAGGGCCCTTCAACTACGAGGTCATTAGAACCCCGTCCACAGCACAGTTCTTATGCAGAGACTGCACAGACATTACACTAATGCGACGATTTTTGGGTATTAGCAGTGCCCAGTTTTCCCAAGCGGCCACCCATGTCAGTACTAGCTGGGGTTACGCTGCTTAACTTCAGAGATCAGACGAGAACTGGTGTGTCCAACACAATTCATTATCTAATTCTGCACTTTCATGCCTACTTAAAACTATATTCTTTTTGCAACATACATGCACTAAAGCCCGCCACACACGATCAGTTTGGTGTGTCAGTTCGGTGTGTGCACATCGATGTGTTGAAATTGGTGTGAAGGAATGAATTGCCCACACACGATCAGTTTGGTGTGTCACCAAACTGTGTCACACAATTCTACCGTTACCATGGTGCAATTTTTTAATAATGACGTTTATCCGTGTTTGGGCATGTGCAGAACAAAAAAAGTGAACAATTGATGTGAGCAACCCCACACACGCTCAATTCGGATTGACGTCAGTCCGAATTGACACACCGATGTGATAAAATTTCTTCACACCGTCAGTTAAAATTTTTGGTGTGAGCAAAAACATTTTTTTGCACACACACGTCAGTTTGGTGTGTGTGCACACCGAATTGACACACCAAACTGATCGTGTGTGCCCTTAACATGTAAAGTTGAAATATAATGAGAAAATTCACAAAAACAAATTAGACATGGATTTAACATTCACAGTCAGTAACGGTCTACTAACAGGGATGTTTCAATGGCGTCGAGATTTGAACCAACTTAAAACACCAGTGACAAAAGACTTTAGCCCACATAGAGGAAACAGCCTGACAAGTCATTCCCTTTTCAACTGCCATTTTTTGATGTTGCACCATTTTCAAGCATTCTAACTCCTCTGATTTCTTATCTAGAGAAAATCCCCTGCCTTTTCATACACTCCTTTTTCCATCTTTATGAACTTTTACATACACTTCAAAACTTGACATGATGAACAGAAATTACTGTAATAATTTGAGTTTATCAGAACGTCAAGGAACAGAATATGCGACTTCTTGCCACCAAGTGGGTAAATAGCCAAAATTATTGTCCATACACTGAAGTTCATAATGTATCAGAAACAACAGGGAAAGTAATAAAAGAAATTTTTTGATGGGCCAATGTTAACGAGTTATGGCAATAGTATGGACGGCAATATTAACAGCTGCATTACTAAGGAGGCAAATTTACACTGAGAAGTGAACGGCGGATTTGTTTGTTGTTTTTAGGGCCCTTCAACTACAAAGGTCATTATTAGAGCCCCGTCCCCAGCATAGTTCTTATGCAGAGACTGCACAGACACTACACTAATGCGACGATTTTTGGATATTAGCAGTACCCAGTTTTCCCAAGCGGCCACCCATGTCAGTACTAGCTGGGGTTGCGCTGCTTAACTTCAGGGATCAGACGAGAACTGGTGTGTCCAACGCAATTCGCCGCTCCCATGAAGGGCGGAACTAAGGATGGCAATATTATGGAGACTACTATACAGCCCAACCCCGATGATGAAGACCCCTAAGGGACCCACCATAAGTGTCTTCATTAACAGTGTTTTCATTATCCAGAAAGTTAAATTTTAGGTCTAGTTGGCCGGGACCAACCCTATCTTCATTAGCCGGACAATTTCTGTTACTATGTTAGGCTAACTGGTTGGGGAGTAAGCCAAGCAGTCATAACAGGCCGAACCCTTAGCAGGCTGCTCGCGGGTGAGGTGGTAGGTGTAGAGGATGTAGGAAAGGGGAAAATTTGCCGCACCCAACGTTCACTACCAACCACCCTTGTTGGTACTAATGTTGGTTTGCGTTGCTTAACGTCAGTGATCTCATGAGAACTGGCGTGTCCAACGCAACTTGGCCGCACTTATCCGGGTTGGACTGTAGATGGTTCTCGAATAATTGGGAAGTTGTTGTGAGGGGCAGGTTTGACTCTTCCGTCTCAAGGTTGTTGACTCCCGGTCTACAGTTAACCAACTGTTGAGCAACCAGCAAGTTCACTGTGGACGCCGATTTATGTTTTTAAATTATTTATTAACAGAATTAATAGTCAGTAATTTATTTCTTAACGAAGATATGTTCTCTGCTGAAAATGAATGGATGAAAAAAAAACAAAACATAAACATTCAAACGAAAACAAAAAAATTAAATTTTAGGCACAGAAATGCACAAACGCAAAGTTCAAATGAAAGCTCAAAATTAACCCTTTGACGTTAGAAGCATCGGAAGATCGTCACGATAGACAAATAATAAAAAATAACAAAATATCCATGATCATGTGGTCCTATAATGGGAATTTCATGAAACGTATATCACTTTGTAATCAAAAATCACATCAACACTAGTCCATAAAGTGGTACCATCTAATAGCTGGACATCTGAATAAAAATTCCTACCGTTAAAATTTGTCTCAATGTCTTTGGACGGGTCGTCACACTTTGGGCCACCCACAGATTTAATTGAATTTGTTTTGATGAGGGCTATTAATGACGGCCATACCTCCCACAGCCCCCAACTGATTCAATTCTCGGATTTGATCCTGAACGTGTTGGATACAACTGAAACTATCCATGGAAGGTTCCCGGCTCTGTGGATGAGGTTCTTCGACACCCATAGCTGTTCCAATAGGACCATTACGAAGACCATCATTCCTGCCTGAAGCAGTACTACTTCCACCGGCAGCGAAATCTTGACCAGACAAACCACCACCACTAAGATTTCCAATGCTGTCAGAGTTGAGACACAGGAATGTGTCGCTCAAATGAGAACCGATGAGACTAAGTGTCATCTCTGAAAGTGGCAAACTTTCCAACGATCCAAGATCGAGACTGAAATGGGTTGAGCCACTACTGATATGTTGCTGCTGACCTTCTACTGGATCAGGACCACACACCACTGGATTGGATCCAGATGAACTGTAACTGGACACTGTAATCACTTCCGGAGAAGGTGCAGAAACCAATCCATGGCTAGAAGGCGGGCAGCCACCCATGGCGGAAGGATTTGTTACATACATATCTAAAAGCGGCGGACCACCGGAAGGACCTGATAATGGATGAAATGTGGAAGAAGGAGTTGTGTCCATTGGAGACGGAGCCTGACCGATTAAATGGGAACGATAGCCTCCGATCAATGGCATGGCTAAGTGACTGGCACCACCTGCTTCTGGTTGATAGATATGGTGGGCTGGAGAGGTTTGATATGGCATTCCTGTTGCCACTGGTGCATATCCAATATCCGCTGTTCCATACACACAAGAATTATTTCGTAAATAGCAATAAGAGCCTCAAACTTAAATTAGCCCGTGGTAAAAAAAAAATTTCGCATATGATACTCACGTGGTTCTGTCTTGATCTTCGTCTTATGTGCATGTCGAAATGGTCTTGGAACTGGAATCCTCTCCAATGGTCTCATGGGATCTCCCATCATAGGATTCATCATAGGCCTTATGTCCCGTTCTAGTCAACAAAATATCAAAACTTGTTAAAAATAATACATTATTCAAAAAGTAATAAATAACAAAAATGGGATAACTTTCAGGAATTAACAGACAAAAGCGCAAACCTGAGCAGTAACTCCCAAATATTAGGCATAGAAAGAAAGACGTGTCAAACAGAATTAATATTCAACATTTTAGACCACAACCAAAGGAAAAGGAAGTTGAACGGCCAAGAAAGAAGCAAGAAATTCGAAGAAAGCCAGAAAAAGAGAACCAGACAGCAACAACCCCTTTATTACCACGCCTCAGTGGATATATCAACTCCAACAAGAAATACAGATTGGACTATGGGCATGTACAGTAATAAATTGGTTACAACTCAACGATGCCACATTATAAATAGTCAAAGAAACAGATACATGAAACGTGTTAACTACGTGTCAAACGCTTTGGAAAAGTCATTCCCAGCGACGGAAACATTTATGCCCACCACGAAATAGCAAAAAACTCAATAATAGAGAAGTGAGGTAGACAAGATGAAGAATGAGGGGACAGTGCGATTCCGACAGAAATTAATAGCTATAATAACTCACTTCCAGACCCTGTATTTTCGTCCAAATAACTACCTATGGAAGCTCTCGCAATTTTCCGCTTTTTGTTTTCTAGTGCCTCATGATCTATGAAAATCAACAAAACAAAAAATATAAAAAAATATCATAAAATATAACACGTATAAAAAAAATTAAATTATTAAAAACACACGATACACACAAGCTCGGGGAATGCTTTCAATAAAATCTCTCATCAAACTTAACGTTTATCAGGTACCAAACTTTGAACCACCAAGCCCTTCAACCTGATGACCGACTTGTGTGGCACGATCATCAGATTCAATTTAATCCCGCCCCATTCCACCCCAGGTTATCTACGACGACGTTACGTCGGCCAATCCACTAGGTCTTGCGTAGAGGAATATTTCTTGCGTTTGGCTGGACGTCCACGTCGCTCTGAACCTTTAAGGTACGAGTCCAAGGATTTAGCTGTTGGACTTGATGCTTCTAATTCCGTTTCAGCACCTGCCGTTGCATCGTTCTCATCCTCCATCGCTCTAATGCTGCCGCCATTACAGCGTTGTGCGGCTAATAAAACCTGCTTGAAAAGTACGAAATCCACACGGTGGCGTTTGTCGAATAGTCGAATACCTGATTCGACTGGACGAAACTGGAATGCCCTCGGATCACTGGTGCTACCATCAGATGGCCTACGCAGCTGGATGAACACATCGACTGGATGTTGCAGTTCAATGTTACGATATCGTGGAGTCTTTAACGAAATGGCTACCTACCAAAGTTAGACACACACATTCATGATTTTGGACTTGCTTTGGTATGCTAACGGTGATCAGACCACATTACAAGTTTTGAGAGTCCAGGGGGGGGGGGGGGGGGGGGATAGACTAAACAGAAAAGACCACCAAGGACGGGCATCAGGTTGAGAGGGACGGAAGATCCCGGACACACCCACAAAACTAAAAAAGAATTGTCG
>JAAFCE010001036.1:38943035-38993705 GCA_013389805.1 Trigoniulus corallinus | reverse complement strand
GGGGGGGGGGGGGGGGGGGGGGGGGGGGGGGGGGGGGGGGGAAGCAAATATGAGGAACAAATACCAACTTGTTTATGAACATCACTTGGTTGAAAATCCCCAAAGCCTTCCCAAACCACTTGATCTTCTTTCAGCTCGTAGAATCTCACTTGGACGTCATCTGGCAATTTCAATTATTTCCTAAGTCACTTACGAGTCAACAAGTCCGAGTGATAATGTTTTCTCTAGATCTCACCTCTGACAATTTTCTCACACAGTAGAATGATTTCTGTCTGTCCCAAAACACTTGCAGAACAATCGCTCAACTTACAGATGACCAAGTCACACATGGCCTCTAAAATAGCAAAGAATTCAAAAACCACGTGTAAATGTCAGCACACCAAAATGCCCTTCCAACTTTTATGACCTTAGCACTTACTCTTGTCATAAATCGGGTCAGACACAACAGGTGGCAATGGAACAGTGAACGTGCCCTTCTTATCGCCTTCAACAAACACTTGAAAGCACAATCTCACAGAGTTCAAATCAATGTTTCCGGCCTGATTTTTATGTGCAAATGTAGCTGCATTTCAGAAAAGTAATGACTAAATAATAATTTGACATTTATGTTGGGATAAAACATATTTAAAGAATAAACGTCTCACTTCCAAATGGATCCACCCTATCTTCTTCTCTCTCCCTAAGAGCTTCTTCGATGTCTTTTCGTTTGACACACTGAATTCCAAGATTTGAGAACCTTTCCATGATAGCCAATAAAGTTCAAAATAAGTTTTCGTTCCCTTTGTAGGTCACCCGAATGACATAATAACGTCAAGAAATAAAACTCACGAGCAGATCATATTTTCATTGTTCAATGTAACTGTACAGATGCCTTTCTTGCAACCTTCTTTCCCAACTAGTTTATGTGGATGAGGACGATATGGTGGATCTTTGGTCACACAAGAGACCACCACAACAGCTCGCCCCACGTAGTTCATCACCTAAGAAGAACTGATGTTAATCAAGAAGACTCAAACTCTACTACTACAAATACCAATCTTAACACCTGAATGGTAGGGTAAGTCTTATTCTCCGGAGTGCTGTTAACACCAGGAATACTTCCTGCCGATCGACCCTCACACTCATACCGAAACCTCAAGGCCTTCTGAGCCGGTTGAATAAGAATCTTGGTATAAGGCTCGCCTTGACGGCTTGGTCCTGCAATTCCATCCATTACACGTTCTACGGGCCTTGGCCCACCGGCCATAAAGCCCGCAATTGAACTGTGTTTCGCCAAGTTGTCGGCTTTATCTTTGCGTATAACTTCTTCTACAGAAAACAGACAGGGTTGTTAAACGATATATAGTAATAATAATCTTATACGAAACAAACGTGCCGAGTAACTTTGAACATTAATATTACCTATGTCTTCGATGGTGATGTCATTGAGGTTCAGGGAGTTGAAGAGATCGGAATTAAAGTCAACTTGGTTTTCTGAATTCCTGTTTGCGTCATGTTCACCTAAAAGACAAAAGCCGTTTGATTACTCTAAACAAGGATAACCACGAAAAATATTTTATAACTAATACAGCACATTAGATTAAAATATCTAGGTAAATACTAAGAGCAAAGAAAGGAAATTACAGTGCCTACGCTATAATAATTCAGTCTAGTATCACTCGAAACAAGTAGGTTTTTATGATAAGTTATCCATCGCTAATCATTCATATATTTGACCCATTCGCATAACGAAATGGGATAATCCAGGAAAGAATTACCAGCATAGCATAACATAATGACTCTTAATAAGTTCAGTCATGATAACAAAAGAACCCAACTCGCATAAACTAAAAGCTAACAGCTTAAACTGAAGAGGTCTTGCTACTATAGCTATGAAAGTTCAAATGCTGGCCCTAGTCCGTTCAACAAGCAGTCATAAAATGTGATACCAACAAGGTTGTTAGTTCACAGAATTTATTTGAAGAAAAAAAAAACAGTTCATACACACTAGTCACCAAACTAACACCCTGCTGTTCATTAATCCACACCTGGAATCACACAGAAAATCAAACGTGTAAACTGTAATAGTAAACAAAAAAACCTCTACGATAACGGGAGTAAAGTTGTGTGGGTGAATGAACATAAATCCCTCGGATTAACTAACAGCCATCATAGGATGATTTATCAACGGCCGGAACTGAGGGAAAACAGATACAAACTGGGAGGTATGTAGGAGGTATGGTACTCAACATCAACACAACCCCGTCCTAAACAAAACCATACCAATGGCCAGCCTTTAGTCATCGAGCATTCAATGTTATGGCCACACTCTAATAAAATAGAATGTCAGAAATGACACTCATGAAACAACACACTCCCAGGTCGACTTTCGACGAATGAAGAACGCAAACCAAATCAATCAATAATATATCTAACAAATGTCACACACCAGGGTCAACAAACAAAATGAGTGAGAGGGAAATTTCTTCTAACGATTATGAAACCTAACACAATTATGGTCGTTATCCTCTGTTGACTGCCAGAGAAAGCAATCTGCTACTACACTTTAGGACAGTCAACAGCTCTCTCAAGACACTTTCCCCTCAAGAAAACTGAAGTCGATCATGTAACAGCAATGGGATATCCCCAAGCATCTCAGTCGATGAGTCATCTCAAAGCACTGCAGTGTATAAAAACTCTTCAGATGAAGATCGCAACGATACGAAAGTACTGGTCACATTGATTATCAAGCATGCTACTGCATCTGATGTTTTCTCCCTAGAAATCGTTACCAACCCAATTTGGGACCTCCCTGTTCATTATTTTGCTCTCGATTTCATCGGATTTAATTAACCGTGTGGTCAACTAAGACTGCACGGCGATGCCGTTAATAAACAAACGTCCTGGAGGCGAACACTTGGGAGTCAACACTAGCTAATCAATCTAATGTTCATCTCGACTAATGGAGAAAGTGAAATGGCAAGAAAATCGTGACCACCAAAACATTGAATAAATTCAACAAGGTGTGCTATAGCAGGTGCCACTGACAATATGTTAACACACAATTTTAAATTTCCATTAATGCGACCTCAATGTGAAATGATCGTGAGCAGATCAAGAGCGGAACCACAATTCCAAGACAATGTAGGGGGGTTTAAAAAAATCTTCATTATTTTCTCCCCATATCACGTCACAGTTGACATTACCAGTGTGACGTCATGGGAAGCTTTGCATTCATCAATGCCGACTTTAAAAAATCAATAATTACGTCACAAACAACTCTGAAGATTTGGTCCAGTATAGCATTTAGCAAGCAGAGATAATTCATTATTTTGTCAAATTACAGTTAACCATTATCGTGATATACTAACCTAACTGTCAGTTTGGTGTTCGTTAAAATCATAGTTGAAATATAAGCGGAGTTGTTTTTAAAACTTTACCTTAAAATTTAAAACGTACCTCAAAATTACGGTATATTGATTGGATAGTAAAATAGGTTTGTAAAGCAATTTTTAAGAATGTATACGACAAATTCGAATCGTCATGTAGAGTACTTGCAATCGACAATGGTGGCATTGCAAATAGAAATGCGCAAACATGCGTCAGGCACTGAGAAGAAGAAAAAACCTTTTTCCCGCAGCGTTAAATGTATATAGATCATATCAAAGCATCCTAGTCATTTCAAAGTAAAAATTGTTTCATATTTAACAGGCTGCAAACACGTGTAAACAAAACCTCTTCAACAAGGGAGTGTCGTAGAGCGCCATCTGAAAGACAAGAGGTGACCCACCTTCTATTGAAAACTTGTATCATTTTAAGTAATTAAGAATATGAATTTAACATTAAAACATTGTAAAGGGGAAGAAATGGTACATACTTGTTAAGATGGAATCTGGCATATTTCATATACTTATATTAACATTATCGTCGCAAGGTGTTAAAAAAATTCAATGATGAGATACACACTTGGTTTTTAACTTACGTTTCTCTAAGTTTCCAACTATCAAGGTAGTTGGAAAGTTTCAAACCTTTAAGAAGATGACTGCCCTCTCGAATCAAATCTTCCTACACAAGTAACCTTCACAAAAACCACTACAGTTCAAAACAGTTGTTGATATGATAAAGAAACGTTAGTAAAAAAACACAAAACTATTAATTATTAGCCCGTCGAGGTCTGACAAACACCAAGCTGCGCTCATCATCACCTGGTGGCAATTACAAGAACTTTCAAAATTTCATTTCTAACATCACTTTTAGTTCTTGATGTATCTTTCGCAACTAATGCCATGACTTCCAAACTAAACTGCAAAATAATGCTTCTAGATATCGTGTAATAAAAATAAATAAGCCTTTTAGTCAGAAATCATTTCTTATCAGAGACCTATCTAACCCTCAGACCCAACGTAGTAAATTTGCACACTTCCTATTCATTCACAAGTTTGAATTTCAGAGATAATTCCTTTCAGTTATATTGTCATTATATGAAATGTAATTGACTAAAAGAGAAATTTTCACTCACGCTACATAAGATATAATTACATAGTCGTTACCTTATCGTTGATTTATTTCAAGTAGTCTCAGATCGTCACCGCGAACTCAAAACGCACATTAAAATGAAAGAAGGTCACAAGCGACGAGCTCCTAGCAACAACACCAGGCTTCGACGCGTCCCAGCAACGCGCCGCAGCGCTTGAAGAGCGCGCCGCTACATTGCCAGAAATTGTCGGAATCTCGCCTTGAAGTTACTGAAATCTTCCGTTTTAAAAAAAGGCATGGAAAATGAAAGCGAATACGACTCACCATCTGCATCCGTCATCTTCTCCAGCAGATTACTCCTTCATTTTGTCGCATCAACTTCTCTGACAATGCAACATACGATGATTCATTCATATCGTATTGAACTTCTCGGTAAAACATCGACGTCATCAGGCCACTTCCAGGAATAAAACTTCAACTCGCCTTCTCATTGGTCCAAATACAACAGACTAAGCTCCACCCCTATAACTCGTTTCCTTCCTTTTCGCTCTCTGCTATTCGAACATGGAGAGCGCTACCAAGCACTTTGCTGCAAACAGCGCCACCTCGAGGGTAATATGAGAATTTGAAATTTGAGTTAGGAAAAGTTGTTACGGAGCGTTGATAAAGATGGCGCTACTAACGCCACTCAACATCAGTACAGTCCGCGCACCCAAAGAGGTGCAACTTACAACAATCGACCGTCCCAAATGTAGGGGAGTACAACGCTTTACTTTGAATTAGTAAAAAGTTCAAAGGTTAAGTTTCCAAGCTTGGTCAAACGTTGATGGGTATATCAAAAGCTTTCATTTGTTACCGTACTCCCCCATCTTGGGGCAGTTGATTATTCCCAGCTGCACGCTGTGGGTGCGCGGACTATATGGTAGACCAGTGATCCGCAACCTTTTTGATATTGTGGACCTCTGAAGGTGTGTCTCACGTTTCGCGGACCCCTCCCCCCTCGTGATAAAAAGTGTTATTAAAACCAGTCCTTTCCAAATTTAATCTTTTCCTCAACTTTTATATAAATATATATAGGGATGTAAATACCGCATGTGTGTGCATTGAATTGCTTGTTGTTATTGTGCAATAGGTCAGACACAATGCAACATTATAACCAACAAAGCATTAATTCACCTGCCAAAGTTTCTATTTTGGTTGTATAATGCGATGTTGGAATAAGTGGGGTAGGCCGGCATCACCCCCACAGACAACCCCTGAGGGTTCCAGACGCCTGGCTGGGGTGCCCCCAGTCAAAGCGTTTTCAGTGGACCCGCAGACCCGAACCTGCCACATGCGTAATAAGAGTATGATGATGATATAGGGATGTAAACATATTAAAAATAAGACATACAAAGCAACTCCTAACCCTTTTCCCGCCTATGGCAGGGTCGGGTACCCATTTGTCTCTCTGAATGGACACAGGGTGATATATAGGTCAAAGTTTTTTTCTGCAGCCGGTTCATGGCCAAAGCTGCACCCCCTACGCTTATTTATCGTCGGTCTAGTGTTCGTTGAGGAATGCTACCGACGCCAGGGGGCGAGCTCCTACACCTGGAAATCTTGCCTCATCTACCCATTGCATAGTAGAGAGGGTTCTTTTACGTGCAAGTGCCATCGTACACCAACACGGGACCTCGGTTTTACTTCTCTTCCGAAAGAAGGCACACTCGCGGCTTCTCTCTTTTACCTGGCTTTGAAAAAAAAAAAACATTCGTCAGTAGGATATTTGAAGGAGGCGATTCTAAAAAAACTTAGAAAATAAAAACCAGGGAACGGATAAGCTAGGGTCTGCTGTGTTGTTTTTCTGGATTCTACGTTAGTTCCATAGGTTGGGGAGTAAGCCAGGCAGCCATAACAGAATGAACCCTTAGGAGGCTGCCCGCGAGAGATGAGGAGGTAGGTGAAAGGACGAAGGAGAGTGTTTATTTGCAGCACCCAATGTTCTTTACCAACCACCCATGTTGGTATTGACGTGGGCTTGCGCTGCTTAACTTCAGTGATCTCACGGGAACTAGTGTGTCCAACGCAACTTAGTTTTTATTCAATATTAATGGCTTAAGGTCATTTCCCGACGGAAAGAGACGGGAGGGAAGCCATGACAAGGTGCAGGAGTTAAAGAACCCACGATCAGCGTTTCATAGGATCAATGTAGGGTGGGAGGAAGTGGACACAGACAAGTGAAGTCCTGCGTGATCAGAGGGACCCAATGAAGTTAAAGGAGAAATTCTACAGGGCAGCGGTTAGGCCAGCTATGCTCTATGGCAGTGGTTCTCAAAGTGCGTTCCGTGAAACCACTTCAAGTGTTCCGCAAAAAAAAATCAATGCACAAATAAAGCAATGGAGAGATACTCTGATGTGACCCGCAGTTTCAATGGGGGATGGGGTCACTGAAGTGGAGACAGGCAAGCGGAGACCTGTGTGATAGGATCCCAATCTAGTTGAAAGGGAAGTTCTACAGGACAGTGGTTAGACCAGCTATGCTATGTGGGTCAGAGTGCTGGGCAATGAGGACGAGCTACGTAATTAGAATGCGAGTAGCCGAGATGCGAATGCTGTGGCACATGTGTGGCGTGTCGCGAGCTGACAGAATTAGGAATGAGCATATTAGAGGTAACCTGGGGTGGTGGACATCGCCGAAAAAATGAGGGAGAATAGGCTGAGGTGGTATGGACACGTGATGCGAAGAGGGGAATAGAAGCTCGTTAGGTTAATTCCAGGAATGCAGGTGGTCGGTTGCACCAGGGGTCAAGGGGAGACCAAAGTAGATGTGGGAACAGGTTGTCCGTAAGGATGTGACAGTGTGGGGTGGACGGAGAACTGGGGGAGAGATGGACGAGAGTGGAGGGCTAGAACCCGCAGACCCGACCCTGCCACAGGCAGGATAAGGGTATGATGGTGATGTAGTAAATGCCAAGTGTAGAAGGTGTACAACCTGCTTTAAAATTGATGTTGAATAGTAGGTGTTCCGTGCTAGTAAAATGTCAGTGTAGTGTTCCCCGACTTCGAAAAGATTGAGAACCACTGCTCTAAGGATCAGAATGTTGGGCAGTGCAGAAGAGCCACGGAGGCAGAATACAAGTAGCTGAAATGCGAATGTTGTGGTACATAGATGGGGTGTTGAGAGCAGATAATTTGTCGTTGTTTGTTGGTGTTTTAGGGCCCCTCAACTACAAGGTCATTAGAGCCCCGTCCACAGCATAGTTCTTATGCAGAGACGGCACAGACACTACACTAACGCGACGAATTTTGGGTATTATCAGTACCCAGTTTTCCCAAGCGGCCACCCATGTCACAACTAGCTATGGTTGCGCTGCTTAACTTCAGTGATCAAACGAGAACTGGTGTGTCCAAAGCAATTCGCCGCTCCCATAATATATAGGTAGTTTACACATAACTTAGGTCATAGTGCATGTGGCCCACAGAAAGTTTCACTGTTGTAAATATGGCCCTCCAATAAAGTGAATTTGAGACCACTGATATACACAGTAAATTATTAGCGGATAGCACACTCAGTAACTGTATCAGTAGTTCTAGGTGTGATACTGCAGTGAGGTAGGTTTACTTCTTTAGGACAAGAGGGAGACCCTGAGGGCACCTTTCTTCAGATACGAAGTAAAACCAAGATCATGTAATAGGAAGAGGTGAGGAGGAACTCATTAGGTCCGTTACAGGAATACAAGTGGTTGGAAGCATCCAGACAAGGGGGACCACAACAGACGTGGGAGATTGTCTATAAGGATATGGTAGTGTGTGGGGTGGTTGGAGGCCTGGTGGGAGATAGGCAAGAGTGGAGGGCTAGAACCTGCAGACCCGACCTTGCCACAGGTGGGATAAGGGGATGATGATGATTTGTTTGTTGGAGAGTTCAAACCTGATCACATATAAATCCTAATGAGCAACTCCTAACCCTTTCCCGCCTATGGCAGGGTCGGGTACCATCTTGTCCCTCTGAATGGACACAAGGGTGATATACTGGGCAGTGATTTTCCACAGCCAGTTGCTGACTAATGTTGCAACGCCTACTGTTCACCTGAGGCATTCCACAATGAGCAGCTTATTGCATTGGCTCATCTGATCATGGGAGTTAAGCAATGCAAGTTAACCCAGATATTAATAACATGGGTGGGCACTTCCCGCTGGGCCATGAACCTATTTTTTTTTTGTTTTGGTGATATGTAAAATAATTGTATCTTCACCTGACCTAGCTCCAATGGCTACAGCATGACACCCAGCAGGCTGCATGTGGCCCACAGCCCTCATATTGGCTACCCCTGGTGTAGTGTCTGCAGTCTCTGCATTAGAACTGCAGAGTGGGTGGGGATCTAATGACCTAGTAGCTGAAAAGCCCTAAAAAACCAAAGGGGCAAGCTCCTACACCTGGGAATTTTGCCTTGACTACACACTGCATCATAGAGAGCGTTCTTTTCCATGAAAATGCCATCATACACCACACAGGATCTTGGTTTTACTTTCTATTTGAAGAAAGGTGCCCTCAGGGCCTCCCTCTTGCCCTCAAGAAGTAAACCCACCTCACTGCAGTATCGAACCTAGAACTACTGATACAGTTACTGAGTGTGCTACCCAATAATCCTTTACTGTATATGTCAGGGGTGGCGAACCTATTTCAGCTGGCGTGCCAAACATTTAAAAGGTTAGGCTATATTTCTTTATGTACTAACGTGCCAGATTGTAGGGTAACCTTACTTCCGGTTTATTATGGGAAATGGAAATTTCACCAATTGATTGGTTTGGCTTTATGACCTGCCTCGGTGGTGCAGTGGGTAGCACGCTCGTCAGCAGTGTCAGTAGTTCTAGGTTCCATACTGGACCAATGTGGGTTGACTTCTTTTGGGGGGGGGGCAGAGGTCCCAAGTGAGCCTGCTTTTGGATGAGAAGTAGAATCGAGGTCCTGTGTGGTGTACGATGGCATTTGCAATGAACCCTTGTTTGTTTGTTTGTTGGTGTTTAAGGTCCCGTCAACTACAAGGTCATTAGAGACCCGTCCACTGCATAGTTCTAATACATAGACTGCACAGACACTACACTAATGCGACGATTATTGGGTATTAGCAGTACCCAGCTTTCCCGAGCGACCACCCATGTCAGTACTAACTGGGCTTGCGTTGCTTAACTTCAGTGATCAGACGAGAACTGGTGTGTCCAACGCAACTCGCCGCTCCCTTGCAATGAACCCTCAAAGAACCCTCTCTACTATGCAATGGGTAGGTGAGGCAAAATTTCCAGGTGCAGGAGCTCACCCGCCTGGCGTCGGTGGAATGCCCCAACGAACAGTAGATCGACGGTAAATAAACGTGGGGTTACAGCTTTGGTCAGCAACCGGCAGTTCAATATATCGCCCTTGTGTCTATTCAGAGCGACCCCACCATAGGTGGGGAAAGGGTTATGAGTTGCAGTTTGGTTTGGCTATATATTATACTGTATACCATAGGTTACCCTGTTTATGTACTTGACACGTGCCAATAAAATTGTTCTGTGTGCCATAGGTTCGCCACCCCTGGTATATGTGATCAGATTTTTCTTCTTCAGAGATCTCGTTAGCTGAAAAGTACTTTTCTAAAATGACTGTCAAAGGTCAAGTGACAAAGGACGACCCCTTGCTAGTTTACTTTAAATGTTTTCACAACCTTCACTTCCCCTTTCCTCTTAATTAGAAGACCGTATCCCCTTAAATTAAAGAAAATCGACCAACCTCGAGTGCCTTGCCAGGTCAGGAAGTGAGCTCCTACACACTGGCGATTTTACCATTTTACGCGTGATTATTTCTTTATATAGATTGGATTTTGTCATTGCGAAGGCCAATTCTGCGCAAAATAGGCGTAAGTGCACAGTATAATGTTCGTTACTGATTGAGCTTACGAGGTGAGCCTGATAGAGATAGGGTGAAGGTAAAAGATATGGTACGAAGAAGGGGGTAAGTGTAGGATGGATGATGAATAGTGTGGGAAGGTGAGTCAAAGTTGGTAAATACCCTTTGAGGTATGGTTATGACACGTTGGAGAAAACGCAATAACGTCAAAGGCTTAAACTTTAAGCGGTTTATCGAGCAGTTCGCAGCTACTGTGCAACCCGTACCTCAGTGAAATTTGCTTTTTGTCAGTGAAGTATTTATCGGACAATATTGTCTCCCTGCAGGAGTAAATTTCATTTGTCCCGCCCACTACCCCACACTAAAGATAAGACCTGTGGCATGAAAACTCTTGGATCGCTCTTCATTAAACGAACATATATTTGGACCTTAGGTTTTTTTTCAAATATTGTGGGCGGCTAACGATATACAATGAGTCATGACAACATGAAAATTGTATCCCATCTACCCCAAACACGGGACTGGAAAGTCCCATTCACCGGGGAAGAGATAGACCTAAACAAACGTAGGAGTAAATTAGTCCATATCTCTTCACTCTAGTAATTGATGAGCTGCTGACGGGAGTGGGAGAATGGTCGCCTCAGTGCCTTGTGTTTGCCGATGATGTAGGAAGGGTGGAGGAGTCCAAAGAGGAGGCACAAAAAGGTCTACAAGACCTTAAGAAAGCAGTGGAAAGAGGGGGCCTTAAGATGAACATGAAGAAGACTGAGTACCTAGCTTTCAATTTTAGTGCTCAGGGGCAAGCGAGAGAGATTCGTTGTGGGGGAGAGGGGATTCCAGCAGTACAAGAATTTCGTTATTTAGGATCAGTCTTACAGAGCAATGGGGAAATAGATTCTGACATGACCCATAGAATTAATGCAGGATGGCTGAAGTGGAGGCAGGCAAATGGGGTCCTGTGCGACCGCCGGGTCCCAGTAAAGTTGAAGGGTAAGGCATACAGAACCGTCGTTAGGCCCGCTATGCTGTATGGCTCAGGGTGCTGGGGAGTTAGGAAGAACCATGAAAAGCAAATGCAAGTGGCTGAGATGCGAATGCTGCGCTACATGTGTGGGGTGTCAAGATTCGACAGAATTAGAAACGATTACGTTAGAGGTAGCTTGGGGGTGGGAGATATTGCGGAAAAGATGAGAGAGAATAGGTTGAGGTGGCATGGGCATGTGATGAGGAGGAGCTTACTAGGTCCATTGTGGGACTGCAGGTAATTGGGGGCACCAGAGGTAGGGGAAGATCAAAACGGACGTGGGAGCAGGTGGTGCAGAGGGACGTGGAGGTCTGTGGGCGGGGGACTTGGTTGGGGATAAGCGGGAGGTGAGTATTAGAACCCACAGACCCGACCCTGCCTCAGGCAGGAGAAGGGTGAGATGATGATGATGAAATGACATTCTATGTGGTAAATAGGGACCTGGTGAGAATAGAAGTGAATGAAGGATCAGACTTTGCAGATTCGACTCCTACCAAAGACGGGACAAGGGTACGATGACCCAAACATGTAGCATATATCAAAAACGAATAAGTTTGACACAATACATAGCGATTATATTGTGATCAAAATGACACATGTGGCTATTGCAGTTTCGAAGTCTGAGTCCAAACGCTAGAGTAGCGATTCCCAACCTTTTTTTTCGTCACGGTACATTTTCAATAATTTAAAAAATTTGGCGGCACACTCACAACGACACATTTCGGGGCACACAAACACCAAAAAAATATATAAGTTGTAACCGAACCCTATGTAAAAACAAATACTGAACCGAGGTGGGTTGGATTCTTTGGGTGAGAGAGAAGCCTTGAGTGCACCTTCTTTCGGATGAGAAGTAAAACCGAGGTCCCGTGTGGTGTACGATGGAATCTGCACGTGAAAGAACACTATTATGGAACGGGTATAGGAAGCAAAATTTCCAGTTGTAGGAGCTCGCCCCCTGGCTTCGGTGGAATGTCTCAACGAACAGTAGAAAGACGATAAATAGCATAGGGGTTGCAACTTTGGTTGGCAACCGGCTGTGGGAAGACACTGTCCAATAGATCGCCTTTGTGTCCACTCGGAGGGACGAAATGGGTACCAGACCCAGCCATAGGCAGGAAGAGGGTTAGAAGTTACTGTACTTGTAACCTAGCCCTGTGCACACATCAAGCGGGTGACTAGTAGACTAAACTTCTACATAGCTTTGTTAGCCATTAGTGAGAACTGTAATATTCATGCCCATTGGTTCAGACAGTCCCTCCTAGGAAGGCAGAATCGATTGAACTACTTGTCTGACGTTACTCACGTACTGGTATTCGCAGTGGCGGCACACTAAAGTGGTAACGGAGGGCCGAAGAACAACAAACAAATAGAATTATAACATAAACACTATCTTGTTGACGTCAAAAGCAACGGTCATAAAAGATTTCGGCGAACTGTTGAATGACAAAATTCTTCACTGAACTTGCTTCGGTTCCACCGTTTCGATCATTAAATTGGTTACATGCCTCATTTCGAGTTACACTGGCAATGGTAAATGGCGTTTATTGGGATGAGAGGGAAGCCCCTTTTCGTTTCGTTGGTGTTTCAGGGCCCTTCAACTACAAGGTCATTAGAGCCCCGTCTCCTGCGTAGTTCTAATACTGTACTACGATTTTTGGGTTTTTTCAAGCGGCCACCCATGTTAGTACTAGCTGGGTTTGCGTTGCTTAACTTCAGTGATCAGAGAGATGGGTAGTCCTTTGTGGCGTGCTCGATGTCACCACTGCATATAATTCATTTCTATACAGAAAAAATATACATTAGGTCAGCAAAAAAAATTGTAGGTGTAGAAGCTCGCCCTCCTCTGGGCATCCGCAAACAACCTTTAGAGTAGCCTGATCTCGAAAATTATTTTCCAACATGTTACTTTTTTACACACCTTTATTTTTAATGCCGACTTTGAGGTCTGCTTCATGTCTTAAAGGACCCATCATCATTCCATTCTTGAAGTAACACAAAACAACCAACGTTATGATAAAAATATAAACCGTTTAGTACTTCCTATCATTCGATATCTAAAAGCCGTTGCGACTCCAATAAGATTGTAACGAAATGATTAAAGTAGAGTAACTCGAGAATAGAAACAATTCTGTATCACAATAAAAACTTACTGTATGCGTGTCTCCATGTCATATGTCTTGTGCTCCATGTTTACTTTTCTTGATGATCCATACTTCACTGGTTAAGCTATAAGAATGAAAGCAATGCAATAATTTCCTCACTTAAAATTATGGGAGCTAAATACATCCTGAACGATAAGAAGAACATCGAACTCGAAGTGCCGCCTACTATTCCAAGTAAGAAGCAGTAAGTAGAACCGTTCCAGTATTTCATAAACCTAGAGTGCAATTATTAGCTAACTATATAATAATCTCAATAATGAAAGCAACTCTTAACCCTGGGGCACAGTCTGGTACCCAGCTTGTCCCTCTGAATGGTCACAAGGGCGATATATTGGATAGTGTTTTTCCACTTGTTTCGTTGGTGTTTTAGGGCCCTTCAACCACAAGGTCATTAGAGGTCCGACCACTGTTTAGTTCTAATGCAGAGACTGCACAGACACTACACTAATGCGACGATTTTTGGGTATTAGCGGTACCCAGTTTTCCCAAGCGGCCACCGCTGGGGTTGCGTTGCTTAACTTCCGTGATAAGACTAGAACTGGTGTGTCCAACGCAATACGCCGCTCCCGTGTTTTTTCACAGCTGGTTGCCTCCCAAAGCTGCAACCCTTATGCATATGTATCGTCGGGCTACTGTTCGTTGGGGCGCTCCACCGACGCTGGGGGCGAACTCCTAAACCTGGAAATTTTTGCCTCACCTACCCGTTGCATAGCAGAGAGGGTTCTTTTACGTGCAAATGCCATCGTACACCACACGGGACCACGGTTTTACTTCTCATCCGAAAGAAGGTGCACTCGGGGCCTCTCTCTCGCCCGAAAGAAGCTAACCCACCTCGATCCAGCATCGAACTTACAACTACAGACGCAGTTACCGGGCGAGTTACTCGCTACGCCACTGAGGCGGGCCAATAATGAAACTAAAATGAAAAATCGTTAAGTTAGTAGATGTTCATTCATATATATACAGATATACTATACAAGTTTGTGCGTGGTTATTTACACTTTTTGTTCAAGGAAGAAAATCTGCAGGGTGAATAAGCCCTTAAGATACAGGATATGGTTAAAGGAGGACTTGAATGACGTCGACGAGTTCTCAAACCTGGTTTTCACTCATGAAATTGTACTGAAAGTCACGGGCCACTTTATGTTTCTTCCAAGTTTGTGGTAAGTATGAGTAGACTACAGTTTTCAATTTATTCTGCACTGGAAAACTGGTATATTGTGCCAAAGGGTTTGCAGATGTGACAGCATCTTCCAGATCGGCCAAAGCAGCGTCACGAGTTGCAATATCCAGAACACAAACTTTTGGTTTGTCACCGAATTTTGACTCTGTAGTCCCAGTTGCTGAGGAACATCCTGCAGATTTTGTATCAGAGACACGTGTCTCGAATTGATATTGGATGGTAGGTGACACGGTGATGAAAGTGATGCCATAACGATGCATTTCATACTTGAGTGCCTCGAAGAAACTCTCGATACCAGCTTTGCAGGAGGCATACACCGAAAAACCTGGGTAGCATGGTTGTCCACCGAGACATACCAAAGAGACGAGTCGACCTAAAAAATTACAAAACGTACTTATAATCAACTGCTTGTTTTGAGGCGATTAGAAGGCTCAAGTGCACCCACTATTCTATACACCTGTCCCCGACGAATGGATGGGTGATCATAATCTGACCTCATGTCACAGTCAAACCCCGTAGCACAGGGGTGGGGAACTTTTTCATTTTTGAAGGCCACCTTCATTTATCTGAGTATAGTATGTAAGGGGTAGTACAGTAGCCAAAGGCCGCAGGTTCCCCATCCCTGCCCTAGCACCTCGAACACAGCTCGCCTCAATAGTTCTAGTAGCGCTGGTTCGATCTGAGTTAACCGTGGTTTTTTTCGATAGGACAAGTGAAATGCTGGTCTCGCGTAGGGTGCATAATGCCACAATCACGTCAAACAACCCTTTCCAGACAGAAGAGAAATATTCCTAGTTGAGAACGTCGTTCTCTGGTGTTCGTTAACAGTCGAGTTTTGGTCCCCAATTTCATATATGCTCCTAACATAACCCCATTGCTAACCTGATAGGTGGTACGTCTTTCGGTTAGCTCAGTGGTTCTCAAACTTTTTAGGATTTTTTGCGTGGCGGTCGCCACAAGTTTTTGTATGGTTCGAGGACCCTTTTAAATTAGCTACAATTAACATCAAGACTACTGTCACTAAAACATTTTTTGACAAACAATTATTTATTCAGAAAATGGCAAATCTTAGTCATTAAATGCACATTCAGAGGTACCCCCCCCCCGCCCCCTTCACGGTCCCCTTGAATCACTGGGATAGCTTGATCCTAAGCATATAGTCAAGGTGTTACCTACACGTCCCTACACGTACGACAGCTTCAGGTGGCGTCTTGAGCATTGATCTCCCATTCCAGTCACTCACTCCACTAATAAACCAAAGAGCTCACATTTCATGGGCTCCCAGACGTCTGTCAGGTTTACAATGCCTAGCCTAATTTTAGGCTCGCAGGCTACCAATTATTTTAAGCGCCACTTATATACTTACCCTTTCTTCTCTTGAGCATAGGCAAAAATGCCTTGGTCAGTCGAATAGCTCCTACTAAGTTTATATGTACTTGTCTTTCGCATTGTTCCCAAGTCATGCGCTCCAATAGTCCTCCGATGCATTCTGATGTGGTGTTGATTAAAGCCCATAAACCTGAAAGACACAAAATGCGATTCAATTTTATAGCATTGTAAATTGATTGGACCAATGATTCATTGAAAAAAGTGTAATTGATCGATTCCAAAATCTTCCACTCTTATACTTATTTAACGTAGGCCTGTCAGTTCTGTGGGCCATTCACTGATGCCAGGGGCGAACAAGTCTCTACATGGCAATGATGGCAGTTATTTGCTTAATGGTAATTTGCTATATAGGTGGCCACCCATCATGCACCTAGGCAGTGAGGACAAAACTTGTCATCCCAGCAAGGTGGTACGGAATTGACCGACTCGCAGAAGGGTACCAATTTAGTCAACAAGGTTTACTGAGTAAAAGCAACGCCCCACTAAGGTGGTGCACTTTTAGGTGATGGGTCTTAATTTGTCCGACTGATCCCCAACGTAGTACATTTTTAGGGGAGTTGTTGATGGTCGTACTGGTGGAATAGGGTGAGTCAGCCTCATATTATAGCATAGTTGATAACTTCTGAGAGCGTGTTTGTTTGTTGGTGTTTTAGGGCCTTTTAACTACAAGGTCACTAGAGCCCCGTCCACAGCACAGCTCTTATGCAGAGACTGCACAGACACTACACCCATGCAACGATTTTTGGGTATTAGCAGCACCCAGTTTCCCCAGAGGCCACCCATGTCAGTACTAGCTGGGGTTGCGCTGGTGTGTCCAACGCAATTCGCCACTCCCCGAGAGCGTGAATTTGCAAGTATTAGCTCTCAAGCCACTTGCGTCCATAGCAGAACCCTCCCAAACTACAGTATCCCACGCAGTGTCATAGTTCTTTTTAGTACACTTAGATATACACCCCAAAATGGGTGCGTTCTAAAAATGTTATTGTCCTCCGCTATGGGTCATGAGGTGCACCGCCCTTTCCGGCCGAGAAGATAACACCACCCTTGGTATAGGTAAAGAACCTTCAACCATGGCTTGTAGCAGTGAGTGTCCCAGAATACAACACAACTTATTTACTGTCTCGAAAGGGAGTTGTTGTTTGTTGGTGTTTTAGGGCCCTTCAACTACAAGGTCATTAGAGACCCGTCCACTGCGTAGTTCTGATGCAGAGACTGCAAAGACACTACACTAATGCGACGATTTTTGGGTATTAGCAGTACTCAGTTTTCCCAAGCAGCCACCCATGTCAGTACTATCTGGGGTTGCGTTGCTTAACTTCAGTGATCAGACGAGAACTGGTGTGTCCAACGCAATTCGCCACTCCATCGAAAGGGAGATAACACGACAAATTTCAGTCTGCAAAAAAAATCTTAATATAGGGTCGACTCCGCACAGTCAGATTCAGTGACTCAAGTGCCCGATTCCTGGTGCGCAGGAATAACAACTAGCCTTAACGCGTGACATATATGCGCGGCTAACAATTTCATTCCCAGAGACTGATTTATTATACAACATACCTCTGAATCTGGGCGAGCCTTGGAAATAGAGGACAAGGAAAGGGGCCCCATCATTAATTCCTGAGCAGGTGTGCGTGAGGTCGGTGTATTCGTGCTTTAGCAACAATTTTATCGATTTCGTGATACTATGTACGTACGTACGTCCTTCGATGAACCCTGTTGCCACTTTGCTTGAAAGAAAAACAAGAATTTCCCGTATCTAGTAGGTATGCAAGCCTACGCCCATCCCGTGTCCTACTTTCCATATTGGGACAAGTAAAAAAAATACGACCGCAATTTGGCAGCAGCACGTAATCACTAAGTGTTCAGGACGAACAGGTACTAAAAATAGGCCTCCCAGTCAATAAGTTCTTCCTGTAGAAAATAGGAAAGTAGTGGACCATGCTAAAATCCCTGAAGACAATTTATTTACTCCTTTCACCACCTTACACTAGAAGACTGTTTTGCTTTGTCACCAACGGGGGTCATTCCAAGACTACGTAACTTTCTAGGACAGATAAGAATAAGCCATACTGTATTGTTGGTGTGTTAAGATAGACTTGTTCTTCAGTTAAAAGGTTCGTAACCCAAATACTGCTGGTTAACTGATTGTCGTAATTATAGACGTCCGCTATCATAGGTGCAATGACTCCTGCACAAAAATAATAATACAGAATCTCGATTTACATTCCTATATCCGTGCACACCATACGTACAGTATATTCACGGATCACTTACAAATATGGTCCGATAATTATTTATCAACTATGTCAGTCTACCTTTCGGTCGAATTTCATAATTTGCAGCTGCCCTACGATGGCCTTCAAGCCAGAAGGACATACAATTAAAAACTGGTTTTTTGTTTCCTTCAGAAAAAAAGTTTGATGTACAGTATAATATCAACAGCAGTACCGCGTTTACAAAAACACCACGACAGCATTCTGTAATGTGGAATCATAAAAAGCACTATACATGTCAAAGGTTGTATGAACGACGACCCTATTATAAACATAAAAACCGCAGCTGCCTCCATAGCTCAGGGGTTAGAGCACTGGTCTTGTAAACCAGGGGTCGTGAGTTCGATTCTCACTGGGGGCATTTAATTTTTTTTTTTATTTTTAAAAACCCACGCAAGGACACGACTTAATTTAAGAGGGACATGGCAATAATATTTCATGCCTCCACGGCTTAATCTTATAGAAAAAAGTTTCTCAAACTTTTCTGAACGCGGCCCACTTGCAAAAAAAATCCCAATGGCCCATTAGCCCCCATAATCTAACCCAGTGCTAGGAAGAGACCTGAATACATCATATTTAGCAATAACATGTGTGGCCCACCAGGATATTCTCTCATTTTGGGCCCTAATGACCATTGAAGTTGATGGGCCCTAAAACACAAACACGAACGAACTCATTTCAGCGGTGGACAACCGCCAACCGTACTGTGAAAAACGCTGTCATAGAGGACGTGGTGTTGGCTCGATTCCCATTAACGGCAGTTGCTGATCATTCACCAATGGCATAACAAGCAACCTGTTGTTATGTAATATTAAATGTGATAAGATACAGTTTTGTACCCCCTCCATTTCTCAGAGATTAGAGCTCAAGTCGTGAATTGGATTCTCATTAGAGACAGGGGTTTTTTTTATTCGCTTTCAGAGCACCCTAAAGTTAACTTCATTCAACACCATAAAGTTAAATACTGTAAAAAAAAATATGGGGGCAGTTCAATTTTTATATCACACAAATAACCCCGTTTATTTAACACCATAATGACGCGGTACATACCACCTCCAATTTCAGAGATTACAAGGCGCCCTTACAGAAGTTCTTACAGAAATCTGGGTGACCTGAAAATTTTTCGCATAGGGGCCCAGGAGTTCTAGTTATGTTTTTGGCTACGTCAATTTTAAAATCCAGTGGTTGTGAACTCGATAATTTAATTTAATTTTCACTAACTACAACATAATTCTCCGATCGGAAATAAAACAGAAGCTATTTCTATACGTAATGGAGAAGGAGAAATTTAAGGGTGCATCCATGCAGGTTAGGGCCGGCCTTCGGGCAAGGCGACCGCCTTGGGCCCCGCAAACTCTAGGGCCGGCCCTGCATCCATGAATTACACTCCATCCTACAGCATCCGCCCCCATCGCTCAGAGGTAGAGGACTGGTCTCGTAAACCAGCGGTCGCGAGTTCGATCCTCACTAGACAGTTGACTATTCATTTTAAACTTCATTTCCGTTTATCTTCATTTTACTACACCTGCACCAAAGATGTATCTGTGGTTCTCCTAGGTAGGGCAGAATGAACCTACATCGTTTTGGCTTCTAAATGTTTTCTGTTATCTCTGTGTATTCTGCGTATTTAATTCTTAATGTTCTCAACAAGGTTGGCCCTCACAACTCAGGGTCTTTGCAGTCTTGGCTTTTTAAATAATAGGTCATGAATCAATTCACAATTCTGAAACATATATCAAATCTTCAGTTAAGAAATAATTTAGGATGCGCTGTTTTATAACTTTAACAAACCATAGTTTTGGGAGAGTAACTAGTCTAAGGTAAAAGTCCTAGTCAATAAATTAGCCAAAGTCCGCTCACCCTCTTCATCAGTTGGAAGATGTTGGTGGACATATTCAACGGCCTTATCGATCTTTTCGCAGTTCCCCACATCAAATTCCACAAGATGCAATTTATCCGAAGCCTCTTTCTTCAGAGTATCCGCCTTCTCGGAGCTGAGATTGGAGACACCAGCGAACACTCGAAGTCCAAGGCGGTCCATCCTCTTAGCGCACTCATAACCGATGACAGATTCGCAATTCGTAATAAACACTGACTTATGTCCAACATCCAGTCGTGGAGTACGACGAAACCTCAAGAGGTAGAGCAAAAGAGCACCTGCAATAGCTCCCACAGCCAAGATTTGCAAGACGGCCACAGATACCAGATTCATGTCCATGGTCATCTTCGACTGACGATGACACTTGGATGCGGCAGGGAGACAAAATTGTTCTGGTGACACTAAATTCTACCACAGCATGGTGACCAAAGTAATATGGAGAGCACTACCGGCTCTCAATTACCGGTTCTTAATGTCGAATATACTTGCAACTGTTGTTTCCCAATACCTGAAAAGAAAAAAAAAACTAATAATAATAATAAGCAGGTGAACAGGTAAACGAGCTTATCTAAAACGACCTCGTGTTCCAGCAACCGGCCACTACTTTTTCACACCACTCTACTATTCAGGGCAGGCGGCGGAGGGACGAGACGAAAGGCGGAGTCAATCATCTAAACTAAGCACTGATTGGCTGCATACCAATCCTTCATCTGCGGTACGTCCAATCAAAGTCAACAACATCCACATGGCATTTCCCTTTCCTATTATAAAGGTGTTTCTTACAAGGTGTGCTTGAACTCGCCGTGGTGATGGTGGTATACACAAATGTCCACACCCATGGCCTTATGAGGACGAATTTCCGACAGCAAAAAACTTCTTACATTGTTAACTATCCATTGCACTTGATAAAATACAATAATCAACCACCAAGAGGCAAATGACTGTAGTTCTCTCGTCGTTATGTAAGAAAAAAAACCCCCATAGAGATATGTTTACAATAGAAGTGTACACTGTGCGGCTCAAATACAGAATGGATATATGATAATTGACCATTCCTGGCTAGGCCAAGGTGTGGCAAAGTTGTGCTCGATCAGGTCGAACATGCATCATAAAGGGGTTTAATATTTATAACTTCCCATAACACGGAGGTATTTTATCAACGGCTAGTGATTATTTAGGTGTTGTGCCAGCCAGATAAACCCCCTATACTTGATCTATGAAGCGTGTTTCCGGTTGTCTGGAAAGTTAATTATTTAGCATATATTTATCTTAGTACTATTCATTAATTATTCACGTCCTAACCTGTTTTAAAAGGCAGTAAAAAATCAATGCATAAAGATGAATAATTTCTTTTCATATTTCGATGAATCCACCATGGAAATGAGCACCACGTACAGTAGCTAACTAGACTGGTTCTTTCAACTGCTGACCCGTAGTGCCCTAATTAATGAAAAATTAATCAGTCAACCGGTCATCTACTGAGCAGTTAAAGCTACCGCTTGACGTCAAGATTAAAACTTGGAATAAAAGACAAGAATTTCCGGATGGCGATTCACCATTTGAGACATCTGAACATTACTTCTTCTATCAGAACAAGTCAGACTGAGAGTTTTCAACATCAACATACACATTAAATCAAGAGTTCAAACACTATTCGGAAGGACACGATGAGACCGATTACTAATGTCACTGAGGTAACCGGAAACAAATGAAACACCGTTTTCAAATTAACACTAGTAGCGATTGGAAAACACAAACATCACGTCACAATTTTTAATGACAACGATGCGTTGGATAAAAGATGTGGTAGGAGGTCAAAACCATATTTTGGGTTATTGCAGCTGAAATATTAGAAAGTTGACGTCCTGATAAAAGATTCAGTTTCAATACGACGATCACATTTGAGCGTTTGCGTATTTTCAGAGGTTTGGTTGTGTATGGCCCATTTGAGAACCGTGAGCGCAAAAATCCACAAGGTGAATTTCATTTCCAGACCTGCCAAAGGTCAAATTCGCCAAGAAGTGAAATGAATACCCGAAATACATCAGATAATGCAACCGTGACATAGGTATACATTCCGCACTAATCCTAGTGCTGTTCAAAGGCGGTTGAGATGCACTTTCATGAAGTCTGCACTGCATACAAAGCATATACAGTATGTCTACGATCGAAACGACTACTAAACGTGTCCTTTGGATTAACGACGAAGTTCACTTCTTACAGAATGACCAATTAATGTAATGGCCCTGGTCCCATTGGAGATGTTGCAAGATCGCAAACAATAAAAAATAAGAGATTTCAGTCAAAATATGCACCATACTTCAAACAGAGCGCCATCTGGTTATCGACGAACGAAATTCGACGTTTCTCTTATAATTTGTTGAGAGAAAACTTGAATCTCTGGGTCAAACTTTTCCCATTGCACTGCTCCACAGTGAGGCCTTTGACTTTCTCATTTTTACTATCAAGGCATAAATTGAATGCTTTGTGTTTGATGATCTGATCGCCTTCAACACGAATCCATTGCTGAAAAAACAATATCACATTCTGTAAACACCGTTGAGCAGGGGTTCCCAAAATTTTATGGGCTGCGACCCTCTTAGAAAAGGCAGAAAAGAGGTGATTACTAAGTTTATATCAGGTTATAAAGACACGGGTGTACTTAGTATAAAGTAGTATGAATTGTGGCCTAAGACAGCTTTACATTAATAATATATAATAAACAACGTTGAAGTTGTGTATACCTTTTATTTTCCTACACTGCAGTTTCCCCCCAGTAGGTCGCAACCCACAGTTTGGAAACCCAGCTGTAGAGAATCATGAACACAAATTTCCGATTAATCATACCTGACTAGAATGGTTCTGGCAAGGTCTTAACCTAACCAAAGTTCCTTCATCTGGATAGCTCACTGTCAAGCACATGTCAGTATGCTTCACATATCCATCTTTGGTCATTGCCCATTCCTGAGTAAGAAAAAAACGGCACCATTAATTTATGGAGCACTACAAAAGACCAAGAGGATCGAATCAATGATTCCGACCTGATTTCCACCTGCATTATGACAAGCATACATCCAAACTGTTCCATCTACTAGATGTCCAAGTGTATCGACACATTTTGTGCCTTGTTGAATGGAGCCAAAAGCCATGTCTTGGGAATCAGGAATCCTGTTTGATAAACAAAGAACAACGTTGCCTACAGACCTAGCGTATCAAGGAACCCGCAGCCATTCAGGGCCGTAACGAGGGCGTGGCGAAGAAGGCTGCTGCCACGGGCGCAACTGGGTTTGGGGCGCAAAATGTTTTAAGTTTTTTATCATTATTGGGTTACCGGCAAGCGACGTACGTTACCCGACATACCCCCGTTACGGCACTGCAGCCATTGATTGTTATCTGCAACCTACCGTAATTCAGGATACACGTTGTCCAAGTACCACTTAAAAGACTTGCAATTCAATTCTTTTTTCAGCTCGAGCCTTTTTTGTATGCTAGGAAGAAAATGAACAATTTCTAGCTGATAGATTTTTCCAACGTTCATTTGGCAATTTGAATTCATTCTGAGCTATTCATACTTTCCAAATGGGATCCCTCTGGCTAATGGAACAGCTGCATAGTAGTACTGTTTATAGTCATCCATCCAAACCTCAGCAGCCCGACGTGTATTTCTGTAAGGCATACAATGTCTTTTTTTCTAAACTATTTCCCATTCAAATTTTGCAAATAACCCATGTAAATTGGTGAATCTCACCTGGCAAATACATTCCCACTTCCACCAGGAAATGAATACGGATGCTGCTTCCTGAATACATGTCCAACACGACTGCAAGGTATGATTTCCAAACTTCCACCACATTGCCACACTCGAAACGAAATCTCTGGTTAAGCACGAGATAGAAAAATGAATGAAAAGGTAGAAAATAAACATAGACTGGTTATTGGATTAACGACTTATGAAAATTAAACACCAAGGTTCTCTCCGCCCCAAACATCCATAGTTGTGTCATATTTTCCAAGATGTTCAAAGTAGGCCTTATCCATAACGAAAAGGCCACCAGCAATCATTGGCGTCCTGAAAAGAAAACAACGGCACATCTAAGAATCCCTCAATCCATAGTATGCTTTTGGAACAACTATGATAGGATAATAAAGGAAGAAAGAAATTCATACTTGATTGGTGCAATAGGATCCTGATTTCGGCGATTGCGTTCTTCGGGACTCAGATACTCCCATTTGAATACCAAATTCCAATCAAAGCCTATATTGAAGAGTGCGGTCGCTTGTTAGTTGACTGTTGTTTTACTTTTTGGCACATTAGACATTATAGTAGGCAGTTAGAAATTATTACCAATCCTCATATCCATTATTATTGACTTCAGGGTCTGGATAGTTTAAGAAAAAAACGTCGCGGTTCCCAAGTAAATGAAACTAACTAAACCTCTTCTCTTCAGAACCACGACTATCTATCACCTTGTCTTAACTGACTGGCAGGTGTTCTACCTTGTAACTTGACTGCCAACTTCTCTTTTACGAGAATCACTTTTCAGCCTCAGATGACCTCATCCTTTCACAAAATTGCTGTTTATTCTTAGTTCTTGTCTGAATTCTCCTGTTAGATATTTATACCCGACAACGACATTATTTGGTCAACTATTAGAATACAGTAAAGACTTTTTTGTTCTAATTGAATGCGAGGTCATTTGAATTAGCCAACAACATGACCCAAACGCAAGCTCAACTTTTACAGATTTTCAACGTAGAAATATACGCAAATAACCTGTATGCTACAATGCATTCCTAAATTCATCTCTTAAATTGGGTTATGCCTCTTGAGTTGTTTTGGAAAAAATATTTAAAGAATGGTTAAAAGTGTTGGGCTAACAAGAGATAAGTTGGCAAAACATCAAGTTGTCATATGCTTGGAAAGGAATAAGATCTTAGACGTCTTCACGCCGAAAAAAAAAGTAATGAGTCCTGCCCTTCTCCAAAACAACGCTTTCCTTTTCCAAATCAATGAACCCCCAAAAATTAAATGAATCTTTGTGTCTTACCATTCTCAATGTCAATAACTTTAAAAAAATAAGATATAAGAAACCTTCCACCAAATGTCAAAACATGCTTGCGTAATGTTAAAATCTTTACAAGTTGCTATTATGTCGACAATAAAACTCACCTCCTCTAAGATCTGAAGACGCTCCGATGTACTGGAAATTGTCCATACTTATGACATCAATAATAGGACATACCACTCGAGTGCGATTCTGAAATGATCGAGTATTATACATAAATTCAAAAATAATCTAAAAAAATGGGAAAAAATGTTCATTGTCCCTCTCTAATTATATAAAAAGATTCCGAAGATAGGAACCATTAAAACTTCTCACATGACCGACAGCTAAGCTAAGTCTAAAACCCCAGCATGCTCTTTTAAATCAATTAGTTAAGCGACCCCAATGTTCTTTCAGAACATTTGTTTGGGCAGACGATAACAAAATGCTTTCAAGCGCCACTCGCTTTTCTCATTGCACTTTACTTCATCATCATAGTACCCTTATCCCGCCTGTGGCAGGGTCGGGTCTGCGGGTCCACTGTGCATGCTCTGACTGGGATCTCCCCAGCCAGGCGTCTGGCACCTGCAGGAATATTGGCTTTGTTGTCTGTGGGGGGATGACGGCCTACCCCACGTGTTGCAACACCGCATTATACATCCAAAATAGAAATTTTGGCAGGTAAATTAACGTTTTGTTGGTTATAATATTGAATGGTGTCTGACCTACAAAGCAATTGCATTTTACTTAATTCTAAAAATAGGTGAAACCATTGATTGGTAGGGCAGCTAACAAAATTCACCAGTGACCTACGTGGTAAAGATGTGAGGTCATGCTAATATCAATAAAATGATGGAATCAGATGAAATGCAACAGGAGGTATTGTAACTCGAGCGTGCATTTGTTTTCTTCACTAAATGGAACTCAATAGCTACCTTTGGCACGTTCCCTGTCAGGTGGTTTATAGAATTATTTGTGAAAAACGTGGATCGACTTATGTTAAGCAATCAATTATTCGTGCAAAAGATGAATCAACACTAAACGCATCACGGGACAACTATGCAAATATGTACAGTAGTCATAGGATATTGTGGCGTTTTTAAAGCAACCCTAGGATGTGAAAAAAAATATTAAGTGCGACACCTCACTTGATCACATTTCATCGCCCACGTTAGCTGAGGACTGCCCTTTTTTAAACTAATGTTGCGCATAAAATTTTCCCGTTGTGTTATCAGACGACTAACCTCAACAACGCGTTCCAAAAGCGGCTGCAGCCAGTGTTCATTACATTCACAGTGACTATCAAGAAAAGTTAGCACTGGAGCTGTTGCTGCATCAGCGCCCCGAACTCTGGCTCTCATCAGACCTATAAACCATATTTTTGAATAAGAATATGATGACATACTGCAACAATTATGAAGCAAACAGTGGACTACCTTCGCGTTTCTCGTTTCTGATAACTCGAACCTTCTGGATCTTGGCAAGCTCTTGTCCATCAGACGCTAAATAGTATGATTATAGAAAGCATAAGTAAAGAAGTTTACTTAGTTACTTGTAGTTGAAAGCAGTTTAAAAACACGATACCAATCAACAATATCACTTACGGTCATCACTAAAGTCATCCACTAAAATGATTTCCTTGACGAGATGCTCTGGACTCCTATTCAATACACTATAATATGAAAACCATGTCTGTAGTATTGATAACCAAAAGGTCAATTAGGCCAGAAAATGAGATTTGATTAATTTCACGGGTTGGGGAGTAAGCCAAGCAGCCATAACAGGTCAAACCCTTAGGAGGCTGATGGTGGGAGATTAGGAGGTAGGTACAGAGGATGTAGGAAAGGGGAAATTTGCAGTACCCAACGTTCTTTATCAAACACCCATGTTAGTACTAACGTGGGCTTGCACTGCTTAACTTCAGTGATCTCACGAGAACTGGTGTGTCCAATGCAACTTGGCTGGAATATGTTGAACAAAGTTGGAACAAACCTCACTATTGTCCTCAACAACGTAGATCTGGCTTCATTATGAAAAGTAATAATGACGCTCGTTGGATCCAGATCTTCTCGCCATTTTATGTCTTGACACCTGTACAAAGGTGAGAAGAAGAAACATCAATTATTTCGTGTGGTACATGTTAATAAATGCACGTACAGTAGGAGGACTCACTTGTAATGTCTTGTGTCAGGAATATCCCTATTACTAGCCAATTTATCACTTTCTGCTTGATTAAATTTGTTCTTCGAGTAATGATCTTCTCCGGGTTTCAATACTTTGCGGGATACGTATTCCTTTTCATCAAAATATTGCCAAGACAGTCTTGAATCTGCCGTACCGGATTTCAGGCTGGGATTTTCTTCTTCAACTTGTCGGATCACATCTTCTTTTAACCGTAGTGCTTTATTTTCTACCTGAAAAATGAAAGAAAGTCACACACATTAACTTCTATGACAATGACAGCTCAATTCAATAATTTCTTTGCCGGCACAGTCAAGCATGGACTAGAGCACAATGAATTAGTGAAGTCGCAACCAAGAAGCTACCGGATACTTAAAATAGACACATTGTTCATACAGAAGGTCTAGTATCGGGCTCAAAAACCACGTCTTTCAGTAGTCAATACCATTATTGACAAACTGACAGACACGGAAATTGAATTTCGTGAGGGAAAAACGTGACCACTGCACGGATGACAAATCATATTCTTACGATATTTAGGTGCAGTTAATCAGTTGGGTGACCCATTTAACGTCTGTCTATTACAACATTGATGCTCAAAGCCCTTACACCTAGAAATGTTGCCGATCTATAAATTTCTATGCCATGTAGAAAACGGGTCTCTTAAACGCTGGCGATATTGTTCGCCTCTAAAATTTCGTTTCTCATTCCGGCTATCCCGCAGGAGACGGACACTGCCTTTCGAATAGAATCAAATTTTTAAAAAAATAAACAACTGCGCAACATTCAATGCAATACTGAGCTCAGGGTTGGAAAAAGATATTCTCAACATCCGGGAGGAGAGTCAGAGGTGCTTTTAATGCGACTATAAAAATGCCAGAAGAAAATTACACCACGGTGCATAGTTTTGGAAAATTTACATAAAGGTATGGCAACTACTTGGCAGTTAGTTGACTGTAATATATTGTTGAGTTTCTGGCACATTAATTTGGTACCCAGATAAGCAATTCCTAGCCCTTTTCCCGCCTATGGCAGGGTGAGGTACCCATCTTGTCCCTCTGGATGGACACAAGGGCGATCTATTGGACAGTGTTATTCCGCAGTTGGTTGTCGACCAAGGATGCAACGCCTATGCACCTTATCGTCGGCCCACTGATCGTTGGGGAATTCCACCGTCACCAGGGGGTGGGGCGAGTTTCTACACCTGGAACTCTTGACTATCCGTTGTATAGTAGTAAGGGTTCTTTTCCGTGCAAATGCCACGTACCTCGTACACCACATGGGACCTGGGTTGTATTTCTCATCCGAAAGAAGGTGCACTCCGGGCCTCTCTCTCGCCCGAAAGAAGCCAAACCACCTCGGTCCACCATCGAACCTAGAACTACTGCCGCAGTAACCGAGCATGCTACCCACTGCGCCACCGAGGCGTATTTAGTACCCAGATCGTAATATGGATATTCGCGATTACAACCAAATCTCCCTCCACTGCTTAAAACAGCCGTATTGGCCCCTTTACAGGATATTTAGTTCAATCCACCAATAATGTCCATTTGAAGTGATCATTTAATAGTAAGATCGATCCTAACTTCTAATTAAACTAATTTAGCTCTCAGGTTTCGACGTTTGATGAGCGATGCTCCGAATATATGAGTGGAAATATGAGAGGCAAATTAAAGTAGGCTCGACTTGGTTAAACAGAGTTCTTTTACGTGCAAGTGATGCAACACGCATACACGTAATCCCTTTCCCGCACATCCCTTTTCGTCCGACCATTTTTTTTGTTTCGTTGGTGTTTTAGGGCCTTTCAGTTACAAGGTCATTACAGCCCCGCCCACTGCATAGTTCTTGTGCAGAGACTGCACAGACACTACACTAATGCGACGATTATTGGGTATTAGCAATATCCAGGTTTCCTAAGCGGCCACCCATGTTACTACTAGCTGGACTTGCGTTGCTTAACTTCAGTGATCAGACGAGAACTGATGTGTCCAACACAATAACCCGTTCCTCCGTCCGTCCAAAGAAGGGCTTGGTTTGTTGGTATTTTATGTTCCCGTCAACTACAAGGTCATTAGAGACCCGTCCACTGCATAGTTCTAGTGTATAGTCTGCACAGACACTACACTAATGCGACGATTATTGGGTATTAGCAGTACCCAGCTTTCCCGAGCGACCACCCATGTCAGTACTAACTGGGCTTGCGTTGCTTAACTTCAGTGATCAGACGAGAACTGGTGTGTCCAACACAATAAGCCGATCCTCCGTCCGTCCAAAGAAGGGCACATCTATCCTTTACACTCACTAGAATGAAAGTGCATATAATAGTAGTGGGGCTGACAAACTGCGGCCCATCATCCTTTTCGTACGACCCATTAATTTAGGGAGTGAGGCAGATTAAAAGTGGGATTGCGGGAAAAGAGGAGATTGCGGTGAGTAGTATAAACACGTTGTAAGAGGGAGGAGGGAAGCATGTTTGTTAGTTTGGTTATTTAACGTTAGCCCAGTCTACAGACACCGGGGGTCAAACTCTTACACCTGGACATTTTGCCGATCTACACATATATTTTACTCCAAGTAGAAAGACTCTTTTTATGTGAGATGATATCGTACATATCATGCAGGACCACAGTTTTAGTTTCTATCGAATGGAAGATGCACTTGGGGCTTCCTATTCAACCAAAAGGAACCGCATGCATCGCGGCCAGAATCGAAGTCCATAACAGGAATGCAATTCGTAGGTGCGGTGCAGCCAAGTTGCGTTGGACATACCAGTTCCCGTGATATCACTGAAGTTAAGCAACGCAAACCAACGTTAGTACCGACACGGGTGGTTGGTAGCGAACGTTGAGTGCTGCAAATTTCCCCTCTCCTATATCCTCTCCACCTACCTCCTTATCTTCCGCGAGCAGCCTCCTACGGGTTCGGTCTGTTACGGCTACTTGGCTTACTCCACAACCCATTAGTGTAACATAGCGAACATAGAGGTATAAGGTGGGTCACGTCATTGTGTAGGGTGGACGGCGACCTGGTTTGCGATAGAAGTACAAAGCAGACAGCTCGCTGGGCGCTATGTTTTTGGGAGGGGGCACTAAATCAAATGACAAAATTTAAAGTAGAACACATGTAGATATTGAAGTTTGTTCAATGCTTTGTAATGATGTTAATTTCCTAGTATTGCTCATGTCGACCGTATACATTTGGGAGGAGGGGTCGAATCGTCCCTAAGAGAGACATTCTTGTCGCCTTAGTCAAATTACATTTAAGAACCAGGGGTCTGTAACATAGTTGTAGGATAATACAATAAGTGTAATGATGTTCTGTGGGAAATTCCATACCATTAATTAACATTATAATAGTGAGGTGACGAGTGAGAAAAACCAGAATTTTGCAGAGTGCGGGGTTTTTTTTCCCCAAAAAGCGTTCATCTAGGATGAGATAATTTGGCATCTCAAATGTATGATAGCATCATGAAACCATCAAGTAATTATTTATTAACATAACTCTGGCTCTGTTTTTTGCTTAAATGAAAAATTGATGCCAGATAAAAGTGCACCAATGTGTAGGTTCAATTACAGACAACATACTAATGTCTTCTGTTGGTCAGGCACAGTAACGGAACCTAAATAACGCAATAATTAAATTATTACAGAGTTTGTATCTGACGGAATGAATTTGACGGGAATTCCATGTCACCCGAAAATTGTTGTTTATATTCGGAAAGAATGCTGCAACTGCTTTTCCACTGTTAAAGTAGTACTGTACTACAGATTCAACCAAAGCGCAGGTGCGGATCCAAGGGGGGGGGGGGGGGTTGGGGGTCGCCCCCCCCCCCCCCCATTTTGGGGGGGCCCTGGCCCCCGAAAAAAAAAAAATTCGTTTCCCCACGCCGCCTCGGGCCCAAACCCCCCCCCCCCCCCGATGAAAATCCTGGATCCGCCACTGAAAGCGTGTAGCAGATCAGCGGTCCTGGCAGTCAATTCGTTCACGGAGCCCCTATTTGATTCGAGCGATATTGAAAAACTAAATTTGCGCAGAAATGACTGTAAGCAAATATATGGAATGTTTAAGAAACAAGTTCTTGCTCCGCCAATCCTTCCAGATTTTAACCACTTGTCCATTTATGGACAACGATCAACGCACTGCTACCGCAGAAGAGAAACCTCAAGCAGAAAACGTAAGATGCACAAGTTCAAAATGTAAAAATTGTATATTTTCTTAAGTTATCCTAGAGCTATAGATAGACGGCTGGCGTTTGTGGTGCCCCAAGAATCCACAGCGCTTTGTGCCGCAGAGCCCCGAAAATCCTGCTACGGAGCCCCAGTTGAGAACCGCTGTAGTAGATGATCGGTAAGCACCTCAAAGAGCCCGATTTTCTAGCAGGCTTCCGGGATAATTTCTCTCGCTTTCTTAATATCGCAAGTCTTAAGAATACAGTCAAATCTCGCTATAACACACCCTGGTTATAACACTTTTTGGCATATAACACATCATCATCATCACCCCCTTATCCCGCCTGTGGCAAGGTCGGGTCTGTGGGTCCACCGAACATGCTCTGACTGGGGCACTCTAGCCAGGCGCCTGGAATGTGCTGGAAATATTGGCTGAATTGTCTGTTGGGGATGCCGACCTACCCCACGTGTTCCAATACCACATTATACAACCTAAATAGAAATTTTGGTAGATAAATTAATGCTTTATTGGTTATAATATTTCATGGTGTCTGACCTATTGCCCAATAACAGCAATTTCGGCACAAACACAAGGGAAAGTCCCAGCCAGCACTAATGCATAAGTATATAGTAATTGTTTGGCTATAACACACTTGGATATTTCATATAACACACATCTGGTTTGGTCCCTACAACACTTTAAAAGTATATGAGACCTCAGATATATTGAACAACTATAACACGCAGATGTACTCTGTTGTAACATGCAACTAGATGGCATAACACACAGCTTAAGTAAGGCTGTGACATTCACCCTCTCGGTTATAACATGCAGCTGGTTGCTGTAACAACTGTAAAATCAGAAGACACTGATCTAGGCAAAATTTTTTGAACAAGTCCGCTCAAGCACAATAGCAAAACACGGAAAACCATCCCACTTTATGCCTATTGGTTTGCTGTTTGTTGTCTTTCGCTGCAACGTTTGCAATGACTGATAAACGACAGTCAATTTCAATTGACACAAAATTGAAAATTATTAACGAATCGTCTGATTTTTCGTATTCCGAATTGGCACAAAAATAAGTTCTATTGAGGAATGCTGTTAGCTGTATTGTTTGATCGAAGAATATAATTCTCAGCAGTGAGGAATGTGGCAAAATTACAGCTGACTGCAAGTGTGTGCATCTTGAAGTAGAATTATACAAGTATAGTTCAACTTTTTGAATAAATCTTGAAATTAGCATATGTATTTCTGTTCAGTTAACATTGCTTTTGCATCATTTAGCATTGTTTCCATTATCACAGCCTCACAATATCCTAGTAGCCAAGACGAACTCTCCTCGTTACCTTTTTATAAGACTTACCGTAAAATCTCACGTAGTGCCCGCGGATTATACGCGAAACATAGGGTCATTTAGTGCGGACTATAGGCGAGGGCGGACTATATATGGGTGCGGACTATAAATGAAACCCAGGGTTCTCATTGAAACCTGCTCTTCATTTTCCGAACATTTTATTACACTTAACAACACGATTTTACACAATACGTTCTTATTTCTATGATAATGCAATATAAAATCTTTCACATTTAAATTTCATTGTCAGGGCAATCTGACATTTCATGTTCAAATTCATTTGATCCCATTGCCCCTACAAGTTGCGCCACTGGCTACAGTAGGAATTTGAAAGTGCGGACTATACATGAGGGCGGACTATATTTGAAACATACCCATCGCTAATGCGGACTATAGACGGGTGCGGACTATATTTGAGGTGCGGACTTTACGTGAGATTTTACGGTACGTTCGTTACTCCTATCTCAATGCTACTCCTGCTATTTAGAGGTAAGATTCTCCCCATTCTTAGGTTTGCTAGTCCCTTTCTGGCTTCTCAATACATCTGTCATCTCTGACCTCTATATCTAGCTTTTAACGCTATCCTCTGTGTGATTCTCCATGCTCCATGAAGCAGTAGGATCACCAGATTATGTGTAAAGCATAATTTGCTACCGTTTGATCTTTCCATTTGTTGTTTGTTTGTTGGTGTTTTAGAGCCCTTCAACTACAAAGTCATTGGAGCCCCGTCCACAGCATAGTTCTTATGCAGAGACTGCAGACACTACGCTAATGCGACGATTTTTGGGTATTGGCAGTACCCAGTTTTCCCAAGCGGCCACCCATGTCAGTACTAGCTGGGGTTGCGCTACTTAACTTCAGTGATTAGACGAGAATTGGTGTGTCCAACGCAATTCGCCGCTCATTTGATCTTTCCATGGTCTACTGCCAGCTTATGATAATTTCCAGTGCTCTCGGAGCTTTGGATCATCCATTTCATTATATTACTCAGTTTTTTATCTCTTCCACCTCTGTCCAGAAAGCTCGTCGTTTTCTGTTTGTTTCCACAGCTCCTTACTCGGATCGTTGTAACCGCCGGTTTCCAGCAGTCTGGTTCAAATCCTGGAACTCACTTCCATTCTTCATTCGCTCTACGGTTTTCAGTTGCTCTGAGTTCAAGTGTCGGCTGAATTGTATTCACATTAAAAGACAGTTACTCAATTACTTTTCACAATCTAATTCCACCTAATGTCTTAATTTTGACTTTTGTACCTGGGGTACGTCAAATAAATAATAATAATAATGATGATAACACACAGACACGAGCAGTTCTGAAGGTGTTTGTTATATCCCAGTATGACTGTTTGTATTAGAACGTCCTAAAAATAAGGACTCCGCTTGCCTGTCTCCAGTCACCCCCTCCCCCATTGATTCCGGCGGGTCACATCAGAGTCTATCTCTCCATTGCTTTGGAACGTTGATCTTAAGTACTTTACCTCTTGCAACAATGTCACCAGTTTGCCCCTCGAACGTATGTCGCTGTTATTTTACTGTCCTTCCCTGTCTTCATGTTTATCGCTAGCCCCCCTCCTTTTTCTATTGCCCCTCTAATAACGTTTAGTCCCTTCTTTATCTGTTCTCTGCAGTCACCAAGTTTTCTAGGGGGGCTATTCTGCCACTCCCGTAAGCAGTTCGTCCAATACCAGGATGAAAAGGTATGGGCTAAGTGCTGAACCTTGGTGCACCTCAACTCTTACTGGAAAACCCTCAGTATTCCCCCAAAGTGTCGTTACTTTGGCTATGGAGCCATCATACATACCCTGGAGTATTCAAATAAACCCTTCTTTCACCCCACCTTTTCGCAATACCTCCCAACTACCTTGGTACTTACTACCACTTTATATAACTATAAAACGAACATCTATATCATTTGCGTTTGCTGATTGCAATCCCATCCAAACATTATTTTAAATTGTATCGATTTTTTTTCCAACACCTTTATTTGTGCATTAAATTTTTTTGTGGAACACGTGAAGTGGTTTCACGGAACACGCTTTGAGAACCACTGCCTTAGAGACCTCAGACGACAAAGCCAATTTTCCTGTAGGTTCCAGACGCCTGACTGGGGTGCCCCCAGTCAGAGTATGTTCAGTGGACCCGCAGACCCGACCCTGCCACAGGCGGGATAAGAGTATGATGATGACATATAAAAAACCAAATATCTATTATATACTGTATAAGGAAAGTTGCCTGGCAAAAATTATAAGTACAGCAACGCAAAACGTTTGGAAACTCCGTGATGCTTAAAATCCTAAAAAGCTCGGAAGAAGCTTCATGGCGAATAAAAGCCACGAAAAACGAAAGTGTCACATTTTTTTGAACTGCCCTCATCAGATGACTTGAAATGTTCGCACTAGTTGAAGACATTATTCCCTGAATGTGACGTTTATATACAGTATATAGTATTTCCTGAGCTTCCGTCTATTTACATGTGTCCCCTTCCCCACCGCTGAAATGACTTTTAGCCACATTAATAAATGGACTTAGATGTAGTGACAAGCATAACATAAAGCTAACCAACCCTCACGCTAGCTGAATAGCATCCAAATTGAAATGAAACAGGAATAGATGAAAAAATGAACAAAAAGCATTTTACAGTCATCAACGGGATAATGAGTCAAGAGTCTATTGCGATCGCTTAAGTGGAAGCATTAATGCCCTTAGTGTGCTGGATTGCAAGGTCAATCCTGACAAGGATTTTTTGATCTTCTAAGCATCAACATGCACAGAATAGTACAACCTCTTCCAGCAATGGGAGGATGGTCTGGTTGTCTTTTAGTAAACGACCTCTGCACTTTAAGGAGGATCTATTAAATAATGACTTAATTGACCAAATGAAGTTGAAATTCATAATTCAACTCCTTTTCCATGAAAGCCCGACACATTTGTGATGTTGTCCTTCCCAGAGCCCTATAAGCTCCTATTTATTTTAAAGGTCAGCAACCTAAGTCAGTTGAACTGTGCTCAGCCTTACGGTTTCCAGCTCATCCCTTTCATGACATCACTGGCCTTTTTCAATCAGGCCCGGAGATTAGGTCAACCCGTCGCTTTAAGTTTAAAACTACTGGGCCCCCGTTGACTGCCTTTAACAAGTTTTTCCCTTATAATACCCTGGCAGCGTGGAATACTCTCCCACTGCCTGTGCGTGGAAAAATATTCTCATGTGTACATCTGAAGTGTCGTAAATCTAGTTCCCACATCAATAAGTTGATTTACAGGGCCGTTTTGAATGCTCAGCGGTCCTGTTCGATTCTCTGGCCCACTTGAGGTTTGTTGCTTTTGTTGTTTGGCCCTTGAGTGTGTAGCTGATTATTGCAAGGTGTTGGCTAGTCTCATTTTTTTGTATGTATCTGGTGTGTGGTATGTGAATAGTGCCCAACAAATTAATTAACAATAAAAGTTTAAATTATCAAATAACTCGTAAGTGGCTGCTATAGTTTTCTGTCTGCTGATAATGATGAGATTTACGTTATGGCTAAGAATCTATTTAGATTACAAATTTTCTGTCTGCAGAGGGTTATCTGCCTGTATATTGCAAGGTACTACAATGGATCGTAATTTACAAGTCTGTCATCTGTCCCTGTGAGGATCGAACCTACAATCTGGTCGATCGAATGTACTGCAGCTCATGTTCTCTAAAGGCTATTTGTCAGAGGCAGGGGGGTGGCGGTCACCGCTTAACATAGGTATTTTGACCGAATCATACATTTTCCCTTGAAATTGGTGCGTTCACGTATAGGTGACACTGTAAAAATAACAGGAGGTGAAAACTTTACGTTCCAGTCACCGACAAGAAGCACTTGAAGTTCATCTAGCATTCGAAATAATTTGAGCGGCTGTACTAAGTTGGAGACACCAGTTCTCGTTTGATCACTGAAGTTAAGCAACGCAACCCCACATAATACTAGCATTGGTGACCGCTTGAGAACACTGGGTACTGCTAAGACCCAAATGGTCGTCACCAGGGCCGGTCCGTCCATAGGTTCAAAGTGTGCAAAGAACGCGGGCGGCTGCCCTGATGGGGCGGCCAATCAATGTTAACTTGCAGACATTAAGAAAATTATGTGAAAAAAATTGAGGGGGGCGAGGCGGCCTCGACATAACTGCACGCGGGCGGCCGAACTCCTAGGACCGGACCTGGTCGTCACAGCGTAGTATGGGTTTAGACTCTGCATTAGAACTACGTAGTGGACGGGGCTCTAATGACCATTGTATTTGAAGGGCCCTAAAACACCAATAAAATCGAAATAAGCTACTACACTTGATAAGGATTGAACCTGTATCAGGACCTCACAAGGCAAATACGTCATCACCATCACTACGCAAGCCAGCTGTTGTACGGTGTTTTGATCCTGAAAGGCGTAAACTATGAATTCCTGAAAGAATCGAATTTTTCATACTCTATTTTGAATGACGATGGGTGTAGCCGTTAAAAGGGAATAGTGACTATTCGGCTTTAAGCCCCACGGGCCCTTCAAACAAAATTATTTTGAAGACAATGTTAGTGTGTTGTCAGTGTATCACAGTGATTTCAATTACATGATAAAGGAGGGCGTGTGCTTCGAATGCATAGTGAAGTAGCAGTACCCTGATGTAATGGCCATTTTGAGAGACAGGGAGGTCCCAACTTTGCTGTTATGGAATCCTCTCTATATGGAATTAAAACATATGGGATTCCCATGTGTCGGAGTTCGCCTCTAGGCGTGGGTAGGTTACTTCCAGAGGTAAATAAGCCTACATCATGTAAAAATTAAACCAAACTACAATGACGTTGGAAATCGCGTACTTGAATAACCAACCGACAAGCATAAACTAGCAACTAGATTGCTTCTGTACAGCAGAATGAACTATAGGCAGTGGTTGACTGGCTGGGGTGTTAGCTTGTCCGAAGGCAAGTGGGCCCCTTTAAACAATATACAATAAGCTATGGTTTCTAGTTGTGAGTGGGATCCCGTTGTCTCCTAAAGACTAATATTTTTAGATCCAGACCCCCAATGACTGCAAGCAACCAGTAACTTGGACCTAGCAATTTAAAGTATTCACACCATCCTTTTAAAATGATGAAGGCCAAATTAGGATAGTGGAGGATATGTATGAGGGTTCCACTGCTAGGTTGAGGACGGCATGGGGAAACACTGCATGCTTTAACGTGCCGGTCGGTGTGCATCAAGGGTCAGAACTTAACCCATATCTATTCACTCTAGTAATGGATGAGTTGCTGACGGGAATAGGGGAATGGGCCCCTCAGTGCCTGGTATTTGCTGATGACGTAGGAAAGCTTGAGGGGTCCAAAGAGGATGCACAAAAGGGCCTACAAGACATTTAGACAGCAATGGAAAGACGTCTTAAGGTGAACATGAAGAAGACGGAGTACCTAGGTTTCAATTTTAGCCGCCAGGGGGAAGGGGGTGAGATCCGTTGCGGCGGTGAGGGTATACCAGTGGTGTAAGAGTTTCGTTATTTAGGATCAGTTTTCCAGAGCAATGGGGAGATAGATTCCGACGTGACCCACAGGATTAATGCCGGATCGCTGAAGTGGAGGCAGACGAGTGGAGTTCTGCGTGACCGCCGGGTCCCAATAAAGTTAAAAGGCAAAGTTTACAGAACGGTCGTTACGCCCGCTTTGCTTTACGGCTCAGAGGGGTGGGGCCGTTAGGAAGAAAGGAGTATGCATGCGATTGGGGGCACCAGGGGTAGGGGAAGACCAAAATGGACGTGGGAGCAGGTGGTGCAGAGGGACATGGAGACATGCGGGGTGGAGACGGACTTGGTGGGAGATAGGCGGGAGTGGAGAGGGGAGCGGCGAGTTGCGTTGGACACACCAGTTCTCGTCTGATCACTGAAGTTAAGCAACGCAAGCCCAGTTAGTACTGACATGGGTGGTCGCTCGGGAAAGCTGGGTACTGCTAATACCCAATAATCGTCGCATTAGTGTGGTGTCTGTGCAGTCTATGCATTAGAACTATGCAGTGGACGGGTCTCTAATGACCTTGTAGTTGACGGGACCTTAAACACCAACAAACAAACAACAAACGGGAGTGGAGAATAAGAACCCGCAGACCCGACCCTGCCCCAGGCGGGTACCTTTTAAATTAATATTCTCGAAATTTTAAATGCTTTAAAACCTTTGATAATTTTTATATATATTAACCACAATTGAAAAGAGACTCCAATAAACTATGATATAAACAATATCACCCAGTGATGACAAACGCATATCTTCAAACAACAAAAAAAAAGTTTTATGTCCGGGCGACAGCCACACACATCATTTTAGTGTGAAGAGTTCCATTAAACTACGTGACAATTTTTTTGATATTATCACTAGATGACAGTCGCACTATCGTTGCAGCGAATACAACCGAGACAAATAGTCCACCTACACTTCATTATTATCATCCTACCATTTTTCTTCATGAGGCTGCTCTGACTGGGGGCACCCTAACCAGGCGTCTGGCCCCCGCAGGAATGTTGGGGAGTGGCTTATTGCGTTGGACACACCAGTTCTCGTCTGATAACTGAAGTTAAGTAACGTAACCCCAGCGAGTACTAACATGGGCGGACGCTTGGTAGAACTGGGTACTGCTATTACCCAAAATTCGTGTCATTAGCGTGGTGTCTGTGCAGTCTCTGAATTAGACGGGGGCTCTAATGACCTTGCATTTGAAGGGCCCTAAAACACCAACGCAAAAAGGGAACATAGGACGAGTTATTTGTGGGGGGATGCCGGCCTGCCCTACAGAAGACACTCGATGAATTATCTGCCATGCGAGCCGAAGTATGCACCTCCATGACATTGCGAACGCATGATAACGACGGCCCTGGGGCCGCTTGCTCACACCTGACGGTCGCCGGAACTGGGGTTTTGATCCGCTGCACCGTAAGTAGTCTTTTTGTATTGACATTTTTTTTTCATTTCGGGTTTTTAATTTGGGGTACCCGCCCCTAGAGTTTGGTCCGCGGGAGCTATTTCATTTCATTCCTCCCCTCGACCCATGAAAGGGCTGGTTGCTTAGGCAGCCAGCCCCCAGGTGTAGCGAGGACTCCCCTAGTCGCCTGCTGCGGACGCGCCACGTAGCAGTTCACGTCTGCGCTTGGAGTCCACCTGCACTTCATCATCATCATACCCTTATCCCACCTGTGGCAGGGTGGGGTCTGCTGGTCCACTGAACATGCTCTGACTGGAGGCACCCCAGCCAGGCGTGTGAGTTGTTTGTGGGAGGATGCCAGCCTACGCCACGAATTGAGACAGTGAAGACGAATTGGAGTCCACCTACACTTCCGGACCAATACTGTAATAAGGATTTCATATACTCATGCATATTAGAATATGATTATACTCCATTTAGATGCTTAGTCCGCGTGGTGACAAGCAATAAATTGCGAAAAGTCGGCAAAGTACAGGAAATAACTTGAAGACCGAAAATGCTACTGATGACAGAAGATAGTAAGGATGTTGTCATTAAGACTGGAAAGGATGCAGCTACATAGGTGGACCGTGGAAGACAAACAATGACCGTACGGCAATCACACGTCCATAAATGCCGGATGAGACTGACGAGAGGGCGTGCCAAATTCATTTGAATTCACTTTGCCACTTTTTAAATATCATAAATATGAGGCGTTTTATCGCATGGGAAAGCATTTGTCCCGGAAGGCCATGGTAACAATGGACTTCAGAGACTCGCGCGTGTACGGGAGGCTGTAGACCACAAAAACATCAATGCGATCTCCACATCCTGTCAGAGTCAGACTTGCAAAATAAACGACAATTATGAGTTAATTAATATGCGATTGCAATTCTCCCGGTCATCTTGGTTTCCTTCCTGACAACAGGGGGTTCTCGGCCAGAAAGGTCATTGGCACAGAGTGCATCTATTAAGGAAAAACCACAAAAATTTCCTGAAAGAACAATAAAAAAATTAGTGCGAGGTGTTAAATTGGAGTTTTCGCACCCAGTATTTACAGTCCAGTGATTTGTGACATTTAATGTTGGTTAGTTGTAGTTAATAGGTCACCATATTAAGGTCTTCGGTAAAGTAGTTTCTAAGTTGTTAACGCCTTTGAAAAATTACACATACCGTAAAATCTCACGTAGAGTCCGCACCGGTGTATAGACCGCATTAGCGATGGGTATGTTTCATATACCGTATTTATTCTAATTAACAGCGCCCTTTAACAACCGGCGCACCTTCAAACTGAAAAAAATAATAAACAGCGCCCTCTAACCTTAAAGGTGCTGAATTCATCATCATTATCACAATATCCTTATCCCGCCTGTGGCAGGGTTGGGTCTGTGGGTCGACTGAACATGCTCTAACTTGGGTCAACCCAGCCAGGCGTCTGGTTTGTTTGTTGGTGCTTTAGGGCCCTTCAACTACAAGATCATTAGATCCCCGTCCACAGTGTAGTTCGTATGCAGACTGCACAACACTACACTAATGCGACGATTTTTGGATACTAGAGGTACCCAGTTTTTCCAAGCGGCCACCCATGTCAGTATAACTGGAGTTGCGTTGCTTAACTTCAGTGATCAAACGAGAACTGGTGTGTCCAACGCAATTTGCCGCTCCCAGGGCGTCTGGAACCCACAGGAGTATTCTCTGGGTTGTCTATGAGGGGTGCCTTATTAGAGGTACTGAAACATAAACTGCGACCTCTAATAAACAGCGCCCTCCAATAAACGGCGCAACAAAAAAAAAAGTACGGTATGTATAGTCCGCACTCACGTACTGTATAGTCCGCCAGTGGCGTAACTTGTAGAGTGTAATAAAATGTTCAGAATATGAGGAGCATTTTTCATTGAGGACCCTTGGTTTCATTTATAGTCCGTACTAAATGAACCTACGTTTCGCGTATAGCCCGCGGACTCTAGGTGAGATTTTACGGTATATCCCACGCGGTAATGGTCCTCTGACATTCAGATAGCATCCGATTGCAACACTGGACAAACAAATTTCTTGTCAACAAAGACTGACGGAGGCGGCACTCGAGGCTGGTCAATTCTTATCCAAAGAAACGTCAGATTGCGGATAGGTCCTAGCCCCAACTAATAATATTTATCACAAGGTTATAAAGACAGGTATCGCGTACAGAGGTACAGTTTGTACAAAGGCCCAATGACTACTATTGATGTCTAAAAGGCATCCCGGAACGCGTTGCAAGAAGGCATTGAAAACGATTCTTCCCCATCAACCTCCACGACTCTTCAATTAGTGGCTGGCGCATGCCACACAGAGATTATGCAATGAGACTTCAGAATCTCTTGCCGGTTCGATCCTGGTCGAAACGGATGGCATTTACTGGGAGAGAGAGAGAGAGAGAGAGAGAGAGAGAGAGAGAGAGAGAGAGAGAGGTATCGAGTACACCTTCCGTGTGGTGCATGCATAAGGTGTTACTGTACTTGCATATGACAAAATCTTTCAAACGTAGTAAAATATATGTACAGAAAAGGCACCATTTCCAGATGAAGAGGTTCGCTACCTGCCGTTGGATTAACCAAAGTGCTCCTTAGAAAGAAAATAGACCGACGCTAAATGAGAAGGAACAGTGGTATCAGGGCGGTTGCCACCCTTGTGTTTCCAGTAGCAACGGAACTAATGGGTAGCAGATCTTGCCACTAAGCAGAAAAAGAGATTAGTAATGATGATGACTCCAGACACACGTAAGATAGTCGGGGCAGGAATGTGCCATCCAGAATTCATGAATGCAATGTTTTAGGAACCAAGACTTCAAGAAAAAGTAATAATAACCAAATGAACAACCCTACTATAATTTCAGAATAGCAGTCACCAAATACACACCGAATTATCTAAAAAAAAAACGGGGGAAATGGTCGTCGTTGTTCATTATCCAGATATCACACGAGGTTCCTTTCCCAAATTAAGGTGTTTTTTCTCCTAATTACTGTGGCTGCGGTGTAAAGGATGAACGACTCTATTAAGGCACCACAGCACGACTAGTTGCTATGGCAACTTATCGACCATAGTTTCGCTCAATAATAGAGGGTTCGAGTCTCTTCCATAGCATGTTATCAGGTTTCCATCAGGCTCACCAAGAGGACAGTGTTCTGCTGGACTCACTTCTGAAATGATAGCTGAACCACTTATATCTTACAGATTTAATATCTACAGTCAACAATCCCATGTAATAGAAGTGATTTGATTGTTTTATGAGCCACTCAGCTACCACAGTCAGTAATATCAGACATATGATTCCAATACACTCCGTTAATAATATATCAAAACACAAAGTAAATAAGATGCGCGCGTGGAACAATTTCATTTATTTGGTTACTTTAGCGTCGGTCTGCTGCTCAGTACGCCATTCACAGTTGCAAAGGGGGGCGAGCGTCTCTTCCTGGGAATTTTGCCAATCAACACATTTTTACTTCAAAAATGAGGTGTTCCAAGTGCAGGAACCGTCGTACACGTCGCACGGGATCACCACTTCCTCCATGCATGAAAGAAATAACGCATCTGTATATTATAGGTAGGCTACTCCCCGTTTAACAAACAAATGTTATAAAGTAAGACTGTCAACCTCATTTCAGTCGCGGGCCACTTTTCTAACGAGCAAAATCCACGCGGGCCGTACGAGTTCAAAGGAAACAACAAATTTATAATGGTAATGAAACAATTAGGATAAATAAAAATATATACTAGTTACTCATATATAATCAAAATCCTCGTATGTGCCCGGGGTAGATCTACCGAAATGGCCAACCTGGTACATCATGATTGGCCTTGGTCGACGTATGCTCCTCTACGAGGTGACCGTAGCAATACACCTACTGATGTGTTGGTCGTGCATGGAGACCCGAACCAGAGAGAGGGGATCCTGGTGGTGGAGGGGGAAGGGGCCCATCCTTTACGATGTCTCTACGCTGGCCCATCCTTAGTGGGACAACACCGACACATCGGGGGTAGATTTGCGACCTAAGTTCCCGAGCTGCTTTGATCAGTGCCTCACCCCAAAAACGAAAGGTCAGACCGATACACGATCTGATAAACCGGCTGAAGGGGGAAGTTTCGCCCCTTAGGGTTAAATTTGGTGATGACATGGTCAGTCCTTAATGCCTATTGGCTCTGACTGTTACCTGCCCGAGCAACCTTGGAGACCCGAATGGGCGTCCGCGTGTTGGGTGGGAACTGGGGTTCAAACAACACTATCATCATCATCCCCACACCCCACCTTTCGCAGGGTCGGGTCTGAGGGTTCTAGCCCTCCACACTTTACTATCTCCCACCAGGTCCTCGACCATCCCACGCACTGCCATATCCTTACGGACAATCTGCCCCCACGTCTGCTTCGGTCTCCCCCTGCCCAGGGTGCTTCCTACCAATTGCATTCCTGTAATGGATCTAACGAGCTCCATCTCTACTCTTCGCATTACGTGTTCATACCACCTCAATCAACTCTCCCTCATTTCTTCTGCGATGTACCCCCTGGCTACCTCTAATATACTCATTCCTAATTCTATTAGCTCTTGACACCATACTCACGTACCGCAGAATTCGCATCTCGGCTACTTGCATTCTATTTACGTGGATCTTCCACACGGCACTCATAACATAGCTGGTCCATATAATGTGGCTGATCCATATAACATAGATGGCCTAACCACCGTCCTGTAAAACTTCCCTTTCAATTTTTTTTGACCCTCCTATCACACAGGGCATCACTTGCCTGTCTTCACTTCAATGATGTAATGTCATCTATCAATCCATCAGTTTGGCATCAGTCTATTCTTGATCAAGATCATGGACTGAACTGATGCCAAACTGAGCGTGTAACCCCCCACTTAATATCGTTTAGCATTAAATAGTGAGTTGCAGCAAAGGGTCACCCTATTGAAAAGAAAAAAATAGCAGGCTAATGTCAGTTGCAGCATTTTGGCAGGGAATAGTGCCCCACCTCATCAGGGCACATGTCCCTCAAGCTGTTCTTGATGAACCCACTAATGTGTGTTTCTGGAGGACTTGTTGTCTGGAGGACAGTGTAAAGGGAATAAACGCCTATTTATTGGTGGACACTATAATCATCATGTTGGCAAGGATATGAGGAGATTTATTATAGGGGATGAGGATATGGAAGGGGGGCGGCAAATTCCGTTGGACATACCAGTTCTCGTCTGATCACTAAAGTTAAGCACCGCAACTCCAGCTAGTACTGACATGGGTGGCTGTTTGGGAAAACTGGGTACCGCTAGTATCCAAAAATCAGCGCATTAGTGCAGTGTCTATGCAGTCTCTGCATCAGAACTACACAGTGGCCGGGGCTCGAATGACATGGTGGTTGAAGGGCCCTAAAACACCAACAAACAAACAACAAAGGGTATCGAACAGTGAGTACAGAAGGGCAGTCAATTCTTGAGGCAGCAAGAGCACATGCCAGGATTTGTCTAATACGTGGTTTAGGAAGAGTGGCAAGCACCTCATCCCTTTCCAGTCACCACAAGGGAGGTCGCAAATAGATTTCTTTATGGTCAGAGGGTAACATAGGGCAGAGAGGTATGTGATTTTTGGGCTCTCCCCAGTGAAATTTTTCGGGGAAAAAAACGGCCATAGGTTACCCACGCTGATGCGACGAATTTTGGGTATTAGCAGTACCCAGTTTTCCCAAGCGGTCACCCATGTAAGTACTAGTTGGGGTTGCGTTGTTTGACTTCCGTGATCAGACGAGAACTGGTGTGTCTCCAACACAATACAGCCGGAAAGGAGAGCAGGTTATTAGGTGGTGGAAACTACCCACCAAAACAGAGGAATTCAAATGGATAAGGGCATGATGATGATAACTAACATATAATCAAAAGAAAATGATATCGCATGACCTAGTTAACATTTAATGTAGCCCTGCAATAAATTCTTTGACAGTCATTGCGGGCTGCAAAAATACATGTCGGGGGCAGCCAGTTTGACACCCCAACTATAGAGAGATTTATGCCCAAATTTATGACATCTATCCCTCTCTCCTTGGCTCTAGAGAGGAACCGTAGGACTACGGGAAGCCATTGGGTTCACTGGTTATTAGCGTGAATCCGGGTCAATCCTCGGTCCAGCTCCCACTTGTATTCCCATTTTAGCCGGAGACCGTGTTCCAGGTTCCTGGACCAGCTCCACTTCCAGCGTAGAGAAGCTTTTAACGAGGGAAGCAACAGACAACAGTTGCCATCCGGGATAGATAATAAGATAGAAGGATGGTCTTTAATAAAATAGTTGTTTAATTATTTAGAGTGAAGATTTGGGTTGTGATAGCAATCTGAAATGGCCTAGGGATTACGACTTTCTGTACCTTGGAGTTTAGTTGACATACACTACATATTTCTTTTCCATGTATTAAGTGCATTTTGACGCCTATGCATCACAATACACCGCACAAAGGTTTGAGTGAAATCTATATCATTTGGAAATAGACTCAATATCCGTCTCAGCACGAAGAAGTAAACAGCTCAATATTGGTAAGGCATTAGAATCAAGTGCAACATGCTCCGGTTCACCCCTTCATGAAATAGATCTGTTTCATTAGAAATACATCTCCGAAAAAGTATACAGGAGAAATTCGATTATCCGGATTGACAGCGGAAGCATAAAATTATAAACTTTTAAGAAATGTAAGGTTTTTGAAAAGGTTTTTATAAACGTATTACAACGGTTTGAAAGGTACACTTTAAACTTTTAAGAAATGATAAGGTTTCCCGATGATAAGACGATTTGATTGTTTAAAAGACAAAAGTAGTGTTATTCGAAAAGTCTTGAAAACTACCTATGATTTCATCAACATCATCATCAGTAGGGTCGGGTCTGCGGGTTCTAGCCCTCCACTTCCGTCTATCTCTCACCAGGTCCCGACCACACTACACACAACCATATCTTTATGCACAACCTGCTCCCAATACCACAGCATTTGCATCTCGGTTACTTGCGCTCGGGTTCGCATCTGGGCTACTTGGATTCTATTTACGTGGCTCTTCTTCAATGCCCAACACTCTGATCCATATAACATAGCTGGCCTAACCACTGCCCTGCAAAACTTCCCTTTCAACTTGATTGCGACCCTCCTGTCACACAGGACTCCACTTCACTGTCTCCCCTTCAACCATTCCCCATTGATTCTATGGGTCACATCCGAGCTTATCTCTCCATTGCTTTGGAACGTCGATCCTAAGTACTTTACCTGTAGCATCTTCATCAGTTCGCCTCTAGAGAGCACGTCACCACTACTTTCCTGCCCTTCCCACTTGAAGGCGAAATACTCTGTCTTCTTCATGTTTATCTTTAGCCCGCCCTTTTCTATCGCCCCTTTAATATCGTTTTCGCTCCTCTAATATCGTTCAGGCCCTTCTCTACTTGTTCTCTGGAATCACTAAGTTTTCCAATATCGTCGGCAAATACCATGCACTGAGGGGCCCATTCCCCTAATCCCGTCAGCAGCTCGTCCATAACTAGAATGAAAAGGTATGGACTTAGTACTGAACCTTGGTGTAACCCAACCTTCACTTGGAAGCCTCAGGTTTTTCCCCAAGGTGTCCTTACGCTGGCTATGGAACCATCATACATATTCTGAACTATTCGAATAAACCCATCTTCCACACCCCCCCCCCTTTCGCAATACCTCCCAAACTACCTGTCGTGGAACACGCCTTCTCCAAGCCGATAAAGATGGCATGGATTGTCCGTTCATTCGTTAGTGTTTTAGGGCCCTTCAACTACAAGGTGTTTAGAGCCCCGTCCACTGTGTAGTTCTAATGGAGAGACTGCACAGACACTACACTAATGCGATGATTTTCGGGTATTGGCGGTACCCAGTTTTTCCAAGCGGTCACCCATGTCGGTACTAACTGGGGTTGCGTTGCTTAACTTCAGTGATCAAACAAGAACTGGTGTGTCCAATGCAATAAGCCACTCCCAAGATGGCATGGAGACCTTTCTTTGCTGCCCTATACTTTTCTATCATCTGCCTCCGAATGAAGATTGGTTCCATTATGGACCTTCTTGGCATGAACCCAAACTGATTTCCACGGGCACTAGTTCTATTCCGAAGGCGATATTCTATTACTTTCTTCGAGAGCTTCATAGAATGCCACATAAGCTTAATACCTCTATAGTTACCACAATCGTGGACATCACTTTTAACTTGGCATTCTATCTCTACTAGCGACCCTATTGAAAATTTTCTCTAGACACCTGATTCCTGTCATCCTTAGGCTATGCCGCACTGCAATGGGGATTCTATCTGGGCCTACAGCTTTTCGGCGTTTCATCTTCCTAAGGGTCCTGACTACTTCCTCCTCCGTTACGCTATCCACCACTACAGAATCAGTAGGATGGGTGTCAATGTCGCTCTCTTCCCTTACAGCAGCGGTCTTCAAACTGTGTTCCGCGGAACCCTAAGGTTCTGCAGTACATCTCTGAGGGTTCCGCGAGTCAAAATGAAAATTCGTTAGCAGCGGCAAGATATACCTATCTAAAGGTGGTATGGGGTTCCCCCAAAACATCTTATAGTTCTAAGGGTTCCGTGAGTCGACAAAGTTTGAAGACCACTGCCTTACAGCATTCAAGAAGCTGTGGAAATATACTCTTCCGACTTCCTCTTTACCTCAGACGGGGAAACAGGACCTTACCTTTAGCTGCCCTATTTCTAGCCTTGGCCAGCTTAAAAACTTCTCTCCCCTTCCTATGTCTATAACTGATCATAGAGAGCCTCATGCTTCTGGTGTTTGGTCAAGACAATGATCCTCCTAGTCCTATATTATATTTTAGACTCCTTCCCCAAATTATCCACCCACCTGTGGAAAGCAGCCTTCTTTTTCTTGATGGCCGCTGGCCTATGACTTAGCAGGCAAAAAACGCAGAACAGCCTTCAAGTAAACAGATTATTGAAAATTAAATGTGAATTTTGATGTTATCCCGTTACTTGATAGGCAACTTGATAGGTAACTTGTTTTAGATTTAAGGCGATGTTTGAGAAGTAACAAGCAAGTAAGTTACTTGATACCGGAGATTAGCCCCTGCTCCCATTTAATCTAAATAATAACATTCCTATTTTATTTTGTAAGACAGAATTTAATATATAACCTCTCCCGTCTTAAGTTCCGCCCAGTTTGATGTCAATTTCTTTGTTCGAAACAAAGTTTGTACTATCATAAGAAAGATCCTTTGCCCAATATATTTTCGTCATTGGATTCGACTTTAAGGCAAAAGGAGCCTGTCTGTTGACTCTCCTACATGCATCATAAGTTAAGGAGATTGGGGCCCAATGTGGGCACAATATTATTGCTAGCCACAGTTGCGCTGTTGTTAGGTGCCCTAACGCAGGGTTAGGTACTCAAGTTCCAAATAGTTCAGTGACTGCAAACAGAAATCTTAGCAATAAACAGATGAAAGGCAGCAGGAAAAAATACTATAGAAATAGTGCCAAAGTGGGAAAGTTATTAACCTTCTGATTTCACAACTTTTAGTCAGCCCCTACAATCAACGGTGGGGAATAAAATGGATCTGAATATTCTGTTCCGGGAGAAACACGGCGAAGATCTTTCACCTTGGCGAAAGAAAAGGTATAATAATGGGTCGTTATTATCGGGTGATTGATTATGCCAAGATAAGTGTTAGCAAAGTTCATTCACAAACTCCAGAAACGAACAGAGACCATTACATGTTACCTCCCTCCTCGCACATCAACAAATCCCATTCATCGACATCATCTTCATACAGAAAGGGTTATTATAAAAATACGGAATATTGCACGTAGAGGTAACACCTAATTTTTTCCTACAGAGGGAATTTTTTTACCTAGTAAGTTTCATCATCATCATACCCATATTCCGCCCGTTACAGGCTCGGATTTGCGGGTTCTAGTCCTCCACTCCCGCCTATCCCCCCCCCCAGGTACCCGTTCACCCCAACTACAGATTTTAGATATTGTAATCCGAACAGATCAACATATAGCAAAAGCAAAGTAACTGCCAACCCTGTTCCCGCCTATGGTAGGGTTGGGTACCCATCTTTGCCCCTCTAGACGGACACATGGGCGAACTGTTGGACGGCATTTTTTAGCAGCCTGCTGCCGACCTAAGCTGCAACCCCTATGCTTAGTTATCGTCTGGCTACTGGTCGCTGGACCACTCCACTGATGCCAGGAGCGAGCTCTGGCATCTGGAGCGACACCTGGAAGTTTTGCCTTATTTACTCGTTGCATAGTACAGAGGGTGCTTCTTTTATGTGCAAATGACAATTCCGCTCAATTCCGGCTTAACGGCTTTACTTAAGGCGCACTCGGGGTCTCTCTCACCCGAAAGAAGCCGGTCCACATCGATCTAGTGTCGAACCTAGAACCACTGCTCCACCGAGGTCATGTGGACCAGGACAAAAGGAATTTAGAATGAATAATTTAATAACAAACTAATAATTGAGTAATTAATACTTTATTAATAATTTTTAATCATATTGGTTGAAGTTCAATGAGGGGAGGCAACTATAAATAACCACGCAATAGAGAGTTAGTGGTGAACGTCGACGATGACGATTCGAACGATACGAGGTCAAATGAGGCAACTGTGCATGCTCACGAAAAGCCGACCAGCAATTGAACTTGCGCATTTGCCTCATTTGACCTCGTATCGTTCGTATCGTCATCGTCGACGTTC
>JAAFCE010001036.1:38928166-38942278 GCA_013389805.1 Trigoniulus corallinus | reverse complement strand
AATAGAGAGTTAGTGGTGAACGTCGACGATGACGATTCGAACGATACGAGGTCAAATGAGGCAACTGTGCATGCTCACGAAAAGCCGACCAGCAATTGAACTTGCGCATTTGCCTCATTTGACCTCGTATCGTTCGTATCGTCATCGTCGACGTTCACCACTAACTCTCTATTAAACCTTAACAATTACAATGGATATAAACGTCACGTTTAGAAATAGTCTTTAACCTGTGTGGGCATCTGATGAGGGTCATTCATAGCATGACATTTTCCGGTTTTCATGTTTTCGTGCTCCTGACTGCATGGGCATGGTGCAGAAAAGCCTTTCAATAGAATTTTCCTGTTTCTGACTGTAGTTTTTAGCATTTCTTCACTGCGCCAACATTTGGTATCAGTTTCTACACCTGCATTTTTTATCGTTTTCAAACTAATCCCTGGGTCGAAATTTTGCGAGTGATGTGACAGTGGTTGCTGCATTGATAAAGGGAGCGGCGAGTTGCGTTGGACACACCAGTTCTCGTCTGATCACTGAAGTTAAGCAACGCAAGCCCAGTTAGTACTGACATGGGTGGTCGCTCGGGAAAGCTGGGTACTGCTAATACCCAATAATCGTCGCATTAGTGTAGTGTCTGTGCAGCATATGCATTAGAGCTATGCAGTGGACGGGTCTCTAATGACCTTGTAGTTGATGGGACCTTAAACAGCAACAACAAATGCATTGATAAAAAAAAGTCAACAATTTTGAGTCAGGTTTTACACTCAAATCTACTCCGGAATTGTTTAACCTTTTTGCCAGATAGCTTGCGTTATGTATATTGTAAGATAGGTAGGCCCTATATTTAAGGTAATGCGTTTTACAGGAAGTGAGTTTTCACAAATTTCTATTTACATCTGCCTCCCCCTCCCTTTGAAATAATCATAAGCCATCATGTTTTCCTAAGGTGCGTTGGACACACCAGTTCTCGTGAGATCACTGGAGTTAAGCAACGCAAACCCACGTTAGTACCAACATGGGTAATTGGTAGAGAACGTTGGGTGCTGCAAATGTCCCCCTCCTGCATCCCCTACACTTACGTCCTCCTCTCCCGCGAGCAGCCTCCTAAGGCAAGGCGCAAAATGAGACGCGGGTGGCGAAGGCGACGCAGGGTGTAGCAGCCCTGCGAAATTCTGCTAGCAGGCAATCACCGCACATTGAATTGCAGTTTTTCACCATACTTGCATCAAATAACAAGGGAACTTCTCTGCTTCGCACCGCTTTTTGTTATTGTCACGCCAACTTCACGCAGGAAAGTGCGGCATTGGCACTGCGCTCCGCAGGGTCACGTGGCGCAGGCACTGAGTCACGTCACCCTGCGACTTAACATGCGTAACTACATACTATCATGTGAGCCGCAGATATTTATGGTGAGTCACCCTGCATCACCTGCAGAAACTGCGTCTCATTTTGCGCTGGGCTTAAGGGTTCGGCCTGTTATGGCTACTTCGCCTGCTCCCCAACCCGGTAGTGAAATAGAGTACAGCACAAATGGGCAACCCCCGGTCCTCTACATGTTTTGATCCGCCTCAGCAAAGTCTCAAAGTCTGCTTAGTCACTGAACGAGATTTGATCCTGATTGAGACAGGTAGATGCCACAGGAACGCAAAAGAACCCTTTTCACACTCAAATGGCTGCAGGAAATTGCACCAACGTACATCTATCAATTTATTACAGAATTCAGTCGAATCCATTTTGTAAACAGTGTTCGTAACATTAGAATTGAAATTTTTGACAAGCAAATAACAGCTCATTTAACATCGTACTTCACTACAGAAAGTGATAATTTCAGGTTATGACATTTCCCAAAGATTTACGCTACCATTAAACGGTAATAAAACGCACTGTTATAATGTCAGTCAGTAGGGACAGTAAAAATTTACAACTTGCTCTTAGATTCGGATGCATTAAAACGGTAAATCAGGTTCATAATATTTTAATCAGCCAACTCTAGAACGCAGTAACGAATTTAACGTGTCGCTTAATTAAGACTTATTTTACTAATCTTGCAACAAGGTTTGTGTCACCTATCTAGGCCAAAATTAGAAAACTTTTATAATACTGTTTCATTATTATACACCCTAGTCGACAACATTAAACTAATGAATACAAGCAACTCTCTGGATCCCGTGTTATCTGCGATGCACGCGTATTGAACTTTTCAAACACCTATACCATCTAATTAAAGATCTCGTGAGTTTAAAAAAAAATTATTTATACCTAATATATTCCTTTATTCTTAAAATTAATTTATTTAATATGGATTGGATTAGTTGAACGGGCTGGGGAGTAAGCCAGGCAGCCATAACACGATGAACCCTTAGGAGGCTGCCCGCGGGAGATGAGGAGATAGGTGAAAGAGAGGGTTTATTTGCAGCACCCAACGTTCTTTACCAACCACCCATGTTGATATTGACGTGGGCTTGCGCTGCTTAACTTCAGTGATCTCACAGGAACTGGTGTGTCCAACGCAACTTGGCTGCACACAAGCGTCTCAGCTTGTGCTATTTGTTAACCCTAAAACCTAATACAGTCCAAACTGTTACTTGTGACTATTCCGTACACGCCTTTTTTATGTGGATGCCAACTGGGCAATAAGCTCTCTTCTCGGATGTAATGAAGAAATTTTGTTGTAGTAAACAAGTTAACTATGCAATTAGCGACATTTTTTGCGAAATAAACGTCCTCTGCATGCATTTTAATATTGGCACTGTTTAACACTAGAAAATTATGTCCTTCATTGTGCTTCCTACATTAGCATTCTAATGTTTTCGCCTACGTAACTCAGTTGGCAGTGTACTTCAGTCTTGATCTCACTATGGGCGGCCTCAATCCTGATCGCGGCAGATGGGTTAAAGAAGGAAACCTCAAATGCGCATCATATCGGTGTAGGACGTATACAACTTCACCTGAAGATAGAAGGGAGCGGCTTATTGCGTTGGACACACCAGTTCTCGTGTGATCACTGAAGTCAAGCAACGCAACTCCAGGCTAGTACTGACATGGGTGGCCGCTTAGGAAAACTGGGTACCGCTAATACCCAAAAATTGTCGCATTAGCATAGTGTCTGTGCAGTCTCTACATTAGAACTATGCAATGAAGGGGTTCTAATGACCTTGTAGTTAAAGGGGCCCTAAGACACCAATAAAACAAAAAACAACAACTATAAAGATATAGTAGAACCTTCTAGAAACCGAAAAGACGTAAGTGCATTCATAGGCCAAATTTCCTGATAGAAGAGGTACTGTAGTTTGGGACGGCGAAATAGATCTACAGATTACAGGTAAACAAATTCCGCTAATAATGAACATCGTGAAACTCAAAAGACGGGGTCGTTATAGCAATATTAATTACAATGTGTTCTTTTCGCTATTTTGAAAATGCTAGAACAAAATATCAAGCATTTTTCATTGGAAATGTGAATAAATAGAAGATAAAATTCAGCTAACAGTTAGTATTGTTTAATTTCCAACTTTTCGGACGACTTTTGAAAAATGACAGTTGTTTTGGGTTAATTATATCATCATTAACAATTCAGTAGGTACGGCTCTCCACTTCAGAAGATTCGTGCAACCATGGGAGCAGGAGGGAAGGGGGGCAAATATAGGCATATATTGAGTCTATTAGCACGTTTGTATGATAAATTGAAATAATTCTAGAAGTTTACCGTGCGTCCCTCAAAAACAACCTCAAAACACAGCTCTTCTCTAGTAAGATGTTCCAGACTCTCAGATGTTTGATTTCAGAAACACCAATGAGCCATGTGTAGTGCTGCTATCAAAAAGATTAGACTGCTCAAAGTCAAAGGACTGTGTAATTGAAAATATGGAATAAAAAATGTATTCATAGAGTCGCCCGCAATGCTAATTGCGATATTGACTGCGGCTTGCAGAACGTGGGAGGCATGGGGTCCGTAAACAATGCATCCCTAGTTTGACAACGAATTAATGTCATCGAGGATTAAACCATATAAAGGAGGAGACAGAGCTATGACTATCTAAACAAACCTCCTTTAACAACTTGAGTGATTGGTCAGGGTCAGTACTGAGTCAATCGCGGAATTTGAATCGTTTTATTTGAATATTAGATTTATATTTTGATAAAGCTCGATTCTCCTTATGTGATCTACTGTGACTTCTGCCAACATCTTCACACAAATGAATCTAAAGTAATGTCTTTTGCCGCGCCTTCTACAAATAAATTAGCTCCTGTCCACAATAATTAATGAAATTGATGAGACGCTACGTTGGAGCACCTAGATTAGTTTTTACCTATTTCCCTTCTTCCCCAGTTCACCATCCTCGATTAAAATCAATCGTTCCTTCTCTGTGTTGATGGAATATTGACATTCCACTTTGAACTTCAGATGTCAACTTAATGAAGCAGGATTGTGCTGAAATTTACATCGACATTTAACAAGAGACGCTGGAATCTTATGGAAAAATCAACAAGAAATCGCTCCAACAACATCTCCAAGGAAAATCCATAGGATCTCTATTGTATTCTGTATATTATTCTCATCGAATGCAACATCAAATAACTCACTGACATGAGCGGTCTCCCCACTTCCCACCTAATTGTTGCCAAAGTCCTGAACGTGGTCTCGGTCGAATGGATATCCAGCTCTATCTTTACTCATTGTACACTGATCGTCTTGGTCTGATTAACAACCCTGATATGGTACCTAGATACCGACCAAAGCTACTGAACCGGATAACTATAATATCTTTACCTGTCCCGAAAAAGGTGATTTCCGAGGGATGCATCTTGCCTTTTTCAAAAGAGATGCCTTTTAACGCTATAAAAGATATTCGAGTGTAAAGTGCAGGTTTGAGCTACCTTCCAATTTTCATTCAGATGACTTCAAAGTTAAGAAAAGAACGCGGCATAATACTGAAAGAAAAATAAAAGTGAATCTGTGGAGATGGGGACTGAATCATGATTGATATCGATTTCCAAGAGCTGAAAAGAGTATAGGGCATTTCACTATACAGATTCAGGTCTTTGGAAAATAACACACTCCGCATTTGAAGGCATTTTAAAATTATGTCTTTAAATCCATACAAATTATCCACCTTAATGATGACAGATCTTTATCCTAATAAAGGTGAGGACACCATAAGTATGACACCCAATTTTATGCTTTAGGGAAAAAAATTGGATTATTACCAGCCTTTCTTCATTAATATTTCTGACATACATACCGTAGATACAGATGCAGGTTATATATTAATTGAATTATAACGCCCTTTCAATTTTTGTTGCAATTAATATCATATCTTTGGAATCTTCTTCTTTAACAAGTAAGTCTGTATCCTGTCTACAGGTTCAGGCATGAATACGGGATTAGAAATCATGTCAGAGAGAAAAGGGGGAAGTAGGGAGGAGGAGGAGAATCTGGCAAGATAGAAGGATAAAGAGGAGGAAGAAAGGAACTGTTGGACGACAGTTTTATATGGTTTGCTGCAGATCTAATACCATAACCCTCCGGTTACTTCTCACAATATGAATTCTACTCCGGAACCCATTAAGGGCTGAAATTGTATCTTTGCGAGTACTCAACAAAACTACAGTACTAACGAATCGAGAGCGGTGCAGGAAATGTCAACTTTGCTACTGAATGACAAGCATCAACTGGACTGTGTTAACCAGGCAAGATAAACCTCTTCGACTTCAATTCCACTACAAACATACCATTTTCAGGATAGGGTAATTGTGTCTAGTGGGTATGCATAGGTATATAGAAGAGAACCATTTTCCATGTTGCTATTTCATCGTCAGTACAACAAAACAATCTCGCTGAAAGAGAACGTTCTATTCTCGTAGTTGACGAGAACTTCAAATTCGTTTTAGTCTCTCAACATTTGATTGTCACTACCAATTTCGGCATTATAAATAAAAACAGCATGAACAAAATATTATTTAGTATCGTCATTCTTTAGTTCATTAAAAAGCAAGTTTGGACAGAGGTCCAAAAGTAACCATTAAAACGAGTATTCAAAGTGGGGGCGTTAATAAAAAGAAAGTCAAAAAAAATTGACTGACCTTTTCGGAATCATTTAAAGAAATAGTATAACAAATTATGACGATAATCCAGACGACTCCAACCGCTAAAAGCAACTTGATCTTTCTTTTCATGGTTGAGATTCAATTAATGGAAGTCTTAGCCGTGTGGATCAAGAAGAGGAGGAAGATGAAGTAGGGACCGCTCAAAACCCCAGATGATGCGGAGAAGGTGGCATCTAGAATGGCAGCAAATGAACCGAATGCTTTCTAAATATGAAGTTCACTCCTATCAACAAAACCCTCGTAGTCTGCGATTCGTAATCACAACACAAAGCCATCTCAAGTAAATGCATAAATCCTTTTTACACCACATTCTCCAGTCTCCTTACACTACCAAATAACCACACCACACTTCCAATAAAGACTCGAAAAAGCAATGAACGAACCGACACCAACATCCCAAGTTCGAAAAGCCCGCAGCGCCGCCCTCGCGAATCAACGTCACTAACAGTTCTTCTAATTTGTCACAACATAAGTGTGGCGCTGTAATTTTAATGAACGCAAAACTTGTGAGAACATGAAAGTTGACAGATCCCAAACGAAACAAAATGACAGACAGGATTATAGCCTTAATAGACATGGATTGTTTCTTTGTCCAAGTAGAACAGAAGTTTAATCCATCTTTGGTTGGTAAGCCATGTGCCGTTGTCCAATATAATGGCTGGCGAGGTGGCGGGTGAGTATAATCAATCACTATCCATTATTACACCTTATAATTCGAGTTCTCCATTCATTCGCTGTAGCGCATGTCATTGAACATTACACTGTTAAGTCGAGGAGGGTGTTGGTCATGTGCGGTGTCATCTGCTACTTATCCTACTAACACATCGAAATTTCATTCTTAGAATTATTGCAGTAAGTTATGAAGCTCGAGATCGAGGAGTAGGACGTTATTTGAGAGGTGATGACGCCAAAAAGATCTGTCCAGAAATTGAGCTAGTCAGAGTTCCAGAATTGAATGGAAAGGCGGATTTGACAAAGTAAGTCGCCAAATAAACTCAGACAAAATACCCAAAAAATGTAGGATTTGACCCAGGTAACAAAGATGTCCCAGAATTCAAAAGTATGGTTCAGCAGTCCATTTCGAATTTGTTATCCACTTTTCCATCATGACTGAGACGGAAAGAAAAACTGACAATATGAGCCAGACTGATAAATGTTTATACTGCTATCGTTGTTGTTGCATGCGTTTGATAACTTCCGTAATGAGCATAGTCCAATTTGTGTTCATTGTTACCCGAACTTTATACATTTGTTATTTCCTGCAACGTAATTTAAACATGGTTTATCTCAATCTATTTCTAGATATCGTGATGCAGGTCATGAGGTGATCGAGGTACTTGGATCTTTTGCAAAATGTGTGGAAAGGGCCAGTGTAGATGAGGCATATGTTGATTTAACTGACGAGGTGAAAGCTGAAATGACGCAGCAAGGCCTGCACAATTTTATTAGAGCCGATCACTTACCATATACTTATGTAGTCGGGTATGGACCTTCAGAGGCTGGAAATTCAGGTTCGTCAAACTTAAGAGTAAACTGTGTAACTCTGCGAGGCACAAACGAATACTTGATGTTGTACAGATTCAGACAGAAGTATTGGGCTTGACAAATGGCTGAAGGAATTGAATGGTGATGGCGATAGTTCCTGTCCTTTTATAATTGACGACATAAGGCTTGCTGTGGCAGCATCAATTGTAGAAAAGATGCGTCAGGCGATTCTTGACAAAACTGGCTTTCAATGCTCTGCAGGCATTGCACATAACAAAGTAAGTATTCAATGACATCCCACATTGAAATGGTTGCAACTGAGTTATTACTCGCTCCTGTCAGATGCTGAGTAAACTGGCATGTGGTTTACACAAACCGAATCGTCAAACTATACTACCACAACATTCAGTGCCTGACTTGTTTCAGGAATTGCCTCTGAATAAAGTGTAAGTGATATAGCAATAGTGCAAACTGGTGTTTTTGATGCTTTTTTTGTGATAGTTGCATCTCCTAGGCGAAATCTTGGTGGAAAGTTAGGAAAGAAGTTAGCCGAAATAGGAGTTGAAACTATGGGACATCTCGGAAAGTGTTCCATTGAAGAACTTCAGAAACTGTTTGGTGATAAGACTGGGTATGGCATAGTTACAAGTAACATCTTCTCGCATATTTGTTAGAAATGTAATTAGTCATTCTATTACAGACCTTGGTTGCATGATTTAGGTCAGGGTATTGACAAAGAACCAGTCAAACAGAGACAATTACCACAATCAATTGGATGTAGTAAGAATTTTCCTGGAAAGAATGCACTGACGACTCCTTCACAAGTTCGACTGTGGCTCAACAGGCTTGCAACAGAACTTGAAGGCCGTCTGCTAAAGGATCAAGAAACAGTAAAAATCCAACATCAATATGAATCGCTCAAATGTTATCCAAAGAAGGATTAAATTTTTTCATTAGGCTGTTTATCTTTTAGAACTTCCGTACTGCAAAGACGTTGAGTGTGTACGCACTTTTGGAAGGCAACAACGCTGGTGTATCTAGAGCCTGTGGAATTACTTGCTACAGTGTAGAACGCATTTCAGAGAGTGCTTACAACGTCCTAGAAAAATTAAACACTTGTCGAGGAACAGATTCGTGGTAAATGTGAATGAAATAACGTAAACCTTAACCAATATGACTATCAGTCAATCATTATCATATTAAACTTAACCATTGACATTGCAGGAATCCTGCAATTTTATCACTTGGCATGGCTGCTGGAAAATTCCAAGAGTTCAGTGGGACGAGTACTTCACTTTTCAAGAGTTATTTTATCAAGCCACCTCAACAATCCGAAAGTGCATGTACCTCATCCACGATTGATGATCATGACGAAATAACACTTGGTAACAAAGAGATACTCAAAGACAACAGCAACGAATCTGCTACAACAGACACCTCAGGTGCATTGTCCCCTCAAAAGCGGATTGGGTTTTTCGCATCTAGACTAGCACAGAAAACCGACAATACTGCGTCAATGCAAGGTACTAGCGATGTATCCCATAATGGCAATCAGATAAATTCAAAGCCCTGTGAAAATAAAAAGTTGGCGCCGTTTTCAACTTGGACTAAATCCAAGGCAGCAGTATCCACTAAATCTGTAAAAAGTCTGAAAGAACCGTTAACACTAGAATCCATTGACCTTGACGTTATGCGGAATTTACCTGCAGATATTCAGGAAGAGATAAGATCACACTTGGATGTTGCTGCAAGTAATTGCAAGACAGAAACACACACGAAATCTGTGACAGGCATCGAAAGGTACTTTAAGACACAGCTATTGCAGCCTCCAGAGAATGAGATCCAAGAAGCAAAAGCCTTCAAGGACTCCGAGACTGTGGCTCCAGACAACAATGAAGAATCATCAAAGGCCATAGCACCAGAAGACGTTGTCATCTGCGAAAGGTGCAACCAAAAGATTACAGTGTGGACGCTCTCGGAACATAATGATTATCATATAGCCCTTGATCTCCAAAATGAAGTTAGTCGTGCTTCAGTGCAACCCAAAAATAATCCAGTTACGAATAACAAGATCCAAGGCAAACGCAAAGGAAAACAGTCAAAGGCGGCATTAGTAAAGCCTAAAAAAGTTAAGAGTATATCGTCGTTTTTTAATACATCAAGTGCAGGCACTTAAATGTAAAATGTATCGTCCGGCAATGGACACTAAATAGTGTGATGCAAGATTTTAATTTTCGTAACTAGACACAAGTTGTTGACTCTTAAGTCCATGTTGTGTCTCGGACTATGATACATGCAGTGCATGACGGAACTTTTACTGTAAATTCTATCCGACAGCATAAAAAAGGCTGGCATGGAGAGATGTGATTTGATTGATGAATTCTCTCTCTCCAAAATGAAATTCAGATCATGGTTAATAAATTTCCGGACTGAAATGCTCTTGTAAGTCTTTTGCGATAGTTCTTACGACTAGTAGAACGATGAACTCGACCAACTGTCTTCATTTTAAGACCTATCCTATGCACTTCAGTTATGAACACAAGCCGATAGAACGGATGACCACCCGGATGCTTTCTCTTTAGTTTATGGCTAGCTGTTGGTGTAGATCCCTCAAAATTCAGGTCGATATACATACAACGTGGCTTTAGCTTGACCGATTCAAAAGGTTTTCCTTCAAGTTCGTCTACTTCAATAACCTTGGGAGGAGGAACTTGTTCAGATTCAGGTTGAATCAGCTGTTCCTTTGGAATCTTTATACTTAGCTTAGTAATAACTTTTCCCGACTCTCCCTGCACAGGCACTGGATTAGGAGGAGGCGCCCTTGGCAATTTGGTAATAGTCAATTTAATCCCTTGAATTGGATCGCTTACAGTACTCTTGATTCTTAAGTCTACATCTGTGGTTTCTGGCTCAATGTCTCCTTCCCCATCATCACTGATCAGAGAGTTATCATCATGGTCTTCATACGAGTATCTGTCATCCTCCACGCTGTTACTCTGAACTTCCTCTTCTTTAACGTTAAATGCTTCTAAAAGTTCTTCATCTGTTTGTAGTATTTCTGGAATGCTAAACAGGCGCACCAGTTCAGGCTTAGCCTCGATATAAAAGTCATGTAGTTGAAAGTATGGCAATCTCGCAGCCAAAGAGTCTCCAAAATACTCATACAATTGAGAGTACGTCTCAAGTTTGGAAACAGGCTTTAGACCCCTTGATAAGGACGTATTTGACTGGATGGAATGGTCGGATTGTTGCTGAGGTATAGTAGATTCAGTAGGTTCCATCTTGATATTCACACCTGAAGTATCAAATTCAGGTATATGGCTTTTTGGTGCACATGTACTATCACATTCCATTGGTTCTTCCTTAACTTGGCAAGGAGGTAATCCCAAGTTTGGAACAGTCGTACTGGAACAAGGCTTAGACACTGTATTGATAGGGATGTCAATCGATCTAGCATCAAATTCACGTGGATTTAGCACGTCATGGTGCATACAGAGTACAACAAACTCTGACGCTAGCTATAAAACAAATAGAACTATGTGAACCAGCGAAAAATGCGGGGGGATACGAGTGTCGAGTTTGATCAACAGACCAGTATGGCTCCATAAACTTTGTGGGCATCTGCCTTGAATGGAACATTGGCCACCGAAGTGTCTTCTAAAGCATTGATAAGGTGAGGCCAGTAAAGAGCTAAATTGGGATATAAAGAGCTTCTTACTGCCTGTGAAATTATAAAAAAATGGCAAGTTAGTCTACAAAAGTACTTTGCTAAATGAAACAAAAGATATGGTATGTCACTTTCCAGTACTGTGGTGTAAATAGTTTGCAATTATTTATATTTGTGGATGTTATTTGGTACACCAGCCAACCGTTTGTCATTATGTATAGTACCGTAATTGCTGGCAAAGGATAACAGTCTGTTAAGTAACTACCTTTAATACTGTAACTTACCTCAAACCCTAAAGTTGTCAGTGCAACAACAGATCCATAATGAGAACAAAACGGTTTTGTCAAATCTGTGAAAACTTCTCGAAGTGACTGTATGGTGTGATCATACAGCTGATTAACGGGTGTATGCCATAATCTACAGAAAAAAAGGCATCAATAGATGATAGAGGAGAATATACAATTCAGTAACTGGTGTTACCTTACAATACGAGTTAAGAGACGAGCAGCATAGTCTCTAAGAGCCCAAAGATCATTTATAGGATTCAATGAAGCTGCTAGTGGCTCTACAATACAATACAGTACTCCCTGAACCAATAATTGGAGCTATAAGTCGTGCACGGAAGTAAGAAATGTTAATCTATGAACTTTAAATTATTGAGCTGATTCTCAAGAAAATTCCTTACAATAGGTTGAGCTCCCAGATATAAATATGGATTGCTAATTAGCGAACATACAGTGTGCAAAAGTTTAGTGAGCTGCGTTAAATCATGACTAACTTGTTTCACCTAAATGAAAGAATATTATAAAGTTATTCATAATTTGAAAAATTCAATTCTCTAAACAAATAATAGAAACTGACTCACCCCAACAGATACAAAGTTTATGAAGAATGGTAATAATGGTGAAATCTTAGAATTGCTCTTGAGATCATCAAGTGCCAACTAAAAACAATAATGAACAAATACAATAATCATCTTAAGACTTCAAATGTCTCTAATTCACGTAGTAAAAAAATATCTGAATTTCGCAAAAAATTATATTACGTATTTTACTATATTATTTATTACTCATCAAGGGAATGACAGTACCGATTCGCATATGAAGTGATGCAAAAGAAAGAAATCTGAGGATAACTACAATAAGGTGGTAAACTCCACTACTTACTCTAGTAACTTCTTCATTATTCCCTAAAATAGCTTTAGTTACTTGATGATAATAAGACATTAAGTCATCCGATATGGGCATCGGTACAGTTCCATTTTTCTTTCCTAATGTGTATGACATTACAATGACAGTGGTATCGAAATACTGTGGTATCTTAAAAAAACTATTTTCTGTGTAACAGCGACCCCATACCTCCAGTCGAAGATCCCGATGAAGGAGTGGTTCCCTTGTGGCATCCTTCAACTGTTAGCCACTGCGCTACGTATACGCCACAGAAAAGTTAGACACCAGAAAGTAGAGATCAGTGTCCAGCATCCAGTGATGACCCACCTTTCAAAGTTGGAATTCTTGGATGATCGAAGGCGTGTTTCGCATTAGCCATCACCACTAAGTTGATTTCATGGTCCTCAGTGCAAAACACCTCAGCTTCCTTCACGTTTATAAATGGGAGCGGTTCCGTAGAACTACATCCATAAATAGGCTATTAAGATATTGAAAATGGTTAATACACAGTAGGTAAAACACCATCATTTAATTGGAGTAAAACGAATTTCAAATCAACTTTTCATTACGCTAGAGTCTTGTGATATCACTATGAAACGGCAAGTAAAAATCTATTGACTCGATTCTTCCATTTTGAGCATTGTACATATTAACCTCTAGACTAGTCTAGACACAGAAACTTACTTCAACATCACTCCATCGCAATGCTTTATTGAAATCTTCACTGGTCAATTTTTTACGTTTGGCATGCCGCATGAATTGCCCGGCGTTCTAGAAAATATACATATTAATTATAATCAACAAAGCTTCAACTTTCCTTCAGCTTCAACTGTCACCTGGATTGTCTCTCTAAGACGGTAATTGGAATCCTCAGCTAAAAGGACAGCAATATCGAGAGCTACATGATTCATACCAACCGAATCACCACAATGTCGAACAAACTCTCTCGATATTTGAGCATATTTCTTATCGTCTGATGGTTTCTTGTCGTCAGACATTTGAAGTTCAAATTTGTACAAAAAGATTTTGACAAAGATGAAAACGCTAAGCGATAATGCAAGGCATTGGATAGCACTTCTCTATCGACAGAGGGCGTTAATATCGTAGTCTAACTAAACGTCACTAGAAAGCGACAGTGGCGGGGTTCCCGATTTTGTTTTGAACAGGGGTTTATCATCATCATCTCAACCAGTGGCGGATCCAGGATTTTCGTCAGGGGGGAGGGGGGGTGAGCTAAACCTCACATATTATTCGAATATAAGGTTATATGTGCATGGGGGGGGGGGGGTTGCAACCCCAAAAACCCCATCCTAGATCCGCGCGTGATCTCAACCTTATCCCGCCTGTGGTGGGGTCGGGTCTGCGGGTTCTTATCCTCCACCTCGCACGCCTCCATGTCCCTTTGCACCGCCTGCTCCCACGTCCGTTTTGGTATTCCCCTACTCCTGGTGCCCTCAATCAGTGGCGTCGCTAGGGTTGGCGTCACCCGGTGCGGTGACACCATGGTGTCACACCATTCTCATGGGCCGCGGGGGGCCCCCCGGGGCAGCCCCCCCCCCCCCCTAGGGACGCCACGGGGGGGGGGGGGTCCCATAAAGGGACGTCCATAAAGGACGTCACGCTTTACGGGGGGAGGGGGTAATGCAATTTTGGACAATAAGTGACATAGGAGGTGGGGGGGGGGGGGGG
>JAAFCE010001036.1:38693174-38928066 GCA_013389805.1 Trigoniulus corallinus | reverse complement strand
GGGGGGGGGGGGGGGGGGGGGGGGGGGGGGGGGGGGGGGGGGGAAGTCATGACTAGAGGACGTCACATTTCTTTTATTATAGATTTTAACCTTCAGTGCAGTATTTTGTAAAATATTGGGTTGAAAAATAGTTCCTTTTGTCTCAGGTTGACATCAGAAAATAAAACTGTTTACTGAACTCATACTACTATAAACTGCTTGAGAAAGGAGAGGGGGGGGGTGATACAAAATGTGACGTCCTACTGTAGGTGGGGGATCACTCAAGTGGGACAAAATGTGACATAGGGGGAGGGAGGAGTAAAGTTTTGGCAAAAATACCGTGACGTCCTTTATGGATACCCCCTAATGGGCCTAATAAGCTCCTCCTCCCTCGTCCTTATCATATGCCCATACCACCTCAGCCGATTCTCCCTCAATTTTTTCTGTGATGTTTCCCATTTACAAGCTGCCTCTGATGTAAGAACAGGGGTTTATGAGAAGAACTATAAGCCGGTTGAAATTTTGTGTTTGGGGGAGAAGGATTTAATCCAGGGCTTCGAACCGTTATTTTTTTCGTCTCGATTGCAGTTCACGTCAAATATATATATTGGTTCTGTTACGGCTTTCATCACCATCCTCATCATCACACCCTTATCCCGCCTAAGGCAGGGTCGGGTCTGCGGGTTCTAATCCTCCACTCCCGTCTATCCCCAACCAGGCTTTCATCCACCCCACACGCAAACATGTCCCTTTGTACAACCTGCTCCCACGTCTGCTTGGGTCTCCCCCTGCTCCTGATGCCACCCACCACCTGCTGCCCCATAATATACCGCATGAGCTCCTCCTCCCCCCTTCGCATCACATGCCCATACTCCTCCCCTCATGCCCATACTCCTCCCTACCCTCCCTCATCTTTTCCGCAATGTCACCCACCCCCAAGCTGCCTCTGACATACTCATTGCGGACTCTGTCAGCACGAGACACCCCACTTATGTAACGCAGCATTCTCCTCTCGTGGTTCTTCCTCACTGCCCAGCACTCTGATCCATATAGCATAGCGGGCTTAACTACAGTTTTGCAAACCTTGCCTTTCAACTTTATTGGGACTCTGCGGTCACACAGCACACCGCTTGCCTGTCTCCACTTTAGCCATCCTGCATTGATTCTGTGAGTAACATCAGAGTCGATTTCCTTCATCTTGTTCATCATACCCTTATCCCGCCTGTTGCAGGATCGGGTTTGCGGGTTCTAGACCTCCACTCTCGCCTATCTCTCACCAGGTCCTCGTCCACTCCACACGCCACCATATCGTTACAAACAACCTCCTCCCACGCTTGCTTTGGTCTCCCCTTGCCCCGGGTGCTTTCAACCACTTGCATCCCTTTAATGGACCTAATGAGCTCCTAACTCTTCGCATTATGCGTCCATACCACCTCAATCTATTCTCCCTTATTTTTCCGGCGATATCCCACACCCCCAGACTACCTCTAATACTGTATACTCATTACTAATTCTATCAGCTCTTGACACCCCGCTCATGTACCGCAGCATTCACATCTTCGCTACCGGTACTTGCATGCTATGTACGTGACTCTTCCTCACTGCCAACATTCTGATCCACAGACCCTGCCCAACATCCTCCTAGTCCTATCACCGAACTGATAAGAGTGATATTTTTTCCGTTCGGTTCCAGTAAAAATAACGGTTTTCCCGGTTTTAGGTTTTCAGTTTCATTCCGGTTTGAAGCCATGATTTAATCCATAAAACCCTTACGCGTATACACTCTTGATGGGAAATGTGTTTTTATACCCTAATCATCATCCTTCCAAATCCTTTTTCTGCCTACGGCAGGGTTGGCTACCCATTTCTCCTATGAAACCGGCAACTCATACAACTATTGGACAGCATTTTTTGCAGTCAGCTGCCAAACTAAAGCACCCTTTTCCACCTGTGGCAGGGTCAGGTACCCTTCTATGCAGTGCCGTAACGGGGGGTATGAAGCGCCTGTGGCAAGTGTATAACTTTCGCTTAAAACATTTTACTTAAAACATTTTGCGCCCCAAACCCAGTTGCGCCCGTGGCGACTGCCTTCTTCGCCACGCCCTCGTTACGGCCTTGCTTCTATGCCTTTGGATAGACACACGGGAGATCTGTTGGGCGGTATTTTTACGCAGCCGGCTGCCGACTAAACCTACTTCCACCGACGCCAGAGGGAGAGCTCTACACCTCGGAATTTTGCCTCATCTACCCGTCGCATAGTAGACAAAGTCTTTTACGTGTAAATGAAATCGTACACCACACGGGGCCATGGCTTTACTTCTCATCTGGCAGAGGGCGTATTCGCGGCCTCTCTCGCCCGAAAGAAGCCAACCCACCTTGATCCAGTATCACACCTAATGCTAGTGACGCAGTAGTCGAGGCACGCTACCTCCTGGTCACCTAGGAGGGTCTATAGCCTCTTTTAGGTGAGAAGGAGAAAAACGGTAAGCGAAATTCCTCCCCCTGGAGTAAATGCGACTTGCACATTAGTCAGCCTTAATTGTTCATTTATCACAGCAGGCATCATCAGAGCTGGCTGGAGATTTTGTGGGGCCTTGGGAAAAGCTATTAGTCGAGCCAAGGGCTGAGCCGGCTCCGTAGTCACCAATAGTTAACCCCTGTCCTTAAAACGTATGGTAAGAAAGGCTACTCTACCCTTCCATCAGTAGAGTGACAGGAGCCCAGGTGCAGGCCTAAATGTTTTAAGAGTGCAGCTGAGACCTCATGATTCATATCGGGGAAATTAAGGATGATGACAAACTGTGGTACCATCTGCTACAAGATGATGAAACAGGACCCGGAGCTAGTTTTAGTTAGGATCCGGGGTGGAAGTGGGATAGGCAGTTTTAGGATTTTTCAGAGAAGAACATCTGGATTTTTCCATTCCAGAACATATCTTGCCTTATCAATGAGATATTTTTTAAAACATTTTTTATTGTTATGGTAGTATGGAGCAATGTTTGGAATTGTCTTAAATTTTGACTCCCTTGAGGAGCCATTTTTATAGTTAGGGCTTTTTTTGTCTTAAATTATCCGACGTACGTCGAACATTTACCCCATTCCTCCCTTCAACGCGAATAAACTCTACTTCGAACTCTGCCAACAGAGGGTCTCACATCCTTGGTCGACTACTGTATGATGAAATACTTTTCTTACAGGTAGGGTTCAATGACTCATAGCTCTAAAAGGGCCATGTACAACTCAAAAGGGTTGTACACACAGAACATACCGTATACCGGTATACACATACATGGTTGTACATGGTGAAATATTTTTAGCTCCCCTGAGCAGTCATCCAGTTCGCCCCCTCCTTAAGTACAGCTCTGTTGATGGAATGCACACCTGACGTTAATAGCTAGTCGGAGACAGGGAGAGAGACAGCATCAAAGTCCTACGTGGTTTCGAACCTGCACAGAATCTTTAGCAGTTGATCACAGGGGGCACCACCAACAAACCGGTAGACTGCTAGGACACCGAGCAGACGCCCTTTACAGATGTGTTTGGCCGTTTCGCTGTCTGTTATTGCCGGTGTCGTTTTCTCGCGATGTGGTGTGCAATGTTTAAATTGTCCTCTAAAGTGATTTTCAATATTTTTCATTCACGGTTCTTTTATTAACTGCGTGGCATTTTGACAATTGTTGTGTGATACACCTGTAATTTTTTTTTGAGAAAGGTGACAAAGTGAAGGGTTATTTATTTCATTGTTTGACTTTTCCCGATGCAGGATTTCTTAGCAATCAAATTAGAGTTTTGTGACTTCCACTCGACGTTTGACAATGTCGGCTCATTATAAACCTTATAAAAATGATCCGGACACGGAACATTTGGACTGGGCCGATGGCGATCAAGTTGTAGACGACGGACCTGGGGCGGTGCGCGTGCGACGTTCCAACGGCTTTTTGAATTTTGATCCATGTGTAGTGTCCAAGGCGGTTGTCATCGCGTGCGCAGCCGTGTTCTGTTTGACCGCGGGTTCAGGTCTGGGATTTATCATTGGTTATTATACAGCTCATAGTTCACGTTCAAGCACCGTAACATCCTCAGCAACTTCAGGCATCGAATGGAACATCGAAGATGAAACTGTCACCCAAAAAATTCTGGATATGGTCAGTAATAATCGCATCCGGAACAACTTACGGTGAGTTGACATATAGCATCACTTGCAAGTTGTAAGGAAGACTCTGATTGTTAAACATTTAATACCCGACACAGGCGCGGATCCAACGGGGGGTTTTGGGGTTGCAACCCCCCCCCCCCTAAATTTTGGGTCGACATTGACACTGACAAATGAAAATTGCGTTTCCAATCGCTGCCTATGGCTCAACCCCCCCCCCCCGACGAAAATCCTGGATCCGCCACTGACCCGACATATCATCCTCATCATATCCTTATCCCGCCTGTGGCAGGGTCGGGTCTGTGGGTCCACTGAACATGCTCTGACTAGGGGCACCCAGCCTGGCGTCTGGAGCCCGCAGGAAATATTGGCTGAGTTGCCTGTGGGGAGATGCCGGCCTATCCCACTGTTCCAACACCGCATTATACAACCAAAATAGAAATTTTTGGCAGGTAAATTAATGCTTTGTTGGTTATAATATTGCATGGTGTCCGATCTATTGTGGGGAGCGGCGAGTTGCGTTGGACACACCAGTTCTCGTCTGATCACTGAAGTTAAGCGACGCAAGCCCAGTTAGTACTGACATGGGTGGTCGCTCGGGAAAGCTGGGTACTGCTAATACCCAATAATCGTCGCATTAGTGTAGTGTCTGTGCAGTATATGCATTAGAACTATACAGTGGACGGGTCTCTAATGACTTTGTAGTTGACGGGACCTTAAACTCCAACAAACAACAACAACCGATCTATTGCACAATAACAATAAGCGACAGGGATAATTCAGACCGCATGGGATATTTAATACCCGACATAACTAAAATCATTATGGAATGCATTGAAACAACAAGGAGTCTCATCAGTGACGAAATGGGTGTCAATTTGGTGTTAGAACGCCATATTACAATGCTTCGAACCTAGGCTAGGCCAATTGTTCTCCCTACCTTGAAAAGTGTTAAGGATATGTTACACTAATGGGTTAGGGTGTAAGCCAAGCAGCCATAACAGGCCGAACCCTTAAGAGACTGCTCGCGGGAGATGAGGAGGTAGGTGTCAAGGATGTAGGAAAGGGGAAATTTGCAGCACCCAACGTTCTTTACTAACCACCCATGTTGGGACTAACGTGGGTTTGCGCTGCTTAACTTCATTGATCTCACGAGAACTGGTGTGTCCAACACAACTTGGCTGCACCAGTGGACGGGAAAGAAACCAAAAATGCACCATCTCTCAGGTTGTGCATTAAAGTCGTGACCACTATGTGGTGTTTATGATGCCCTTTGCATGTAGCAGAACCCTTTTTTTCCAAACTATTGACAGAATTCTGTGTAGAAGGTAGCCCCAGGCGCCCGTAAATTGGCTTCAAAAAAGGCAGGCTGACAATTATGAATTTGCCGAATTATTGTTAATAAACCATTATTTTTTCTATGTAGTTTGACATCTTTTCTACTTTTAAGTTTTGTTCATCCTCCATTCTGTATGTTTTATGGTCAAGATGTTTCTAAAAGGTCACACAGAGTGGATGTCGACCTTTATTAACCCGGCTGTACAGAAATTACTTCATGAACGATAGAATGCATCATACATTTAGACAGGAGACCCCCATGGCCTCTTTTGTGCAATAGGGAAAGTGTTCGTGTACTCCATGCAAGCCCTTTCATCGGATTAGAAGTACAAAATCTTTGCTTCGTGTAATTTGTATTAAGGCGGCAACAACAACGAGACCTCTACATCGACCCCATTCATCATCCCTATCCCTTCTCCCATTTATCTCATTGGGTGAAATGTTGAACGATGCTATTACGTAGCCGGCTGCCGACCTATTGCCATGTCCCTTCTGAGAGCAATTTCTTTTATTAACGACTGAGGACGAACTCCTCATCGTCATATCCTCGTCCCGCCAGTGGCCGGGCCTGGTCTGCGTGTTCTAATCTTCCATTCCGCAGACCGCCATATCCTTTCGTAGATCCGGCTCCCACGTCTGCTTTGGTCTTCACTTGCCCCGGGTACCGCCAATAACCTGCAGTCCCATAATGGACTTAACCAGCTCCTCCTCCCCCCTCTTCTCATCATATGCCCATAAAAACACATCAGTCTATTGTCTCTCATCTTCTCTACGATGTCCCCCACCCCCCAAGCTACCCCTAACGTCTTCGTTTCTAATTCTATTGTCTCTCAACACCCCGCTAATTTACTGCAGCATTCTCATTTCGGCTACTTGAATTCTCCTCTCGTGGCTCTTCCTCACTGCCCAGCACGGCTGGCCTGACCGTAGTCCTGTAAAACTGCCCTTTCAACTTTATTGGGACCGCCAATCACACAGGAGAGGCGAATGCCCATATCTGATAATTTTGTCGATTTATATGTATATTTTCAACATGAATAAAAGTTTCTTTTACACCCCTTTTACGTGTAGATGACGTCATACTGCACGGGCCCATCCACGGAAAACGCATTTGAGACTTCCGTCCCATTCGAAAGAAGCCATCCCTTTGGCTAGGCTCGAAACTGATACAAAGATTTATGGGTCAGACGCGCAACCACTGAGTCATGACATACAGCATCACAATCCCTTATACCAGTATGTACACTTCGCCATGAATACAATCGACGATTTGCCCCAAATGGACCTAAGTTTGCGCAGAAGTCGGCAATTCAGAAGGAGGGTTTGGTTGTTGGTGTTTTAGGGCCCTTCAACTACAAGGTCATTAGAGCCCCCAAAAGGAGGGGAGGCTACTATGTCCACTTCTGCACCCTGTGAAGAAGTAAGTTTGAAACAGTTTCAACGACAAACTAGCTCTCCCTCTCGATACTGATTTTATTTCATGCTCATTCTTCCCCTTTCTTCTACTTGAGAAGAAGTGTCAACGTTGAAAATTGATGTATTTTGACGTGTCGTGGGATTTCGGGGATATGCCCACAATCGTTCATTTTGATGGACGTCCTCGATTAATTATAGCCCTACTATCCCATTTCACAAGGATTTCATGTTTTTGTCTCTCTTTCCCTGGTGTGTTCAAAAAGTCTTTTCAGATCACCTTTTAATTCCTGTTCTGTATAATTCCCATTAGATATAAGAATCGATCGCTGGCGTTGGAATATTCAGAGGCATAGGGTGTTGTGACTCCCTTTAATTAGAAAGCGGAGGGCATTCCTCTTCCCCACTCTACAGTCTCATTCACAATCTATCCCCCTTCTTCGTACTTTCGTCGCTCTTTCATTATTATTATTAATCCTATCACCGATTAAAAGCAATATTTCAAAAGGGCCCACACGTCGAATGAAGATTGAAAATCATCCGCAGGCCTTTAGCGACAAGGGTGGGTGATGTAGGGCCTTATCTATCAGAAATATTCAGTTACGAAAAAGTACCTCAGGCTGGTATTTCATATCCCCAGCACGTACCTATATGATGTTTAAACTACTAAGCCCAAACAGCATCATATAAGCATGGTACATACATGATAAGGGGCGTTTAAGTGACACTTTTTGACATGAATAACTTTAAAGGACACCGTCATAAGGATTTATCTTCAGTGACAAGAAAGTTAGGGCATAAATGGTAGTTAGAGAGTTTAATAGTGGAATTATTTAAGGGGAAAGGTTTTAGTTGATTATTGGGTTGTACCACACAGCTCTCAACGCTGTCCTATGAATGAAGTGTGGAATCAACATAGTGTAGTTTCGAATAGAAAGATTTGCCGATTTGTTCATTTCTTTGACGGTTTAGGACCCCGTCCACCGCGTAGTTCCAATGCAAAGACTGCACCGACACTAACAGGCCGAAACCTTAGGAGGCTGCTCACGGGAGATGAGGAGGTAAGCGGGCTTCACAACAGCAACGGGAACGGCAACGTAAAACGTATTTTGTGCAGAGGGGAGGGGCGACGGGTACGTCATGTGGTGGAGGTGCGCTCCTATTGGTCAAACGGCTTACATTTAACGGGAAAGTTGGATTTTTTTCAACTTTCCCGACCGTTGCCGTTCTCGTTCCCGATGTTATTGTGAAGCGGGCTGTAGTGACTGGCAGTATAGAAATGGAGATAGCAATGCAAAAATGCCTCATTAGTTCCAAAATTGAATCATGCATCAGTTAAAATATGCGCCCCATTGAGGCATATTGAGACATTGCTCCCCCGATTCCACCCCTGGTTAGCGGAAGGCCCCCCCCCCCGCCCCGATGGCGCAGAATTAGCGTAGTCGACTACTACTTCACGGATTCCCGGTCCAGATACGTGTACGATGTCACCACTGCACGTAAACAAACCCCCTGCATCGTCATCATAGCCTTATCCCGATTGTGGTAGAGTCGGGTCTACAGATTCTGGCTCTCCACTCCCGTCTATCTTCCATTCGGTCCCCATCCACCCTGCACATTATCATATTCCTTTGTACAACCTGCTCCTGTGCACACCATACCACCTCAATCTATCCTCTCATCTTTTCCGGGATATTCCACACCTCCAAACAACTCTTGGTATACTCATTCCTAACTATCTGCTCTGAATACCCCACCTATCTACGGCGGCATGTGCATTTCAGCTATTCGCCCCTTGGCCTCGGTAGAGGAAAATGCGGCAAGGAAGAACAAATTAGGCTGCTGATAAATAGAGGTTGTTGCATTAGGCTGGCAACCAGCTGCGCAAAAATACCGTCCAACAAATGGCTCATGAATTACACTGGGAAAAAAAGAGCACCCGACCCTGCCTAGACAGGAAAAGGGTTAGGGATATCACCTATTATCCGAAGGAAGTGTTACTTCAAAGTACCCTTCCCTTCATATCGTGAGCTGATGAGGTTATGGAGGTGGAGACACCATGACTGAAAGACGGCGTGTGCTGAGAAAGGGATAGGAAAAAGATTTGGTCAGGCTGATTATAGCGCTACAGGTGATTGATAGAAGAGTTAGAGGTGAATGGACAGGGTGGGGAAGCTTTTCATTTCTGAAGGCCGCATTCATTTATCTGAGTGTAGTATGTAAGGGCTAGTACAGTAGCCAAATGGCTGCAGGTTCCCCAACCCTGGGATAGAGGGACCAGGTTTCGGATAATAACAATGAAAATTAGAGTACTCTCTACCACCATTGGCTCTACCACCCTGTGGAAGTTTTTGGATAAGGACCAAAGACGAACTGGACAGAAAATTAGACTCGGGGGATCAACTACAAACGAATCCGGCATTATTTTCGTATGAATAACGTCCAATTCCAAAGAAAACTGTGCATTGTTTTATTCTTATCTCGCATTAATTTTTAATGATGGGTCATTGACCCTCGAATGATGCCGGCGTATCGGCGAATGAGCGATACCCCAGTGGGTCAGGGCAACGCCTCCTACTCGGGCCTTCTACTCGTTTGTTTAAAGGGTTAGGGCAAAGAAGTAATAACTGGCATAACATTTTCAGAATTATTAAGGTTGCGTAGGGTAGGGTCAGATTCCTTCCAGCCCAAGTAATAATAAGGTGAATGGGATATATTCAACACTTCATGAGTGAAGCGTGGAGGGCAAAAGCAACACCCACTTCAGCGGGTAGAGCTAGAGGATGAGAATGAATTTAGAACCGTGGAAGATGACACAACGGAATTCCATAATCTCTGACAGGATCACTTATTGAAGTGTGAGCGATCCTGGAGTCCACAGGAATCAGGCGCTTGAGTTCTATAATGAGATAACCAGTGATATTGGAATACCAGCTGCTTGGTGGGATAGCTGGATGATAATATGAAACTCCGAGAGTAATTGTGCTTCGACTAAAGGGCCAACACTAATGTCTTGATAAATCATTTCGGGTTCATGCCACGCAGGTTCGCAGTGGCGCCTGGCAATGGCAGCTAATAGAGAAGCGTAGGTCAGAACTCAGCTTAGACCTGGGATCAGCAACCTACGACCCGTGACCCAAATCCGTCCTGACAGTCAATATTTTTCACACTGAGATCCCAAGTCAAGCCCCATATAATATACAAAAGAATCCTATCTCCTACTGAGCGCTGACCGCGGTATTTCCTATGGATCACACTGGCCTCATAAGTTCGAAGTACACTGTTCGGTCTTAGTGGTGGTTGGTGTTCACTCTGTGTTAATACGTGCATTTTAAGATTGCGTTGGACGCACCAGTTCTCTTCTGATCACTGAAGTTAAGCAACGCAACCCCAGCTAGTACTGACATGGGTGGCTGCTTGGGAAAACTGGGTACCGCTAGTATCCGAAAATCGTCACGTTAGTGTAGTGTCTGTGCAGCCTCTGCATCAGAACTACACAGTGGACGGGGCTCTAATGACCTTGTAGTTGAAGGGCCCTAAAACACCAACAAACAACAACAAACAAAGTTATCTGTCAGGTAGGACACACAGCCGTCCACGAAACTTAAACGTTGGACGGTGACGGATGCATAAGAGAAAGGAACAGGTGGACGAAATTTCCACTTGCAAAGGCCACCACTTGATGTTAATAAATAGCCTTTAGAGCTTAGATTTAATCGTTAAGTAACGCAATAGACAAATATTCTTTAAACGCAGCTCAGCTTCTTGACAGCAAGAATTTCTTGTGGGCTTCCCTCGGGATATCCTGAATACTTATTTAGTTTTGCTTAAAGCTTAATAATGTTGGAAAACCAAGTGAAAGTGGCAGGCAACGCACATTCATGGAAAGGTGAACAGGTTATTAGATGGTGGAAATTACCCACCAAAACAGGAATTTCAACAGGAAACTGATGCCATGTGGGACAGGTCGCCAGAAGAATTAAAAATGTGGGAAAGCCATTCTAGGCCAGGCTAGAGTAGGAGGTTCATTCCAGGACAGGCAGACATGGTGGTGGAATGAAGAGGTAGAGGTAGCCATCAAATAAAAGAAGGCTGCATTCCACGGTTTGATTGAGATACACCAGGAGTCTAAAATACACTATAGGCAGTCCAAGACTGCGGCTAAAGATATAACCTGAGCCATAACAGTGAAGGATAGCAAAGGAAGGGTTCTGTTTCTCCCTGCTTATGACAGTGTTATGACAGTGGGAAGTGAGAAAGAGCCACGTCAATAGAATCCAAATAGCTGCGGTACATGAGTAAGGTAGCTTGAGGGTGGGGAACACCGCAGAAAAAACGAGCAAAGTACATTGAGATGGCATGGACATACTGTATAATGGGATGAGGGGAGGAAGAGCTTGTTACGTCCATTACAGGAATGCAGGTGGTTGGAAGTACCCGGGGCAGCGGGTGGCCAAACCAGACGTGGGAGCAGGTTGTCCGTAAGAAAATGGTATTGTGTGGCGTTGGCTGAGACCTGATGGGAGATAGGGGGAGGGGAGGGCTAGAACCCGCAGACCCGACCCTGCCACAGGCGGGATAAGGGTATGATAATGATGATGAAGCTTAAAGCTTAATAATCTGCGATTATGTGATCAGAATGCAACACCGATCGACAGGAACATTAATGACAAATGACAAAATAAACTGAGGCCTAATTCTTCACCAGATGAACTTATGTAGGGACTAGGGACTAATTTGTGCCTCACTCAGCCTCTTGATACACCCTGTAGTTGCTTACTCAGTACAAAATGTGTCAGCAAAATTCGGGGGCAATCAACCACTGGAAATTTGTGAGTGTGCTTTAGATTCAAGTAAGAGCTTCGACGTTAATGACGTCACCTGGTAATAATGATAATGTTTTATGATCTCTAGGAAATGATGTTAGTAACAACATTTTTCTGTCTTCAAAGTTCGCATGCAGCCTTCGTCTCACTAAAATACTGCTGCATTTTTAACTGCAGATAGGCGAGTTTATCATTTTTCTAGAGTAAGTTCAGTATATTTCAAATAAACATGCAATGGTATGGTTAATGGATGATAGACTTACAGTAGTTTGTTGTGGCCGGCTACTGGCAATGAGCCTTAGAGCTTCAGTCACATCAGGGCAATATACTGTATCTAGTAAATTAAAAATTGTTTACAGAGTGCTGGCAATCTCTTATCTATATACTGTATGACAAAGATTCTATCTATTTGCTAACTTTTCATTGATTAAAATTAAACATACTGTATTTATTGAGTGCAGTGGTTTCAAACTCATGTGCAGTATACTTACTTCAGCACGAGGCTTCACATTCACATTAAGAATGCCTGTTCGCCGCAGACGAAGAAAAATGTCTCCCAAAAAAGAATTCGGGACGCAAAAAAAAGTTCTATGTACATTCGAAAGACGCACGATGACGTGGCGACGCCATGATCACGTGATTGCAGCCTTATCACCGATGGCTAATACACCAGTGGACGGACATACAGTAAATGACTTCCTACTAGTTGTTCGAAAATTTCTCGATTTGAGATAGGAAGCACATGATTTTTTTGCACTTTCTTCTAATTATTAAATTCATCTGACTGATACTTTCCACTAGACTCTCTAGAGAGTCAAACTTGAGAAAAATCAACCACTTGAAAATCATGGCGCCATCTGTGTAGTAGACCGAGATTTTTTCGGACTACCATTTTTTACTACTGTATTTTAGTTAAATCAGTTTCAAACTCCGGGGTGTGTGCCGCAACCCAAAGTCTCGAACTCGTGTGTTTGATACTGCTAAACGAAAGATCAATTTTGTATGTGTTTTAGGGCTCTTCCACTAGAGACGTAGCAACGCATTGGCAATGGGACAAATGCCAAGGTAATGCTGACTTAAGGGCGCAAAATTACATATTTGCCAAGGGCGCCAAAAACATTGCTGCGTCTATGCTTCTACTGCGTAGTTATAATGCAGAGTCTGCACAGATACTACACCGCACTGTAACGACGATTTTCTGGTATGATTCGTAGTACAACTGCCTCCTTAATTGTGAGTACAGGCAGTGTTAGTACCCAGTGTTCCCAAGCGGCCACTTGTGTTAAAACTAACTGGGGTTGCGTTGTTTAACTTTAGTGATCAGACGAGAACTGGTGTCCAACGCAATACAGCCGCTCTGTCTTGCGTTGGATACATCGCCACTAACCCTTATCTCGCCTGTATCAGGGACGCCTATGCCAAGTACAGTGCATTTTTATCTCATTAGAAAGAACATAATGAGCGATTGGGTGGATTTATTTTTACGCAGTTAGCTAGGCAACCTAATGTTGGAACCCCAATGCCTATTAATCCTCAGCTTAGTTTTCTTCAATTTTACACCAGGGGTGAGCTTCTACACCTGGAAATTTTGCCAAACAACACGTGTATTTTCTTCCGTGTAGTAAAGGTTCATTTACGTGCCAGTGATGTCTTACGCTCTACCAGGGACCACGGGTTTTCACATCCAATATACGCTTTTTTCACAAACGGAGATCTTTTCATTTCTTTGGGACCACGGTGATTTATTTTTAATACCAATATCACAAAATTACACCACTGATAGAGGCCCGCCCCCAGTGTGTATTTCGTCGGATGAGAAGTCATGGTGTATACGAAGTCACTAGTACGTAAAAAGAACCTTTGCTGTAAAGCAACTCTTAACCCATTTTCTGCCTATGGCAGGGTCGGGTACCCATCTTGTTCCTTTAATTGGACACCTGGCTGATATATTTACGTTATGTTTCCGAACCCGGCTGCCGACCAAAGCTGCAACCCCCTACACTTATTTATCGCCAGTCTGCTGTTAGTTGGGGCACTTCACCGACGCCACAGAGCGTACTCCTAACCTGGGAATTGTGCCACATCTATCTGTTGCATAGTAGAGAGGGTTCTTTTACGTGCAAATACCATCGTACACCACACAGGACCTCGGTTTTATTTCTCATCCGAAGCAAAGCGCTCTCGGGGCGTCCCTCTTGCCCGAAAGAAGCCAACTCACCTCGATACAGTATCGAACCTTGAACCACTGACGCAATAACCCGAGCACGCTACCTTGTGCGCCACACAGGCGGGTCAAAAGAGCCCCTGCGGCATGAAGTAATATGCACAAGAGCATCAAGAGACGTTACCGAGCCCTGGAAAACATTTCTTTGAGCTTTGTGTGAGATTTTTAAGATGAAGCAATACTTTCCTACTGTAGTTAATGAGCGCATAAAAACAGATTGTGGGATGATGTCCGGGGCAGAGAATTTTACCACTTGTCGTCGGCTCTGAATATAGGTGTAGTTCGGCAAAATTTCTAGGTAAGCTCACCCCCGGCATCTGACTGGAGTGTCCCAACGAAAAAAAAAATAAACTGCCAATAAATAAGCGAAGAGATTGCCACATTAGGTTTGACAGACGGCTGGGGGAAATTGCCGTCTAACAGATCGCTCGTGTGTCCTGATTGGGCAAAATGGAAGGGCACCTGACCCTGCCATATGCGAAGAAAAATGTTAGTGATGCTGATGGTGACGCATCTTTTTAAATTCCTGAGAAAAACTCATAGAGCTTAAAGTTTTATGAGATATATCCTGCATTGCATATAAAATGCAGGAAGATGTATCTCTAATAATCTTTTCATGTCGGCTGCCTGACTCAGGCCCTTATCAACCCTCAGCTGACAGACCGAGAGAGATTAAGTGCAATACGTGATATGAGTCAAGTATAGCGACTCATCTTAGTTATTGGACAGCCTAGTGGTCAACCTTCTTCATTTTTGCACTTGAATGAGTTTCTCGTTGTGATTTGGGGGGCCTTATTGTTAAGCAGGCTTAATCCATAGAAGATAAAGGGGTCCGAGCAGAGGTCACTTAAGTTGCATTGCGTGAACCTCCCACGTCTTAATTTATTGTAAGCGTGACAAAGGCCTACCTTAGTGCATCCTAAGTATTGTTTACGGATGGTCTGAAAAGATGTCACGTACTGTATTTATACAATTGATAAGTTTTTACTTGTCATGCGGTGCAGTTGACCATTAGTGTCCAACTTCGTCTGAGTCATTCTTTCGTGTTTTAAGGCCTCTAAAGCATCGGGAATAAATATTCTTTAGGGGGGAGAGAAACAAATGAAAAATGTCGACTCTGGTGGTCCATCATAAATCAGTCTAGCTTGATTTAACGCCTTAGTCTATCTCATTATAAGGATCTTTCTCGTCCCTTTCTCCATTTCCAGTAGGGTTAATACAGTGTTGGTGATTTTTCAGCTCCCTTTTACCACCTCCCCTCTTCAAGTCCACATATTTGGAGCATATGCTACTCACTGTGAGTAGGTATTTTAATACGAAGACAGCGCAGCATGTTGTTTTTTATGGTGTTTTCTTGATTTCGTTTAACAGTAGTGTAGTATGGTGGAACGTCTGTCAAAGCACGTACGGCTTGTAGTAATGATGCTGATGATGGTGACGACGACGGATTTGAATTAATTTGATGTCCCTTACATTGCCCCCTCTCCCACATTTGCATACCCTAAAAGACATTCAATCCTGATGCATAGAGGAGGTGTTCACTTGCGGGAGAGAAAAGAGCGAGATTGGTCTACGTGTGACTTGTATACGAGGTGCTAGTGAATCCCATTATCGCGAGAGTTACGCGTCAGTAAGTTTTAGATTAATACCCAAGATAATCCCTGAAGTTTATTTCCTCGCCTTTCCTTACTTTTCTACGCAAGAGAAACTTCTCCCTCACCTCTTTAAAGGGCATCCTGAATCTTCTGTTTACTTCGATTTCCCTTAGTAGGGACAGCATGATCACTGACTTGTTTTTTTTTCTATGGGACTTTTGACTACAATTTTCCTTTTCAAAATCTAATAAGTTTTGAAACTAATAGGCTTACAATTAATTAAACGTTTAAAACAGTGTGCCCTGAGAGGATCATAGTGTGCCGCGAAAATTTTTAAAGGTTATTAATTAAATAATTTTACAAGCACAGTAAGTAGACCCGCCTCAGTGGCTCAGGAGGTAACGTGTTTGGATTGTGCGCTAGTGGTTAGTTTCTTTCGGGCGAGGTCCTGAGTGCGCAAAAAACCGGAGTGTATAAAAAAATTGCCGTCCAGCAAATTGTCCTTGTGCCCCAACACCCATGTGAACGATTATATTGTATTAAAAGTACAGCACTATACTCTTTTTGATCACCGTAATAGGGTCAAGTGTGCTGCGAGGAAAAAAAGAGGTTGAAAAATGGTTTAACGCAATATGTATTTATATTGTTAGCCATTCTGCCTTTCATATTTATTGAATATTTATTTAAGATATGAAATTAATAGTTAAGAAGCTATTATTCAGTTAGAGAAAAACGTGCGCTCATGGCTAATAAATAATTCATCGACCTATAGTTATTGAAATCATTATGGTTGATTGATTAATATGATTAGAGAATAAATTTGTTATTAAATTTTAAATAGTAATGGTCTGTTATACTTTTTGCTTGCCATCAACTTGCAATCGTTTGCCTCCAGGTAACTCTGAGATTTTTGATCGGTTCATTGGTGATTTAGGGCCCTTCAACTACCAGGTCATTAGAACCCCGTCCACTGCGTAGTTCTAATGCAGAGACTGGACAGACACTGCACTAATGCCATGATGTTTCGGTATTAGCGGCACCCAGTTTTCCCACGCGGCCACCCATGCCAGTACCAGCTGGGGTTGCGTTGCTTAACTTCAGTTATCAGACGAGAACTGGTGTGTCCAACGCAATAAGCCGCTTCCCTGTGATATGTGAGCCCAACTGATGGAAGTGGCTAACCATTACCTGATATACTGTGCTTATGGCAACTGAACGGAAAAGCGGTGCTGAGTTCATTTTTGGGTTGGCCAAATTCCTACGTACAAGGAATTATCCCAATAGTAAATAGTGCATAATAATAGTGTGAAGTGTTGGTCAGACCAGTGAGACAAAAGTCAGATAATAATAGTTTTGCTGACCAGCAATGACTAGAAAAAAGACTGGCTGCTACTGGCCGTATGTTGAAAAGGTTGGGGAGCCGTCCCTATGTACCGCTGTGAGAATTAAGTATGGTAGATAGTAAAGTGGGAAGCGGGGGCTCTAAGCAGAATTTAAAGAGTGATATAACAGCATGTGGTGCGGCTTGCGGACCTGTTAGAGGGGTAGAGTAGAGGAGCGGATATCTTCAAATCGTAGAAACAGCCCTTCCCTTTAGGGCAACCACATTTATCTTATGAGTGAGTCAAAAATATTATTGCTCCGTACTTAACATGACTCACTGGTTGTAGTCAGAGGCGGCACGAGCTTTTGTGGGGCCTTTTGTAGGAAAAATCATTTTACATTTTGTAATATAGAGGCCCGTGCGCGGGGCCGGGTTCGGCGAACGCGCTGAACCCGCCTCGCGCCGACCTTGGTTGTAGTGAATGCTTTGTGAGCTAGAGCAGAGGTTCTGAAACTATTTAGTCTGAAGGACCCCATACTGGAGCCACAAAAAGAAACTTTACACTAGAATTATGAGCATTTATTAACAAAAGTTGATATGAAGAAATGTAGTGTGAAAGCAAAAAGTATCCTATAATCGGCTCGATGTCTGAGTTTACTATGGCAGGGCTCAGGGAATGCCAGAAGTCCCACAACTCCCTCACAAGAGTGATTTGTCTCGCGTCCCGCATAAACATTGAACTGTTTCGCAGGTAAAAAATATTAACAGATTTTGACTGTAAAATAATACCGTAAAAAAAGAGACAGATGTTATTATGAAACGTATTTCTTTTTCTAATATGTATGAAGTCGATGCCATGCAGTCTATCGGTCATTTAAAATGTTTATAGTCCTGGGGTTCTCAAATTTCTCTGATTGGTTGGGCCCAGGGGCGGATCTAGGTTGTTCGGGGCCTAGGGCTTATTGAAGTTCAATAGTGTCTCATTGAAAAAAATTCAACGAATAATACTATAAATAATCATTATTATTATATTATTAATATTAACTATTTTTACTGCACGTTAAGTGCTCATTGTTGGGCCCCTTGACACTTGGGGGCCCAGGGCTTAAGCCCTATTAGTCCCTATGTAGATCCGCCCCTGGTTGGGCCTTTTCTAAATGTTGGTAATGGGACAAATGCCAAGCGCGTGAGGGACGCTTGTATAATTTAGAACGGTATTAAATTCAATGGGGGCGGCTGCGATGGACCCACTTGCACAGGGCGCCTGAAACTCACGATCCGGCCCTGTAATGTTGCCTATATAAAGTAAATTTTATTTAACTTTTTGTTTGAGAAAAATTGTAATTTTTTCACTTTTTTCCCGCGAGACCTTATTCTGCTTATTCTGAAAAACTCTGAGCTAGGGTTCATCTTTGACAGTTTCGTATGGCATCTCTTTCTCCCTGGCTCACCCCAAAGTAGTCATGACCCGACTAGGATTGAACCTACAGCTACGGTCTCATAAGTTCAATACGTTACTACCGCAGCCACCGAAGTGGGCCTTTGCAGGACATCATTATCCTTGGCGTTACGATCATTTTTCAAAATTTTGATTTTATTCTACGTTTATCTTTTCACAGAAAATTCAGCCAGGGTTCGCATTTGGCCGGCACAGCCGAAGATCTATCTCAAGCTAAAGATATTCTCAGTGAATGGCAAAAGCAAGGACTGGACCGTGTGGATCTAGTATCCTATGAAGTATTACTCTCCTATCCTGATCCGAAAAACCCGAATGTAGTTAGAGTGTTCAACGAAGAAGATATTGAAATATTCCGGTCACGTGACAAGGAACTGGATGACCCAACTGTAGTTACTGCATATGGAGCTTACTCGCCATCAGGAATCATAAAGGTGAATACAGTTATTAACAGTTAATCCTAGGGCTCTAGACCAGTGGCGAGTCGACGGGGGGGAGGCTATTGGACCCAAGCTCGCTCTTCTCCCTCATGAAAGTAATTGTCATTTTCTATTTGGGAGATGGATAGCTAGCTATGATACTAATCAAGTGACTCCTCTTCTGAGCTCCTGGATCCGCCACTGCTCTGGACACACCACTTCTTTTTTCAATAGCTGATTTGATTTCAGGGCGAAATGGTTTATTGCAACTTTGGACTCATGAACGACTTCACTTTTCTAACAGACAAGTTGAAGCTGAACTTGACTGGGAAGATTATCTTGATGAAAATGGGAATGTTACCCCTTGGAGAACAGGTACATTTTGATGTTTTTACTAGGTCTAAGGAATTGAAATCTTTTTTTCTTCATGTAACAGTGCATGATCGATCGACACCCATCTTTTGTCCTGAATCCCCCTTCTCTCTATGATTTCATGGTATTTCAAGAGGGAATGAAGGCGTGGTATTTCAGCTCTCCACAATTGTCATCTTCCGCCCACTAGGTAATTGTCGGTGTGTTGATAACTCGATAATCACGACAGTGGAAATTGGCAATATCGAAAAGAGGGGAAAAAAGGTTTGGGAGGAAATTGAGAGAGGTCCAAGTAAAGAACCCTGGAATGGGAGAGGAAATAGATACTAGGAAAGATGAAGTTGACGGTGGTTATGGCAACCTTTATTACAAAAAGAGTGAACGCTCAGGGAATTCTAGTTGTTTGTAGAATTCTGCAATCTGAGATAACCCTTTCTTACAACGCACAATTTGTCAGACGGATTGAGTTTCTCCATCTATCTATTGGCCTCCTCTCCGCACTACCTCATGGTAGTTTTCCACCCATCCTGTCTTCTACCCATAGCTATGCTTCTGGAAGAAATTAAGTACTCTCCAGAGAACAATCCTCCTTTTCTATGATTTCAATATGGTTATCGCCTCTAAGTTCCTCTTTCTCTGATAGGTACGCTCTGCAGGCCGTTGTGTGGTACACGTGAAAATAGAAATTATAGTAATCTAGAGGATAAATAAGAAAGGAGTGAAGAGCAGGAGGTTTAAAAATTTAGATAATAGCAGAAATGGGAATGACCTGAAACGTCCCTTAGGGGATCGATTTCCCTGATCTCACTCCTCTTTGAGTAGTGAATTCAGCATGGCAACAGCTGTTCTTAAGATTTGACTTCCTCGCTCGTGGTTGAAAGGCAGGCCTGTAAACTAGCTAATGACACAAGGGCGTTTCATAAATAACATTCTCCAACAATTGGGCATTTACATCACCGTTAACGATTTCTATTGATCAAGTGGCCATGTGGTTTGCAGCTTTCTTTGGACTAATCTTAGTAGCTGAGTCCTGGAGTTCATTGTACATTTAGCCACGGACATCAAGATTTGATGTTTTTCTCCTATCCCTTATGGCGGAAGGTGCATTTGAGGTTTTCTACTTGCTCCTCCTCAACCGCATAGGACTAAAACCAATCTCGTAGTTAAAAGGTCACCAGGCTGCGATATTATCAGTGAACTGCTGCCGAAATCATCTTTCTGGCGGGAGGATTGTAATCGAAACACTGTAATTTATTCGCCCATCAATGACATTCAAGGAATTCTGTATAGATCGACAAATATTATATGTATCTTTGGAGTTAGAGGACATGGAAACTGTCCACTAAAACAGGAATTCCAGCAAGAAGTGCACAGGCTGCACACAATTTTAAGTAATTGGGAAGTCCTAAGCCAGCACTGTCCTAAGCTGTCCACCCATTTACTTTCGAAATACTGTACAGTAGGCCTACTAGTCATGAAATAAGTATTCGCATCGCAGTACTTATGGAGCTCAGGCAATGGTTTGGGGCGGCATTTTCGGGCTTTAAAATCATATAAAGACATTGACAAACACAGTAAGAAAGCAACTCCTAACCCTTTCCCCGCCTATGGCAGGTCCGCGTACCCATCTTGTCCCTCTGAATGGACACAAGGGCGATATATTGGTCATAGTTTTTCTGCAGCCGGTTGGCGACCAAAGCTGCAACCCCTAGGCTTATTTATCGTCGGTTGAGGAAATCCACCGACCGGGGGGGGGGGGGGCGAGCTCCTACACCTGGAAATTTTGCCTCATCTACTCGTTGCGTAGTAGAGATGGTTCTTTTAGGTGCAAGTGACATCGTACACCAACACGGGACCTCGGCTTTACTCTTTACTTCTTACCTGAAAGAAGGCGCACTCGCGACCTCTCTCGCCCGAAAGAAGCCAATCCACCTCGGTCCAGTATCGAACCTAGAATTACTGACCCAGCTGCCGAGTGTTCTAACCACTATGCCACCGAGGCGGATTGACAGACATACTAAGCATTATAATAATAAAAGAAGTTTAAAATATCACTTTGCGAAAAACAGGGTACGTGCATTTGGATAAAGCGATAAACATGGTACGATATAGCATCACCATTATCGTAATGCCCTTATCCCGCCTGTGGCAGGGTTAGATCTGCTGGTTCTGGTCCTTTACTCCTGCCTATCATCCACCAGGTTCCCATCTACCCCACACACTAGGTACGATATAGCATAAACTGTTAAATTAACTTAGCAATTTGTATTTCTGACAATTTTCAGACTCGGAGTAAACGACGAAATCGACAAACAATTGCCAGAAAACAAAAGCGATGCAATATCGTTACATTCGTCGTTTATATTAACTTAACGTCCTTGGAACTATGACTTTGTTTATTTAGATCTTATATCCCATAGTTGCTCATCGCTTCATTTTTCAGTCATCTTAGCAAAGGGAAATTCCAAAGTAATGAATAACGTATCACGGGCTGCCAGTTTTTGCATACGGGTCCGGTTGCATGTTATTTTAGTGTAAGAGGCGGTATAAGAGCATGATGATGATGCAAAAGCACTGCACACACCTAAAAAAAAGCGAAACGCTAGGGACGGCCCAGAGGCGAAGGGGGACAGATGTCTTCGGGCGCAGAAGACAGGGAGTGCAAAAATGCGGTTCGCATTAAGTTTAGAGGACGCCAGAGGACACAGATTTCGGTCTTTGTCCCCGGGCGCAGAATACCCTCGGAACGCCACTGGGACGGCCCCGTCCCATCATTCTATGCAGAAAATGTAGCTGATAGTAATGTAGGTTCTGCACTCGTAGCCGTCTTCATGTCACAAGGTTATTCCTAAGAGTACTGTTTACAGTTTACCCTTGTTATTTCGATACGAATGGGACAAATTTGTATTTGACAGCCATAGGCGTAAAAACGATTAAGAATCATGATGATGACGATGATGTTGTACCCGGTAAAAGTGTAGTTTAACCCAAGGAATTATTTCGTCATTCGTAGCAGATGAAATGAGGCGCTTCGGTCAGTATAACTTCGTCATATACTCGTTCCAGGGCCAAGAACTTAAAGGTAAAGAACTTCATGACTTTATTTAATGAATATCTTTTTCGTTATTTCAACTGGAAGCTTCCGATTTATTTAATGATTTCGAGTCATGAATTTATTTCTCGTTATTTTAACTGGAAGCTTTCGATTGCATAAATTGAAAGCTTCCAATTAAAATAACGAGAAAGATATTCATTAAATAAATTTATGAAGTTCTTTACCTTGATTTCAACACGCCTAATATTTCGCGAATCACTTTCGTTATGTTCAAACGATTTAAAAACAATAGCATGTGCAGCAAGCCCTGGAACGAGTATTTTGACGACGTTATACCGACCGAAGCGCCACATTTCATCTGCTACGAATGACGAAATAATTCCTTGGGTTAAACTACACTTTTACCGTTGTACCCTAAATTAAATATGAATAATAATGTACAGTAACCATTAGACCCGCCTCGGAGGCGCAGTGGGTGGGAGCGGCAAATTGCATTGGACACACCAGTTCTCGTCTGATCACTGAAATTAAGCAACGCAACCCCAGTAATACTCACATGGGTGGCTGATTGGGAAAACGGGGTACCGCTAGTATCTAAAAATCGTCGCATTAGTTTAGTGCAGTGTTTTTCAACCTTTTTATTGGAACGGAACCCTTTGGAACATTTAGACCTTTCGCGGAACCCCATACAGTAACAGAAAAAAGCATTAATTGATACAGGTGTGTGTTTTAGCATAAGGAGTTGAATTCATGGCCTAATGTTTGAGAGAGACACCCGAAGTTCATCTTCGACAGATAACAGTCGTTCCCGTTTGTTGTGTTTTCGTTGTTATTTTCATATTTTATCTCTCCATTGGCGGAACCCTTGGGCGGATCTCGAGGAACCCTTATGTTCCGCAGAACCCCGGTTGAAAAACACTGGCCTAGTGTCTGTGCAGCCTCTGCATCAGAACTACACAGTGGACGGGGCGCTAATGACCTTGTAGTTGAAGGGCCTTAAAATACCAACAAGCAAAGCGCAGTGGGTAGCGCGCTCGATAACTCCGTCAGTAGTTCTAGGTTCGATACTTGATCGAGATGGGTTGGCTTCTTTCGGGCCAGAAAGAGCCCTTGAGTGCGCCTTCTTTCGGATGAGAAGTGAAACCGAGGAACCGTGGGGTGTACGATGGCATTTGCACGTCAAAGAACCCTCTCTACCATGCAACGGGTAGATGAGGCAAAATTTCCAGGTGTAGGAGCTCGCCCCTGGTGTCGGTGGAATGCCCCAACGAACAGTAGACCGACGATCAGTCCCGTAACGAGGGTATGAAGCGCCTGTCGCAAATGTCTAACTTGCTCCTCTCCGTAACCCAATAATGACAAAAAAAATTAAAAATGTTAATATAAAAAGTTAAAGTTTACTAACTGCGATTTGGCAGTCGGTGTTGATTCATGTAGACTAGCATAGTCAAATAAAATGAAAACGAAGTGCAATTCTCAACCGGGTCGGTATCCTTTGTTTTGCGCCCCAAACACAGTTGCGCCTATGGCGGGGGGCCCTTTTTTCGCCACGCCCTCATTACGACACTGCCGACGATAAATAAGCATAGGGATTGCAGCTTTGGTCGGCAACCGGCTGTGTAAAAACTGTCCAATATATTGCTTTTGTGTCCATTCAGAAGGACAAGATGAGTACTAGACCCTGCCATAGGAGGGAAAAGGGTTAGGAGTTGCTTTAATGTACAGTAATTTATGAAATGATACCGATTCTACCATCTGAATAGCCGTAGCATCGTACGTGGATACACTGTACACACGTTGCATAACCTCCAAATCGACTTTGAAGGGGCAAAATTTTCTGTGTCGAAAATGTACACTGGTGGACGTGAGATGATAAATACATGTATAGTCTGTACATCCTGCGGGGGTTATACAGCCCGCCACTCCCCAAACGATATATGGTGTTGGATGTGACCCAAGGCTCGAAGTAGGAGAGATGAAAGTGGATACAGACAAGTGGGATTTTACGTAGCCGTAAGGTACCAGTGAGATTAAAGAGAGAGTTTTATAGGGCATTGGTTAGGTCAGCCATGCAATATTGGTCGGTGTTGTGCAGTACAAAGAAACCATGCACAGTATTAGGCGTACGTAGTTTAAGAGTGTGAAACATTGCGGAAAATGGGCAAAAATAGACTGAGGTGGTATGGGCATGTTAGGTGAAGAGAGGAGGAGGAGAAGCTGGTTATGCCCATCACAGGTGTGTAAGTTTTCGAAAGCAGTCAGGGTAGAGGAAGGCCGAAGCAGACGTGGGGGGAGGTTTTGCGGCAGGATATGGAGGTATTAGAATGGATTGGGGCCTGGTGGCAGGTAAGAAGGAGTAGAGAGCTCGACTCTGCCATAGGTTGGCAAGGATGTGTTGATCATGGTATGGGCATGTTGTGAGAAGCTGTGGGGTAGATAAAGCTTTTGCCGCCCATTGACGTCGCTAGAGCTCTTTCACCCCTCGGTTTAGGCTGTAAATCAATTGCTTTGCCGTGCGTGTTGCTGTTTAATATAAATGACCGCCCCCTTCCCAGCTACGCCACTGGTGGAAAGAGGTCATGTCCATCATAAGGCAAGACAAACATGCAGCAGGTTGTATGATGGGACATACAATGTAACCTCGCTTAACGAGCATAATTTGTTCCCGAATCTCACTCGTAATGTGAAACACATTTTTTTTTCCATAGGAATCGATGTAAAATGGGATAATGCGCTCCATCATCATCATGCCCTGTTCCCGCCTATCCCCCACCAGGTCCACGTCCACCCCATAATGGACTCCATTGCAAAATAAAATAATCCTTGTTAAAGAATAGTGCAAACCGTTGATGTAGACCAATTGTATGTGCATGCCAGGTCAGCTACTCTCACACCCGTTTCTTTACCTCTCAATGATTTGGCATTAGACTTCTATTGTGCTGCATTTTCTTTAGGGACAAATGTGTAAGCATGCTTAAACTTTTCACTAAAAATATACAATAAAGTGTCTTAATGCAACTTTCACTTCTTTTACATGCAAATGCCATCGTACACCACACGGGCAGGCCCGGGTCGTGAGTTTCAGGCGCCTTAGGCAATTGGGTCCACCGCCGCCCTCCCATTAAATTTCATGCAGTTCAGAATTGTCCGAGCGCCCATCACGCCCTTTGCATTTGTCCCATTGTCAATGCATTGCTATGGCTCTGCAACAAGGCGCCTGAATAAAACCAATATTTAGAAAAGGCCCACCAGTTAGACAAATTTGGGGAAACACCAGGACTATGAACATTTTAAATTACGGATAGACTGCAAAAATGTGGAACGCTTCACGATTTTGCGTGTCATCGTTGCGCAGGGGTATTAAACCCGCCGCGGTGGCGTAGTGGTTATCACGCTCGGCAACTACGTCAGTAGTTCTAGGGTCGATACTGGACCGAGGTGGGTTGGCGTCTTTCGGGTGAGAGAGAGAGGCCGCGAGTGTGCCTTCTTTCGGATGAGAAATAAAACCGAGGTCCCGTGTTGGTGTACGATGTCACCTGCACGTAAAAGAATACTCTCTACTATGAAACGGGTAGATGAGGCAAAATTTCCAGGTGTAGGAGCTCGCCCCCTGGTGTCTGTAGAATTCCCCAACGAACACTAAACTTACGATAAATAAGAGTAGGGGTTGTAGCTTAGGCCGGCAACCGGCTGCAGAAAAACTATGACCAATATATCGCCTTGTGTCCATTCAGAGGGACAAGTTAGGTACCCGACCCTGCCTAGGCCGGAAAAGGGTTAGGAGTTGCTTGCTTCCTAGCGCAGGGGTATAAGGTATGTAGGCCTACTGCCGGTATATGTATGTCTCTGGTCACTAGTATGTATGTCTCTGGTCACTAGTTCTGCGAAACATCGCTCGTTAAGGGAGTCATTTTTTTTTTACATTTTGTTTTGCTCGTCATGCGAATTGATCGTTATGAGAGGTGCTCGTTAAGCGAGGGTTCACTGTAATACTGTTTGGGGCGGACGAGGATCTAGCTGGGGATAGCAGGGATTGGAGGACCGGAACTCAAACCAAGTCCTGCGTAGACGGATGAGGGTATGACGATAATGACTATTAATTAAATATATGAAAATGGCCTACCTACACTTGGCATACTGCGCTTCCGGCCGTTGTTGCAGCCTGACATTAAACCGGAAACAATAACCCACGCCAGCCTACGTACAACCATCATCCACATCAAGTAGTCGACTGCAGAAAATGAAACCGGAATTGGTCATGAGATTCGGCACACCAACTCGCAATTCTAATGCTGGCATGACTACTACGTAGTAAGACATCCGTGACAACAACCCCATGATGAAAGGGAAGGAACCCATCAAGGGAAAGAGACAGCAGGATGTATAGATACATTTAGGAGCTAGAGTAATCGATTGGCTACCATTATTAACTGCATACAGATATCATTCTAGTCACGAAGGGAAGAAGCCTTTAAGCCTAGCTTCTGGCCGCCTTCCCTTTCTGATCGAAGGGAGATACTTTATTCCCTTAAGGGGCGTAGTGATCGGGCAATATCAGTTGATGTGGGATACGGCAGCTGTCAGTGAGAAGAATGTCATGAGAAAGATGACAAGAGGGAAACTGACATCCGGCAGGGATTCAACTAAGACCTTAAAGATACGGGATTAGAATAGATGGGAAACCCACCAAAAACTCTCCCTCCAAATGCATTCGGAGGCAGAGGAAATATCGTGTGGTGACGTGGACATTTCTTTCGTTTACTTCGTGCCAATAATGAGTTAAGTGAAGTGTTCCTGAATTGACCGACGATGTTGAAGCAGTTTACCCTAATGTTCTGGGAGAGGACAGCTAAAGGGCATTTCACTACTTCTGAGCTAGATTTGTTTAATGCTACTTTGTTGGCTGATTGGTTTACTATAGATTTATCTAACGGGACTCCAACTCATGAAGCTACTTTATGGTGACAAGGAACGAGCTGTTAGACCAGAAAATATTGTCCTGTTTAATTCCTTTTTTTGACGCCCAGATGTCATGCCACACGAAGGTTTAATTTCGAAAGAAACTACTATCTTTATCTGTCTGAATCTGAGCCCTAGGATCCACGTGGGAGAGGACACACGTGGCTATCTCCAAGCCTTGGTAACTCATTGGCATTGCGCCTATCTATAGAGCATATGACATCAATATCGATCGTGGCAAAAGGTGGGTTGTTTATCAAATACGTTTCAGAATGCTTCATATGAACCTTCCTTTACATGGAACCCTCTTTGATGCTTTGATGGCGCAGAGGCAGCGTGTTGCCTCATGTTGTTTGCTGGCGTTTTAGGGTCCTTCAACTACAAAGGACATTAGAGCCCCTCCACAGCAGTTCTTATGCAGAGACTGCACAGGCACTACACTAATGCGACGAATTTTGAGTATTAGCAGTACACAGTTTTCCCAAGCGGCCACCCATGTCATTACTAGCTGGGGTTGCGTTGCTTAACTTCAGTGATCAGACGAGAACTGGTGTGTCCAACGCAATTCGCCGCTCCCTTATTGACTCATACAGGTTCGATCCTGGGTTTCTCTCGGGCGAGAGAGAACCTGGTGTAGAAACTCATCCCCTGGCATCGGTAAATTACGTTTCAGCATATAAATCCGTCACGTGGAAGAAAAAACCTGTGATTATTTTGCACGTCATCCACACACAAATCAGCTGTCCTTACGCATCAAGGGGGTCTCCTTTTTTTTTGTCAAACCACTTTCTCATCTACGGCAGGTTCCGGTGCTCATAAAGTAGGAGCAGAAATGGACATCTAATCATGAAGTGATATTTTGTCTGGATAGAGGAACAAACCAACGAAATCCCAAGTGTGGGATAACGCTATGGGTAACGGGGAATTGGTTGCTCGTGTCATTGTTGTGGCCTACAGTAATTTACAATCGTTCCATGTACCGCGTTGTTGAACTCCGGTATTGACCCACGTTCTTCGTCATTATTAAGGGGCATAAAATAAAGGTTGATTTTTAAAACCCTTGAGTTGTGATAAAGGGAAGAGAGAGTTTGATTACGAGTGTAGCTTTTCTTTCTAATAAACTAATTTGTGGTTAAGGCATGTAACATGTTCCAGTTCATCCAAGTTGGGGTATCTAAACTTTTCTCATTTGATATCCAGGTGCGGAACGCGGAACTTCATAATGCTTCCGGAGTTTTGTTATATCCTGATCCACACGATTTCATCCCTCCCAGTTATCGCAGTTTAGTATATCCTTCAACTCGATGGCTTCCTGGTACAGCTATTCCAAGAGGAACAGTAACTGTACCACCAGATGGAGATCCTCTTACTCCTGGATACCCATCCACAGGTAATAAAGGATGAGATAAGTAGAAATTTGGTAGAAGTCAAAGATGAAATCTAATAAAGACAGATCGATGTTTTTAGATTTCACAGACTTATTTATATTTTTTTCAGAATTTGCCTTCAGGATTCCATTAGAAGAGGCAGCTGGTTTACCACGAGTTCCAGTGCACATAATCGCCTATGCTGATGCCTTTTCCCTCGTTAGGTAATTTTGTTGTTGAACAATGGAGTAATCGATTTACTCTCATTTCTCTTGATTTGCACATCCTGACAAATAGATTGATTGATTACCGGGTTAGTAAACGCCATCGTTATGGATGCCAGGTTGTTAGGTCTTTAATGTGGGAATTTCTCCAACGTGAACATTTTTTCTGCAGTAGGAGCTGTCGAAATTTTTCCCACCATACAAAAATATTACTTTCAGTGACTACAGAAATATACTTCAGGTTTCTAACAAGCATCGAATCTTCTCCAATAATTGATTTTTACAAGTTGTGCACACTACTACTGCACAGTACTTTTCAGCCCCCCCCCCCCCTAGGTGTAGTGCGGAAATCATGCAGCACAAAACATGTGATATTTTTTTAATAAAACTTGTAGTAACTGGTCCGCCTACATCCTCCAATCTGATATTGCCAGGGCTTGTTACGAGCCTAGTCGTAGAAGATCAGTGACGTAAATGTGTTAGGGACCAAGGGGAGGCGTCCCCACAGAATTATGTTCATGGGAACCACTCGTGGTTTGTTCCCCCAGTTAGTAGTTGTCAAACATGTTAGTAGAGATTATTGCTTCTGTTCCCAAATTTTTTTCCCATAGGCGCTCACGTCGTACTGTACTGTATAGTAATGTGTGACCTCACACTCATGAGGTCATGGCGCAGCAGATTTTTCATGCTCCCAGCAGGCAAATTCAGTAGCGTTAGACAGTAGGCCCTACTACCTGGCCCAGCCACTCATCATTGTCTATTGAAACAAGGGATTTGGATTCCTGTCGCATCCACCTATAGCGCGTGTGAAAAACTACAACAAAGCATCGCTGTGCGACAGGCCAGGGTTGCAGTGGCCCAACTCTAAAGTATTAGGAACCAAAGGGATGCGTTCCCCTGAATTAGGGGCCACTCATAGATGCCCTCCTTTTAGTGCCGGATTTAGATATTGAGAGGCCCCTAGGCTTTTTCAATTTTGAGGCCCCTATCGATCGCTTTTAAGGCCCTTAAGTTTTGAAGCCCACTAAATGTTGAGGGCCTAAGCTTTAGCCTAGTGGTAAACCTGGCACTACCTCCTTACAGAAATTTTGAAGATTGACGCCTATACTGAAGATGATTTACTGCTTCATGGCAAGTAATACGTACTTGAGAGTTTGAACAGCCTTTTTCGTGCATTTCCAGAAGCTGAAAGAGCCTTCTTCATAAGTCAAAGCTTGTCTCTCGAGATCAAAGTTGACAAGTTCGCCCCTGGTGAAGGCTAGTGGTTTAGTCGTAGGTGGGGTATATAGTAAGAGCTGTAGATGCGCGATGTCACCCGTCCCTTCATCGAGACCCAGTATCTATATTATATTGCGGGAGGCATCTTTTGGTCAGTGTTTCACCTGAATTTCCTAATAAGTCCAGCCTTTAACTTAGGACCTTGTGGTACCAGCGGTGTTATTCTTTCTGAAAATAAAAAAAAAATCACCTTGTGTGTCCTAGAAATACCTGACATCACACATTATAATTCTTATTCCTAGTGATTGAGTCAATCTTGAAAGGCATATAATTAGTGAACGTAGAATTTAATTTCTGTTTATTAAAGGGTGATGTTATTTTTTCTAAATAGATATGCTTGGTTATTTTGAGATAATAATATAATCATGATGTGGTATACAGTCTCTTAGGAGGAAGAGAGGCCCCTCCACCATGGCAAGGAGGATTTAATGTTTCTTACAACGTTGGACCTGGATTTCTGAAAAAGAACTGGTGAGGTTACCTGTTAACATAACAGTCACTCAAACTTCTTATAATGGGTATAACTAAACGAGTGTATTGTTACACAGGACGTTGCAGATGGAAGTTGGAACCAGAAATGCCTTACGTCGTATTCACAATGTAATTGGCCTCATCCGCGGAAAGATGGAGCCAGGTTCTGTACAGATTCTTAGAAGACCACTGATTGCAAGAACTTTGTCACTGATAAATTTATATTGTTGTTTGGTGGTCAGATCGGTACGTATTAGTTGGGAATCACCGTGATGCATGGATTTATGGAGCTGCAGATCCTGGATCTGGAACATCGGTTCTCCTTGAACTCACTCGCGTCTTTGGGCAAATTCTTCGTCAAGGTATGCGAGAGTTGTGTGGACGTTGATGCTATTCTCATCCTTGAGTTGTTTTTCTATAGTTATGTTATTGACAGGCTGGAGACCAAAACGAACCCTGGTATTTTGTAGTTGGGGTGCAGAAGAGTTCAATCGTATTGGTTCCACTGAGTGGCTTGAGGTAAATTTTCAATTCCAAATTTGTCCCAGGAGTCCATTGCGTCTATTTATTTTGTCGCTCAATTGATGAAATGTAGGAACACATCAAGGTGCTGCAAGAAAGAGCTGTGGCTTATATTAACGTTGACATGGTAGTAACAGGTATTAATTTCTGATAGAAAAGATCCTACAGGCCCCTACCAAGATTCAAAATCTTTTACCAATTACTTATTTTCAATTTGGTACAGGAAATCATTCATTGGCAGTATCTGCATCGCCACTTTTATACCAAGCTGTTTTTGACGCCACCCAAAAGGTTCTTTAATGTCGGATTCTTTTGTCGGCCTCAGCTTAGTAAATTCTTACAGGACTAATCCCTGTGTTATAGGTTCCAAATCCCGATCCATATGAAATGGACTGTGGTCGAACGACATTATATGGAACCTGGGTTAAGTCGTATCCAAATACTCGCAATTCCACAGGTTATTTGCTAAAGACTTTGTTGCACAATAAAGGGAGTTCTGAAAAGGACCCTGTTTTGGGATCTGTATTTCTGCAGGACGTTTTCCAGAATGTCCGACCTCGGTATGCATTATTTGTGTTGATATTTAAACTTTTTCATATCCCTAAAGAAACTAACTAACTGTTAGCTGTCTTTTTGTAGAATTCAAAAACTCCACAGCAATGCTGATTATGCTGCCTTTTTCAACAGGGCAGGAATTCCATCTTTGGATCTGTCCTATAGGCACATATATGTATGAATATTAAATAAGTACATCTGAATTATTACCAACTGGTTGATGTCTTTTTTGTTTTGATTTCTACAGCCTGTCCCTTACCCATTGTACCATACTGCATTTGACAACTTCCAGACAGTTGAGACCTTTGTAGATCCAACGTTCAAGGTGACCATTTAGTGGAATATAGATCCAATAAAAGAACTCCCCAAAATTTATCACAACTCATTTATAATATGACTTTGGTTCAAACTATTGTAGTATCACCAAGCAGTTTGCCAGACTTTGGGTGAACTTGTGAGAGATCTCTCCGATTCAGTCTTTTTGCCATTTAATGTTATCTACTATGCGCAAGTCATGAAAGACTTACTACAGTCCTTGCATTTGCACTTTGATTTGATGCCACAACTGAGGAATAATCCGAATGAGTACAAAGTTGAGATCCGTAAGACTTTCCGTTTCCTACTAACGGTAATGTATGTGTTTCTGTTGATTTATTTTGAATGTCTTTAAAGAATGGCTTGACTCCGCAGTGGACAATTTCTCGAGGGCTGCATTGGATTTTCACCTACGACAAGAAAGGGTGGATACAAATAAGTAAGAAAGGTTGCTGCTGATTAAGAACATTATTAAGGTAGAAAAGTTGACAATACTTATTTCTTCCAACTCAGTCCATTTGAAGTACGCCAAATAAATGACCAGTTGATGCTTCTGGAAAGAGCTTTTCTGAACCGAGAAGGTTTGCCAGGTCAACCATTCGATAAGTAAGTGTCATTTTAAGATGTTTTATTTTTGAGAATCGCTTAAGTTATTATATGATATGTTCTGCACATCAGACACGTTGTTCTCGGGCCTGTTAGCGCTCACACGTTTGGAGATGACAGCTTCCCAGGTCTGGTACATCTTCTGGCAAATATGGCCTCTGCTGATCCCAAGCAAATATGGAGCAAACTACGACGTCATTTAAGTGTCATTGTATTTTCTATTCAAGCAGCAACTGGGACCCTTGCTGAAGTATCTTGATCACGATGGGACTCTTGCACACAAATACCCATCATTACCTCATTGTTATTGCAGTCATATGTGCAATAATAGCTAGTCGAGAAGGTCACTTTCTCTCTTTACCTATTGACTAGGAAAGACCACTGACACTTTTCTCGATTTATTTTAATACTCCCGTAAACTCCAGTTAATTATCAGCGGTTGTTCTTGTTAAGTAACGTCTTTATGTCGTTGAGTCCACTAATGGATCTCTTTCTTGTTATAAAGAACGTCGTGGATATATATACTGTAGAGTTATATGTCACCAGAGCAGAGGACCAACGTCGAGAGGGGGAAAAGATTTCCTTAGGTCAACAACCTTTTAGGAGCACTGGCATTAATTTCCTCTTAGTGAAAATAACGAATAATCGGTGGGCGCACTTGCAGGGGTAAGCGTTGATAACTTGCTATCCAATTTTCACTTTTTCACTCCAAAGAAGCCCAAAACGTCAGCCAGAATGGATTCCATAGTCACAGACTCAAGAGTCAATTATTCGATCAATAAATCACCAAAATAAGTATACGTTTCCCAAAACTAAGAGCTAGTTATCATATAAAATGCCAGTGAAAATAAAAAAATTGTATTGCTGTTAAAAAGATCTACGTATTCAATTTTTTTCTCCTGGCACCTTTGATACCACAGTAGTATATGCTTGTAATCCTTCTACTATGGACATATGCCACCTGAGAATTCGTCGCTACAGCTTTAAGTCTCTCCGGAGCCGCTCGGTTGAATCCGTTTTTAGGCCATTTTTGGGATGCCAGACGGCGAACCCCCAGACTTAATCTCTTCTTACGACATAAACATACAGTGGGTCTTTCATATTATAACCCGGGACCAACGCTGGGATCGTCAAAAATTTCAAGCAGAAAATGCAGTTGGTAACATTTCTAAATTCCAATAAGTAAAGGTCATTTTTATTCATGGACCAACAATCTCACTATCTTGTGAGTTTACCAGACACACCACCTAAAGGTATCTGTATATAGTGGCTTGCCACTTCTGGCACTTATCAATTAGGAGCAACCCAAGCTCTCTAACAAAAGTATAAAATCAATGTACAAAACAATCCACAAACTAAATTAGTTAAACGAAATATTTCAAAAAAAGAATGAACTGCATTCAAAATATGTCATTCCGTTTTATCTGAAGCGATGTGACAGTGATCTGCTTCACATTTTCCCACATCCGCACTGACTGCCTGATCTCCAGTATCATCACTTTTTGTGGTAGTTAAAACCTTTGGTTGATCAGACGTTGCTGGTTCTACGGCAGCAGCATTTGGATTGCAAATTGCTTCCTGAGGCGCCGTCTGCTGATTGTCGATTACTTCTGAAGACTGATCTAGTGCTGCAAGATCTTCGACTCTCTCCAATCTGTCTGGTGTACTTGCATGACATTCATCATTCAAATGGCTGTGATTGGGCTTCTCCAATGTATTGTGCTTTATATCAGGTTCCCCAACATTCGTAAACTCGACGCCATGCGGATTCTGTTCACAATTACCACCGAGGTTTGAAGACTGACAAGAAATGTTCTCAGAATCTGTCAATGGTGGTAATGTCCGACTCATTGCAGTCAGACCTTCCTCATCTGATTTATTTAAAGTCAGAACCCTGGAACTTTCGTCACTATCGTCCCTTTCCGACGTATTCCGTAAGGTAAAATCGTCAGCATCTGGACTTATCTGACAATCATTATGTGTGTCTGGCACTTGTTTCAAAGGAACATTATAATCAGTATTCTCCAACGACTCTTCACTTTGTGTAATCTCGCATCTGTTGACTTCTAGTTCTGTAGGTGCTGCCTCTAGTTCCACAGTAGGAGCCTTCAGTTGACCACTGCATTCCTCATCTGGCATGGATTGACAGTTAATGGTTGTTTCTTTGACTTGAATAATATCGGTTTCAGCATCGTCTACTTTATCAAACCTTTGCAATGGTTCACTTGCACCTTCAATCGTGCTATCCTGGGTCTGAACAGCAAGGGCAGGATTTGGTTCTCCCATTACCATCGTATACTGCAAAGGAAGACTAGAAGGTTGAGGCGTTTTTTCCCGATCTTCGTTCATTTCTATGGAACTAATATCAAGACTTTGGTGTCCATCCGCCAAACTGGATTTTTCAACAATTTCTACACCATAGTCTTCCGCCTGAGGAGTTCGTTCACGATCTTCAATATCCCTTTCGCATTGCTGTGAAACACTTTGAGAAAAAGAGTAGTTTTCCTTTTTACTTTCCGCACTTGCCAAAGAAACAGTAGAATCCGCCTTCAAGATATCATGGAGTTCTTCAGATGGATGTTGGTCTGGCTCTATTTGCTCATCAATATTCAATGCTTGGATGGGACGAGAGCTATCAGGTATGGCAATGACATTATTCGAATAGTCTTTTGTTTTTAATCTCTCATCTAATGTTTGGACATTTTCCTCGTTTCCACTTTCATACGGATTAAATGAATCTTCCAAATTCTCCTGAGATTCATTACCGCTAGTCGTTGCATCCTCCCAAGACCCTTCATCATCCCACGATTCTTCATCAGGATAATCCACGGGAGGTATTATATTTTTGGATTTCACATCCTTTTCTATGTCGGTATCAACTTCGAGATTCATCTGCAATGGTTTGAAAGCGGCTTCAGTTTGACCTTTTTGCATTTCTTCGGGACGTTGTTGTTTGTCTGTCATTGATCGCTTCAATTTCACTTGTACTTCAGTAGTCCCACTGCCAGAATCTTCCTTAAATTGCATTGCCCGAGAACTACTCTTTTCCTTACGTTTCCATTCCCTTTCATTTTTTTGATAATCATCACCTTTCCCTTTGGATGACCGTCCTCTTGTTGATGTTTCTGGTGCGTCACCCATCCGTAGACCCACTCTTCCTACTAAATTATTGCTAACGCTAATATTGATAACATCTTCTTTCATTTGGACCTGTCGATTGGATGGAGATGAAAAGCCCGTTTCCCGAGACTGATCTTTGGGACAGTGTAAATCACTCTTTTCATGGAAGCGAGCATCGGTTGATTTCTGACTCCAGTCGTTATTTGACTCCTTCCAACTAGCCCGTCCTCTTCCTACAAAAAGATTAATACTTCATCAGTTTAATAAAGAATTCTTCACTTTTCGGTATAACGTAACTAAATCTATACACCAAGAACGAATGCATATAGCATCCACGTCACGCAAAATGATGAGTTCATGGCCAACCAAAAAATTAAAATAAAAAAAACAGAACAACAAGAACTCTTGTACCTCGTCCTCTTGCACTCCACTGCGGACGTCCTCCTGAAATCTCTTTAGCGTCATCTCTTGAATTCCTGAAAAAAATCATAGTATTAACCGTTACAAGGTGGTAGTCCCAAATACGAGTTTCTTCATCTAACCGGTGTGACTTTTCTCGGTCCCATTCTCGCCTCCATTCACCACTTGCAGTCATCTGCCGGTTAATTCGGTCTTGTTCTATTCTATTCCTTTCTGACAGCCACTGTTCATATTCCCATCGTTCTCGACCCGTCATTCGCATGGACATCTCCATTTTGTTTCTTGGGGGTTGCTGTGGTCGTGCCTACAAAAATAACGTTATTAAGAAACGCATACAAATGAATAAAAAGCTGCTAGCTAACCTTTTCCTGAGCTCTTCTTTGTTGCAATGAATTTCTCACATTCTCAAAATCTTGACCACCATAATTTCCAGGATGTCGCCTGCTGCCTTGGTGTCTATCCTGCGTTGAATCATTGCCTTCTCGCAACCTGTCAGCCAAAAAACTGTACGATGGATCTGGTGGAGGTCCATCATTCTAATTCAAAGAAATATTAGCAATAAAAAACTACAACTCCAGCTTAAAGAAGTTATTTTCAATGAACAATGAGTAGTTCTCACTTCACTCAATCTCTGCTGCCGTTTTTTATCGCGGTCAGGTGCTGCGAATGCTGGAGGTACCTTATCCTCTGTCCGCTTCTGTGAGGTTCTTTGTCTCGGCCCAGGCTTTTCAGGAAGGAAACCGAGAACAGGGGTCACACCGAAGGGGACGATGGAATTGTAAAGATACTCAGGGAATCAAGGGTGACATCAAACGTACCCTATCTTCAGGAACCTTGCGGCTTGAAGTCCTTTCATGAAACAAATGGCTTTCAGCTTCTCTCTTGTCGGCTTCGACTTCCTGAACAAAACAATAATTAATTATTATTTACCAATGAAATATGATTGCCAATCTTTGTGCAATGCGCGTTCACGCTTACAATGATTGTGTCACGACTTTATTGCTAATTTGAAAGGTAGTCATTTCCTATCAATTAAATTCGGGAGGAACTTATAACTTGAAGCTAATGGGCAACTGTTAGAAAGCAAACGTAAAGACATTCTTTACGTCAACTTCTTTATCTCTATAGTGTATAACTTGAAATTCATAACGAGGAACGGCATATAACTCACTTCGTATCGCTTTCTCAAAGCTTCATTTTGTCGCCGAATGTGTTCCATTCTGAGATTCAAGCGGGCTTCTTTTTCATCTTTGCTTATCTGTTACACATACAGACTAAATTGAGTATTGCGGCAAATGCATGATAATAAGAATTTTAAAAAATTCGATACAACTCATGACATGTCAAAATGCCAACTCTTAAAACTCACTTCTTCGGAAGCCATGTTGCTCATTTGAGTCGTAGCTTCGTATAGCGAATAATCAAATGCACTCAATAACTAGAATTATAGGGTTGCTAGCCCTAAAAAAATTACGTAAAAACTGTAAAGAGTACCTTTCACCATATGCCTAAATAGGAGAGCAATTACGTACAACACAAACCCTTCGCCTAAAAAACAGATGACGCTCTAGCAGCCCAGGACCACACGCCTCCGTCTTAAATAGAGTGCAATTCCTATTGTCATTAGTACAGTAGTCTATCAATGAAAACGTAACGTGTGACGTCATGTATTCTTATTGGTGGGTTTTCACTACTCTGGCGCGAGAACGATGATTGCGCGCGAGTATGAATAGTGTCATAAGAGATTTAGACTTTAGGAACTAGTTAATATGTATTTTGAGAGTATAAAAGTTCTCATAAGTTTTATATTTGGTTGAGGAATTGAAGATTTGACTTTTATGACGTGAGTCTATTTTTGTTTCTTTCCTGAGATCTATCGGCAATCGTTATAGTATGTCAATGTAGCTGACCTAACATTGAGATACGCCAAAAGTTAACTTGAATTACACTATGTCTATTGCAACGATAATTTTTTAAAATTTTATCAGTAATTATATTTGTAGGTCATGCAGTCAAGAACAGCACATAAATGATGAAAGGTGGACATTGAATGACAATCAAAACCTTTCCCGGTTTATTTTCGATATCGGACATATTAAAAGTGGTGACGAATATTAGTATGATTAATAGTGTAGGCAAAGTCGAAACCATGAATTCTTTTGACTTATCGACAAGTACTTCTAATAAGGAAGATGATGGTTTTTCTGCCGTATCAGAAGATAATCAAGGTCTTGAAATTGGATCAGACAGTAACAATGATGCGACTACAAAATTGCCAGATTTTATTTTTAACGAAAGAATGAATCGAGAGTATCCTAAGACCAAAAATGAAGAATCAGAACACAAAAATTCAAACATACCATCTGTCGTTAAGAATAAGGACAGAATTGATACTGATAAGGAAGAAATGATAACTATTAATCCACTGTCAACTAACGAAAAGCCGGTAACTATAGAGCGTCCACGGACTCCTAAACGGAGAAGTAGAATTAGGCGGATCGAGAGTTCCAGTGATGAGGATGACGCATACACTAGCGTACAGCTACAAAATGATGAAGCAATGGATTCTTTTGATTCGCTGGTAAGTGCTTCCAATGTGGATGAAGATGACCCAGCTTTAATAAGGAAAACCAGAGTTTCTAGACTTCTGGAAGATGACGATGATGAGACTGCGAAAGTGACAGATTGCAGTTATCAAAACGAAGAAGTGAATAAGGAAGTTCCTGAAATGAGTACTGAACTTGTAGAAAAGGAAAATTCAAAAGAATTTCTCGGTGTCTCCAAGGAGGAAGATATCGGTGATGATAGTAACGAAGTGACAAACAATAGTCCAGCTTCAATTGACAAAATGTTAGTAGCAGAAGTACATAAAAGTATTTTACCTAAAAAGAGAGGTAGAAGAATTTTACTCGAGAGTTCCGGTGATGAGGATGATGATGGACCAAGTGTTCAATCACAGAAGGGCAATTGTCTTGAATCCACCGAAACAGTAATGTTTAAAAATAATTCTGCTCAAAGTGATGTCAACAAACCCGATACTCACTCAGTGGAAACCGTCCGTGACTTGAACGATTTTAAAGAAAGACTTAAGTTTATAGATGATGTGTTTGATGCAGAGGAATCAGATGAAGATGAATTAGGAAATTTTACGTCTGCGAGATGCGATGAATTACGTGATGAAGGCATGTCTTTAAATGCCATCAAGAAATCTGCAAAGCAAATAGCGGTGAGTACTAGATAGCTCAGAGTATATTCCATAATCGCAAAATATTCAACCATGAAGTTTTTAAGATAATGTTTTAAACATTAGTGAGTACCAACCATTATTTGAAACTAGATTTTTCGACCAACATAGTACGCCAGCACGAGGCCACGTCGTATCTTTCCCACCAGACTAGCTGTCATATGTTACAAAGTCTAATGCAAGTCTGGCGATTACCTCCGCCCTCTTATTTACTGAAATAGTGCATAGACAAATAGTTGTTTGAGGCAAATCTCCCGTTTATGACATTAGTGAAATTCAACGTTGGCAATGTTAAACATTCCTTTACAAATCTAAAGTAACTGTTGTTTTCTCTGTATGGCAGAGAGGGAATAAAGATCAGAATGCTCTTCCGAAGCGCCAAAGGAAGAGGACTGACTTGACTGAATTACATAGTGAGAGTCAGCGTATCGTTCGTGAGGCTCGCATCAAGCTTCCCTATCATGTGCCAGAGCAACGGACTCTAGACGACTTTCTTAACAGAAAGAAAAGCGTTCCCTTGGTATTAAAGCCAACCAAGAAAGAGACTACAAATATCCTGTAAGTACATACATTTAATTGCTAGTACTCGAATCATTAGCAAAAGAAAACTTTCATCTTTGATACGAATATTTCTTTTCAGACTGCAATACACCTCCTTCAGTTCTAAGCAAAAGAAATCTTGCTTCGTCCGAAAGCTAGACCTAGATAAGGATCAGCACACTACCACAGTCGTTGAAGAGACAGCCGCTACTGTTCTTGAAAACCAAACGGATTGCAATCAAGAAGAATCTGAATTCAGACCAGTGTGTAAAGATACACTCTCCGATCTACCTGAACTAAATAAGATTTCTACAGACATTGTTGAACAAGGGGGCGACTTAAATAATGAGAAATTACAATGTAAGGACGATAAGTTAGTGTCATTAAGTGAAGTACAATTAAATTCCGCAGTTCCCCAGCAAACTCCTTTGATAGACGGCGGTGATCATTCAGCAGACACTGCGATATTTGAAAAGTTAGATGAACTTGTAGTGACTGAGAAACGTCATGAAGCAACAAGCCACACTCCAAAAATTGTGGTTCCTTCTGACATAGTTCCAAAACTAAATGGTACCCCCAATATGGAAATCTGCTTGGAGGGCGATGATTCTCCTCGGAAAACAGGAGTTAATTCGTTAATCCATCGATTCATGATACATACTGCGCCAATGCGGGCGCATTGTGAGCCCAGTAAAGTCGAGATGAGGTAATCAAAATCTCTGCTTAAAAATAGCATTTACTTTTGTAGCAGTGTTTTGTCGTTATAGCATACTGAAAAAAGCGAAGGATTCGACTGGAGAAGAGATACTAACGACTGAGAAATTGATGGTGCCAACTGGCCAGAAACCTGATATCTTTGATGACGTGGGAACACCAGGTTTAAATCTATATGTCCCTAGTGCTTCTTGTTGAGTCGAAGTGTAACCTTTTAAATAATTATTCATAGGTGCAAAATTCACTTTGTTGAAAGACTCCCTTCGAGCGCAAATTGTCAAAAAGCGAATAGAGTCAATACGATTACTACTGTCGGAAAAGGAAAAAGCGAAGGAAATAAATGGTACATATCCTCTTCACAACAAATACCAAGAGAAACTAACTGTCAACTATCAGTTGTTGATTTACAGATGCTGAAAATTGTGATGAAGAGGAGAATGAGGAGGAAGAGATGAGCGAGACCAGTGAGTCAGAATCGGAAGAGGATGATAATGAAGAAGACTATGGTTTATTAGAAAATAAAAGGAAGCGGGTGATTATAACTACCTTTTTGATCTTAGTGATAATTTGTCGTTCAATATTTCTTAGCTCTGCTTTAAATGCCATTTAGCATTCAAATGTTTTCATTGATGATGAAGCTGAAGAAGATGACGATGGTCCTGGATCAGAAGATGACAATTCGACTTTAGGGTTGGAAATAAGTCACGAAGGTTGGCTATCTACGATTTGAGAAAGGAGTGTCTGTTTGCTATATTAACGCTATCGTTAACTTTTAGACCACATTCCCAGAGACAGATTTCCAGAGGACGACTGTCACAGTACCATTGACGTACCTCCAACGCCTCTTCCTCCAACTATCAACAAAATAACGGATGATTCTGAATGTATGTATCCGAAATTGAAAAGTGAATTCCCTGCAGGTGTTCATGAAATATTTGGACATGTAATAGGCGAGGATAATACAGCTCGGTTGAAAAATCAGAGTACAGATGGTAGTGTGGACACTAGTTTTGAGATCGTTGGTTCTCTGATTCCTGGTCATCAGCCTGGTGGTGGAATGCTACATCAGAAGTCTTCATTATCAAGCACTTCAATTGATATCGAGACGCTCCTCAAGGTAATTATTGCCGAAGTTGAATGTTCCTCAGATGTGATGTGAGACAATTATTTTATTGCTAACAATTTTTGCTAGATGCTCAATGTTTTAATTACATAACATTCTTGACACCCTGCATGCCTTACTTTTGAAACTTAATTCACTATCAAAATTTCATGTTAGCAACTAGTCACATTTGTTGTACGATTATGATTTTTGAAATTTTTTTCATACGTAGAAAACCACATCCTTACCACTGCCATTTGAAGAGTCTCAGGACTACAGAGGAATGTTAACTTCTCAGTCAGTAGACACTGCTGAAGACATACCCACGCAATTAACCCCATTACGGTTCGCGGAGGAATTTAACACGCAATCATCTATGGAGTGAGAAACTAACTTTTCGTCTTAAGAGAATGAGGAGGCGAGGAAGAATGTAGAACATGTATTTTTCTGTGATAGAATGTTCCCAAGTACTTCAGTACAAGGGACGTCTAGATTAGGAATTGACAATCCAGAAGTGTCCACTCAAGAAAACATGGCTGAGCTCTACAATCTTTGCTCTGGCACCTGGTCAAGTTAGTATTTTAAGGCTTTTCTTTTACTATTTCTTGCGTTTGTTTCATGTTGCCCTCTTACAGTGAGAGATCACGCCAACAAGGGCATTGAAGATTTGTGCGATCCTCCTACACAAACTGATACTCAGAGAAATATGGATGAGCTTCTAGATCTGTGCTCTGGACAGTTCCCAGGTATTCGAATATTAGTGAAGTAAGTCGATTATGCTGTGTCTTTATTTGAACGATTCTGATAAATATTTTAGATTCCCATTCCGTCATTGCAAGAGTTTCACGTGTGGAGGAAGAACGTGCATTCCAATCATTCCCGCATTTCAATGAGTAAGTGTTCAACGGTTTATTTTTTTATTTCGTTCGCTTATGAGTTAACTTCATAAATGGCAATCACATCAGGATACATAAGTCAAAACTGTCAGATGATGAACTCAGTGTGTCATCTTTTAAAATGGACATTACACGCCGGGGTAAAAGGACGAGGCTGGTTATGTCAGATGATTCAGATAATGACAATGAAACGGATGTGGATAAGGACATAGATTTAGAAGTTGAGGAAGATGTCAAGAATGTTAACATGCAAAAAAAGTTCGTAAACATTTTTTTAATTTCATTTTTAAACTTTCGTTTCCCTGAATTCGCTATGTAGTAATGCTAGGCGGTTTCCTTAACCTTAGTTTAATAAGTCCATTTGGAATTTAGTTCCTCCAAAGGGTGCGTTGATGTTTAATGAAAGTCAAATTAACCCCATGTTTTCTTTCAGGCGGGTTCTTGAATATTTTGAAGATGAAGCAGAATTATCTGGTAGCGATGCTTCAAGCGATGAGGATGAAGACTTGGGAGAAGACGACGACGTTTTGGAAGAGGAACTTGGCGATTTGGAAGAATATTCTGAAGATGAAATTAAAGACCAAGTTGGCCGGGTGCACATGTATGTTTTCAACCTCCAAATATTTCAGTCATCCATGCAGAATCATCGCAACGTTTTAATGATATTTCAGGAAAATGATGATGGATGATGATCAGAGGCGACTTAGGTTATTCAAAGAAATGTATCTTGAGGATGGTGATTTGCATAGTGATGGTCAGGGAAGAATAAGGAAGTTCCGCTGGCGGAATATTGGTTAGTGTTTAATTGGGGAATGATAAATCCTTTAAAGATACTTGACGAAAATAATATTGTTATTACAGGAAAAGATGAGGAAAATGGTGAAGTCCGAGAGTCGGATAGTGAAGCCGAGGAAACTGAGACCACCGAAGCTATAGAATTTCGCGTAAAAAGACACGAGAGGGAGAAATGGTTAAGTGAGCAGCATGTAAGCCACTCATTGATTTGGATAAAGGTGAAGGTCTTTAGAGAAATTGTTAGTCAACACATTTTTTAATCCTTAATTAAAGCGTACTTTAGAAAATGAGATGGATGATGATATGAAATTCACAAATGTCAAAAAGAAAATTCTGATGCAACGATGGAACAGTATGGATTCAACGAATAGCTCAAATAACCCGGTTCATTCTGACAGTGCAAGGAGAATTGTACGTTTTGTTTTCTAAATTTGGAAACACTGGATGATGGTGTACTCACACCGTTAAATCATTGTCATCGTGATGTGTTTTATTGGCAATTCTTATTTTATATAGGCGTTCAGAGGCTCTTTCTTAACTAGAAGTAAAGAAACTCTTGCAAAGATAGCGAGGTTGACAAAAGGATTAGAATCAGAGAATTCTAATGGGCCTCGAAACTCTAGAAATTTTGTATTTGCTGCCGTATCTCCAGAGAAGGTGGATGAACCACCAGCTGTGAGTTGCGTAATGGAAATTCGTAAATTATTACTTCTAGCGAAATAAATATGACGTGTGTTGCTTTCTTTTTATAGAAGATGCGGCGAATGTCTAGTAACCCTTCAGGCACAACAAAAAAACCGGCGCTTGCCAAACGACTGTCGCTTCCTTGTCAAGGTTTTGGAGACGGCAGTATTTTCAACTTGTTTTAGACTCGTCGTCGACAGTATTTTCACGCCTCCAATAAGTGAATGTAGTGGCTCAAATGTGTTAATAATTGCGATGGATTTACGTTAAATGTTATAAGGTGGTTGTGCTGGTCGTCGTCAAGTTGGGATGCTGCGTTCTTCAGCGACTACGCATGCGTCAGTGGTTTTTATCCGCAATTTCAAAATAAAAACCTCTCACTCGAAAACGTTTTGGATAAAGATGCAGCTACTCAAGTGGGATTCACTAATGTGAAGAATTTGTGCGCGTTTTAAGCTATAGTGAATCTTGAAATGAACAATTTTATGTGGAAGTCAATTTTATGTAGTACGCTACTGTCAGACATTCCATGGCATGTAAGGTTCAAGATATCTATGCAGCATTTTTTTTGTGACATACAGGTTGCGAGAGGTAAGGATACAAAAATGTGCAATTCTCGTAACCTTTCTAATTTGTTAATTTAGTTACTGATGCGATTTAAAATGTGTTCATATTTTGATAAGTGATCATCGTAGAAGTTCAATAAATATCCCGTTAGGTGGCACTTCAGTCATCGACATAAAATTCTCGATGCCAGTGGTTATAAGGAGGTTGGGGTGTAAGTAGAATTATTTAACATTCCAGGTAAAGAATCGATTGTACCCATGTTATACAGGGATATGTAAACAGCTCTCGTCGGTATTAAGTTTAGAATCGACGAATATTTCATTAGTGTTGTCAAGTTCTTTGGTTGTTGCGTGATTGGGCCATTTTCATGTTTGCGGACAATGGATCCCTTTGTCACGTTTACTTGTTACAATTACACGAACAGTTCATCTTTGATTCGAGCGTTAAAAGAGTGGTCGATAGGAGGATAGGCTCATTTCACTGAAATTGGAGATGAACTTGAAAAAAAAGAATCAATATTGACATTTACAAGAAGGAACTAGGGCGTTATAACGACTATAGTGATCCCCTGGTAACCTTCAACGGTTTAACATTTTTAGAATTTTTCAGTTAGTAATTCTACCCGCCGAATCTACTGTATATATATATTGGTTAATGATAAATACAATAAAAACATTAACTAGAGTTTAATATTTAAAGAAAGATTCGTTTAAATGATAAAGGAGTAAGCCTTGACCTAAAATCCTTTTCTCCATTTTCTTATCAATAAAATAAGAAACTGGTCGAAATTGAAATTTCAAGCTTTTAAAGAGGAAAGAACAGCTTCTACATATTGTGGGCTGTAATCGTTTCTGATTTCATTAATAATTAGGGACATACATATCTGTTGTTTACATACTGAATAACTCTAGGACGTGACCTTATGCCCCTTAGGATGATATCATACACTTGCATCGTGCCTACCTCATTGATTACAGTATATACCACCACCTTATGTGTGGGAGTTGATTTTCTCCCACAAGGGAAAAGCTGAGCATACTAAGAACATGCAAAAGAAATACTGTACAGGTTAAGACTGAGACTTCGTCCCTAATGGTTGTACTAATGGTCATAGTCGCTTGATACATATCGTCAGTCCTACACCTCAACCTACTGTACTTAACTTTTGATGAACAGGTGCATCGTTGACTCCTGGTGATTTTGAAAGGTGGCACTTAAGTATTGTTAAAAATAGCTTATCGTTCGTTAATTGCATCCAGGAACATAATGTACATGTTCATGGCACACACAAACGTAATCGATAGTTGTCCAGAAGGCCAGCCAAAGCTCTACCGGCAGCCAGCTCGACCTACATTTGGTTACTAATCGTCCTAATCGACGTCAGGAGACGAACTCGTACATTAGGAAATTTTTACCGATTTTAGGATGTTTATATATTATTTTTCGTTAAATAGAATTGTGTCATTTTACTTTCAGTAACTTTTTATCCGACAGAAAAAAACCCTTTTTCATGGAGAAAATCGGCAGAATCCACGTGAAAGAACTTTCAAAGCAGACAGACTTACTGATCATCTCAACTTTTTACCTCTAAAATGAGCTATAGTAAATATCTAATTCAGTTACACTTCTCCCATTGACTCATTTATATAAGTTAAGAAGTTTGTATTTATCATTTAACCATCTTCACTAATATTGTGGAAGTAGAGATACCACAGATAAACTAACAGGGAGAAAACTACCAAAAAAGGTTGATATCCGTTCAATATTCATAAGCAGAGAAAGGTAGGCCTAGATGATTGTTTTGACTCTGCAATCTCGACATCATAAATTCGATGAGATAATAATGGCCCAAGGCTTAAATACACTCATGTTCAACACTAAGAAAATAAACCACATTTATTGAAATGTCTCGAAACCAATTGGACGGAATTTAGCAAAATTTGTTATGGGAACAGTATAATGTACAACAGCAATGTATACCCTACAACAGCGAAAATACCATTGCAAAATCACCAATTAGTGTACTGGTTCCAGGCTTGTTGACAACAGCACCATTAGGTTGTTCGCTCCCATCACAAAGCCTATTTCGGTTGAAACAGTAAATAGTATCCCATGTACGTGTTCATGTTCTTTATGGATGGCAAAACGTGGCATGAACATTTTTTGACGCAATAAAAGGTCAAATGGCCAACTGTCTTTTTAGCAAAGATGTAAGCTACAATGTTTACAGAACTGTGGTTATGCCAGCTATGCTATATGGCTCAGAGTGTTGGGCCGTGAGGAAGGACCATGAAAGGAGAATGCAAGTGGCTGAGATGCGAATGCTGCGCTTCATGAGTGGGGTGTCGCGAGCTGATAGGATCCGAAATGATCATGTTAGAGGTAGTCTGGGGGTGGGAGACATCGCGGAGAAGATGAGAGAGAATAGGTTGAGGTGGTATGGGCATCTGATGAGAAGGGGGAGGAGGAACTAATTAGGTCCACCGTGGGGCTGCATGTGGTCGGGAGCACCAGGGGAGGGAAGACCAAAGCGAACGTGGGAACAGGTGATACAAAAGGGCATGGTTGTGTACGAGGTGGATGGGGGCCTGATTGGAGATAGGCGGGGGTGGAGGATTGGAGCCCGCAGACCCGACCCAGCCACAGGCTGAAGAAGGGCGTGATGATGACGATGATGATGTAAGCTACAATGTCTATAAACAGTTCAGTAGTTTAGCATATTCTAAGCTCTGTATATCAGCGTGTTACTGTTTTGCAAATACGATACAGTAAATATACTTCTATAACAAATAAATGTATTAAAAAATAATTTTGAACATAAGTAGGAGTAAGAAAACGTCTTGGGACCCTTCTTTCCCTCGGTTGCCATTAGACTTTCCTTGTATCATACCTATTTGAATATTTGACATTATAAAGAATACATTCCTTTCTATTGTTGAAGATTTTAATATCACATCCAAATTTACTTGACGTAAGAGACAGGCGACAGTCATTATAATGATAACTTATAATTGTGACAGTCCTTTTCTGTAAAAATTTGGGTGATTCCCATTTTCGCCTGAAAAAAAAAAAAGAGGATTATGCACGTTAGTTAATTAGTGGGTTGTCTAACTTCGGCCTCTCAGATGCCTTCAGGAACGGCTGTGTGGCGTTGGACACACCAGTTCTCGACTAATCACTGGAGTTAAGGCAACGCAACCCCAGAAGTACTAAGAAGCGGCAAATTGCGTTGGACACACCAGTTCTCGTCTGATCACTGAAGTAAAGCAACTCAACCCCAGTTAGTACTTACATGGGTGGCCGCTTGGGAAGACTGGGTACCGCTAGTATCCAAAAGTCATCGCATTAGTGTAGTGTCTGTGCAATCTCTGCATCAGAACTACACAGTGGACGGGGCTCTGATGACCTTGTAGTTGAAGAGCCCTAAACACCAACAAACAACAATAGAAGTACTAGCATGGATCGCCGCCTGGGAACACTGGGCACTGTGCAGACTGCATTAGAACTACGCAGTGAACGGGGCTCTAATGACCATTGTAGTTGCAAGTCCCTGATACACAAACATCAGATGCTTTTGGAGAAATCAATTTATGGGAGTCAGACAGAAGTGAAGAGAAAGGAATTCTGCATCTCCTGCCAATTCATAGCTGGAGTTGACCTTATTTTCTTAACTGCCAGATTTGACTTTCTTATTGACCTCTGTAACAGAATATCATGGGGCCAGCCATGGTTATTTACTAGTTTTGATAGCGCCCTTGACTGTTGAGTGTGTGATCGTTAATTTTGTCTCGATTGAAGCAAGTGGTTTCTTTTGGGATGAAGTATGAGATGGTAAATATAACCGTGGCCTCGTGATGTGCATGATGTCTCGCAAAAACTTCTGCTCGGGGAAAACAGAAGCTTAGTACTCTACTGTATCTTCCCTCGAGTGCGAGAACACTTACCGGTGTATTCTTTTGAGTATGTTGTGCCCTGCAATTCTTGTTGCTCCCACAATTACCACTATCATTTAAGGGAGCGGCTTATTGCGTTGGACACACCAGTTCTCGTCTGGTCACTGAAGTTAAGCAACGCAACCCCAGCTAGTACTAACATGGGTGATCGCTTGGGAAAACTGGGTACTGTTAATATCCAAAAATCGTCACGCAAGTGGCGATTTTTCTGCATTAGAACTCAGTGGACGGGGCTCTAATGACCTTGTAGTTGAAGGGCCCTAAAACACCATCAAATAACAACTATCATTTTTTAAAAAAAAAGGTACTGACTGCCTTGCGTTATTAAGTGTAGCCTTCAGAACTGAGACAACCCAAATAAGTAATCCACGAAGAACTCAATCATCACGTAAAACTGGTGGACCCAACCCTATATGAATATAGGCAAGACAAGGGTGTGATGTTTTTACCTCTACACGCACTTTGTTAGCTTTAATGCGAAGTTACGTCACTAAGTAACCACATCCGGTCATCTGCGCATTCCAGATAAGAATAAACTAGAATGATTATACCGCGACGTAAGTTGGTCATTTGTTTTTAGTTGGCGGAATATTTAACTTGACTGTCCTAATTTCATTGGTGGTATACATGAAATCCAGTTTACCTTTGCATTGAAATTGTTTACTCGATTTTTTTGTAAATTTAATGTGTTGAAGGCTTCTTATTATTTGTAGTTGCACATAAATTAGGTTTATAGGCCTGTTTATAAAACGGTATTTTTCTTAATCATCTCTGTTCGCTACGAATCCCGTCGTTTATTCCTTAATGTTGTAATTTGTGAATAGGCCCACGACTGAACACAACTTCCAAAATGGATTCCAACTTCCATCGAATTTATTTATTTTCGCTTTGCAGAAACAACCTTTGCGTGTGTTATTCGGCGATGCATGACGATAAGTCCTTAAATTATTGCTTTCTATAGTCGATTGTTTATTCTTTCAATCCACAAATGAAACAAATAAGGAAGTAGACCTCTGTTGGTTCTTTCAAACGTCTTCATTATCAACACTCTTCTTGGTACTTCAATTAGCAGATGTAAACAGTGGAACTCACTAAGATGTCCTAAAGTCCTATATTATTATTTTGTTTCATAATCCATGCAGTTATATTAATCCCAATTTAAAACGACCTCATAATCGAAATAGCGTTAAATAGATGACAAAACTCGCTCTACTCCGGGTTTCGAGGTCTTTTATTTTCGGCCATGTGTACTGTACTACTCTTTTGTTTTCTCATTTGAATTTCTTTTTGAGTTTAGAAAAGGGGACATGTATTCATTGTAACCAGATTTTAAAATAATATTATCTAAATTCTGATTTATGAGCTTTTCATCTTTTTGCTTAATTTCACTTTACGAATTCACTCTCGTAGCCTGCTTTCAGGACACGTTACTTTTGTTTGTTGGTGTTTAAGGTCCCGTCAACTACAAGGTCATTAGAGACCCGTTCATTGCATAGTTCTAATGCATAGACTGCACAGACACTACACTAATGCGACGATTATTGGGTATTAGCAGTACCCAGCTTTCCCGAGCGACTACCCATGTCAGTACTAACTGGGCTTGCGTTGCTTAACTTCAGTGATCAGACGAGAACTGGTGTGTCCAACGCAACTCGCCGCTCCCAGGGACACGTTACATTGGAAATTGAATAGCTGGCGAAATGACTAAGTGTGAAGATGTGAGTTCGAATCTCATACATTGCTATTGTTAACATCAAGCTTATCTTGCCATTTTTGGGTTAATATGAGTTGCTTTACACTTCCCAGCGTTCTTAAATAGATAACTGACCGCACTAGTCGAAAGTTAATGGCTGAAGTAGAAGTGTGGCTATCTTGTGCCACCATGGTTCCAAGGTTTGGTTCTGGCAGAGTCGAGGGAGAACGTGTCTTACGGATGGGAATTGAAGTAGGTCCAGTATGGAGGTTAAGATGCCACTTGTATGTCAAAGAACCCCCTTTTTTTTTACACGGAAAAGAAATTGCACATGAAAAATATTTCTGGCACTCTCCCATGACATCGATAGCGGGCATCTAGAAATAAAAAATATCATCTTTAATAAGCCTACTGGAACTAACTCACAGCCAGGGCCGGCCCTAGAGTTTGCGGGGCCCAAGGCAGCAGGCGATAGCGGGGCCCCAGTGCCAAGATTAGTGAAGTTGATTGCTTACCATTGCTGTACTTTAATGTCTTTAAGCTCACATGAAATCAAAATATTGCAATGCCATAACCCGTAACCCTACGCAAATTTAGCAAAATAAATATTTTATTTTTTTTTTCGATACACCAGCGCGGGCCCCAAGGCGGTTGCCTCGGTCGCCTTGCCCTAAGCCGGCCCTACTCACAGAACTACATTTTTTGAGTTTTAGGGCCCTTCAACTACATTAGTTGAACTACAAGGTCATTAGAGCCCCGTCCACTGCGTAGTTGTAATGCAGGGACTGCACAGACACTACGATAATGCGATGATTTTTGGGTATTAGGGGTACCCACGTTTCCCAAGCGGCCACCGACGTTAGTACTAGCTGGGGTTGCGTTGCTGGGAGCGGCGAATTGCGTTGGACACACCAGTTCTCGTCTGATCACTGAAGTTAAGCAGCGCAACCCCAGCTAGTACTGACATGGATGGCCGCTTGGGAAAAACTGGGTACCGCTAGTATCCAAAAATCGTCGCATTAGTGTAGTGTCTGTGCAGTTTCTGCATCAGAACTACACAGTGGACGGGGCTCTAATGACCTTGTAGTTGAAGGGCCCTAAAACACCAACAAACAACAAAAAGGTTGCGTTGCTTAACTTCACTCATCAGACGAGACCTGGTGTGTCCAACGCAATACAGCCGTTCCCACACAGCTCTACGAGAGTGAGGGATAGTTTTGTGGCCCTCCGCCTCTTTTACCTCCCGAAATGCGAACTTAGAAAATGAATATGTCATAGAAGATGAATTGACCGATTTCATTTGTATGTACTGAAGATTTGCTGATATTTTAACGAAAGAGAGAGCGACCGACCCAGTGACCTCACCCACGCACACAACGGCCGATTCTCGGTCTTCCTCCACCCACACTCTCAATTGGTTGGGCTTGGTTTGAAAATATGTCGTTGGTGGCCTCAAACTTTTTTTTTGATTTATTTACCTTCCGTCTTCTTGGAGAAGGCGACGGCGATTCTGTAATCTGTATTTACGTCTTAACAGTTGTGCTTCGTATCTGCGCTTTGCCTTCTAATGGCTACGGATCCGACATCTTAAAAACTGGATTGAAGGACGGGCAGGCAAAGGTGTGAGCCGACTTCTAGTGGGCAATTTTCGGAGTCGTTTTTGCCCCTCTTTTTTTTCTCTCCCTCCTTCTCTACTCCGTTATAGACAATTCCTCACCAAAGGTCGGAGAAAAAAGCATTGAAATCAGGTTTAATCAAGTAGACCAGTAATTTAAAAAAAGATCACCGATATCAAAATATTTATTCAGGTTACACCTTTTCATTCACTTTATTGTGGTCACGCCATGTCAACTGTGAGTTTGACCAGCGTCCGGACTTTGGACACAACAGTAGGCGGGAGTACTAGTGAGGTAAGATGGACCACTTCAGTGGATCTTTTTATTTGATTGACACCGTGTAGATTAATATAGACAGTTATAAATTATTTTAATGAGCTCAGGATGTTTTTTGTGTGTGCAAATTTCTCTGTTAGATGATTAGCCATCTCATCTACGCTTGCGCAGGAGAGATGCAACTGGGCGCTAGCCTTGCGATTTGTAGCCTTGATTTGCCTAAACGAGGCTTAATTATCTTGCAGAAGTGGACTTCATTCTGGGTCTTATAGGTGGTGAGTCTTGTTTTAAAGCTGACCCTCCCTGTATTCTTGCCATCCACTGTGTGGGCTCTGAATTTCAAGAATGAGTAAATAAGGACATCCCTAAGTTAGAAGTGATGCTTTTAACTAACAGTGAGATCAATATATCAGCCTATTTCTTCATGTAAGGGTAATAAAGTCTTGCCTCATCCTCCTTTTCTCCAAGGGACTCAAAGACTTAAAACATTGGGTACTTAATCGCATCTTCTTTAAGGATACATAAACCCTTCAAAGTCATGATGTCTTCTTGGGTTGGATCACCCATGCTTTCTTCATATTTCTGTCGTGAAACAGGGGTGTGCTATTTGGTGACAATTGGTTTCTTTGCGTACTTCACTCGCGTTCTTGTTGCTCAAGTTAAATCCTGCCTGTCCTAACCTACTCAGGGTTCTTTGACTGAACGAGAGATAAACCTGAAGTATTCCTACTTTCCGTGTGTGAAATCATTGCTACGTATGCCGTGTACTATGTCACCTGCACGTCAAAGGGTCATTTTTTACACAGCAAAGGAATTCTGCAGATTATGCCTCTCCAAGCCTAGGATCTCGGGTTTCTCATCTCATCCATCATCCATCACTGAGTTTCACATCTGACAGGCGACTTAATTTTCTCACGCCAGGAAAAAAATAAGCTCCCCTTTTTGTCTTCTCTCGACCTTGCAATTCCAACTGAAGCCGTTTTCGAGATTTCTCTCATCTCGAAGAGATTGTGGACATCATTATAATGAAGAATTCATGGTGACATGCTTCAGTCACCCTATGTCATCCAGATTGACTTCCAGCAAGAAACTGCGCCCAATGTATGTGTGAAGACTTGCTGCTTGCTACTCCTTATCATTGCCGTTGGGATTGCCTCATCCCCAAGAACCACTGTACAATATCACAAATGCTGACAAGTTCAATGAGAGAAAAATTATTGCTCCTGTGCGACGGTTCCTAGTCCTTGTGCAAATCTACTGATTTGTGGTTTCTACAATTTATACAGAGCACATTATGCATGCCCTTCGACGTCTTTTGCACCACTTCAACGGATATTTCGTTATTAAAGTATTTAACGTTGTCTTCTCAAGTTGGACATGGCATCAAGAACCAAGCTCTTACAGCCGTTTTTCCCTGTAAAAAAAGGCCTTTGACCTGCAGGTGACATCGTGCCATCCAGGAAAGGCATTCGATTGTAATTCTCATCTGATGAAGAGTATCCCTCCGAACCTGGATCGAATCCGCTGTCAGTGGATGGTGAATGACGCTGCTAATGCAAGAGGTCATTATTATAACAACGGATTCCATTCCACAACTAATTAGTTTCTAGAAGACATTGGCAAGATGGAAGTGTCCTCAGAAGCATTAGTTGGACCTTCGAGTGACCTTGCAGTTAAGTTGCTCATAAAAGACGCAAGGTGTTACTTTTTATGAACTGGGCGTCTTAAATTGCAACAGCATGTCCACTTGTCACAGAGAGTGACATGGTTGCGTTTGTGCGTGACGTCGTCAGTAATGACCCCTTTGTACCCCATAGAGAATGGGGAAGGGAGGCGCCCTGAACACATCCTACACTCAGTTTAAGTCGCATTCCGTAGTTGGTTAGAGAACTTTTGTACTCCCACCCTGTAGTAATAAATAAATTTTGTAAATCTAGAAGTGTAACAAATGTTTCATTATCATCTACTTAGCCATTTCCCGCCTACAGCAGGGTCGGGTTTGGTGCATTCAAACAGAAATTCACAGCGATGGAAAGTAAAGGATAAAAGGAGTGGGGGAGAGACACAATCCTTTTAGTTGCCTCTTACGACATGCAAGGGTGTATACAGTGAGCTTGGTATTCATCCCTGCTCACGTGGAGCGATAGGTGGGACGGTTTTGAAAGAGGCGATCAGAATCTCCCATCTTAGGGGTATGCCTACATCGGCCGGGCCATGACTTTACTTCCTCCCCCAAGACAGGGTGGAACCTGAGAACCATGGGTTCAGCAGTCAAGTTCTCTAGCAATGTTCAAAACCCAACGACAACACTATAACGACGTGATAGTTATACAGTACACTATACGGTAGGAAACAGGATCGGTGCTAGGGTCCTCAGAGCCCGCCTGCGAATCGCAAATAAGCGCCCCTTCCCTTTAATTTGAATAATGCTGAATACACCTGTATTTCTTGTTGTTTGTTGGTGTTTAAGGTCCCGTCAACTACAAGGTCATTAGAGACCCGTCCACTGCATAGTTCTACTGCATAGACTGCACAGACACTAGACTAATGCGACGATTATTGGGTATTAGCAGTACCCAGCTTTCCTGAGCGACCACCCATGTCAGTACTAACTGGGCTTCCGTTGCTTAACTTCAGTGATCAGACGAGAACTGGTGTGTCCAACGCAACTCGCCGCTCCCAATACACCTGTAATTGTTGAAACACCGAATTGGGCTCGCCTACATTGCTGCCCTGGTGGGAACAATTTTTGAAGGATTGTGTCATTAGTGCGATATTTGTTAAAGTGATAAAGACCGAGGCAGTGTCAGATTTGCAATTTGCTACAATTTAAGGTCTTTATGGTTATAGTCGACCAGAATATGTGAAGAGAGAAGAATTTGAGTATAAAGACGACCGCTAAATCCCCAAATTTGGACCACAAATGAAACCAGTATATTATAGCTCTGTTGAGTACCTATTGCAGGAATGCAGGTGGTCGGCAGCAGCCGGGGTAGGGGGAAACCAAAGCAGACGTGGGGGCAGGTTGTCCGGGAGGACATGGCGATGTGCGGGGTGGACGGGGACCTGGTGGAAAACAGACGGGAGTGGAGAGCTAGAACCCGCAGACCCGACCCTGCCACATGCGGGATAAGGGTGTGATGGTGATAATGATGTTGAGTACCTATTGCTCTAATGAGGACAAAGAGACAGTTATGAGTTTCAGTGTACAACGAATGTACAATAGTTTCAGTGGCATAATTCCCAATTCCTCGAGCTCACTGTTTGGCTTTCATAAATTTCCTTTAACACCAAATAAGCTGAAATTAAATAATCAACTATCTAATTTGGGGTTTCCCTGGGATCAGACTCCCCAAATCTATTTTCTGGGGGGGGGGGGGTTTGACGTTTGTCCACACTCTTGGACGAAGTTTGATTAACATGTTTGCCTTGTAGTGAGGGGGAAAAACGTAAGGCATCCTGGCCATTAAGGAGCTGTGTTCCTGTTTGTTGTTGTATTGGGTGTGGTAGCCTTTGTAACCAAAATATCTTGGGGCAAGGTAATTGCCTTGATATCTGTACTTAAATTGTATCAGAGAGAATTTCTCCTAGGTCCCGAGTATCCCAAGAAAACTTATTAAAGAAAAGGTGGGTGTGATAATGATGAAACTTGCAGTCTGCAGGATATGTCCATGCATGATTAGTATGATGTTTATGGGATCATTCCCCGGGGAAGGATTGAAGGCTTTTTAATGAGGGGACAGGAGTGTTCAGAGAAGAGGGCATTCTATATGGTGTACAACAAAGTTAAAAAGGAAAAATTTTCAGTTGTGGGAACCAGCCACTCTCTCCTTCTTTAATAGCGGGATACCACCTCGGCCACCAGTGGTGTAGGAGTGGTGGTGGATTCGGGAATAAAGAAAACCTCTTGCACTCCTATGTGCACCAGTCGTGACCACCGTTTTGCTTTTCTCTGCATGCAGGTAATTGAGATACCCTGCTACTTATAGGGGAAAAAAAATCAGGCGTCTCCCTGGCTAATGGTATAACAAGGCAAGCTGGTTTAAATCTTTTCAAAGACAGGTGTTTTTATTGGTTAGACATTCCAAATCTTTTGTTGTTCGCTACCAGGTGTGACACACTACACGCGACACTTTTATCTTGTGATTTCATTTAATTTGTCGACAAGATGTGCTTCTAGGGTTTTTGTTCCTCTTATAAACTAAATTTTAAGGCGAAAGCAGATGATTGTTGGATTGAATTTAAAAGTTCACTTTACTAGCAGACAACTTTCAGTGCATGGTATTTGCCAACGATGTTGGAAAGTTTAGTGACTCCAGACAACAAGTAGAGAAAGACCTAAACGATGTTAGAGGGGCGATAGAATAGGGGGGGGGGGGCTAAAGATAAACATGAAGAGGACAGAGTATCTAACTTTCAATTGGGAAGGATAGGAAAATAGTGGTGACGTGCTCTAGGGGCGAACTGGAGACGAAGGTGCAAGAGGTATAGTACTTAGGATCAACATTTCAAAGCAATGGGGAGAAAGACTCGGATGTGACCCATAGAATCACTGGGGGGGCGGGGTGATTGAAGTGGAGACAGGCAAGCGCAGTCCTGTGTGATAGGAGGGTCCCAATCAAGTTGAAAGGGAAGTTTTACAGGGCAGTGGTTAGGCCCGCTATACTATATGGATCAGAGTGTTGGGCAATGAGGAGGAGCCACGTCAATAGAATGCCAGTAGCCGAGATGCGAATGCTACGGTACATGAGTGAGGTGTCAAGAAGGGATAGAATTAGGAATGAGTATTAGGTAGCCTTGGGGTGAGGGACATCGCTGAAAAAATGAGGGAGAGTAGATTGAGGTTGTATGGACACGTAATGCAAAGAGAGGAGGTCGTTAGGTCCATTTCAGGAAAGCTATTGGTTGGAAGCTCCCGGGGCAGGGGGAGACCAAAGCGGACGTGGTAGCAGGTTGTCAGTAAGGGTATGGTAGGGTGTGGAGTGGACGGCGAAACGGTGGGAGATAGGAGAGAGTGGAGGGCTTATGATAGTCATTTTTCGGGTAATATTATGGTTCCATTGCTAGGGTGAGGACAGCATGGGGAACACTGCATGCCTCAACATGCAGGTGGATGTGCATCAAGGGTCAGCACTTAGCCCATATCTATTCACTCTAGTAAAGGATGAGCCTGATGACGGGAATAGGGGAATGGACCACTCAGTGTCTGGTATTTGCTGATGTGGGAAGGGTTGAGGAGTCCAAAGAGGATGCACAAAATGGCCTACAAGACATTAAACCAGCAATGAAAAGAGGGGGCCTTAAGGTGAACATGAAGAAGACTGAGTACGCTTTCAATTTTAGTGGCCAGAGGTAAGGGGGTGAGGAGATATCAGTGGTGCAAGAGTTTTGGTATATAGAATCCGTTTTCCGGAGCAATGGGGAGGATAGATTCTGACGTGACCCATAGGATTAATGCAGGATGGCTGAAGTGGAGACAGGGTAGTGGGGTCCTGTGCGACAGACTGGTCCCAATAAAGTTGAAGGACAAAGTTTACAAAACTGTCGGGCAGCTAGGAAGAACCACGAAAGGTAAATGATGATACTGAGATGCGAATGCTGCCCTACATGAGTGGGGTGTCACGAGATGACTGAATCCGAAACGATTACATTAGAGGTAGCTTAGGAGTGGAGACATCACGGAAAAGATGAGAGAGAATTGGTTGAGGTGGTATGGGCATGTGATAAAGAGGGGAGAGGAGGAACTTATTAGGTCCATTATGGGACTGCGAGGGATTGAGGGGCACCAGGGGCAGAGGAAGACCAAAATGGCCGTGGAAGCAGGTGGTGCAAAGGGACATGGAGGCATGCGGGGTGGAGGGGGACTTGGTTGGGGGACAGACGGGAGTGGAGGATTAGAACCCGCAGACCCAACCCTGCCTTAGACGGGATAAGGGTGAGATGATGATGGATGATATTTTAAGTATAATGTACTGTATTTTAAAATTATGTTTAATACATATTAATTTTTTTAAATTAACTTTCGGAGTGAAACCGCAAACCGGAAAAGCCGTTATTTGTTACTGGGACGAAAACCGTAACAGAACCGATGTATTTATTTGACTTGAACCGGAACGAAAAAAAATAACGGTTTGATGCCCTGGGGGATATCCAATCCTGTCATAGGTAGCAAACTGACTGCGATTATAACCCTTCTTCAGCATAATGTTTAACAAGAGTCAGCAACCTCTTACTTGTGAACACCTGAAGTCGTTAAAAGGCCGCGAATACATTTCTTCTATTTTGAATGTCTTTTTATTCTCTGGCGTTGACGTTAACAATTCACTGACCTGGACTGGGATGGATCGTAGTCATACGTTTGCCGGGAAAACTAATTTTTGAACTAAAATTGCTTTTTTTAAGTTAATGGAGGTCTGCTACCCGCCTTTGCGGCACAGAATTAGCATGCTGGACTATTGCGTCAGGGGTTCAAGGTGGGTGGCTTCTTTCGGGGGAGAGACGGGTGTACGATGTCACCTGCATGTAAAATATACAAGTAGTTCTGCAAATTTTCCAGGTGCAGAAACTCGTCCCCCCCCTTGTATCGGCGGAATTCCCCAACGAACAGTAGACCGGCGATAATTAAGCATAGGGGTTGCAGCTATAGTTGGCAACTGGCTGTGGAAGACCATGTCCAATATCTGGCCTTTGTGTCCATTCAGAGGGACAAGATGGGTACCCAACCCTGCCATAGGCGGAGTTTGGAGATGCTTTGTAGAGGTAGGCATGGGAACAGTTTGTGCAGCAGTACATGGTACTGTGCAGGATAGACCAGGCGAGGTAGAACTCGAAGACTCGACTCTGCCATAGGCGAGATAGGGATATAAATTTTTTGGGATATAAATATTTTGGTGGGCAGTTTCCACCGCCTAATAATCTGTTGCCTTTCCATGAATATGCCTTGCCTGCCGCTTGCACTTGGATTTCTAACAAGCACACCCGTTTTTGGGGTTACAACCCCACCATGCACATATAAACTTATTCGCATAATATATGCGAGCTTTAGCTCAACCCCCCCCCCTGCTATTTATTCTTCTGACCGCCCGTTTTTCACTGGAGGCCGTGGTCAAAGTGGCGTGTTGGAGACTGGGTCGCAACCCCACCCCTCGACGTGTCGGAGCTGTCCGTCATTGCAGGGTGACCCGGAGACGTCGCACAGTGGGGCAGGAGAGCCTCAAAACTGGCATCAATTCCAGTATTATTCAGGGAATGTTCTAGGTTGCACATTTCTTTTAAGGGCATTTGGTAGACTTAAGAAAACAATGACAGGGGTCTGAGTACCCATCTTGTCCTTTTGAATGGACACAAGGGTGATATATTGGACAGTGATTTTGCAGCCGGCTGCACGAACAAAACTGCAACTCCACTGCTTATTTATCGTCAGTCTACTGTTCGTTGGGGTACTCCGCCGATTCCACGGGACGAAATCCTACACCCGGAAATTTGACCTTATCTATGCCATCGCACATCATGCGGGACTTTGGTTTTACCTCTCATCTGAAGGAAGATGTCCTTGTCTGATTACTGCAATTAAGCAACGCAACCCCAGTTAGTACTAACATGGGTGGCCGCTTGGGAACACTTGATACTGATAATACCTATATCGTCATAACTGTAGTGTCTGTGTAGACTGCACTCAAAGTGTTGCTCTGGACGGGGCTTGTTGTTGAAGGGCCTTAAAGCACTGACAAATGATTCAATGAATTGGGGCATTTCGCTCATGTGAAAGAAGCCAACCCACCGCGATCCAGTATCGAACCTGAAATCACTGGTGCAGTAACTGGAGCATACTACCTACAGTAGAATCTCGTTATATCGAACCTCAGGGGACCGTGAAAAATACTTCGATATATCCGAGTTTCGATATATCCAATTCCGGAAATTATATAGTCCAAATTTACATTTTCACAAATGTATATGTCCCGCTATTATACTTCCTACAATTTCAATTTTTGGATAAAATATTAAGATCATCCTCATCACCATACCCTTATCATGCCTGTGGCAGGCACAGTTTTTTAACATTGTTAAGATCAACAATGTTAAAAAACAATAAGATCACAACATAAAGAAGTTCTATTCTAACTCACTACACTGCAAGCAGCCTTATTTGGCAGTGGAGAGACTAACTCTCATTCCTACAAATGATTCGGTAAAACTCCTAAAACCCTAAACTATAATTGTTGTGTCCCCCTACAATACTTGCAATGGCGGCCTTACCTTTCAGGAAGCCCTCCACTTTATCCTCTCGAAAGGTATTCCATTGCCAAATGATCCTTGTCAAAAAAGACCAGTAGTATGAGTCTGTCTGTGCCCTTATCTCCCTCAATTTATACGTATGATCCTTTCTCACCTAATACTCAGCCAGGGACAAACTTCCAAACAGAGGGGTACATTTGTACATCAGAGCCTTCATGTGTGGGCTGCCAATTCAATTGCAGTGGCGAAATAAAAACCTTTTAGTTCTAAGGGTTTCGTGAGTCGACAAAGTTTGAAGACCTTGTCTAGATGGAGTGAGACCCGCTCTATAGTCCCTGTCAGCCAAAGTCAAATACTATATTTATGCAGGCCTGTGTTTATGATACTTCGATATATCCCATAGGCTTCTGATCAGAGGGACTGAAAATCACCTTCGATATAACCGAGATTTCGAAATAAACGAGTTTCGATATATCAGGGCATCTTTCGTATTGATTAACATTGTGTCTGGCGGGGCCGGCGCTTAAACTTCGATATAAGCAGAATTTCGATATAAGCGAGTTCGATATACCGAAGTTCTACTGTAATTTAATTGCAATTTTTTGTAAATAAACCTACCTCTCCATCACATGGCTGTATGCTAAAAAGCAAGAAGCTAGTGATGTCCACAAGACAAAATCCAGAAAATGCAAGGCCTGGTGACGCAAGATAAGGGTTAAATTGATCTTGGATAACCTGCATTTTAAAAAGGGGCAAAAACGGGCAGAAGAAATCAATTGAAATGTAATTTGGAATGAATATTACGACGAAAAAAGCAAGAAACCAGGCGTGATATCGCGTGAAACATTATTAACTAGATGTATTTCCAATTCCAGGTGTGAAAATCCAACATTTCACCTCACCCTTCTTTGAAGCTTATTTATATAAATTCCTTGCACTGAAACATTAATTTGCCAAGAGTTCAATATACCTACATACATGAAGATGAAGACCCAATAGAAAAAATTTCCGATTTTTGAAGCTAGATATGAAATTACGACACTTTTAGGACTGAAAATGACTGCTACAGCCCGTAAATAACTACAGCCAGAAAATAACTGCCTGTAAATCAGCTAGGGCATGGTGCAGGAGGGTATCCAGGGTCCAGTACAACTGCAGATTTTATCTTTTGGAAATTGTGCTCTTCTGCCCCACTGTGCGTCGTAGGGGATGCGCCCCCTGAACGACCAAGATCTGCTTTCCCCAGGGATTCGGATCTCCACGCACGGCAAACACGTGGGTAGGCATTTTCTTACGGTCACCTCCCAGGGGAGCCTTCCAACATCGACCAGGGCCAATCATGATGTTCCATGTCGGCCTTCCCTGGGTCTACCCTGTTTAGTCGCTTCTACCGATTCCTAGTGCCGATTCTACCCCGGACACACATGGATGGATGAGTAGATGTATGTGCATCATTATTATTTTTTATGGTGAGGACACAACGAACCCGATCCTGCCATAGGCGTGAAAGGGGTTAGTTGCTTTTGTGTAGTTGGACACCAACTATCACCATTCCATATTTCCGTAATTAACAACAGCTGGGAATTGAACTCAGATTACAAATCACCAGGCAGAAAGCCAACCTTGTTTATATGATAATTTCCGTATATTGTATGTTTTTAAATGAGGAAAAAATACATACTGTAGTTAAATAATCAGATATGAAAGTAGGAATGAAGCCTACCTTCACCCTGGGGCTTTTTTTTTTGTACGTCTGCAATGGTGTCGAATGTTTTGCAGTTCTGATAAAATTCTTATCTGTGCGACCATGACATCAAAACGATTTCAGTCCAGACATGTATTTTTACCTGCCTTTTATACTTTTTTTATCCAGAAAAAAATAGTTATCAACTAGTTTTGATCAACATTAGTGTTTTTATCGGCTGTCTCTGTAGCTCGATAACATGCCTTTTTCATCTCGAGATCACAGTCACAGGTTCGATCCTGGTCTGTGTAGGTACAGTAGTTTCTTTAGGGTGATAAGGAAACAAAGCTGCAACTTCATCTATTTCTACGTAGAAAAAGGTTACTTTCAGATCGACGAAGCCCTCAGATGCAGTAGCTCAACCTCAAGCATTTTTAACTGGGCCTCACATACACAGATTAGAAACTCAACCAGAGCATTCCCCATCAGAAAAAAAAAACAGGAGATGGGATGAGAATTGAATTTGAGCGTCATAATTTTGCCTCTAGGGCTTGGAATACGGAAGGTCGCATCCTGGTCAAAGTCAGCGGTTTCTTCTCTGGTGACAAATTTCCATCAGAAAGGAAGTGAAAATGTGTATTTGTGAGGATGCCCGTTGTTCCCGTCCAAGAACCTTAAACGCCAGACTGCTTCTTTTTTGTTTTGTTGGCGTTTTAGGGCCCTTCAACTACAAGGTCATTAGAGCCCCGTCCACTGTGTAGTTCTGATGCAGATGGCTGCCCAGACACTACACTAATGCGACGATTTTTGGATACTAGTTGTATCCAGTTTTCCCAAGCAGCCACCCATGTCAGTACTAACTGGGGTTGCGTTGCTTAACTTCAGTTATCAGACGAGAACTGGTGTGTCCAACGCAGTTCGCCGCTCCCAACGCCTGACTGCGTGGGTGAGCTCCTACAAATTGAAATTTTGCCACTTTGGATATCCTACTCAAAGTAATCCACCGGTTTTACCCGGAATAGAATCTACACTCTAGGAAGTTTACGGACATGCAACCAATTGGGGGTTGCGCATGCAGTCATGTAGAGACACAGGTCCAAGAGTTGGACCAGATGGTGTCTGCCCACGGAAAAATTTCTGGGAAATTTGTGAATCTGATGCCGACATAATAAATCCAGACTGTTTTTTATTTAACGTCATGGAATTAAAATATAGAATATTTCCGGTGTGACGTCACGTAAGTAATTACAAATTCTGAGCTGCACTGAAGGTTGTCTGTCCATGGCCTTTTAGGGGTCACAAACATGTTACTGCAATTTGTCATTCGTCTACCAAATCGTCCGCCCGTTTGACGCCGTCTAATCTTACACATGAATAGCATCATCCATGAAATAGTCTCGAGTTTAACTGGAGTCGAACGAGACGGAATGCGGTGCAAAACCGGCTTCCAATGAACTGATGCACAGAGCAGTATCACAGTTATCTTTATCTCCACAACTGAAGAATTGAACTCGGGGTCACCTGCACGCCAGGTGAAAAACGAAGTCTAATTCATCATCCCGCTGCCGGACATCTCCCCAGTATCGGTGGCGACGATATAAAATAATGAGCATCATCAGGGTCATGAGAGGACACATCTATGTGTAAACGGACCTCAAATCTGCCATGTTTAGAGGAGTTAAGAAGTTTTATGTCGCTATACTACAACTGAGGTAACCCTTTTTCCGCCTGTGGCCAAGTCGGGTGGCCATTTATGTTTACTCGGTTTTTTTTTCATGCAGCTGGCTGCCAACCTAATGCTGCAACCTCGATGTTTATTTGTCTTTGGCGTGGCATTCATCGGGGCACTCCACCGACGCCAGGTGCGAGCTCCTACACCTGGGAATTTTACCCATCTACATGCTTCATGTAGAAAGGGTCTTTTACGTGCAAGTAATATCGTACACACCGCAGGGGGTCACGGCTTGACTTCCTATCTGACAGAAAGCGCGCTCAGTGCTTTCCTCTCGCCCGAAAGAAGCCAGTCCATTCGCTTGCTCGCTTGTTGGTGTTTAAGGTCCCGTCAACTACAAGGTCATTAGAGACCCGTCCATTGCGTAGTTCTAATGCATAGACTGCATAGACTGCACAGACACTACACTAATGCGACGATTATTGGGTATTAGCAGTACCCAGCTTTCCCGAGCGACCACCCATGTCAGTACTAACTGGGCTTGCGTTGCTTAACTTCAGTGATCAGACGAGAACTGGTGTGTCCAACGCAACTCGCCGCTCCCTAAGCCAGTCCGTCTCGATCCAGTAAGGAACCTGGAACCACTGACACAGCAGTAGTCGAGCAGTCTACCTCTGCACCACAGAGGCTATAGCTGAAGTACTCATCATGAAACACTGGTCAGTCAGCGATTCGAGTCCCGAATTTCCAAATACTTCTTGTCTATAAAATAATGAATTAATAATGGAGCAACTTTGTGGTTCAACATTTTTCACTTCAAGTTTAATGGCGCTGTAAACAACTATTTTCGAACTTCAAAATGTTCGTTCGTGTTGCTGAGTGATTTTTAGGAAATTTAAAGTATTTTTCAATGTTATCTGGTGTTAGTCGTTTTCCCCCTTTTTAAAGGTAAGTATAAGGAGGAAGAAAAAGATTAAGGGTGTTAGAAGGTACCCACTTTCTTAGCACTAACTACCAACCTCCAGAAGCCGAACACAAAACTTTTCTTCGAGGATCCTCGAAGGCACTGCTTGTTTTTTCGTTCAGCTGTTTTTTAAATAAAGTTTTCGAAGAGTACCTATTTCCTACTTTTTTTATTTTTATACATCTAAAGAATTTTATGGAAGTCTTTCTAGATGTTCCTTAACATATGTCGACGTTTTAAAAAAAGAAAGAAAGCCTCATAACTCGTAGTTACGATGACTTTTTTGAGGTCCGCGCAACCATTGCATGATTGTGGTTGTTGATTAAGAGCATTTACAGTGTGTGACGAAAGGTTATTGCACCCTGGATCGCATTGGAATTTTTTTATTTATTTATTTTATATCAGCGCTATGTACAACGTACAAATGTCGCACTGGTGGTTTATATTAGTTGAAAAAATCGTGATTTTGAACCCCCCCCCCCCCCCTCTACCATACTCATTCTTTTTTACTGTCATTCCTGCCAATTTCTGCGGCAATCTATTGTGTTGTTTTGGAATTCTTTAATAGATGACAGAAGGGTAGCAGATTGGCATTAATGGCGGGTGTGGAATGTTAACGCCATGTTGTTGTTATCTTCTGCCCTCCTTCTTATGACTGACCCTAACCTCAATCCTGATCGTTTATGAACCTCTTTTTCTCTTCAGCCCTACACCGTCTTCTTTTGCTTACAGTTCTTAGTCCATTCTCTCCCTCTTTTATGATTTCATACTCGTGCCTACGTCGGTCCAGCCTGCAAAGAACACAATCAACCCTCCTCAGTTCCATTTTGAATGATGGTTCGAAGAATCCTTGGTAGGTGAAACCCCCAGCTGTTTGAAATCGCATTTGTCGTGATGTGTCCTACAATAGCTCCCCTTGGTGCATCGCCCTACTCGGTTCTTTTTTTTATTTTTCTCTCTCTCTTGCCCCCCCTCCCCCCGCCCTCCCTTCCTTCGTCCCTCCTCTCCCTCTCTCTCTCCGCCTTTTTCTTCCCTCTTGAGTTTTGATTTACGTTTTTGGGTGACTCACCTTGTGAACAGACAGTTTTGAAATCTGTCCAGTTGCCCCTGTCTTGGTATTAGTGTTGTGGACAAGTCACGTATTTCTTGAAACGACCTCTATCTTTTGAGTGAGCGCATGCAGACTTTTAGAGAATGCCTCATCGTAGCGCTAATCGCCTTCCTTGATTGGCTCCGGCTTCCACGTGCGTCTCTGAGCGCATCAGCGACGTTCTGTCATTTGAATTCAGGCGTTCGATGTGCTCACAGACGTTCCATTTGTGACACCATCTTTGTTTTCTATTTGTCATCATTTAATTTATTGTTGTTATCTTGGATGTCCAGTTTTTGTGCACACAAATAGTGGTGGTTGTGCATCTGGGATTGTGTATTTGTCTTGCAATTCAAACGAGAAAGCGATTGTTGTTGAGACGGCAGTATTTTCATCGTGTAAAAGATATCGGTTGCTGTTAAGATCCAAGGACTTGGCGGAGCATCCATTGAATGGCGTAAGTGCAGCTGGATGTTTCTATTACACGAGTTTTGTCGAGTTTGATATTAATGCATTTAAATTTTGATTTGAGATTTTGATTTGATTTGAGATTCATTGGTGATTAATCTTAGGGCATTAATGGGCGAATCTGTCGTGTAAATGCCGATAAGAGTTATTCGTTGAAAAAATAAGAAATTAGTTTCACGATGCACTACTTGTAATGAAAGAATAACAACAGATAATTGTTTTTTTCTCGTTAAATTGAAACTCATTTGTGGTAGGATGTTATTAACAATTGAATTGTTGTTTTCATTCATAATATGAGTGTCATGGTAGCGTCTCACGTGTGTCGAAGACAGAATTTCGAGGTCGAGATAACAAATTACAGGGTGTCCCGCGTAACACTTAATTAAGATTGTACCAACCCATATATGATTCGAAGCGGGAAATATTTTGTTAACTAGCCAAGATATTCCAACTGTGAATTCGACAAAAATTTGCAGATTTTTACCAAAATGTAAACCTGTTTGCCAATGACCCAAAACTGAAGATATTCGATTATTAAATGCCCCCGGATGAGTTCAACGGCCGTTCTTACATGTCAGCGATTATAAGGACGGCAGGGTTACAATGCTGAAAAATTGCAACCGATTCTGCTTGACATTCATGTTTAGATGTTCAAGCTATAATTGATCATTTAGCTAAACTGAATAATTTCTTTATAAAGTTGGGTGATTAATGAATGACACGCTGATTAGATTTTTTTCCTAGTTTAGCAGGTACTTCAGTTTCCGGTTACCAATTGTTTACATCGAAGTTATGTGGCCTATAGTTGTATATTATGATTGAATTTAGATTATCATGACATTTGAAGCGGAATTAAGTGAGCAAAATATAATTTAATCTATAAGGAAACGGGGAGGGGCGGGAAGCTTGTTAGGGAACAACGTGGTGCTTGATAACGTAAAAGGATTGTTAGAAATTGTCTGAACTCGAACAACTTCGGCAATTATTCGTAGCTCAGACGCTGCCGTTTACGAGGCGAGCCATTCAGGGAAGTGACAATCCATTGGTTTATTTACTGTTCCTGTTTTATGGACATCTAGGTCGCGGCCAACAAAATATTGACTGTATTATAAATAGTGCTTAGCAGCCAAAGGAAGTTAGAATAATTCGTCCTGGTTGCTATGGAAATATAAGGGTTTTTGTTGTTCCCATGGTATAAATATTTCAGGTTTTTTTTGATTAAACACTTGTGAATAGAGATTTCCAACATCTGTGCTAACTACTATACAAAGAGTTCTACAAAATTCGTCTTATTGCTCTTTCTTTTCTAGGAATGTAACAGAAAAACTGGTGGGCGTAAAGTGTCTTTTTAATCTGATGACACAGAGACAACATTTATCAAATTATTGATGTTGTTAACCGTGGACTCGTTAATAATGTATGGATATTATGTTCTAGGACAGTCTACATATAAACATTTCAAGGGTCAAGGATTTGAGAGGAGTGTAGGTGTGAAAGTGGAAATACAAGAGGAAATATAATAGATGGAGAAGGGTTATCACTGCAGCCCCCTCCCCCGAAATACCCTTGGCAGCGGTTGAAACCTATAATCATGTAGGGGATAACAGAGAGGGAAAAGGATAGAATGTGAATCCTAGAGAGACGGACTCACCTCATTACTGAACGAAGATCATAATTGAATGTGATGAATGGCCATGCTGAGGAGTATCCATAGCGACTCAAGTCGTCGTTTCCAACCTCTTTGTGGTGTAGAGATGCCTTATCCAACAAAGAGGGTGGAAGCTAGTAGGGAAGAGCACACATCGCCTATGGCAACTTTCGAGATTCCTTTCATTACATCATTTTTAGGGGTAAACCATTTGAGCCTCACGATTCTTTATATTTCGCTACAGACAATGGCATCCCTTCTTGCCATCCTATTGTTTACTTTCACCACCTCATCCTCTGCCATGGTATCTCGAGCTACAATTAGGACTATAAAAGAACATTTGATGTAAGTGGCGTTGAACTTTTTCATCTATCGAGTTTTGCAAAGGATAGTGGAGATGATGTCAGCAGTTTGAAAAGAAAGACAATCTAGTTCCGGTTCTGAATATCACCAGTGATGTCACTGTGTACCATACTGAAATTATAAGTGTTTCCAAACCTGCTTTACGTACCTGCTTACTAATGTGGCTCTCACCAGAGGATATAAAGACTTGAATAATTAGGGGCCTGAAGATTGGACGAGGGCCTATTACAAAATAGCCATCACTCTGAACTGCACGTTACAAGGCAATATACGCCCACTGTAGCTATGCTTGTTGAAAAAGTCGTTTTCTGTCTCCCTCTATATTTAGACTAATAAAATGCCCTTGAATGATTATATTTGCACGGGCTTGGCATTATATTAAATATTTGTAAGATTATTCAGTATTTTAATATTTACCTAAAAGAGTTACTTTATTAGTTAGGGCATATAACGTAAATCTTAATACGTAAAATTTACGCCCTCAAAGGCTGTTACGTAAGTTCATCTGCTACATTGTGCATGATAAAAAACAGCGGCAGCCTCAAAGAGTAAATGCAAAGGAAATGAACGTTTATTATTGGTGGGGACTTTAATGTTCATGTAGGCAAGGATAGCCAGGGATATGAGGAGCATGGAAGGGCAGGGTAAATACGTGGTTTAGGAAGAGGGACAAGCACCTGATCACATTCCAGTCTCCAGAAGGGAGGTCACAGATTAATTTCTTTATGGTCATAGGCAGCATAGAGCAGAGGTTCATGATTGTTGGGCACCTCTCAAACAGGGTAACGAAGGAGGAAATAGTCAGGGCCCTTAGGAAGATTCTAATTCACTACACTGCAAGCAGCCTTATTTGGTCAATATGGCATTGGAGAGAGAGTGACTCTCATTCCTACATTTGGTACAATAAAACCCTGTGCTATAATTCTTGTGCCCCCACAATACTAGCAATGGTGGGCGTTCCTTTGAGGGTGCCCTCCACTTTATCCTCTCCAAGGCTATTCCATTGCCAAATGGTCCTTGGTAAAAAAAAAAGACCAGTAGTATGAGTCTGTGCCATAATCTCCTTCAATTTATATGAATGATCCTTTCTCCCCTTATACTCAGCCAGGGATACACTTCCAACCTGAGGTCCATTGCACCCCAGCAGCAGCAGTCTGATAAAAAGACTAATGCTGGGAAATATACGCTGTTCTGTTGGCTTAGTGTGTCCCACCCTAATTCCTTAATCATGTCAGACACACTCTCCATGCGAGAAAACCTGTGGAGTACAATTCTTGCTGCCCTCCTTTGGATCCTTTCAATCTGTAGGCCTAGGTAGAGTCCCCATTGATGTATGGCGTAGCCTCGGGATGACAGGAATCAGGTGGCTAGGGAAACTTTTCAATAGGAGCGCTAGTGGAGATAGAATGCCCCCTGCATGGCGTGAGAGTTGGATAGTACCACTCTTCAAGGGCAGAGGTGATGTCCGAGATTGTGGTAACTATTGAGGTATTAAGCTAATGAGCCATTCCATGAAGCTCTGGGAGAGAGTAATAGAATGTCGCCTCTAGGATAGCACTAGTGTCCATAAAAATCAGTTTGAGTTCATGCCAAGAAGGTCCACAATGGAACTACCGTAAAATCGCACGTAGTGCCCGCGGATTATACGCGAAACATAGGGTCATTTAGTGCGGACTATATGCGAGGGCGGACTATATATGGGTGCGGACTATAAATGAAACCCAGGGTTCTCAATGAAAACTGCTGTTCATTTTCTGAATATTTTATTACACTTAACAACTCGATTTTACACAGTACGTTCTTATTTATATGATAATGTAATATAAAATCTTTCACATTTCAATTTCATCGTCAGGGCAATCTGACATTTCATGTTCAAATTCATTTGATCCCATTCCTCCTACAAGTTACTCCACTGGCTACATTAGGAATTTGAAAGTGCGGACTATATTTGAAATATACCTATCGCTAATGGGGACTGTAGACGGGTGCGGACTATATTTGAGGTGCGGACTTTACGTGAGATTTTACGGTAATCTTCATTCTGAGGCAGATTATTGAAAAGTATAGGGCAGCAAAGAATGATCTCCACACCATCTTTATCGACTTGGAGAAGGCTTATGACAATGTTCCACGACAGGTAGTTTGGGAGGTATGGCGAAAAAAAGGGGATAAAAGAAGGGTTTATTCGAATAGTGCAGGATATGTATGATGGATGGTTCCATAACCAGGGTTAGGACACCTTGGGGAAATACTGGGGGCTTCCCAGTGAAGGGTGGGGTGCACCGACGTTGAGAACTAAGTCCACACCTTTTCATTCAGTTGTTTGTTTGTTGGTGTTTAAGGTCCCTTCAACTACAAGGTCATTAGAGACCCGTCCACTGCGTAGTTCGAATGCATATGCTGCACAGACACTACACCAATGCGACGATTATTGGGTATTAGTAGTACCCAGCTTTCCCGAGCGACCACCCATGTCAGTACTAACTGGGCTTGCGTTGCTTAACTTCAGTGATCAGTCGAGAACTGGTGTGTCCAACGCAACTTGCCGCTCCCCTTTTCATTCAGGCTATGGGGCGTTAGTAGGAGAATGGACCCATGAGTGAACGATATTTGCCGACGATATTGTAAAGCTTAGTAACACCATAGAACAAGTAGAGAAGGGCCTGAACAATGCATGTGAAATTTGGGCTACCCCGGGGGCAGGCAAGATAAATATGAAGAAAGTGGAGTCCTGTGTGATAGGAGGGTCCGATCAAGTTGAAGGGGAAGTTTTACAGAGCAGTGGTTAGGCCAGCTATGCTATATGGATCAGTGCGTTGGGGAGTGAGGAAGAGCCACGTAAATAGAATGCAAGTACTGTACCCGAAATGAGAATGCTGTGGTACATGAGTGGGGTATCGAGAGCTGATAGAGTTAGTATATTAAACAACGTGTTGGGGAGTTGGCCAAGCAGCCATAACGGGCCGAACCTTATGGAGGCTGCTCACGGGTGAGATGGAGGTAGGAGTAGATAATGTAGGAGAGGGGAAAATTAGCAGCACCCAATTTTAAACCGACCATGCATGTCAGTACTAATTTGGGCTGCGTTGCTTAACTTCAGTGTTCTGACGAGAACTGGTGTGTCCAACGCAACTCAACCGCTTAGGAATGAGTATATTAGAGGTAGCCTGGGGGGAACTCGCGGAAAAAATGGGGGAGAGTAGGTTGAGGTGGTATGGACAAGTAATGAGAAGAGGGTAGGGGGAGCTCGCGTGGTCCATTTCAGGAACGCAGGTCGTCCGTAAGGATATGGTAGTGTGTGGAGTGGACGGGAACCTGATGGGAGATAGGCGGGGGTGGAGGGCTAGAACTCCCAGATCCGACCCTGCCACAGGCGGGATATTTGACGCACGCGCGTGTCGCTAACTTGTGTCCATAATCGTGATAATCAAGTGGAGTTGATTGACCAAAACTCAATTTTTTCAACCTATTTCATGCCTTTTTCTCAAAAATAAATAGCAAAAGTCATCGATAGCAGCAGGAGTAGGCATGAGCCTGAGTCCTTTTGCATTATAGTTATTGTGTGATGGGCCAGACACCATGCAATATTGTAACCAACAAAGCATTAATTTACCTGCCAAAAATTTCTATTTTGGTTGTATACTGCAGTGTTGGAACAGTGGGGTAGGTCGGCATCCCCCCACAGTCACTTAGCCAATATTTCCTGCGGGTTCCAGGCGCCTGACTGGGGTGCCCCCAATCAGAGCATGTTTCGTGGGCCCGCAGACCCGACCCTGCCATAGGCGGGATAGGGGTATGATGATGATGACATCGATAGCAGCAGGAATGTAATGTACCTTTTTATTAAAACTTGTTCCTGATGTGGCGGAAATACGCATTGTGGGGCATATAGACTAAGCATAGGGCCTAAAAAAGTGCCATGCCCTAACTAACGCTACATAAAACGTAATCCTGAAATCTTATGTAATATACCTACTGTATACTGTATTTTACGTCTTAAGTTTTACGTGATTTACCCTAAGTATCTACAGTTCAACCCCAATAATGATGACCCCGGATAATGAAATTGTCTCGCTAATGAAGACAGGTTAGGTCCCGGCCAAGTGAGCACCAATTAAACTTAAAATTTAAAATTCTGTATAATGAAAATACATTATGGTGGGGTACTTAGGGGTCTTCATTATCGGGGTTGGACTGTATTAAGATGAGAAGTTAGACAGTTTAGTGAAACACACTATGGTCCATACTCCTGCAGTGCAATGAGTTGTAGTCAGCCGGGTTGAAATTCCTCGCCTTTTATAACATACTATTTATTCTATTCTGGGTTGGTGCAGAGGGAGATGAAGCTCACCCCCTGGTTCGGCAGAAGTACCTCAGTGAAGAAAAATAGGCCGACGATAAATAAGCATAAGAGTTGCAGCATTAGGTTGGCAACCGTTTGAGTGAAAATACCGTTCAACAGATCGCCCTTGTTTCCCAAAGGAACAAAAATGGGCACCCGACCCTGCCATAGACGAAAAGAGAGGTAGATTAGCGTTGATTAGTCTTGCAGACGTAGACCACTTGGTGTCAGTTGTCACTCATCTTTCCCAGTGATTCTTGTTTAAATTGTTTCTCTTAATAGTTTAGACCAAGCCCATTTTAGGGCGTTCCCAGATGTTAGCTGTGCTTCAAGGGAGTCGCATGTAATTAACGAGCGTTTTGGAGCCTGGAAAAAATACAACCTCCACACTTAAGTGGGTGTCCGGGTTAATGAAAGGGTGTAGCCGTCCTCTCGCAAGAAAGTTGACCACTAAAGTGGAGCTGGTGGTAGTGATTAAAAACACCTGGGAAAAGTGTGAAGAAACTGAGGATGTGCGTGGTATATGCGGAAAATGCGGTTGGTTGATGACCGATCGACCCCTTTTCACCCTCCTCCTTCCTTTAGCCCTTTTCTGTGTCCTCTCTGTAATATATCCTTGTGATAAAAGTATGAATTGTTGATGATGTTTAGCTAGTGGATGTGGACGAACGGAAGACAGGAAGTTAGGTATTATTAATTTTCCACAAGGCAGCCTTTATGAGTTTCCTTGGTTGAATTTGTAACCTTCAACCAGATCAAGAGTCCCACTGTGATTCAATGAACAAATGGGTTGCTGGAGAGGCACGTGTCAAGGATGTGTACACTCAACAGTTTCTGTTCGAGGAAATGAATACACCATTTTTTTTAACGAATAAAAGACATGTGGGCACCATTAGCACCTCTTCCTCTCGTTTGTCATCTTAGTACTCCCGGTCTTTTATTTGTTTCCTTCTCAAATCTTCAACTATATTTGATGTGATTTATTTCGGTTAAAGAGGGGTTAAATTTAATGTTAGTCGGTCCTAGATGCATCATATTCAGGAAAGAATGTTGCTTTCAGATTTAGATAGTGCTGCGAGGGTTCATCTTTTTTCGGGAATCGACTGCTAACGAACTTTTTTTTCCTCGCAATTTCTAGCCAAAACATTGCTGTCTAAACGGTAATTTTTAGACATGCATAATGCGATTGTCTGATAATGAATCTATTATTTTTAGTTTGCTCCTGACTGAAGTTCGTTTTTGTTGTCGTGATTAGGAGACCCCCAAGTGGACCTTCCGTCGAGTACCTCTACCTAACCGGAACGGGGTCATTTTTTCCTGAAAGTATCCTAAAGCCCACCAGTAGGGACTATTCGAGATCTGAAGATTAATGAACTTATCGAAGCTGTGGTGTTTAGTAGGCCAGTAGTGGGAGTGTTATTTTGTGATCGTATGATTACAATTTCAAGTTCGAGAAGGGGGGAAGCGTTCCTTCCTTAGGGGTAGTTGGAAGTGTTAAATACACGTTCTTTACGATATGACGAAAGTGGCCGTTACTGCCAACTTTCCATATCTAAGAGCTCGCCCATCCTCTGGCGTCAATGGGATAATTTTAGTTAAAACTAAGTAATCCACCGTCTATTCCCTTCAACGAAGGCGCCAGAGACCACTAACCTCATTTGTTGATACGAGACCTTTCGTGCCCCGTAATACTCAAACACGTTGTAATCATAGACATTGCGCAAGTTATTAGATCCCTAGTGCCTCTAGTGCGGAATCTTGGGGAAGGGTAGGATGGGGGGGGGGTCACGTTTTTTTTGGTTTCAAGTGGGCAACCAGTCATATAAAACTTTTTTTTCTATCTCGTTCACCTCCTTTGTGCTCCTCCATACAATCGTGGTGCGCAGGTTCAGGCCCGTTTATGTTTCGTGGTTTCCTTTAGACAAGAGAAGAATTCTAAGATCAGAGGTTATGAATCTAGTGAATTTATTAATTGCAAGGCTGCATTTAATAATATCTTGCCTCTTCGAGAGCGTAAATTGCACCCTTAATGAGGCGTGTTTAATTCCTTCAAAGCAACTGCTTTAAAACAAGACGGGAAAATGAACCATTGCACTCGACTTTTTACACAAGGTAATTTTCTACTATCTGAAGGGAGGGAACGCATGGATAGTTGTAAGTCTGGTAATTAAGCAACGCAACCCCAGTTAGTACTAACATGGGTGTTCTTCTAATGCAAAGACTGCATTAGAACTTCGCAGGGGACTGGGCTCTAATGGTCGTTGTCGTTGAAGGGCCCTAAAACACTAACGAAACAAGGAAAACTAAGTCCATACCTTTTCATTCTCGCTAAAGACGAGCTGCTGACTGGGGTAGTAAAATGGACCCCCAGTGCATGGTATTCGCAGAAGATGTAGGAAAATTTAGTGCCTCCAGAGAACGCGTAGAGAAGGGCCCAAACAAGGCCTGTCAGATTGGGGGTACCCCGGGGGCCACACTGCTGCAATGGTAATCAGCGTTGGCCTTTCGTTACTTTTTTAATACTTGAAGCGGCACAATACGTAGCGTGCTCTATTTAGTGTGGCGATGGTCCCAGGTTCTAAACTGGATTGAAGTGGGTGGACTACTTTCGAGCGAGAGTGAAGCCCCGAGTGTACTCTCCTTACTTCAGCTGAGAAATAGAACCGAGGTCCCGCGTTGTGTACAATGGCATTTGCACGTTTGCAGCACTGTCCAATATATCTTGTGTTCATTCAGAGAAACAAGATGGGTACCCGATCCTGCCATAGGCGGGAAAAGGGTTAATTAATGTGCATAACTACTTGTTTTTAACAACATTCATGATGAAGTAATAAATAGTTTGGTTAGATTGTGGAGGATGCGCAATTTAAAATCTGCTTTTAGGGCGAGTCGTTGCAGTATTCTTGCATTGCTATAGAAACCTTTTGCAGGCCGCAGGTTTGCCTGGAAAGGACCACATGTTTGACATGCCTGGCTTAAACGATATTAGAGCAGCTATAGAAGAGGGAGGCTTAAGATGAACATGAAACAGAGTATTTAGCTCTCATTTGGGAAGGACGGGAAAATAATGGTGACGTACTCTCCCGGGGGGGGGGCGAGCTGGTGACAATGGTGCAAGAGGTAAAGTTCTTAGGATTAATGTTCCAAAGCAACGGGGAGATAGATTCAGGTGTTACTTATAAAATCAACGGGGGATGGTTGAAGTGCAGACAGGCAAATGGAGTCCTGTCTGATAGGAGGGTCCCAATAAAGTTGAAAGGGAAGTTTTACAACGCAGTGGTTAGGCCAGTTATGCTATATGGATCAGAGTTTTTGGGCAGTGAGGAAGAGCCACGTAAATAGAATCCAAGCAGCTGAGATGGGAATGCTGCGATACATGATTGGGGTATCGAGAAGTTATAAAATTAGGAATGAGTATATTATAGGTAGCTTGAGGGATTGGGGACGTCGCAGAAAAAAATGAGGAAGAGTAGATTGAGGTGGTATGGACATGTAACGAAAAGAGGGGAGGAGGAACTCGTCAGGTCAATTATAGGAATGCAGGTGGTGGGAAGCACCAGGGGCAGGGGAAGACCAACGCAGACGGGAGAGCAGGTTGTACGTGAAAGAGCTAGACGGGGACCTGGTTGAAGATAGGCAGCAGTGGAGGGCTAGAACCCACAGACCCGATTCTGCACAGGCGGGATAAGCGTATTATGGTGATGTTCTAGTCGGGATCATGAGTTAGAAAATGCTGTCCCATCCTCATAGCAAATTGCAAACCCTCGTAAACCAAAGCAGCTATTAGTTGATAAATTTCACCTAGTGGGTGGAGAAATTGACTCTGATGTTTGGTCTTCCCTGCCCGAAGACATCCTGATGCTGCCACTTCTGTTCTTCTCATTCGCGTCTTTATTGGCATCTTGACGAATGTCATGCCCAATTTAAAATGAAGTGCATTATTAAATAATCATTATTAGTTTTCCTAGTCTCGGTTAACTAGTCCCAACGACGTGTGTATGGGTACATGATTACGATTAAGGATTCTGCCTCGTCTCTGACCACGTCAAGTTCCGAAACTTTTACATATTGTTTTCTATATCATTAGTTCCCAACCTTGTCTTTTACACACACAAATCCACTAATAATTAGCAATATACGATTAATAGATTCTCATATATAAAGAGTTAAATGGTTAGGATTAGGAATATATAGCTAGGGTTAGGGGAACCCCTGGTTTAGGTACATTGATTTAGCAAAAGATAAGTCAGTAGGAGACACATTTCATAAACAAGGGTATAGTCACGGCTATGTGAGTCAGAAGCAAGGCAGAATCAACGCTAAGACGTATGAGATAGTATCACGAGGTGAGGGAGGGGCCATTAATAGATTCAGGGTTGAACTGGCCCACCAGGGCTTATTTAGTCGGGTCAAGTGTTAAATCATAGTTTCTGAATGACTGTGAGTTGGACTGTAAGTGAGCAGCTTTTCCTCTAGTCTGATTTTCTTTTCAATCTAGCCCTGTGAGAGACTAGTCAATGTTAAAAAATAATAAAAGTAATGTCTAGCTCTCACCACCCCCAGTCCCCATGATGTGTATGATGTCATCCATGTAGCTGACATTAACCAGGCAGAATCAAGGAGAGAGCCTTAAACCCCACATGAAATTTTTGCAAATGTGCTAATGAAAGTTGTCACTTTTCATTTAAAGTTGAAACGGGGTTAGAATATTAGGCTAAGCTTCCCATTTTATCCGGTTAGGTCAGGAACGTAATGGAAAGCGTAAGCGAATATTACTCAGAAGATGAAAACTAGTGCAGGAGTTTCAAATGTTGCATTTTTGGTTGCATGTGACAAAGAAGGAAATCAGTATAGGGCCTAATATTGGACAGGGACCATTTGGTGATCTGGGACGAAGAAATAATTTAAATATTAAGGCCGGTATCTCGGTGAGTTGCTCCCTATTTCTACTTTTTTACCCTACCTTGCTGTAGGCAGGAAACGGGTTAGCAGTAGCAGCTTAACCATTGGGATCCTGATTTTCCTGGGGAGAGTTAAATTGAGCTCTCACCCCCTCCCCACACACATCTTTAGTTCATAAGTTAAACTGTTACAAGTGACCCGAAGCTAATGAATTGAGTATTTTAGCACTAACTGGTAGTAAATATCTAAAAAGTTTATTGCCGTTATTTTCTAGGGTAATAGGAATTGTTTTGTTTGGTCGGGCGGCAAACGCTATCAACCTACCCACCCCTCAGCCCCCTTTGGCACCGCGTCATGTTTGGTTACACCATAATATTGGAGGTCACTTGGTCTTCTGTCATCACCTCCTCGTTATCCTTTTCGTGATGACCTCTCGAGACATTTTCTGTACTTCCTTTTCTAATAGTCGCGCTTGATGCATCGTGTGTGACACACATCCTTCTCCGTGTACCCTATATAACGGTTCATCATTTGACTAAAGTGCCGCTTCCGTTTTACCACTGCAGGGTTCATAAGTCGTTCATAATAGCGATTCAGAGCCGTTTACGGGCCTTTCTAGATGGATCACTCAGGTCACGCAATGCATTTTCTGGTAGTACTCACGCATACGTCAGTCAGCTAACGGTGGGTGACGACCGTGACTCCATGACAGTTTCCTTCTATCATTACGTTTGCGATTCTCCACTGAAAAGGATCAGGCATGGATTCGAACTCGCTATGTGTTCTCTATCTCAACTTTTAATCGATAGTCTGGAAATGTGACATTACGAGGCACAGCAGCATTGTGATGTAGGCTGTTGGCTAGACAATCTCGAGCATCTCCTGGTGATCGATTAGCGAACTACACTGTTCTCTTTTGTGATATCGCGATATAGAAGCAGAATATAGCTTTTCGGAAAACAGTCGTTGGCATCGGTGAACTATTTGTAACGTATTTTTTGCTCGGATAGTCCGATTTATCCGATTTATAATAAAATGATGAAGGCAGATGATGCGAATAAAAAAGTCGAGGTAAGATAGGTTTCAATTAGGCATGGGTTTTTCTAAGTAAAATTTAAAACAGAGAAAAAAAATTGAAATATGGCGACCTCTGCTTATCGATTCGATTTTGCCATACTCCTAGTCTTTGTAGTGTTATAAGTGTAGTCTGTGTTGATATTGATTATGTATGCTATTTGGATATTCTTTAAACATTGTCTGCAACCTAATAAAAGAAAGTTGTGCGCAATGAAATGATAAATCGGCCCCTAAAAGTTGCTTTCCTGCAGTGTACAGGAGCAATGTTCCGAAGCTCTCCATTGATGTTGTCGAACAAAAAGATTGCGATTAATCCTTCTACGTTTATTTCTTCATTCACAGCTGTTGGCGATCTATCGAAGTAACGTGCAGCTGCCAAAGATGCCAGTGCGCCGAACTCCTGCCGGCTGGTGCAGCTGCTTTCAGAGCAACGAACCTCCAGAAATCACCTACAAGGTGGTTGAGAATGGAGGCATGGTTAACCTACAACCATTGACACCAACCCAACCAATGCCTGATGAAGATGAGCTTAATGCCAAGTTTGCAGAGTTGGTGGTAAGTATGGAGTTATTTCCTGTGTGTATGCAATGTCATATTACTTAAATTGAATAAAATACATCCTTCATACGAGATATCTACCTGTAATACCCTGTTCTGTGCGCCATATCGAACTACAACGATGCTGTGTGGAGTTGGTAATTTTAGTGTCTAAAACTCGTTTCTGATGAGGTCTCGTGAGTTCCTAAAATCAAGGAGAACTTTAAATTCACGTCCTCGTCTTCAGAATTCTTGATTTTTAGTGAAAATTTCCTGAAAGATATTATTCTAATTCTAATTGAATACACTGCAAGCAGCCCTGATAGGCCAAATTGGCAGTGGAGAGAATGACTCATTCCATGACTCCCATTCTCATTCTCAGCCAAGTTGCGTTGGACACACCAGTTCTCGTGAGATCACTGAAGTTAAGCAGCGCAAGCCCACGTTAGTACCAACATGAGTGGTTGGTAAAGAACGTTGGGTGCTGCAAATTTCCCCTCTCCTACGTCCTCTATCCCTACCTCCTCATCTCCCGCGAGCAGCCTCCTAAAGGTTCGTCCTGTTATGGCTGTTTGCTTACTCCCCAACCCATGAAATTAATCCAAACAATTCCTAATTACTAAACCAAGGAACCTGAAGCATAACATCTAATCTGCCATATATTGCATACCTGCTATAATGGCACTTTCTTGCAGAAACTTCCTCACACTATTCTCACTAAGAGAATTCCTTTGTCGAATGACCCTTGGAAGAAAAGACCAGTAATAGGAGTCTGTTCGTGCCCTGATCTCATTCAATTTGAATGGATGATTATTTCTCCCCCTATAGTCTTCAAGGGATAAGCTTCCACCTGGAGTACCCTTGTACCGTATTTTCAACGGTCTGTGAAAAAGCTTAATGCTGTCAGGTACCCCCCTCTGATGCAGTAAGTCCCACCCTAATTCTGTGATCATGTCTGAGACACTCAGTCTATGAGAGAAGCGATGCAGCACAATTCTTGCTGCCCTCCTTTGGATCATTTCAATTTCCCAAGATATACCCTGCCTAAAGGGAAACCAATTTGGACTGCAGTACTCCACAATTGGCCTTACCAGTAAAAAATGGGCTATTTCTTTTACTTCCTTTATGGTTATATGAGTAATCCAATTAAATTACTAACGTATTCGAATTTATTGGCTTTGAATTGACTGGCATTTCTTCATTTACGTCTTGTCATTGCTGTTCCTAGGATGAACTGGACCTCACCGCTCCCAAGAGAGAGGCTATGTTTAGTTTGCCACCTGAGAAAAAGTGGCAAATTTATTGCAGCAGAAAAAAGGTATTCACCCTGCTATGATGCTTGAAGTCTACTGGCTATAAACATACAACCTATAGAAACTCTTAAATTATAAAGCAGTGTACTGGGTCAGTAAATGTGATAAATTTTCAGGATGAGCCAGGTGATGTTACTACTAATTACCCAGATTATTACATCGAGCAAGTTACTGCAATGTCAATGGTATTTCTTTGTCATATTTCTTTCAATCGTGTAGGTCTGATAATTCAACTATGGTTTCAAATTTTTGTTCCAGTTACTGTTTCCACGCGATGAAGAAGAAGTTGCTGTCCGCACTAAGCTGCTGGACAACTTGAAGACAGCTCTTCGTACACAGCCAAACAGGTTGCTATTTCACAATCTTTTTCGGCATTTCAAGTTGAATTCTCCTTTCCAGCGTTCTAAATGGTGTATACACGTTGTCGTTATCTAGTTTTGTGATAAGATTCATTGAAATGGAAGGACTTACTTGTCTATTGAATTTTTTGAGTAATATGAGCTACGAAACGAGCCAAAGTTCTATTCATACATCTATCATAGGTTGTTTCAAAGCCTTAATGAACAACTCGGTAATTTCTCTACATTTCTGCTTGCACCCTGATTCCAACTCACCCTCGGTCATCCATTGTAACGAATGACTAAAAGTTTATGCAGCTAATGTCTTAAACTATTAATTGTAGAATGGACGAGGGCACGTCTTGGCTCATCCCAATAGTATCAACATAATAGCTCAGAGTTTAAGTAGTGAGAATATCAAGACAAAAATTGCGGTGTTGGAAATTTTGGGAGCAGTATGTCTGGTCCCAGGGGGACATCGAAAAGTGCTAGATGCCATGCTGCATTATCAGAAATATTCCTGCGAAAGGACAAGGTTTCAGGTAAGAACAAAGATGGCGATTTAAAAATCTTGAGTCGAATGAGCAACCTTCGAAATGAGTATAACCTTCATTTTGGCAATACTTAGACTATCATCAACGACTTGGATCGGAGCACAGGAGTTTACAGAGATGAAGTCAACATGAAGACAGCTGTGATGTCGTTCATTAATGCAGTGTTAAATTATGGTCCGGGACAAGTGAGTTTATAATTAATAAAAATAATGCTTGTAAGTTAAAAACAAGGTGGTCTACTAGACACGTCTCTTTTTCAGGATCATTTAGAATTTCGTATCCATTTAAGATACGAGTTTTTAATGCTTGGAATTCAACCAGTTATTGATAAATTGCGCAGTCATGAGAATGCAACCCTGGACAGGTATAAGACCACTACAATTAAATGACCTGATGTTGTTGTTATCACTAAATCACTAATACATTTGTTAATTACAGGCACTTGGATTTTTTTGAGATGGTAAGAAATGAAGATGAGAAGGAATTGGCGAATAGATACGACAAGGTACACATTGATACCAAAAGTGCTACGGCTATGTTCGAAATCCTGAAAAAGAAAATATCCCACACGGCTGCTAACCCACACTTCCTATCAGTCTTACAGCATGCACTACTCCTACCACGTGAGTCGTTATCTTCTTTTAGCATCATGTAAATCTTTCAACACTTAGATTTATTTCAATTTGTATGCAGTAGATAACAAGGGGTGCCCACAGCATTGGCTACTTTTTGACCGACTAGTTCAGCAGATAGTTCTTCAAGGTGATAACAAAAAAAACCCCGACGTGGCACCAATCGACATCAATGTGAAAGAAATTGTTCAATTGTAAGGACGCCACTTTATTCCAGGATTTCAAATAGTCAAAAACATCTCCATTAAAAATTAAAAATATTATAGGCTTGCTACAGAAGAAGAATTGAGGGAAGCCCGTAATAAAGCCGAAAGGCTAGAACACGAGAACGTAGATATTGCTGCCAAATTAGCCAAAAAAGAGCAAGAATACGAAGTAAAAGCCCAAGAGAAGGTGCGTTTAATAGCTTTTGCGTCAATTACAACAAGGAATCATGACTTATAATCGTCTTGGTATGTCCACTAAATTAGGAGGATTTAGAGATCACATTAGACAAGATGAGATCTAAATTGGAGAAAGAGTCTGTTGGTCATCTAGAAGCTAAACAGAAGATTGCCGAGATGGAGTGCAAGATTCATGAGCTTATGTCATTGGTAGGTTATTATAAAAGATGTTCTTCAAGCCTATGCAACTATCGTTTCAAATTTGCATAGCGTCTGACCGCAATTCTTGAATGTGACAGGTCACAGCACTAATTTCAATGGCAGGATGAGATATCCAATAGAAAATTTACAATTTTGGAGCATTGGGGTTAATAAGACGAAATCTTTGTAGCATGATCACATCCGAAGAATAGTTGTTTATATCAGGAACTAGACAAACGTATTAGCCCATTACTGATATTAGAAATGATTGAATTCATGCGGATTGTTTATGATGACGGTAAAATAATGCTACTTTTTCTGGAGTGAATTATTTTTTACATTAGAAATACAGCTACAGTAAAGTCCGCTTATCGAGACTGTTTTGCTAGTGCTGTAGTGTTGTTGGGGTCAATCTTAGGGGCATCATACAGTTCCAAGAAAAAACCTTGATCTTACTCAAGAAGAGAGTTGAGGATGATTATTCAGTTCTCTGCTTAGCCTCAATTTGGATGTGCTTTTTGTTATTATGAGATAAAACAATTACTGGTGACAATGTTGTAAATTTAGGTTAATGACTGCAGGCAGCATCAACTATAATTATAAATTCTAGGTGCATCATTTAAATTGTTTCACTAATGTAGTAGTATTTACTACCTTAATGTTTTATGCCAGGTTGAGGTCGAAAGGAAAGAACGGATGCAATTAAATAATCTTGTGCAAGGAGGAAGCCTGCCAGACGACGCTAAAATGGTGCTACAAGAAGTGAAAATGCCTGAAGTAAGACCTCCACCCCCAATTCCTCCACCATTAAATGGTAGCGGTCCTCCACCACCACCGCCTCCTGGACCACCTCCAGCACCAGCATGTCCACTGGGTGGTACCACTAGACCCTTAATGAACCATGTAACCATTAAGAAGGATATACCAAAACCAAGCAATCCACTGAAGTCATTCAACTGGTCCAAGTTGCCAGATGTAAGTCCCCCATTTTTATCTAGAAATATTGGCCATTATTAAGTACAAATTACTTCTATCTTGCAGAACAAATTAGAAGGGACAGTGTGGACGGAAATGGATGATGCAAAATTATACAGAATCATGGACTTGGAAGATTTTGACCGGACTTTTTCAGCCTATCAGAAGCACCAGGTTAAGAGTCTAGGTTATAAAAACAAAATGTTTAATGTAGAACATTTATTAAAAATATCTTCCTTATCCCGTCCATCATCAGAACGACGGCTCGGTTGAAGATCTTCGGTTTGTGGGCAAAACACGCAATCGGGAATTCTCAGTAATTGATGGTCGTAGAGCTCAGAACTGCACCATTTTACTCTCCAAACTTAAAATGACAAATGAAGAGATCTGTAAGGCCATTCTAAGCATGGACAACAAAGATATGTTACCAAAAGATATGATAGAACAGGTAGGATACCGAATTAGGACGTTACTGACTAGGATATAGAATGTTACCCAATCACTGGTAATTATTGCTTCCGTATGCTCAATTTCCAACTTCCAGATGCTCAAGTTCATTCCAAATTCGGAAGAAAGGGCACTGCTGGAGGATCATAGTGCTGAAATAGATCAAATGGCCAGAGCCGATCGGTTCCTTTATGAGATTAGTAGGTTAGTGTGCTGGAACTCCCACTTTCACTAATTACTTTTAGATTCTAGCTGAAGTTCATCTGAGTTCTTCTTAATCATTCTGCAGAATCAACCATTACGAACAAAGGCTTCGTACCTTATTCTACAAGAAAAAATTCTCAGAGCGAATCAATGAATGCAAGCCTAAGGTGGCAGGTGAGTCTCATGAATTCACTATTAAATAAGGTAATGATGACCTGATTGATGCTGGATTCGATTAATCCAGCTGTGTTGGAGGCCTCAAAGGAAGTTCATAGAAGCAGACGTCTAAAGAGGATTCTGGAAATGGTCTTAGCGTTTGGTAACTATATGAATAGAGGCCAACGAGGCAACGCAGGAGGTTTTAAATTGGTCAGTCTCAATCGTATCGCTGATACCAAGTCGAGTGTGAAAAGAGACTTGACGCTTTTACATTATTTGGTAGACACCCTGGAGAAGCAGGTATTAAATCATGAATACTCTTTATAGCAATGGTAAACTGTTCTCTTTAAACCCGCCCATCAGTGATGTAACTGTCTCATTTTTTTCAAATCAGTTCAAAGACACCTTAAGACTTGAGGAGGACATTCCACATGTTCGGCAAGCGTCCAAAGTGAGGTGAGTCACCACTTTGTCAAACATACAAAGTATGTTGAAAATGTGATGAAAATCCATATGACCCCTGACGTGTTCGAATGCCTGCTTTCAGTATGGTAGAATTAGAGAAGGACATCAATTCTTTAAGGGTTGGACTGAAGGAGATCGAAAAAGTAAGTTCCAGAAAAGCCTATTAAATGTTCAAGGCATGGTGTATTTCCTAAAAAATTCGGTTAAATCATAAAATATTTGTTCTGCAGGAATTAGAATTTCACCGAAAGCAACCTGCCTCTTGCAATGGAGATCGATTTGTACCTGTTATGAAAGAGTTCATCACCACTGCCACATACAACTTTGGAGAGTTGGAAGATTCGTTTTTGGACATGAAACTAAGGGTATATAAGGTTTTTCATCGTTCAAGAACTGCAAAATTGAGAATTTAGAAAACTTTCAATAATTCCTGTGTCCTCTTGGTTTCATGTAGTTTGAGAAGGTAGTCAGACTATTTGGTGAAGATCCAGCAAGTACACAACCCGACGAGTTTTTCTCAGTGTTCGACGCCTTCTTGATAACATTCAACGAAGCCAGGCAGGATAACGAAAACTTCAAAAGAAAAAAGGAGGAGGAAGAACGGAGAGCAAAGCAAGAAGTGGAGGTAAGCCTTTGGTTTGGTAGTGGCAAAATGAGAGTTTTAAAGAGTGCCCATTAAATCAGGGATTGCCAAACGTTTTATCTCAACGATCCCTTTGATGCCATAAAAATCCAGAGATTCCCAGTGAAAGTCCTGATGTTAAATACTTAAAAAATCTACTTTAGTAAAGACTTTATCCGAGATGAATCTTAATTAAAATATATCACAAGAAAACAAAAACATATCTTTTAAAAACAATTGTTGGTGACATTTTAAATGTCATCTACGACCCTTTCACTATCATCGACCCAGAGGCGGCTCGTGGGGCAGGCAAACCTAGGCGGCAAATTTCATACGGGCGGCTGATTTCAGAGGTACTTCCTTGACATGCAGTCTATCAGTCATTTAAAATGTTCATAGTCCCGGGGTTCCCAAATTTCTCTGATTGGTTGGGCCTTTTCTAAATGTTGATATTGGGACAAATGCCAAGCACGTGAGGGACGCTTGGACAATTTAGAACTGTATTAGATTCAATGGGGGCAGCGGCGATGGACCCACTTGCCTAGGGCGTCTGAAACTCACGAGCCGGCCCTGCATTGACCCCTTGCTAGTCGATACCAACCACTTTGGTCAGTGGCGTAACTTTAGTTGTGGCGCCCGGGGCAACAGGCATTCGAAGTGCCCCCGCCCCTGTTGCTTGTCCTGAGCAGACATGGTACAAGTATGTAGGCACTTTTTATTAGCCGTAAAGTCGTCGCACATTGTGTCCCGGCGGCTGATTTCCAGCAAGGTGGACAAGCCGCCCCCAAGGTGGCGCGTCGTGTCCTACGCCCGGGGCAATTTGACCTCATTGCCCCCTACAAGTTACTCCACTGACTTTGGCAATCCCTGTTTTAGATCAATGCATGAACCATGATGCGTGCATTTCTCGAATACCCGGCTGGGCTTCCATCTAGCCTGGTCGCTATCACTTGGCGTACTGATCATGGGGATCAGTATGAAAACTCCCATTACCCAATCTAGTGTCCACCGAATGGAAAATAAAGCAATTGGCCAGCGTCCTATATGCACTGCAGGCGCCGCCAATACAGAAAGGGTAGCATTTCGATGTTTCAATAATCATAGGTATATTCAACATAATCATCACACCCTTATGCCGCCTGTGGCAGGGTCGGGTCTGCGGGTCCACTGAACATACTCTGACTGGGGTCACCCCAGCCAGGTGTCTGGCACCTGCAGGAAATATTGGCAAAGTTGTCTGTGGTATCATAGGTATATTCAACATACAAAATAACGGGAGGGGCGCTTAAGACTTACATGCGGGCGCTGAAGACCCTAGTACTGGTCCTGGCACAACGTGATCCTACACACCAAGGTCCCTAAACTTTTTCGCACGGGAGTCAGATTTTGTTCTCAAAACCTTTTGGTGGGCTGAGACTAAAAATTTTAGTCGCAAGAAAAGAAAAGAATGTAAATAAATAAAATATAATGGGGTGTTTTAACTGCTTTGGAAAGGGTCAGCTACAAGAAAAGGCGTACTGCTATCTGCGCGCAAAGGTCGCAGGGCGAATAAAAGCCTTTCGCTGGTCGTAGGTTGGGGACCCCTGCTGCACGCAAAACACGTACGTGCAACTGGGCAAAATTGTCAGCTGTAGCAACTCCCTCCTGCAGTGTCGGTAAATGACCTTCGATTAGAGCAGACAACACTTTAGGTTGCATCATTTGCTAAAGGTGTTGAAGTTCGCTGCCTCCACGAGTCGCTCTGTTTTTGACAGATCAAGAAAAGACAGCAGGAGCGTAAGGATAGTATGACAGAGAAGACCAAGACAGTAACTTTACTGCGAAATGGAAGCACCAACGGTTATCACCAGAGCACTGTTAATGGAGGTGGAGATGAAAAAGGCGAATTCGATGACCTCATCTCAGCTTTGAGAACTGGAGACGTGTTCGGCGAGGACATGGCCAAGCTGAAGAGGACAAGACGACGCTTTGGTGGAGGAAGCAGTGGACCTAATGGAGGTTCGCCAACTCGAAACGGGTTAACGAGAGAGGATAGTCGAGAACGAGAAGTCAGCAAAGTTATTCGCAAAATTATTGCCTAAATGTTACCAAACCGAGATTCACTGCCATCATGCAGAGGAAGTCTGGTGTTGTTCCCCGTCTTCTTCAGTACTCCAATCCTAATTGGTTTTCGAAGCAGTGGAGTCCGGAATACGTCGTCAGCTACATATTCACACCATTGAAATTATATTCGTGGTATTCATGGAGAACGTGTTGATTGACTTGTTGACTTTGTCGCTGTTCACATCAGACTCTGTTTGCGCTTCATAATGTGCTTTATTTTGAAGAGGAAGTGACGTCATGGCGCCATTTCGCTCCGACTTAACGTCATATGCCTCGTCTATGCTAGTCCCTGCATTGTATAAACCCATTTTGATATCTATTTATATTGGCGAATGCCACTTTTTCTTAAAAACTTCTAATGTTTTTTTTTGGAATCGAATTACTTAATATGCTTTATTAATTAAAGTTCCCATTTTAAGTTATTTTGTGCATGAAACTAAAATAGTGCCAATATTAAAGGCGCGGTTGAATTTGATTGATTTTTTTTAACGCAAATACCTTTCGAGCTTGAATCACTCTAAAGAAAATTCTCTTCTCAGAGTTGTAAATGGCCACTGTTAGGTTTGAACCTTCAATGTCACGTCTGAGTGACGTCATTTACCAGGCGGAGTTTGATACTTTAGCTCGATGACGTAGGCGTCACGTTGTAGTGATAGCCGATTGTTGGAGGCGGCCATTTTCGAACGAGTGTTTTAGAAGTTCTTTTTTTAATGTGATACGGCCCTTTCCATTGAAATGTGTAATCTTTGATTGATGATCATTTGAAGTTTCAATATCACAAAGTGTGCCGAATATTTAAGTTGTTAGTAATTCTAAATTTGGGATCGTTTAGTTCAGTTTTGTTTATCGAAATTGAGAAGTGTCTCGACGGATTTGCAGTTCTTTATTATGAGGTAGGTAAAGTAGAATGCTCTTCAAATGTCGATCGTTCTTCGCGTGGAGGCATGCTTTCTAGCCGCCTATTCGAAAACTTCGTGACGTTACCGAATGAAAATGTTTTTTGTACTTTTAACACTATACAAGTCAGTATTATTGCAGTTTGATATATCTTTTTTAGTATAAAGTCGGTATCAAGAAATTATTGCATTTAAAGTTAAACCATTAATTGAAAACGCCCGTAATGACGTAATATTGTGAATTAAGATCAACTCTCAATCATATTCATACCTGTATATGTATATAATATATATATCTCTATATTAAATGTATCGAGCCATTTTGTCGAAAGACATTGCCAATCATTTGCAACACCACATTATATGCAAATATAACATTTTATTAGATCGTTTGACACAAAAAAAGGAAAGAAGCCGGAGTTGGGGGCGCTCATAAAACCTGTCAAGAATTTACATATGTAATTTGGGCCCTGTGCGTGTTTGGAATGCCATTAGCGATAAGGTGAGGCATGTATAGATTTCGACTTGAAACAAGAGAAAAGCAACAAGATAGGTGGTCACAAGGCGAAAAGAAACGCGTCCTTCTGTAGGTTAGGATACTTGGTTGCCTCATTGGATTTTACATGTAATGTTCAATCATAACAAATTGTTCACATTGTAAACACTTAAAAGGCATAATGACATACGTCTGTATGTATCTTCATCAATGAGGATGCTTGGGTGTGATGATGGTCCTCCTTGAATAAGAGTGTTCAAGAATAACGACTCCAAAATCAATTTGCTAATAGTCATTTCGTTTGGACGGAGGTACGAGATGTGATGGTAATTCGATTGGTAAATCATGACCATCTAATTTAACTTTGATTAAATGCATAGCCAAAGCGAATTCATCTGCATCAAGCATGCCATCTTTATCCACATCAGAAAGTTTCCAGATCTTGCCAAGCACAGAGTTAGGAAGTTTAGACTTTACCATCTCCGCCTTAGCACTTGCTCCAGTAATTTTGCCATCAATGGGATTGAGAGAGCTGAAGGTTTCATCGTATCCATAACGATCTTTGTTGACTATCCATTCTGGTTCTCCATAGCCAGCATCTACACCCTCGCCCTTGCCAAATCCGAAAGGATTATCGATCTTGTCTTGCATGCCTTCAAAGGCGCCACCTTGAAAAATAAAGAGTGATAGTGAAGTTTCTCTCCAATTGCTATTTTACCTGATATTAATCACTTATTTCACTCATACCTTTGACTACGGGAGTATCAGAAGCTACAACGGCCTCTTCGTGTGGGATTTGGGACATTAATCTGGCAATATCCTCAGCCAACATCTTATCGACGGTATCCAGTAGTTTAGGTTTCAATAAGTGGAATTTTGTGAAATCGTGATGTTGGAGTAGTTCCTAGATTGAAAATAAATTCAATCAGTAACAGTGTTTGTTGTTTACTTACACGGGAGCGACAGAAAGGAGAGCATCCAGGTAAACTCACCTGCATCCGTCTCAAATCTGGAAAGTCTCCTGGGGAGATCTGATGTTCCCTCTGTAAGTTGGAATAAATTTCTCCAAGGCCTTTAATTAGGTCCTTCTTCTTACCATCTTTACCGAATACGGAGGGCATCTCTTTTCGCAAAGAGCTAATGATGTATGCATTGACCTTAAAAAATATCAAGTTATGAAACATTAATTTCTTAGTAACGCGGGACTAGGTGATGGCTCCGAATTCCAGTTCAAGGATTTAGAACCTCCACCCCCTAAATCATGTAATTAAGAAAGTCATTTCATTCGCTTTTGTCCGAAGACGGGCATGTGTGCTTCAGTCCATGACGAATAAATCTTACGTCATCGTCATGCTGGGAACTGACACAATTGGCTTTTGTCACCCAAACGTCCTCTATGAACATCATGGTCAAGAATATGAAGGGATTATTGGATAGCAAGGAGTAGTTTGAAGGGGGAGAAATACCGACGTTATCAACAGTGTGCTGGCTGGTTTGGATGACAGACTCCAGCTCTCAAATTCCTATGTTAGATTTGTTTCATTGTCATTAAATCCTGACATTCGAATCCAGTAGTTGATTAAGAATTTTGTGACGCCGGACCAGCATCTCAGAAGGGTTCGACATTTTAATATCTCACTCTAGTTTTCCTTCAAGTAAGACTAGTGTCAATTAATTTACCTAGCGAGTTAGGTTTGGGAAGGATGATGCCCTATCGATGTGATTGCGTCGTCTACCCGCTATCAGAATTCACTCCCTTACAAACTCCAGGCAATATTGACACGTATCCCCCTAAGGAATTTCCAACAATCAGATATGGGTGAATCTTGGGAGTATTTTTGGCAGACATTTTTTCGGGTGTTTCCATTAAACAAGACATGGCAGTATACAAAACATCACGATGCATGATTTTAAATACCAAGTGCATCCTAAAGTTGCGTTATGAATATTGGAGACTTTGAATCACTTAACCCGGAACACTAGGAAGTTTCATCAAAACTGTCTTAAGCTCTTACCTTGGCTAGTCGGGCTCTCTTAATCAGATCATTTAGTTTCCTTAAGGCTGCATTACGAGGTAGACTCTGCAAGTCGTGAAAGAGATCTTGTTCCTCCGCCTCAAATAATTTTCTGTTCATATCATAGCGTAGGGGTTGGTCCCAGAAGGATCCAATGTATACTCTGGCCACTTCGGGAGTATTGAGGACTTTTCCCAGGGACCACATCAGGGCTCCATAAACCCTCATCAGTTGTTGATGATCCACCATGTCAGCCTTGTTGAGGATGATGCGGATCTTGTCGTCATGTCCACGGAGGGCTTCAATACTACGTCGAAATTCATCCGAGATGTCCAGTTTGTGGGCGTCAAATAGCAAAATAATGCGATCTACTCTCTCAGCGAACCATTCGAGGACTCCAGTGAAATCATATCCTCGGTCCACCCTCTGCTTTTCTCCCGACAAGATACCAGGAGTGTCCACGATAGTAATACTATGTAATACAGGTGAGTTAAGAGTCGAACATTGGAACCTATTGAGGAAGGCATTGCCGAATTTGGAGAGAGGCCGAAACTGCTTCTTAGGATCCACCACTAGAGCATTGCCCGGTACGACTCCCTCTTGGTCGCCGTGCATGACGGCAATGAATCGGTCCGTAGTGGGTTCTGGTCCGATCCGAATTCCAGGGAAATCTCTCTCTAATAAGTATCGGATGAAGGTCGTCTTACCCGTGGAATATTGTCCTACCAGAAGTATCATGGGCTTGGCATCGAAGTCTGGATCGTCCAACGGCGGCGAGTGAAAGTCGTGAAAGTGATAACTTTCTTCCAAGGGTAATAATTTACTTTTGTAGATTCTCTTGAGGCCCTCCACTACGGTGGCATATACCTCGGGCTGCTTCTTCCGACTTTCGTCCTTGTTTAACCAACTGAACATTGTGCTTGTTGATTTCGGCCTTCTTTTTCTGTCGAAAGATGTGGCAGCGTTACCTCTTCGGTGATGTTAATTCTCGAAATGAAATGTCAATATCCTGGGTGGGGAGGACGTGACGACGATGACTACTCGCCAACTATCCCTAATAAACCTCTCAAATAAGTGGGATAGAGTCTTCTCAGAGAAACACTTCCCTAGCAAATGAAATGAAATGGAAAATCAAACAAATTCCGACACATATGGCGCCCGAAATGGGGAGCTTTTTTCTCGTGCACTCGTTCCATTTGCACTAACAACGCCCTCCTTGTTCGATGTGTGCATTACGTCACTCGGAAGCGTCATCACGTGTCGTCACCTCCTGTTGGCCTCGTGATACGTTTAAGTGGAAATCCAAAGTCATTTCTATGGAAACATAAAGCGTCTGTCACGTGATCAACGCGACTAGTAGACCTGTATTATATGATTTGTGTGCATGGCTAAAGCCTCTTTCTCATATAGCGTTAGCTAGCGTGCGATTTGTGGCGCGCGTTGGGGAAGGACATGGATGCCATTAGGCACATTCACATAAAAACGCTCGATTTGCGCGCGCTTTGAAATACAAGGACGCTTCAACGCACGCTTCCACTGTAGCGCTTTCACTTTTTGAAAGAGTGTAGCCAAAGATACGTGACCTCGACAGGGTCCATGATATCGAAAGCGCTTACATGTGAAAGATTGTTGTTCTTGCTAACGTGCTATAAACGCAGCGTGTGAAACAAGCCTAATATTCCTCCGCGCTTTGGGAGCGATTCGATACCGGTGTAGAGAGTAGCAAAGTACTAAGGGTCCCACAGAAAGACCTGTCCGTATTAAACGGGTGTTGTGCGACAATGTAAATCGTTCAATGTGGCCATTTTAAAGAGGCTGAAATGACTGACTGGACATTCATTAGCTGTAAGTTTTCTAAAAATTCGTTTATCCAGAATTAGATTATTGGTTTGCACACTGAAACAATGAGCTGTCGCGTTCGTCGCACTTCGTTTGCACCAATATTCAGAGCAATGGAGAAATCCACTCAGACGTTATCCATAGAATCAATGCGGGGTGGCTAAAGTGGAGTGCTCCTTGACCGTCGGGTCCCAATTAAATTGAAAGGTAAAGTTTACAAAACTGTAGTTAGGCCCGCAATGCTATATGGCCCAGAGTGTTGGGCAGTAAGGAAGAACCATTAGTGCGGCCAAGTTGCGTTGGACACACCAGTTCTCGCGAGATCACTGAAGTTAAGCAACAGAAACCCACGTTAGTACAGTATCAAAATGGGTGGTTGGTAGAGAACGTTGGGTGCTGCAAATTTCCCCTCCCCTACATTCCCTACACCTACTTCCTCCTCTCCCGCTAGCAGCCTCCTATGGGTTCAGCCTGTTACGGCTGCTTGGTTTACTCCCCAACCCGTTAGTGTAACAAAAGGAGAATGCAAGTGGCCGATGTTGTTGTTTAAGGTCCCGTCAACTACAAGGTCATTAGAGACCCGTCCACTGCATAGTTCTAATGCATACACTGCACAGACACTACACTAATGCGACGATTATTGGGTATTAGCAGAACCCAGCTTTCCCGAGCGACCACCCATGTCAGTACTAACTGGGCTTGCGTTGCTTAACTTCAGTGATCAGATGAGAACTGGTGTGTCCAACGCAACTCGCCGCTCCCCACAAGTGGCCGAGATGCGAATGCTGCGTTACATGAGTGGTGTGCGCGCTCACGGAGTCCGCAACGAATTGGGGGTGGGCAAGAAGATGAGAAAAAATGGATTGATGTGGTATGGGCATGTGATGCGAAGGGGGAGGAGGAGCTGATTCGGTACATTATAGGACAGCGGGTGGTGGGTGGCATCAGGAGTAGGGGAGACCAAAGCGGACGTGGGAGCAAGTTGTTCAGAGAGACATGGTTGTGTGCGGGGTGGATGGGAGCCGGGTGAGGGATAGGCGGTAGTGGAGGATTAGAACTCGCAGACCCGACCCTGCCATAGGCGGCATAAGGGTGTGATGATGATGTCGTTTGCACCACTAACCCTCCTCGTTGGCGCAGGAGGTAGTGTGCTCGATTACTGCGTCAGTGGTTCTTGGTTCGATACTGGATCGAGGTAGGTTGGCTTCTTTTGGGTGGGAGAGGTTCCGAGTGCGTCCTACGTCGCATGCGAAGTAAAATCGTAATCTCGTGTGGTGTAGTAGCTGGCCCCCTGGCGTCGGTGGAGTGTCCCAACGAAGAGTAGGCCGACGATAAATAAACTTAGGAGGGATAAAGATGGGTATTCGACCCTGCCGTAGACGAGAAAAGGGTCATTTGCTTTTATTGTCATTTGCACCAATGTTTGGTTTTTCATCTACCAACTCATGCGGACCGCTCTTTCCGACGGGCCCTCGTCATTGTTTGACACTTGCAATGGGCGGTCGGACTTTTATGGCGCATGCGTTTTACGTTTTAGTTGTTGTGACGTTTTTGTAAGCTATTCAAGAGGGCGCTTTGTACCATAGAAGGATCTGGAAGTATAGTGTTGTCTGCCAGATTGCCAAACTTCGTTGCCCGTGCGAGGTTGTCTTTGATGAGAATTTAAGGATCTTTAACTTCGTCTTTAGTCGTCGAGCATTGTCTGTACAAGAACAGGTAAAGGATGTTCAGTAAAATAAGGGGAGAAAGCTATATAGTTTACGATTGAATCAAAATGGAGGTCGATTGTCATACGAGGAAATGCGGAGCCATTGAGTAGTAGTAGGGTAAACTGATGAAATGTTGTCTAGAGACGACGACGACTGAGATAATTTACTCTTTAGAGGGGAGGGGAGAGAGTACGTAGTTAGTTTTTTATGTTGATCCCGCTACACAGGTTAGAATTGAACGAGGATTGAAGTTAAGAGGTCATTCGCATCGCTTGTTTGAATAAAGGCCAATTCTGTAAGTTTATTTTTTTGGTCAACTCGCTATAGATGTAAGTGGAATTGCTTAGAAACTGGGGCGATGTGACTACAAGGGAATAGTTTAAAACTCCCTTCGGTGTACTTGGAGGAGACAGTGGTGCCTAGTGCGCAAATAACTATCAGTATTTAACGTTTGCATTTTACAGGAAAAGCAGCCGTGCCATTGTGTATGCGGTGGTCGCTGTTAATCAAGGCCAACTTTGATCGAGTTGCTTCCAAGGTTTCTACGAGTTGTAATAATTGTGAGTGTTCGACCAGGGTTTTGGGGGGAAATCCTGTATCCAACAATGACTGTCTCGCTCTTTTAACCGGTCTGAAGGAATGTGTTTCCTGTTCCGACGTCTGTTTTTTTGTTTGCTGTGAATACCAATCACAGTTTGGTTGATGTTGGTTTTTATTGTCCTTCCTCCACTTCCCTACCCCAGAGGTCGTCGTCGTCATCGGCTCGTTGAAAACCTCAGGGAGTTGTTAACGAGTCCAAGTGAAGAGAGCGAGAGGCTAGTTTGAATCTGGTTTGGTGTCTCAACTGAAGCAATCAAAATGGGACGCATCTTCCTGGATCACATCGGAGGTTCGCGCCTCTTCTCCTGTGCCAGCTGTGACACCATCCTTACCAATCGTTCGGAACTGATCAGTACTCGATTCACTGGAGCCACCGGCCGTGCTTTTCTTTTCAACAAGGTAGTCAACTTGAATTACAGCGAGGTGCAGGATCGAGTCATGCTTACTGGCCGTCACATGGTGCGAGATGTGTCTTGCAAGAACTGCGACTCCAAACTAGGCTGGATCTACGAATTTGCCACAGAAGACAATCAGCGATACAAGGAAGGTCGAGTGATCCTTGAAAGAGCGTTGGTGACTGAGAGCGACGGGATTGAAGAGCGCATGGGTGGGGAATGAAATGAAATACACATATTTTGAATAATCCTTGTCATTCTACAGCCTCACATATTCTTCTACTTCTTGCGTATTATAAACCCACATCTCGTGTTCGTTTTTTAAATATGCAAACTGTTGATCTTGCTGGACGGACATCGACCGCTTGGGTGATAATGAGGAATTCTTAGCTGAGTCGTAGATCACATTTTTTTGATATAGACGAACGATAACAGTTCGTTGTTGGACAATGGTTCTGTGGTGTAATCCATTTGATATTATTTCTTTTGTTTCGTCATGGCCGTTTAGCTCAGGTCATTCCTATCCTAGACGGATGGGACGCCAAGAGATCATTTGGGATAGGGGCTATGTTGTGTTCCGTTATTATTTGTTAGGACGTAAATTCACATCTGATAGTTTTTCATTGACGCAAATCATTTACTTTTGGCTCTATTAAAACCGTTAAACGTGAAACTTTGATTCTTGTTTGTTAAATAGCCACAAGATTTGGAACTGTCGTCGTCTGTGAAACTGTTTGACTGGGAGTTGGTTAAACGAATGCAATGTTCATGGTGAGGTTTTGTTTTTAGGATGTGACTGTCCAGTGACGGAAATTACCTGATGGAGAAGACCGAAACTATTACTCCAATACCTACGGTAGCATCATCAACACCATTATTCTTTTCAAGGCTATTAAGTCGGGGACTTAGGGAAGCAGCTAACCCCAAGGTAAGAGAATAGTCAGCCTACGAATTATCGCGTTGTTAATTATCACCGAAAAATAGCTGTGGACTTTGAACTACGTTAGTTGTTGTTGTGGCTTCAGATGTTTGAATTTGAGTTGTGGTTTCAGAGTTTGAGTTTGTCATCGCTATCACTGCAAGATGTAGAAACAGGACTACATGGAGGGTTCTGCAGAATAGGGGTTGGTACGATCCTAATACGGAGCTGACGAAAGCGGGTCTTCAGCGCCTCCTCTGTAGATGGGCTCCAATACAGAAAGGGGGCTTTCTCCGTGTTTCATCATTTACTGATGTATTCATCATTATTCAAAATAACGGGGAGGGGCACCTGTTTGTGATTTGCAGGCGGGTGCTGAAGGCCCTGGCACCAATCCTTCCTGACAATCCGTTTTCATGCTCTTGCACCTCCAATGCCAACAACAACATCAATAAGGTTTTTATTTGAAGACTGACATGTTTGCCGCATACTTCAAACTCATTTTTCTTATGGTGACACATTAAGGATCTCTGTTATCCCTTTTAATTCTTGAACCACTGTTGGAAGCTGAGACTATTTTTGTTTTTGTAATAGGGGTTACAGTTGCTAGTATACATTACGTTCACTATGGCAATTCTTAAATTGCAGCAGCCATAAGTGTCTAATTTGTATCTCAAAATCATTGCTTTAAAATGTGATAGGCCCCAACTGTAACAATCCATAACAATGAAGGGAGGAGGACCTATAGAAAGCATGTCATATTTTATGTACGGCCATAAGTGAGAATGGTTAATGACATAGAATAGGGCACTGCACCCGAGAGGAAATTAATTTCAAATGATATCGAGGAGGATATTGACGGGAAGTAATTAATAATAACTACCTATGTGAACAAGTGACCTCATTGGAAGTATTGCCAATCCTTCCTGTACATCCTGGTGAGAAGGAACTTTAAGATGAAAGTCGGATTTTCCTTGAATGTCTAATGGACTACATTGTTACACAGGTAATATGTACTGAAGTTGAAGTGGAGTATCCACCCATGTGTGCCCGGGGTAGAATAGCCACACGGCACCTTCCCCAGTACTTGTCGTAAAAGGCAACTAAACTGGGTAGACCCAGGGAAGGCCAAACCTCAAACATCATAATTGGTCCTCTCGTCCTCCCCTCATTTCCTAACGGTAGGAAGTCACCCCCCGGGGAGTCCTTCAATCGCCTGTTACGGCTGATTACCCCTCTCCTCTCGAAACAATCAATCAATGGCGATGTAGGCTCCTCTGGAAGGTGACCGTAAGAAAATACCTGCCCACGTGTTTGCTGTGCGTGGAGACTCGAATCCCTGGGGAAGGTAAATCCTGGTGGTTGAGGGTGCGCGTCCTCTACGACGTCTTTAGGCCGCCCTGCCCTGGTTTCTTATTGCAAAATTAATATGCACAGGATTCGTCACTTGTTACAATATAGAGCACACCCATAGGCTTGCCTCCATTAGGGCTATGTAGCGTTTCATTGCACCAGTCCGCCTGAATGCATTTCTGCTGGTCAGTCAGATGAGACAGCGCCTTCAGTATTTCCATGTTATTTTTTGACGTGAAGAATATGGTGCAAGATTTTAGAAATTACTAGGGATTCAGTGTTTAATGCTTCAATTTCTCTACAAGTAATTTAATGGTCTTCGCGAACCACTTTCTACGTAGTGTTAACGCTATCGGTCCCTACTGTCTGTGGATACCCTAAGCCAGTGGTGGCGAACCTTTTTTTAAAGACGGGTCACAATAGGACGAAAAAAACCAAAAAGTTGTCCGCTGGTCAGGTGCAAGCACTATTTAATTTTATGAATCAAAATATTATGATTAATAATGAATGAATTAGTTCATTAAAGTAGCAAATAGAGAACATCATAATTCCCTTGCCCCACCTGTGGCAGGGTCGGGTCTGCAGGTTCTAGCCTGCCAGGTCCCCGTCCACCTCACACTAGATGTGATTCTCGTTCGGGTCACTTAAAATTGCATGGTGGGTCACAGGTACGCCACCACTGTCCTAAGCTTTGCGTCTTTTGAAGTCATCAATCTATTAAAAATTGCTCAAAATGAGGCAGTCCATGAAGGCACGTTGCAAACGTTCGAGACAGTTTAGTAGTTCTAGGAAATTATTGCACGAAAATGTCTAGTGTGCAACTCCATGGTGTCGAGTTACGGACCGGCTGTCCACTCAACTTTAGAGCCTCAATGTTGGAGGGGGAACCGTAGTTAATTTTAATTGGAAAACATGGCACAATGCAAGGCTATTTCATTTTGGCAACATTTCACTTTTCTACACCTTGGTCGGACAGATGTTTGCATTGTTGGCCTGCCGTGAAATTCGTACAGCAGACCTTACATTAAACAGTTTCATTTTTTCTCCTATACCATCATATAGTTCCTAAAGAAATTGTTTTGCTTCAAAAATGATGCTAGGATCTACCGGAATGTACACTTCAGGTCTTCCCTATTAGAATAGAACACCACAGACATCACCCACTGTAGAAACAGCCCGTTTCTCACCCATGAAAGAGTTTGATACCCGTTGTCCAGCTTTCGATCTGGTTCAAACTCCGGACTTAATACCTAGAACAAGCAGTTACTATCCAGTCATTTTTGAGAATGTTTTCAAAGGTGGTTCTGTCAGTTTGTTATTCTGAGGCATAATAACGTTCAGATGGTTCCTTTTCGTTTTGTTTGTTTCGTTGGTGTTTTAGGGCCTTCAACTACAACGATCATTAGACCCTGTTTCGACGATTTTGGGTAATAGCAGCATCCAGTGTTCCCTAGCATAGGTCATAATTGAAAAACCACATTCTGCAATTGCATTGCCAGTGGGAAGAATAACCACTATCTGGAGTCCTTTCAAATGCCGTTGTCGACCTTTATATAAAGTGCATAGCCAGAATGTATTGGCGTTGGTTTTCTGAAAGGGACAAAAGTACCTTTTTTATTATTTGTAGAACTTAGTGGCCTGAGGTACGACCACGGGAACTACCATGTGTCAAAAGAACAAGCATAATCCGTTACTAAATTTCAGTGTTTACTTTAGCAGATCTACGTTGATCTTTTTTCTTCACGTCTTTCCTTAATCCCAAGATTGCATCTTTGGTCGGCAACCGGCTGCAGAAAAACACTGTCCAATATTTCAACCTTGTGTCCTTTCAGGAGGACAAGATGGGTACCCAACCCTGCCATAGGCGGGAAAAGGTTTGGGAGTTCATTTTGTCTTGATCCCAAGATTCGATCCTTTCTGATTTTAGCGTTCAGGTACATTACTGATCTTCGATAGGCCAACGAACGGCTCATAATAGCTAATTTTTACATTTGGCGCAACAGATCAATGTTCCTCAAGTTGCCAATAAAGAAGAGAAACAGGAGGACTAAATTTTTGAATTGCAGATAACTTGAAAATATAATTATCTAATTCTGTTTGTAAACTGCACATATGTAATTTTGCCGTTCCGCTTGCCCCATTCCATTTATGTCCGCATTAGTAACCATTACTTGCTTGTAAATTTAGTTGAAAACAAAGCGGCGAATTGCGTTGGACACCCTAGTTCTCGTCTGATCACTGAAGTTAAGCAGCGCAACCCCAGCTAGTACTGACATGGGTGGCTGCTTGGGAAAACTGGGTACTGCTAATATCCAAAAATCGTCGCATTTGTGTAGTGTCTGTGCAGTCTCTGCATAAGAACTATGCTGTGGACGGGTCTCTAATGACCTTGTAGTTGATGGGACCTAAAACAACAACAAATACAAAAAAAAATTAGTTGAAAACAAGTGCAGTAAATGGTTTGCCGGTCGTTTATAAACACCATTCCCAGTAAATGATTTTCTGTCCAGACTTACACGAAGAACAGAAAATATGCTGTGTCCGAATATATCCACATTGCCGTAAAACCTGTATATAAGTTAACGTTGGAGTAACTTTCTGTTGCTGTTCTTCAACAGAATGTCAAGCGCCATTTGGCAGTCAGGTGCGTAAAGACAGGTATCTAGCTTGTCACCAGTGAGTTTCGCAAACAGACGTACCTACACGTAAGCCTCTGTCATCACTATCATACCCTTATCCCGTATGTGGCAGGGTCGAGTTTGCGGTTTCACTGAACATGCTGTTGACCGGGGGCAGCCCAGCCAGGCGTCTGGAACCCGCAGGAATATTGGCTGGGTTGTCTGTGGGGGAATGCCGTCCTACTCCACTTGCTCCGACATCGCATTATACAATGAAAATAGAAACTTTGGCAGGTAAATTAAATGCTTTGTTGTTATAATATTGCATGGCGTCTCACCTATTTCACAATAACAATAAGCGACAGGGATATTCCATACTGCATGCGGAGCACGTAGCCTTTGTGTGTTCTTAAATTGTCTTGAGTTTTCATAGTTTTACTACTTGGAAAAATGGGTGATTGGTGTTATCCGTCACAAAAGATTACACATTCATATATTCATGACATTTAAATTCTGTAGAACTCAATTGGTAATATGTCAGATTCAGCACATTGTTCACAGGTTTGACATCTTAATTGAGCATGTAGGTTCTTCTGTGCAAGGGGACTTCCCCTTACCCCCAGTATGCCTTTCGGCCCATGCGGTATGTTTGATGTCACCAAAAACCTTTCTACATGAAAATAATGTGTAGAGTGGCAAACAAGAATTGGCAGGCAAACGTTAAATAACAAAATAAAAAACTACAAGCCAATAACTCAGTGGAACTGACATCAATCAATCAATTGTACTTGCAGTGTAAGTGCACTAATAATGTTTAGTAACGATGCCGTGGATTCTGGTGTCTGTTTATATGATGAGAGAGTCTCGAACTCACGCAATACGGATGTTATACAAGAAATGAATTTATTTAGGTGATAGAGATGGGTATATACTGTATATACAGCCAATATACTGTACGCCATAGAGATGGGTACCCGACCCTGCCATAGGCGCGAAAAGGGTTACGCGTTGCTTGCTTCTGTACGACACACAAGTAGCGCAGTGCGGACCGAGATTGAGTGCGTCATCTGCTCGCAGGCAGCTGTGTTGTGATGGTGACGTCACTCCCGGTAACCTCATTATTGGTGAACGCCGCCTTGCGGCTAGTTGTCTAATCAAAGAGAATTTCTTGTGTGCTCGTAAAATTGCTGTAGTATCTGTTGACTTTTTTTATTATCCAATGGAAATTTTTGTCAAAAGCGGGTTTGTATGTTGGTCAACGTTAGAAAACGATTAGAGTTTCAGTTCGGCAAGCACCAGAACTCTGAGGCCGTTGCCAAATCATGGTAAAGTATAAAAATCGTGTCTTTGTTGACGTTAGCTAGGGGTGATAATGACGTGCCGAGAATCGAGTTAATGTCGTCGGCATACAGCTGAGTTGTGACAACCGTCGACTTACTAGGGTAGTTGCGGATGTATCAATCAGGTCCTTTAATATGTGATTGCTGAATAATGGCTTTGACGATTGAAAGTGTTTAACTGACGTAATGAGATATATTTTCTTTGCGATCGAGTAGAAACCCTTGAAATGCCACGGCGAAGGACGCTTACCATTCAAACATGGCGTAGGATTGTTCGAATCCCTCGCGTTCTATTTTGAGAGAAAATAATGAAAAAAGAAATATGTTCTGGCAACAGTAGGGTCATTTATATCAACCCGAATATGGCGTGATGATGTGCAGGAATAGAGAATGATAAGTTTCTTAAGCAACAGTCGCTGTCTTTTTTCTCACGTTCATCAGTTTGGGCCTTGTAAAGTTAGGAATGTATGAATTTAATGTGCAACTGAAATCCCCTGACAAACTATTAAAGGATCGAAATAATTCGACCTTATGTGACTTCTAGAAGTGTCTAATAAAGGACCTTACTGAATTTCTGTATCCCACCTAAATGTGGGTCGTACACTTGCGCTTGAACGCGACTGTTGTCGCCATTCTATTGCAATCCGTGGTCATGTTGTGCCAGGTGGCGCGCACGTTTGATCCCATTCGTGGCTGTTGTCGTGACCCTGTTTTCGAAAAAAAAAAAATAATGTCGTCGATCCCTTTGAAATTGTAGGCGGTCTTTTCGTCCAATACATAGTTAAGTTAGCTTGTATCTCTCAATATTCAATTTACCTGCGACCCATTAGATAACGTTGGAAGATTGATTCGACATGACATTTGAAGTCAAGGTCTTGGTGACAGCAAGATGAGGTACAGCATAATTTAATCGCCGGCTTAACCTTGAGGGATGTATGAAAGAAGCAAATTTGGGGACATATATGAGCATGACTGTAGAGTGATCAATTGATTCGGAGAGATGATTTATTGCATAATAACACAGCAAATTACTGGTTTTTAGGCAGGTGAAGAACCGCCGTATCTCACTGTGGGGACTGATGTTAGTGCCAAGTATAAAGGCGCATTCTGTGAAGCAAAAATAAAGAAGGTGATACGCAGTGTCAAATGCAAGGTATTGGATTGATAATGTTTTTGAACATATCCTGTTTGAAGCTTTATGAAGCGGATGGGCTTAGTGTGAAGCATTGTTTATTCGATCTATTGACAGGTTACGTTTAAGAATAATGTAGGGAGTGCAGTTGTCACTGATGACCTCGTGCGAGGGACACTCAGGGTGAGTTATTGGTAGTTTTCTAAAATAAATTCTAGAGTAGTTTTCGGACGTAATAATAATCCCGAGTTGTTGGTGTTTAGGTGGGTGCTCATGTGGAGGCAAAGCACCCCGAGAAGACCCAGTATATGGAAGCTGTCATTAACAAACTTCATGATTACAGCCAATATACTGTAGTATTTGATGATGGAGATGAAACTACGCTTAGGAGGACGTCCCTGTGCCTCAAGAGTGGACGCCATTTTGCCGAGAGTGAGGTACTGTGGCAAAGTATTTTTTGTAGTGTGTACGTACCTTCAGATATTATTGCTCATTCAAATATTTCTAATAGACTCTGGATCAACTGCCTCTTACTCATCCAGAGCATTTTGGGACTCCAGTAATGGGATCTAAAGGGAGGAAAAGGAGAAGCCTAAATAGGACCCTTCCCGGGTGAGAATTTCTCTATACCCTGTTATGTCAAATGTGAAACTGTTTAGAAACATTATTTCTTTGGGATCTTAGTGGGGATGGCAGCAGTGATGAGGAACCTTCTGTTAAGAAAAAAGAAGCAAAATCAAAGGAACCTGAGCCTGATATGGGAAAAGTAGTATGTGTGGAATTAGGAGACAAAAAGAAACAAAAGGATAACTGGGTTCCTGGTCTGGTAGTATCTCCCAATGCCCAGGATTCCATTCGGGTAAAAGGCAAGGATGAATACATGATAAAGTCTTTCAAAGATGGGAAATAGTGAGTGTAACCATAAAGTAATTTTTTTCAGTCTCGTGACTTCCTCTAGTTACATTATGCATATTTTTTAGTCATGTTGTCGACAAGAAGGATACCAGAGAATTCACAAGAGATATTGGTACCAAAGTTGATGGCGGTACTCTAAAAACAGCTGTTGAAAAAGCTCTACAATATGTTGAACGAGATGAACTTCCTCCACATTGGGATAGAGATGTGCTTTTTGGTGTAGACAATTCTAGCAATGACGACAATAGCGACCAGGATACCGAATCTGATGTATGCTAAACTTGGACTGTTAATTATAGTTGGTACTGTTATTTCATGTTCATCTTTTGACTTCGATCGTATTTATTTTCAGTCATCTGACGACGAACCAAGTGAAGAGAAAGATAGGTTTGTTGCTCAGCTCTACAAGTTCATGGATGATCGCGGAACGCCCATCAACAAGGCACCTACAGTAAGCAACAAGGACTTGAACTTATACAAGTTATTCAAGGTGGTTCAGAAGTTAGGCGGCTATAACCGAGCAACTAATCAGATGCAGTGGAAGGCCGTTTACACGAAGATGGGGCTCCCATCATATAATACGTCGTCATCACACCAAATTAAACAAGCTTACAAAAAGTGAGTTTTTTCAAGCCACTTGACTGAACATGGTTGTAAATGGCAATTTGAGAATTATCCCCGACGAACTAATTTGTTTAATCATTAGATATCTGCACAGTTTTGAGGAGTTCTATCGTAAGTTAGGTTGTACAATGAGCACCAGCACTAGATCTAGCAGGGTCCGACATCGTTCTAGTCGGAATTTCTTGATGACAAGGGACAGGGATAGAGAGTTCAAAGCAGTTGGTCGAAAGGCAGCAAAACAATCGGTAATTCTTGATAGAGAGTAATCCATATTACTGTCTTTGATTTTAAAGCGTACAGTCGCGGTATTACAGATCAAAAAGGAGAAGGACGAAGAGAAGCCGAAGACTAAAGAGAGTGATGACGAAGGAAAGTCTGAGGACCGTGAGAAATCTACATTAGCAGTAGAATTGGATTGCAGTGATGATACAGAGGTAGCTGAGAACATTTCATTCTCTTCTTGCATTTATAAAAAAAGCATATCAAAATTAGTACTTGTTAACCTTTTATAAATTAAATGTTTTTTTTTTACTTAGAATAAGTCTTGTCCAGATGATAGCTTCCCTAGTGGGGAATCTTCTAAGTCAAATCTCGCTGATAAGAAATCTAAAGCGAGTAAAGAAGGTCGCGAGAATATAGTAGTAGATAAGGAGGATTCAGATGTAGACGACGACAAACTGGAAAAAGATGAACGATCGCGGAGTAAGGGAAAAATTGATGATGGAAAGAGTGACAGTCCTTCGCCCAAGCGTCGGGTTAGTTTAATAGCTCTTTGTTGTTATAGGGTGAAATGCTTTATTTTCTAAATGAGTTTTGTTTAGGGGAGGAAAAAGCTATCCCGTAAAGCTGATCTCGAAGAAGAGGATAAAGGGCAAGCATCTGACGATGAGTAAGAATATTCCAAGTAGTTTAAGCAACCATTTAAAAATGACAAATGAGTGAAACATTCGTTTTCTTAAGGCCGGATAAACCCTGCACAGAAGTAGACACATCAATCGGTGATCGAGTTAAGGTGAAATATGGTAGAGGACGTCAGCAAAAGATTTATGAGGCAAAGGTATTGAAATTAGATGAAGAGGAAGGAGATCGGATTTTTTTCGTGCATTACACGGGCTGGAATGTGAGGTAATAGAGCGTGTTAGGCAGAAACTTCCAAACATTTATTATGAACTTGTATATCATAATTTATTACTATCTGAAAGGTATGACGAGTGGGTAAAGCGACATCGCGTGGTGGAAAACTTGACACAGAGGACTATTGGAAAGAGGACAAGGTTGACTTCTGGGATCAAGGTTAATTGTGAAAATAGATACCGATAAACGGCCCATCAACCAGTCCTAACGTTTTATTTCATCTCTTTAGAGTTCGTCCAAACCACCAGCTAAGAGGGGTCGTCCACAAGGTAGTACATCAGCGGCAAAATCCCAGCTGTCTAATGCTGGTGGAAAAAAGACTGGTGGGCCGTCACGGCCAAGGAGTACTCGTTCTGACAGAAGCAGTCTTGCAGAGTCACCTTTTGTCAATGGTCTCGAACCAAAGAAGAGAGGACGAAAGATCTCTGGTCCACAGGCCGCAACCAGTGATGTAAGTGATTCTGATAGTGGGGAGTCGGATGCTGGATCTTTGGGAAGGCGGACATCAAAACGACTGAGTAAGCATGACACATCCACTGAAGACCTCGATACATCAATTGAGGAGGAGCCAGAGAAAGACGAAGGTCCGGGTTATGATGATGATGATTTGGGTCCTGGACGGGCCTATGAAAGTCTCGAGGATGCCGATGTAGATGATAGGAGAGGACGAACGAAGCCAATAAAGAAATCCTCTCCTATCAAGACCAGAGTAGACGGAAGCGATGACGAAGGCATACATGGTCATAGCGATGATGATATGAGAAAAGTAACAGATATGAAACCAGCTAGAAGATCTCGTGGAAGACCATCCAAAAATCATACTGCTGAAGTGAAAGAGGAATTGAAGGGTGGGGCAGGAAAAGATAATAGAAAAATGAAGACCAAGAAAACTACCGAAGATGAAGTTGGGGATGATGAAGACCTTGATGACATGAATGGCAAGACAGTATCGGATATTTTAGAGAGAATTGGACTTGACAAGGATGATGATGACGACGATGATGATCTTGCATTACCAATGAAGCCTCCCTGTTCTTTGGACGATTGGAAAGAAAACAGATTATTTGCCACTAGTGATCATCAATATAGTGACCCGACTAAAGATTTGGACGATCTGAAAATGCCTTCCACAGGCCCCGACTCTCCAAAAGAAGGTGAACACATCGAAGTAGTTATCAAACAAGCTGCCGATGAGAACGATGCCATGCTTGACCGAGTGGTGGCTGTAATTGCTAATCAGTCTGGCAGTTCCGACGCTATAGCTATCAGCTTCCCGTCAGAAATGGGGGTGATAATTGCCAAAGAAGATGATGGAGACCTTGATGGAATGGCAGAGGTGGAGGCACCAAAATTAGCTGCAGAGACTGAAATTGATGAACCAATGCCTAACCTAGAGAAGGAAATGCCGCCTAATCTTCTCTTAGATGCTATACCCACTCTTGAAATGGAAACCGCAATGTTTGAACCAGTTGATGAAGCGACTCCTGTCGAGAACGATGATGAAAAGGCATTGTCTATTGTTGAATCTCCTCCCAAGGAAGAGATTTACGTCGTTATTGGGGAATTAACTGCGCCAGCCATAATCCACGAAGTTCCGGTTATGAGTCCTGTTTGTGAATGCAATGAAACAAGTCAAGATGGTATAGGAGTCGTGGGTAAGACTGTGGATGTGAATGGCCTGGAAAGCACCAGTGTAGATGTCAATGAGCTTGCATGTAAAGACAGTGAACTTGTCGGAGATACAAGCGACATGTTGAAGAAAGAGGAGGAGCAAATGACCAACGCGGCAGAAATGCAATGCACTTACGATAGAACTGCAGATGTAGGTTATCAACCACCACTTCCTGTAGTAGAATCTGTCACAAACGATGCTATCGAATGTCCTGAATCCATTCCTGAGGCAAAAATTGAAGATATTGAACCCCATCCTTCAGAATCTACTGATCATGATGTGGATGGCAGCACTCCAGAAGCATTGGCACCTGGCATGACGCTGAATGATCAAGCTGCAACTTCAGATACTTCAGTTGACACTCAAGAAAGAGACGCGAGGGAGGTTTTTGAGCCTGAAAACAATTCGTTGACTGCCATTCCAGAGGTGGCGGGCGTCTTACCTGATCCCCAGAAATCAAGTGTGCCGCTCGTTACAGAAAGTGGTCAGTCAAGCTCTTGGAATGAAGACATTGCTGTAGCAGATCAAGTGCAAAAAACTGATACTGAAGCACGAATTCCTAATGAATGTGAAAATACGATAGAAGAAGAAGAAGAACCTTGTATTTCTACTGCAACTATTGAAGCTTTGACAGCTCCCCCGACATCCGAACTTCCTGTTGATTCAAGCCATTGTAAGGGATCGAAGAAGGATCGTCGGCGACAAAAAGGGAAAAGATTGGACAAAAGACGGTCCATGGACGTTGTGGAATATAGCAGTGATGAGACTAGCGTCGAAGATGAACCTAGAGCGAAGAAGAAAAAGAGCCGAGATGAGCGAACTGATTCTAGAGTAAGGGAATCCCAAAGTAAGGGAGAATCCCGACCAAAGAAATCTAGAGAGAAAAGAAGCAAGTCAAGCAAACGAGGAGACAGCGACCGGGATGACAGCAAAACGCTAAAGAAAAAAGGAGCGTCTTGGAAAGCTCGTCGTAAAGAATGTAAAAAGAAAAAAGAGTCGTCAGAGAAAGAGGCAAGAAGTCACAAGGTAGGAGATGAAAGAATGGATTCGGATGATGTTAGTTCCCAAAGTTCAGATGGCTCACTGCAGCGAAAAAGTAAAAAATCGAAAAAACACTCCAAAGCAGGCGATAAAGGACGCGACAGTGCCACTGAAGGACAATCTGAACGGCGAAAATATCTTTCGTCCAAGCGTAGTAAAGCGTCTTCTGAATCAGGTAGTCCAAGCGAAGGCCATACTAGTGACGATGGCCATTGGGAAACTTCAGCCAAAAAGATTCGAAAAGAGGAACGCAGCAAACGGGATAAGAAGCGAAAAGATAGATCCAAGAAAAAGTCCAACTCAGGTGATGACTCTGACAGTTCCATAGGTAGAATTATACTGTCTCCTGAAATGACAGTAGTGAATATAGAGCAGCAGAAGGCCAGTGAAGTGGGTGACGCCCAGGCGTCATTGTTTTTAATGTGCGAGGAGAGGGTTCCTGCAAGTCCACTGGCAGTGGAAGACGTCGCACCAACTTTCCCTAGCGAAGAGCGGCCCCCTTGTGCTTCCAAGGATGCTTCGTCTTCACTCTTGATTCCTGAAGTTTCGTCAGCTGCTTCATTGAGCCCTGTAATGATGTCATGCACGTCTGTTCCCGTATTGAGCTTCGAATTGACAGTAACTCCGAAAGTTAAAGCTGAACCACAGCCATCTGCGACTACTAGTACAACTCTATTAGACAACACTCCACCCACAACTCCAGAAAGCGCAGAGCTAGACAACTCGCCTCCTCCTTGCCGAGAACGTGGGATCACGTTGGTGTCTCCATCCCACGATGCTAGTGATAGTACTACAAGTGGTAGTAAATCGAATCAAGGATGCTGTCAGGATGACTATACACCGTCGACGGGAACATCATTTGAAAGGCTCTTGACATCTCACAAGTTCCTTCAACCGGATACTGTAGAAACTGGACAGGTTACAACTGTGTTGCCCAAGAGATCGAAACCAGAGTCCGACGATCAAACGTCGAAAAAGAAAAATAAAAAGAGCCACAAGAAACAGGGGTCTTTGGAACCGAAACCTAGTTCTGTTCCTGTGATCGCTGCTACGCCTGTTGGCACTAGGCAACGGCAGAATTCCAGCAAAACTTTGAAAGGTAGGTGTACACTTCCCGAGCAATGTCCGCGATGTTTTGCCACTGAATTCATTTTGAGATTAAAAATAGGAAGTGATAATGAAGAAAGGCCAGCGTTACCGCTTGACCATACAGCAACTTTGGGACAAAGTTCCACTTCTCCGTCTGGAACTCATCCTGCCAATTTAGGTGTGTCCGTTGATACTCGGGGGATTGGAACCCCTCCTAGACCTTCCCGGTTTAATTTCTATGTGGAGCTAGGTTTGTTATATGCTCTTTATTGCTAGAATAGACATGTTTTTTGATAGCCTGGAGTCTTATTAAGCTACTGTGTTGCAGACGATTATTCTGATGGTGCAGAGCGGATTGCGATTCTGCAAGAGAAATTGACAGAACTTCGTAAGACGTACATGGCCTTAAAGGCAGAAGTGGCCTGTATTGATCGACGACGCAAGAAACTGAAGCGTAAAGAGAAGGAAGGTGAGAATGTAATACGAGTTAGGTCGCTGTGGAGCTACATATTTTAATCAGTTTTCTCCCCATCTGCTTTTTAGTGTCTCCAGCTGCCTCGGGTGCAAGTTCTGCAGCAGTGGAATGTTCTTGATTTTGTGCAGAGCTCGTTCGACTTGTACACCCACTTTTGGGGTTATTGGCCCCTAATCGTGATCCAAGCCTCCCATTTGACATTAAATCGCCCCATCCCCTCCTTCGTTCGTTTTTTTAGAAAGACGAAACCATCTGAACAGTAGTTTTTTATACAGATTTTTATTTCTGGGGATGATGTATATAAGAAGTTGATGCTTCCCAGCTAGTACGTTTAAAGAGTGTTAACCGCTTGGATTATCTCCTTGCCAATTGCCTGTGTGCATTGGAGTTTCCAGAAGAGAGATGAGAATCCCGTTTGGGTCGTGATCGATATTTCCAAACTGGCAAACTCTTCTTACAGCAAATGATGATTGCCTACGAGTTTGAACTCTAATACCCCTTTCTCATAAGTGGATATCAGTTGAGGACAAGTTTCGATTCTGCCAATTGGAAGTGAGAAAGGCTTTTAGAACTCCAATCTCTTATTTCTTTCATCCTGTCTTCATTGCTGAAATCATCTGTCTCCCAATCTATCCCCTTGTGTCTCATATTAACTTTATATTTGTCTTGTATAGTTTGTTTATTTTTTTAGATGGAAATTTATTTAAAGTTATTGGGGGATAGGGTTATACCTACTTCATTTTCAGTGGCATCTTTGAGTCAAACCAGATCCACTCACTCTTGTTTCTACATGGTCATCCTGGACACGTTTCACCTGCCACGAAATCTCCAATCGAATTTAAGAATTCCCTTCCCTGCATCTCTGCCTTTTTTTGGCAGTTGCTCAGATGATGAAGCCTCTGTGGAAAAGTGTTGCCCTCCTTCAACGTGTGTGCCATCAGTTATCAAAATCGCTCGTGCAACTTGTCCTGCATTGACCTAATGTTATTCATTAATAACCTTGTTCGTGTAGTTTCCTCTAATCTTTTTAAGAAAGAATTCTTCGTGGACGGTTTTTAATTACGTTATTCATCGCCAAATCTGTTTGCCCCTGTCATTTCGACCTCTCGTTGTCGCATCAAGAATCTGTCCAGAACGAAGATGACGTTTATTACGGAGTTATCGATGTACGGAAATGAATTGGACCTGGACCTTCACGTTGCTGTGCCTTGTAATTTGTTAAGCAGAGACTCCTTTGAGCTTTACTCCCGGATGAATTTCGACGAGAAGAATTTATATTGGTCACCACTTCAGTGTTTGTTTTTTATCCCTATCATCGTCTAATCGTGGCAAAGATTTAAATTGTCGATTTCTTTCTGGATCTAGGTGGCGATGTCGGATCATGTAGAAAATTCTGGAACTTGGAAACTCATCGCCCCCTCAGAATCAGAGGATAAAATGTAAACGGAAAGTAAATTATAATATATATATATATGTTGAAATACAGTCACATATCTAGTTTATGATTGTCTTTGGATTTCGATGTGAATTGTTAGAATGAGACCTTTCACTTTATTGAGCGACGCTGGTTGACTTAGTAGGCCATCAAGAAGGTTAGAGAAATTGAGCTTATGGTTATCAATTTCAGTAACTAGAGAATTAACTTACATTCGCATTAATACTGCACTGAAGCTAATTGGTCTTGCGATTCAAGGAGAATGGTCTTGAGATGAAACGAGACTTCTGTACTTGTAAAGGGTGCTTTACTTTTTAAGTTTTATGGTAGGTATGGTTTTCAAAGCAGCTTACAGGTTGGTATTAATTTTTAGCATATTATTTTAATTGGTTGTAGACCAAATTCAAAGCTGACCTTGCGGACATCCAATTTAAATGTTAGTTGTGTAAATTATTTTAATCGCAGCCTAGTGTTTCAGGACTGGTCATCAAGCACGAAATGAAGCAACGTTTCGTCCTTTGGGTTCTAGCGTTCATTTGGAGGGATTTATTCATGTGGATGAATAGTGGTAAGTCTCACTTGGGTACTACGACTAGTTTTGGTAAACTCACTCAGGAGTGTGCAAGTGCATGAATTTCCTGAAGTGGAAGCAATTGCATACCATCTTGTGATTATTATGATGACATAGTGCTCCAGTTTATGCTTCAGTAGGTAAAATGCCCCAAGAAAACTTAATGCATGCGAAAAAGGTTCTTCTACGTGCAAGGTATATCTTACACTGCAGTGGACCAATTTTACTAACCATCCGATGGAAGGCGTACCCGCTGGGACTTACTCCATCAGCTTCGGCCAACCGTTGACTTAGGAGCGCGGCACTGTGTGAATGAATTGGAACCAGGTTGAAAGTCGAAGGGAATGTTAGCAGAAGCGTGTCAATTCAAGCACTGTCAGCGATCTATCCTGTTATTGAGACTGATTGTTGTCGGCAAGTTTCTTCTGGAAGTTGTGAAGAGCATCAAAGGGCAGTAATCTCTGTTGTTCCTTAAATAATAATAATAGAACTGGACAGGTAATTTGTCTTGAAACCGTGGGAAGGTGTCTGCAAATCTGAATCGGTGTTGTCATGGGAAGAAATTTTAAGAAATGTGTGTATAATAAGGGTCCAGATTTTCATTGTCTCCTATTGCAAAGTTTAATTAATCACCCACTTCCAAACTCTTGAATTATAGCAGCTGCAAATTTGAAATTAATTTCAAATAAATTTTAAAGAGAGCCTTAGAAATATTAAGGAGAATTCTTACAAATTATACAGCTCAACAATAATGAAAGTAGATTGGTTGACGACTGTGTTGTGAAAGTTGTGCCATTGTATATTAGAGCGAGTGCAAGCTGCACACTACGATGAAACAGGCCCTGCAGACTCTTGGCTAAATTATGGTTGATATCCTCTTCCGTTTAACTTTCGGCTTTGCTGGCTTGGCGTTTCCCTTTTGAGAATACCTCCTTTTTAGTTTCCGTTGGTGCCCTTTCTTTGTAGTGTTACTTGTAACTTTCAATTCATTAACTTTCTTCTTCTTCTTCGAGTCCTTGTGGTTCATATTGTAGTTTTCATTAAGGTTAATATTACAGTATAATGATACATAACTTAATGTTTCAACAAAAAGGATATTTTAGAACTGTGCTCAATGTTTTTCACTCTTACAGATCGATTACACAACACGGAATCATTCAACTTAAATGCCAACTCCACACTATATTGATTCTAAATCAATACAAAAAAGATAATAAATACAACCAGTCGAAAGAAAATGATCCAAGCAACTTAAGAGATAGCATCTTACCTTGAATTCCACGAATCCAAAGCCTTTTCCCAAACCAGTATATGAATCTCGAACAACACGAACATTTTCGATTGGTCCACAGTCCGTAAAATGCGAACGAATTTGGTCCTCTGTAATATCTGTTGAAATGCAATGTGGTAATGTTTATTATTTCATACAGCCTATCAAATGCATTACCTAGGTCATAGGTCTCCAACACTTTTGACTGGCAGGCCGCGTTAGGAATTTTTCGCAGGCCTGTGGACCACAACCCGATTCATGGTGTTTTTTTTAAAAAATTACACAAATGGTAATTATGATAATGTTGTCGTAAATCAAATGCAGGATTCTCTACAAAGGCTAACACCGACATCTGACCTGTTCTTGCTCGACGGCTCAACACTTTTATGGAATCCTTCCGCGGGCCGCATCCGGCACTTGGACCGTAAGTTGGAGACCTATGACCTAGGTCAGTGGTGGCGAACCTGCGACCCGCCGGTCACGGTGACCCAATGTGTAGTTTTACGTGACCCGAGCGGGAATCACATTTGCGTCTCATGAACAACAGACATGAGAGCAGGTTGTCCGTACGCAGACCCGACCCTGCCACAGGCGGGATAAGGGTAGTACGATGATGGTCTCTATTTGCTATTTTAATGAACTTTATTCATTATTATTAATAAATTATTTTTGTTCATGAAACTAAATAGTGCTTGCACTTGACCCCCGGACAACGTTTTGGTTTTTTTCGTGTTATTGTGACCAGTCTTCAAAAAAGGTTCGCCACCACACCTAGGTCATTCCATCCCAAATACGCAAAACGCCAGAATATTTAGCAAGTATTTTCACGAGTACTTTCCTATTGTAAGAGATGATTACTTACATACAAACTGATAAAAAGCATTTCTTTCGCTAACAAAAAAATTTGGCAGTGTAATTGACGTCATATACATTACACACATCAATGGTATAATCTTCTGAAGGTTACACATGATATTTCTGACCAGCTTCAAATCCTGTGGTTTAATACCCCGAGTGGAAACTTGGGCTTTGTTGTAACTTTGTATGAATCATTACTAATGAGGTTCACGAACTTAGAATTGACAGGGAGAAGACAATGACAAACTGCTAACTGGCTGGCAAGTTAGTAGTGATGTCGGAAGTCTTTCTCGAATCATTTATTGGTGTCAATGTAAGCAACGCAACTCTTCTTTTCCCTGCCGGGAAATATTGGACGGTATTTTTCCACAACCGGCTGTCCACCAAAGGCAATCCACTGACGCCAGGGGGGACGAGCTTCACACCTGGGAATTTTGCCTCATCTAACAGTTCCATAATAGAGAAGGTTGTTTTGCGTGCAAATGACATCGTACACCACAAGGGACCTCGGTTTTACTTCTCATCCGAAGGAAGGCGCGCTCCGGGTTTCTCTCACCTGAAAGAAGTCAATCCAGTATCGAACCTGAAACATGTGACGCAGTAAACCGAGTACGCTACCTCCTGTGCCACGGAGGTGAGTCTTGTAGATGTCAATGTAAGCTTAGGCTTTTATAACCACGAAAAATATGCAACTGTAGGACTACTTACTATATGGTAGATTTCCAACAAAGACGCTATTTGTCTTCATCTCCTCTTTTTCTCTAAGAAGCAGATCCACTCTCAAGGTGAATTCCTTAAACTTCTCTCCATTGCTATCAATTAAATCCAGTGGATTACTTAAAGATTCTGAAAACTAATCATTTACACCATTTCACTTACAGCTTTAGTGATTTTTTGGCTGATGATTCCTCTTTGAATTTCACATAAGCGTTTATGTTTGGTCTTTCTTCATGAGCGTCTCTTCTAAAAAAAAATGTCCAAGAGACTTAGTCCATTTGGTAGAAATCCGGCAGTATTTTATTCGTTTCACTTACCTGATGACAGAAATTTTGCGTGGTAATTTGAGATGTGCACGTGCCTGGCAAATATTGGCAAGCCAAAATTTTCTCACTGAGTTTGACTTTTCACCTCCCAATACAAAATTGTTACTAGTGTGCTTACCATTGAGCGCAATCGGACAGTTTCCACATCACCAAACACCTTGAACATCTTTTTAACTTCCTGTAGTCAAAACAAGAGGCTTGACAGTCAGTGGTGTTTAATTATACATTCAATTGTTCGAAAAAATATTTACCTTAGATGTTGTAGATACAGGTAGGTTTCCAACGAAAACTGTCCTCTTTTTGTCATGTGGTGTCTCCTCAACTTGCCTTGGTTTATGTTTTGCGTTATCAGTTTCTGTTAATGGCACTTTCTTGACGTTTCTTTCATTAGTCTGTGCTTTAGCAATTTCATTTTCTCGTTTCAATGGTGAAATCGTTCGTCGCTTTGTTTTTAAGTCCTCTGTCGTCTTCTTCGACTTACTGTTCACTTCAGCACTACTAATCTTTCGTTTCATTCTTACAGGTGCTAGTTGTGATGTTCCAGTGTCTTTACTACGTCAGTCGCCTGTAACATACAGAATACCTAAGATTTCCAAACACTAACAGCGAGGTAATGTTCTGTCCATGTGGTAGGCAAATGGCAACAATATTTCATTTATCTCTATATCCTGGTTGTACTACTACTACTTGGATGTTCTGGGCTCGCATCCTGAGAAGCGAGATCGTACATCTCAATGTTGCTGCTTAATTCCCCAAGCAACGGAAGGCATATTTTAATGTCTTCTTACGTCGACCTGGGGCAAACACATTTACACTTTACAGCATGCATGCAGCTGGGGTAGGTAGCTCATAAGACGTTAAGGGAAAGGGATTAATTAAAAGTTGGTTGTTGTTGTTTGTTGGTGTTTTAGGGCCCTTCAACTACAAAGGTCATTAGAGCCCCGTCCGTAGCATAGTTCTTATGCAGAGACTGCCCAGACACTACACTAATGCGACGATTTTTGGGTATTAGCAGTACCCAGTTTTCCCAAGAGGCCACCCATGTCAGGTATGTCAGTACTAGCTGGGGTTGCGCTGCTTAACTTCAGTGATCAAATGAGAATTGGTGTGTCCAACGCAATTCGCCGCTCCCTAAAAGTTGGTTACAACCATTACTGAGACACGGACAAAATACAGGTTCGAGGAATCTCAGAATTGTCATGTGTTTGATTACCTTACAAGTTCCTCTTTTCTTCTTTTGATGGGTATTTAATGTCGACCTATCTACTTCAGACGGTAATTGACACCATCATACCACGTGCTTTGCCCGAAGCGCGATGTGATGTGTGAAACAGTTAAAATATCTATAACCAACAATAATAGTACATAGTGGGCTTATCCTCGGTTGTTACCTCCTAAAAAGAGGCTAGTTGAAAAAAGTTATTTAGCTTACCTTCTATTTTAAGTTTTCAATCTGCTGTCCTAAAGTAACACAGAATCTTGTACTGTTATTCCCTGTTATTGCAGATAGGCGCCTCTATCGGTAGCAAAAAATAAAGGTTATAAGTAGCTGCTTCATAAAACACCGTCCGATTCTGTCACCTGTGAATGGACACAGGGTGATATATTGGTCATAGTTTTTTCTGCAGCCGGTTGCCGGCCAAAGCTGCACCCCTACGCTTATTTATCGTCGATCTAGTGTTCGTTGGGGAATGCTACCGACGCCAGGGGGCGACTCCTACACCTGGAAATTTTGCCTCATCTACCCGTTGCATAGCAGAGAGGGTTCTTTTACGTGCAAGTGCCATCGTACACCCACACAGGACCTCGGTTTTACTTCTCATCTGAAAGAAGGCACACTCGCAGCTTCTCTCTCGTCCGAAAGAAGCTGACCCACAACGGTCCAGTATCGAACCTCGAACTATTGGCGTAGTTGCCGAGCGTGCTAACCACTATGCCACCGCGGCGGGTTCATAGTAGATGAAGTGGACATACTGTAGATCTCTTGGACCTCGTAGATCTCGTGGACATACTGTAGATCTCTTTATCAAAAGCGTATCCCAATGAAATTTAAGGGCTGGTCTCAGGAAAATAGCCACTATTAGCGAAGAAATGAGTGAATAGCAAAGCAACTCCTAACCCTTTTCCCGCCTATGACAGGGTCGTGTACCCATCTTGTCGCTCTGAATGGACACAAGGGCAATACAGCATATTCAGGGCCGGCCTTAAGGCCGGTTTACACGCTACGACGTAACGTACGTTTTGTCGGTCATACAAAACGGAAAATAAAATGTACGTTTTGTCGTGCGTTTACACGGCAACGTCTTTTACTCCGTTTCCAATCACATTTCCAACTTGTGATTCTAGAGTTTGCACGTAAAAGAACCCTCTCTACCAGTGGCAGATCCAGGCTTCTCGTTCCTTGGCGTTGCGGAATTCCCTAACGAAAAGTAGACCGACGATGAATAAGCAACCGGCTGCGGAAAAGCACTGAAAAATCTTCTGAAGGGGGGGGGGATATGACTGTCGATAGTGAGCCAGGATTTTCTGAAGGGGGGGGGGGGGTACGACTGTTGATAGGGTCTATAGCACTTAAATATATTCGTTTTCAAAACGTTTTAAAATTTTTCAATCAAGGCTCAAGGGGGAATTTAAACCCCCCCCCCCCCTTGGCTACCCCTTTCAACTGCAATCGAGGGCAACTGTCGCCCTCTCTGAGTAGCTGACCAGATATGTAATAATACAGTACCTGGGTGGCTGGTTGGAAACATTGGGTGCTGCTAATTGACCCTCTCCCAAATCCCCCACTCCAACCTCCCCCTCACCTGCAACCAGCCTCCACAGGGTCCAGCCCGTTATGGCTGCTTGGCTGACTTCCCAACACATTGGCATAACATACTATGGGCCTCATGTCGATTGTGACGACCGCAATCTAGGCATAAAGGGCCGCATGTACCTCACGGACCACCAATTTGACGTCCCTGGTGTTGTCCAACATGGGTCTACGTCAATTTGGTGCATGGCAATTTGGCGTACGACAATTTGGCGTACATACAAATTTGGCGTATGACAATTTAGCGCATATATAATTTGGCGTATGACAATTTGGCGTACATACAAATTTGGCGTACGTCAATTTGGCGTACATACCGATCTCTTGGGTGCCCAAATTTGTTCACAATTGCAACGGTCATAACAACAGTCATTGCAAGGTAATAGAACAATGAATGCCTACCATAACTGTGTTATAGGGCCCTAATGACCTTTGAAGTCGATGGGCCCTAAAACACAAACAAACCCAACTATGTTATACGGGACCGTTGCAATGACTGTTATGCCCACGCATGGATCTAGGATGGGGTTTTTGGGGTTGCAACCCCTCCCTACCCCCCCCCCCCGACGAAAATCCTGGATCTGTCACTGGTTATGACAGCTGCAATTTTGAACAAATGTGTGCACCCAAGAGATCGGTATGTACGCCAAATTTTCCGTACGCCAAATTGTCATACGCCAAATGTGTATGTACGCCAAATTGTCGTACGCCAAATTGACTACGCCAAATTGCCATACGCCAAATTGTCATGCGCCAAATTGACGTGATCCCGTCCAACATGGAGTGAAATGAACTGAAAAGGGACGCCTTGCGTCTACACGCTCCATTTTATTGTACAATTTTTAGAAAAGGATGCCTTTTTCATCAGTTCTCCTTTGTGACCTTCAACTTGATTCATATTCAATAAGACGTCCCTTTTGCTGTCTACACGCTCCCTCTTCACTGATACAATTTGTCAATAGAGAGTTTTCTGGCTGCGGGTCTATCCGACGTACGCTACGTAATGCAGACGAATTGCCAACTGCGCAAACTCAGACCTTGCATGCGTCTGCATTGCGTAGCGTACGTCGGATAGAACCGCAGCCAGAAAACTCTCTATTTATGACAAAATGTACGTTAAGACATAACGTGTAAACCGGCCTTTAGAGCAAGGCGACCGAGGCAACCGCCTTGGGCCCCGCGCTGGTTTATCGAAAAAAATTAAAATACTGTATTTATTTTGCCAAATTTGCATAGGGCTACGGGTTATGGCATTACAGTATTTTGATTTCACGTGAGTTTAAAGACATTAGAGTACTGCATTGGTAAGCAATCAACTTCATTAACCTTGGCACTGGGGCCCCGCTATCGCCTGCTGCATTGGGCCCCGCAAGCTCAAGGGCCGGCCCAGAGTATATTGGACAGTGTTTTTCCACAGCCGGTTGTCGACTGTACTCCCGGTTATTTATCGTCGATCGTTAGTTAGTGAGGAATTCCACCGACGCCAGGGGGCGAGCCCCTACACCTGGAAATTTTGCCTCATCTACCCGTTGCATAGTAGAGAGGGTTCTTTTACGCGCAAATGCCATTGTACACCGCGCGGGACCTCGATTTTACTTCTCATCTAAAAGACGGCGCACTCGGAATCTTTCGCCAGAAAAGAAGCCAACCCACCTCGGTCCAGTATCGAACCTAGAACTACTGAAGTAGTTACCGAGCGTGCTACCCACTGCGTCACCGACAGGAGTCGAATATAGGCTCAGGGGTAAGGCGTAAAATTTTATGACATTACAGCCGCTTGTTGAATCGCAAGGTATCTTGAAATCATGCACCCGCCAGGGTCCTTATTTGCATTCATGTAGCCAATGTCCCCGTCCCTTTCTGGCGGTTGCTTTCGGCATTTCTGCAATAATTTAATTTTGTGAATGCTACTCCAATTACTCTCACTTCTAAGGCAACTACTTTATTTCTCTGGGGAAGCAGGGACGGATCCAGATGGGGGAGCAATGCAACAATTGCTACCTCTCAGTGCCTCAATGGGCGCAACTGGTGAGGCATTTTTGCATTGCTATCCCTATTTATATACTGACAGTCCAACATTTGCGGTAGAGGACCTGTTGTAAGTGCTAGCTAGATTTATACTAAGAGATTCTGAATATTTAAAAATATTTGGGGCACACATTTTTTGGAATGTTCCCCTGACCCGCCGCTGTCGGAAAGCCCCCGTTCACAGCACTTCAAATATACACCGGTTCCTAAAACGAAATTCTAGTTACTGATAATTTAAATACATAACCGTATTTCTAATCTGTACCATCCAGTGTAATATGCCTTTGTGTTCACTTTAGCAGCCTTTTCTTTCCCTCTTCTAAATCGTAAAGCGCTTATTTCATTGGGAATCGAACCATTCCTATTCAAGAGCCTCTAAACGCTTCTCTAAAGAAGTTTTGTAATGTGGGTTGCTTGCATTGACCAATGAGACTGCAAACGTAATGAATGACGAACTGTTACACGCATGCACTGTAAATATTTACACTAAATTTGTTGAAAATCTTTTCTAAGTCCAGATGCAACAACTCAAAATCAGACATTGTTTAATTTAAAAAAAAATTAGGGTGTTAAGGATGTTACGTGGTAATATAAAGTAACATTAGTCAACTCTTGGTGGTAGAGTCTGCCGCCATGGCTCACTGGTAGCGTGCTCTGGTTATAGGATCGATTCTGACCGCGGTTGGATGCATCTTTCTACTAAGATGGAAGCTCTAATTGTGCCTAACCACTGTCCTACAGCTTTATTGCGACCATCCATTTATTTGAATGCATTGTTCGTTACTTCCTTTGAGGACTAACAAGCAACTCCTAACCCTTTTCCAATCTATGGCAGGGTTGGGTACCTATCTTGTCTCTCTGAATGGTCACATGGGTGACATATTGGGCAGTGTTTTCTCCAGTCAGTTGCCGACCACAGCTGCAACCCCAATACTTATATAGCGTTAGCCTTTGGTCCATTGGGTCACTCAATTGAACTGGGTATTTCGCCTCATCTACCCGTTACATAATAGAGAGGGTTCTTTTACGTGCAGACCTCAGTTTTAATTCTCATCCAAAGGAAGGAGAACTTGAGGTATCTCTCTCACCTGAAAAGAAGCCAACCCACCTCGGTCCAGTATCGAACCGAGAACCACCACCAAGCACGCTACCCACTACGCCATTAAGGTGGGATGTTGTATACTGTATATCAGGTGCAAATTATAGAGAAAAATGTAAGGGGGGGGGGGTCTATGAACTAAGCCATATTTTTAAAAGGGGTCGATCTAAGAAAAAGGTTGGGAACCCCTGCCCTACAGCGTCATCATCATACCCTCATCCCACCTGTAGCAGGGTAGTGTCTGCGGGTTCTAGCCCTTCACTCTCACCATATCCTTACGGACAACCTGCTCCCACGTCTGCTTTGGTCGTCCCCTGCCCCGGATACTTTTCATAAGACAATTCTTGACTACGAGCTCTGCAAAGAGGATAACTCAAAGTTCTGGGTGATGCGTTTAGGGCCGGGAAATGGAGGAGAGGGTTAACGTCAAGTGCATTTTCCTTCAGATAGGACGTCAAGCCACAGATCCATGTGGTGTGCAAAATGATCCCTTTTCTACTACGGGGAAAACAGTTGAGTATATTAGCGTAAGCCCCTGAAAGTCCGACGTAAAATTGTCAAATACACTTACAGTGCAGCGCAGTCTCTCCTGGAAGTCGTAATTCTTCTAATGAGGTCAGTGATTTCAGATGTGAGGAAGACCCCAGCCGAATGAGGCGCTCCTATCCAAATTTGGGAGTTGCAATGTACCTTGTCCGTATAAAAAGCAAAGCAACTCCTAACCCTTTTCCCGCCTATGGCAGGGTCGGGTACCCATTTGTCCCTCTGAATGGACACAGGGTGATATATTGGACATAGTTTTTTCTGCAGCCGGTTGCCGGCCAAAGCTGCACCCCTACGCTTATTTATCGTCGGTCTAGTGTTCGTTGGGGAATGCTACCGACGCCAGGGGGCGAGCTCCTACACCTGGAAATTTTGCCTCATCTACCCGTTGCGTAGTAGAGAGGGTTCTTTTACGTGCAAGTGCCATCGTACACCCATACGGGACCTCGGTTTTACTTCTCATCCGAAAGAAGGCACACCCACCACGGTCCAGTATCCAACCTAGAACTACTGGCGTAGTTGCCGAGTGAGCTAACCACTACGCCACCGCGGCGGGTTTGTACCTTGTCCGTATAAAACTTTTTTATTTTTTTTAACGTACATAAGGTACAGAACATACATAAGGTGTAGCACATGGTATATAGCAACGAGGAATGTACAGAACATAGACTAGTAGCGCACAGAGGGTAAGGGCATGGACGTGTTCAAGCGTAGGGGTCGTGGGCATGGGTACAGGACAACTGGTGCGATACAAGGGCATGGATATGGACGTGTACATGGTGTAGGACTGATATAAGGTACAACGGCAGTGGGGTCGTCAGTCCAAGGAATCAGTGAAGTGCAAAAAGAGTCTGCGTCTGAAATGGCGGCAGTTATTCAGGCACTTGAACGCGGAGCATGAGAATAAAATGGAGCGCAGGGCGAATGGAAGAGCGTTCCAGCAAGTAAAGTGGGTGGTGAGGAATTGTCTGGCTCGGTGGTCCTGGAAGGGGGCGCTGGGCTCCAACAGGCACCGGCGGGAGCTCTTGGCGACGGCAGAGATGAAGTGGGTGATGTAGTGTAGCGGATGGGAGGAGTCCCTCAGGGCGGCGGCGATGATTAGAAGGTTGCAGAAGAAGAGGAAGATGGGGAACGTTAGAATGCCCCCTTGCCGCATCTGGGGTTCATTCTTGGGAGGGGAGGGATACGGAGGATGATGCAGACCAGTCTGTTATAGGAGAGGCGGAGGGGCCTGAGTTGTCTCTGGGAGAGGGTGGCTAGGAAGGGGCTTGAGAATTTAAAGAGAGAAAGGGCTTAAGCCTGGAAGACGTGGATAAGGGTTCTGGTGGACAGGCAGGGTTTAAGGCGGCAGAGCAGGAAGGAGAGAGAGTTTAGCTTGCCAAGGAGGGAGTTGCAGTGGTCGAGGAAACTGAGGGTTGCGTCAAAGACCACGCCTAGGATGCGGATGGGGTGAGAGAGGGGGGACTTGCAGCTTGCGAGGGGAGAAGACGATGAACTTTGTCTTGTCAGCATGGAGCCTCATCTGATGGTCGGAGTACCTAAGGGCCAACCGAGCCAACAGGCCTCTAGCTGAGAATAGGGCAGCGTCCAACTTGCAGGAGGGGGGATGGAGCAGCCAAGGAAGTTGTCATCGGAATCTAACTTGAAGTGGAAAGTAGGCTACACCAGTACAGTTATTTCAGGGTCTGGCATTCCTATTGTCCAACTCAGTATAGGTCATCCAGGTTAATTTTGGATCCAAGTTCAGTGCTGTCTTAACGCATGGACCCGCTGGGCACTTGCCCGGGGGCCCGATGCTCCCACGAGCTTAGGGGCCCCACTTGTATGTCAAGTGACTTGCCATTAATAAATATTACTACACAGTAAATATATTTGACTTTCAAATTAATTCTATGTAATCGACCATCTAATTTTATTCCTGAGTAGTGGTCGTAGAGGCCCCAGCACACTGATTCGCCCAGCGGCTCATAATGCTGTTAAGACGGCACTGTCCAAGTTTTATGCCCCTTCGCCATTATAACCTCTGAAACATGCAGGGCCGGCGCTATATTTTGCGGGACCCTGTGCAAACTAATTATGCGGGGCCTCGTGAAAACATGAAGCGGGGCCCTTCTATCAATAGGTTCATTAATCCGAATGCGCGGGGGCCTGTGCCGTCGCCCTGTTCGCACACCCATCACGCCGGCCCTGGAAACATGCACCTCTTCCTTCATTATAGTGGTGGCATCAGTTTTAATTTAAGGAAGAAAGAAAACTAGCTAACTTGTAAAAAAAATGTTGATGACAGATTTTGTCTCTCTGTTTATTTGATGGTTTGTGTTCTCCCTCTTCATACTCCCTTTTACAGAAAATGAGAGAGCACTTCCGCCCTTTGACCTCTCCTCCTAAAGACACACATACTGAGGGGCAACTTTCCCATCTGTCAATGCCATAAATGGAAGATGCTAAAAATAAGGATCTCGTTAATGCCTCTTTCCTTCTTCACACTTCCCGGTTGCCTTAGTCCCGCAATTTCTTCTTTTTCTCCCTACTTCCCAATTTCCTGTGTGGCGCTGAAGACGTCGCATTTGTATCCAACGCCCTCGATCGTTGGTAACTGACGAAAAAAAAACGTCACTGAAACGCCCGTCTTTTGGTGTAGGGAAGCATCAACTGCCAAACCAAACGACAGTTTAAGAGTTGGTAGGGGTTTAAACAACAGTTCGTCTTGTTGTCCACCAGAAGTGCCAAGTTACATCAGAAACACATTCCCATCGGATTAATATTGTAGCGTCGGATCAATGAAGTTGACCAAAGAACTTCAGAGAGCCATTGGTCCATTTGCAAATCTTATCCTATGGATACTTGATTTCTATTAGTACTACTAGTTGCATGTGTTGTGGTCAAGAAGAAATGTCCAACGTCCGAGTTGCCGTTCGTGTTCGACCATTATCCAAAAGGTAAGTACAGTTTACTCAAGTTCTTAACATGTATCCTACATTCATTTATCCTTTTGGCGCTAATTCCAGTTGTGGGCACTTAACAGCTGTTTCGCTTCTTTCAATCTTTTACTTTTAAAGATGCATTTATTAGATGGCTCTGTTTTTCCTGTCAGAGAAAAGAAAGGCATTGAGTAACCATTTGTTGCCCCATTAAGAATGCTCTCAGGGTCAAGTGACAGCTGTAGACCTTGGTGATCCTGTGAATGGACTGCGCAAGAGTCCAATCTCGACAAAGGTTCCTATAAATAAGCAGAGAATCCCAGAGTAAGCTTTCAGATTGCGTGCTGGTCTCTTGAGATTTTGTGTCCGATCCCACTCAAGGCGCTGACTTACAGTATTGAAGGCGAGTTACCAACATGACAGGTGAAAGGCAAGCACCTACACCTGGATATTTTGTCAATTGTGATTTCTTTCCAGAGAGAAATGGTATTTTACGGAAAGTTCCTCCAGGCGCTAACAATTGGGCGGACTGGGACCTGGTGGGAGATAGGCGGGAGTGAAGGTTTAGAACCCGCAGATCACCGGCGTAGCCGGGGTGGGGGTGTTATATGTGTTAAAACACCTCCCGAAATTTCCGGGAAACTTTTGAACGATGGGGAAAAAAGTTTGTCCCCAGGGAGGGGGTACTAAGTGTATTGACGTAACACCCCCCTAAGCATTTTCCTGGCTACGCCACTGCCGCAGACCCCACTCTGCCACAGGCGGGATAACGGCGTGATGAGGATATCCCTCGGGTACTAGTTGGAGCAGGGCGCAGTTGCTCGACGGCTAATTGTAATTTAATGACACTAGGGGCGATTTCTACACCAGTTTGCCTCCTCCATGTAGTAGGGGTACGTGACATGGGATCATGGGTTTACGTCCCATCTGACGATCGACGCATTTGGGGTTGCTCTATCCTTAACTCGACAGATATAATCTGCCTCAACCAGTATCGAGTTTGCATTCAGGGATTCAAAGTGAAACCACACTGCCATATCGGAAATTTGAATGTTGATCTGTAAAACTGCTGACCTCATGATGAAGGTTGGGACATGACAGATAAGAGCGTTGGGAAACCCATCAGAGAGATTTTTCGGATGAGGAAATAAACAGAACCCCAAATTTTCCATTACCAATTTACTAAATAGGTTAACATAAGATCTTCTCTACAGTTGATTTAGGTCGTTTAGCAGGGCCTGGATCATAATATAAGAACATTTGGTAAACAGTGCTGAAAATGGCAAAGATTTTAGGCTGGGACTCATAAACTAAGAGGAAGCGGCTTATTGAGTTGGACACACCAGTTCTCGTCTGATCACTGAAGTTAAGCAATGCAACCCCAGCTAGTACTAACATGGGTGGCCGCTTGGAAAAACTGGGCACCGCTAGTACCCAAAAATCGTCGCATTAACGTAGTGTCTGCAATTCCTGCAGTTGAACTACGCAGTGGACGGGGCTCTAATGACCTGTTGAAGGGCCCTTAAACATCAACAAAAAAATGAGTCAAGATTCTTATAGTGAAATTAGATTTACGACTCCCGAAACTTTTCTTACCCTTTATCTTAAAGCATGGAGTGTCTTTATGGCTTAGTCGTTTGTGTAGCAAAATAATACAAGCTCACAGATGACCACTCCTGCATCTAGGATCTTAAAGGATCTTTATGTCCATTTCCAGTGTAATCAATGTCCCAATATCCCTGTATACTGTGCAAAGGGGATTCCCAAACTTTGGCGATTGGCGGCGCCTTTACCTTATCTGAATGTGGGCTTCCTGACAGCACCATGTTGACCTTGTTTTTGCTTCCTCAGGGCGGCTTGCTGACCCTTTTTTTTTGGGCTTGCTCAAGGCGAATTGTTTACCCCCCCCCCCCCCCCCGTTTTCATATTTGGAATATTTCGCGGCGCCCCTGAGAGGAAGCTGTGGTGCACATTAGTGGTTCGTGACATCCTAAGGGCGCCTTAAAATCCATATAACGTTAACCAATCGATAGGATTAAGGCATCTTAGTTGACTCTTAGAATTCAGACTAATTTGAATCTCCAAATTGGAATATTAGGTCCTTTAAGTTATTATGTGTTGTATTAGCTCCATAGCATTTAATTCTTCATCATTATCCCTAATCCTTTCCCCGTCTACGGCAACGTTAGGTAGTCCATTTTCCCCTTGATTTCGGCAATACATGGACGAGTTGAAATGTACCCTACGTGGTTTGGTTTGTTGGTATTTTAGGGCCCTTCAACTACTAGGTCATTAGAGCCCCGTCCACTGTATAGTTGTGATGCAGAAACTGCACAGACACTACACTAATGCGACGATTTTTGGATACTAGCGGTACCCAGTTTTCCCAAGCAGCCACCCATGTCAGTACTAGCTGGCGTTGCGCTGCTTAACTTCAGTGATCAGACGAGAACTGGTGTGTCCAACGCATTTCGCCCCTCCCGTACCTCACGTGGCTGGCTTACGACCCTACTCCTACAACCGCTGCTTATATATAACGTCGGCCTGTTTTTCTGACAGGTGACAGGTTGACTGCCGACATGATCTCAGAACCCTTTTAATGGAATTCTGTAAACATGCAGAAATAAATGGGACTTTTTATGTCAGGTCAGTGCGCTACTTCTCTGCCGGCAACAGGTCAGTAGTCAGTCTCAAAATAGTCGTCGTGCAGTTCTCGGCAATCATCTCCATCTTTCTATTTATGATATTTCTGTTTCTTCTTAGACCGGATATCTGGAACTCACAGAGCTGGGGGTGGTTCAACCCTATTAGAGATATCATTGGGTCAGCATTTTCAACTTTATATAAAACCGGCTGAAACGTCTGTCGTTAACCATACTAGAGGCGTGTGCATGACACATGGCTCGTAATGAATATGAATACGTAATCCTTTGTGACGGACCCATATGCCTAGATGTCCACCAGCACCCTAGGAAAACCTTTGCCTTTCGCTCCCATTCCAGCTGTTGTTGTTGTTTGTTGGTGTTTAAGGTCCCGTCAACTACAAGGTCATTAGAGACCCGTCCACTGCATAGTTCTAGTGCATAGTCTGCACAGACACTACACTAATGCGACGATTATTGGGTATTAGCAGTACCCAGCTTTCCCGAGCGACCACCCATGTCAGTACTAACTGGGCTTGCGTTGCTTAACTTCAGTGATTAGACGAGAACTGGTGTGTCCAACGCAACTCGCCGCTCCCTCCCATTCCAGCTGCTCCACCCCAACACCCCAGGACCTCTTCCAATTTCGGGGTTTCCAAACCCCTCCTGCAGTCATCCAGTGCTGGACATGCCAGTATCATATACCTGACATCCTCCACTTGATCCCCTTATAACCCACAGCCCTCCTGTCCACCTGTGATTTTTGCCATCCTGTTCGTCTCCAGTGACCCAGTTCTTGCCCGAAACAGCAGTGAGCTCTCCTACGTATTGTCATAGATTACCTCCCTCTCTATCCTAAGCTTGTTCCCATACACCCTTAGCGTTTTCTTTTTCGACCCTACCTATGGCAGGGTCGGGTACCCATCTTGTCCCTCTGAGGGTATTTTTCCGCAACCGGCTGCCGACCAAAGCTGCAACTCTTATGATTATTATCGTCGGTCTACAGTTCGTTGGGGCACTCCACCGACTCCAGGGAGCGAGTTCTTACACCTGGGAATTTTTGCCTCATCAACCCGTTGCATATTAGAGAGGGTTGTTTTACGTGGAAATGCCATCGTACACTACACTGGACCTCACTTTTACTTCCCATTCGAATGAAGATGCACTCGGGGCCTCTATCTCTCACCCCAAAGAAGCCAACTACCTGGGTCCACCATCGAACCTAGAATCACTGACGCAGTTACCGAGCACGCCACCCACTCCGCCACCGTATATTTCTTTGCTCCAATTCAGTACCAGATAAAGGCGCAGGCTATAGGGCACTTGCCCGGAGACCAAATCTTGAAGGGTTGTCAAGTAATGTTGGTAGTTTTTTTAAGGTTATAATGTCAAAAGTCTTAGAAGCTCTTCCAACTACAGTGTAACCTCTTTAATCCGAACATCCCATAATCCGAACAAGCTTCAGTTAAAATTCTCATTTCTTCAATCCGACCAAAATTTCGATAATCCGAATAATATTGTTAAAAATAAACTATTTAAATCAATGTCTGCATCACCTGAGAAGTTTGCTGAAATGTTTTCTTTGGTTGTTCTGTGGGGCAGGCCGACATTCTCCCACAGACAGCTCAGCCAATATTTCCTGCGGGTTCCAGACGCCTGGCTGGGGTGCTCCCAATCAGAGCATGTTCAGTGGATCAGCAGACCCGAGCCTGCCACAGACGGGATATGGGTATGATGATGTTTTCATTGGTTGTTCCATCATCATCATCATCGTACCCTTATCCCGCCTGTGGCAGGGTCGGGTCTGCGGGTTCTAGCCCGCCACTCCCGTCTATCTCCCACCAGGTTCCCGTCCACCCCCACCACCGCGCTAATCTCAGGTTTGCCCCTATACTGTCTGAACACTCTCTGACTTGGCCATCCCAGCCAGGCGTCTGGAACCCGCAGGAATGTTGGCGCTGCTTGCCGTGGGGGGGGGGTGCTGGCCTACCTCACGGAGTACGCTCGACGCGCTGTTTGCCATAGGGACCGAGGTCCCAACCCCGGTGACATTGCAGGAAAATGTAGAACTTCATGATTTTGCGTATCATCCTTGCGGTTGTTCCATGGTTGTTCTATCAAAGGACAGTATAGTTTTTAGGATGAATTAGGTAGCTGAACAATCTAGAATGCTTGAAGACTGTCGTGGAAAACCTTGAGGCCCAATATGGATGAATTTCTCAAATCAAATGATGAAAATGGGATTCCATTCAGTTAGCCTGTTTACAATGCTGATTATTAGAACTGAATCCCATCACGTCAATGATGATGAAGAAATACATGAGATTACTGATTTTGAAATATAATTTTGTTCAGCTTAAGAGAGAATAAAATCGTTATATTCGGTAATCCGAACATGTCTTTTCCCCAATTAGTTCCGATTAGTGAGGTTGCACTGTAGTTTTCCCTGGCCCTCAATACCGATCTTGAGCGCAGTGCACTTGAGCTCAAATTAATGAGGTTCTACTTGACTGCATTGCACTATTTTTCTTTCAGATACTCAGATAAAGGGTAGGTCATGCTATTCCCCCTTAACCCTTCTACCACCTAAGGCAACTGTCATTAGCCAGAATCCGTCCAGGCCTCCGGCAATCACGTGATAGTATCATGGTGCTGTTTACTGGTGTACGATGTTACCCGTCCGTTCATAAGCCCTTGACCCACCTAATTCGAGTAGTGTCAGGATCTGATAACGATGATTTCCGTCCCATTATAATACAGTAAGAGCGGCGAATTGCGTTGGACACACCAGTTCTCGACTGATCACTGAAGTTAAGCAGTGCAACCCCAGCTAGTACTGACATGGGTAGCCGCTTAGGAAAACTAGTTACCGCTAGTATCCAAAAATCGTCGCATTAGTGTAGTGTCTGTGCAGATTCTGCATTAGAATTACACAGTGGACGGGTCTTTAATGACCTTGTAGTTGAAGGGTCCTAAAACACCAACAAGCCAAAAAAAAAATAATACAGTATATCAGCCCTGGACGGGAGGGTATGATCTGGGGATGCATCTCTGAATATGTAGTGTAATTCACTCCAAGTGGCATTAGGATGTCAAAAGTTGATGGTTGTGTTTTAGACAACACCTTGCGTTGTAACTTGGGAAAATGTTTGGGTGCACTCCTACGGAGAGCCCTTTTCAGGCTTCTTTCTGTTGTGTTTGTTTTACGTTAATAATCGGCAGGGACAAGAGAGTGACTGTGACTCACCATATTTGATGACTTTTTTTAATCTGTTTTTATTACATGTCGAGCAAAGGAGCCAATTAGAGTTGGTCACGTGACTCTGTCACTTTCTTAATATGTCAGCTTTTTTTTTTACGATAACGTGAATTATCCGAAAGACTTCTTAACATTGATAGGCGATTGCGCCGGCATTATTCAGCTTTGTATAACTCAGTTGTTCGAATAATAGAGCCATTTTATTTGCAATAATATATTAGATTAATTATAATATGGGCGCGAGACGTGTGACCATCTGGACCTAAATTGTTATTAGCATATGCAGCTCACAGCCTGTTACTCGTCCCTTATTTAAGTGCAATAGAGGTCCAGCTGTAAGTTGACAACGCCTCACACTAGAGTGTAATTCAGTCGTTTTTTTAATAACTTCGACATCGAGTTGAAGGTTCATAATTTAGTTACACTTTGAACATCTCTTGACTTCACAATATGGCTACTCATATTCCAACATGCCAGCAATCGTTCTAATAGCAATAATTATTATTACCGAGTACTAACTGATGTAATATCCGTCATCCTTTTTTTCAGGGAAATTGACCAAGGTGCGAAAATAGTGGTCGAAGTGGACGGTGAAAATGTTCGAATAACTAATTTAAAAGTAAGTCGTGGTTCTGTATTCATAACTCTCATTTTAATAGCATTGATTTAAGGGTTAAAAAGGGTGTGGCTAATAATGATAGACGTGTCTGTTGACGAATCCGGCGCTTCTACCAACTATCATCAGACATCAGCAGCGACTCTAACATCGTCTTTTAAATAGGATGTTTATGAAATAGTTTTTGTTTTCCTCCTGTTTCGTTCATCTATTTTTTAAGGATATGTGTGTTAATATGTACTGTACATAACATTATGTGATCATTGAATATTTCCTGCTTTCATTAAAGGTTCCTTCGTATCAAGAGCACGACAATCGCGCTAGGATTAGGCAGTTTCTTTTCGATTTTTGCTACTGGTCAGTGGATCCTACTGGTCGCCACTACTCCTCTCAAGAAATGGTAATTGAAACAAGATTTAGTTTAATTTGATTAAGTTTTTAACATGCATAAGTTTGTCATGTTGCATTGCCCCGCGCAAATGAAACGGAATGCGGCTAGGTCTTATTGAATTGGAACGTCACGTGACATATTCTTTCCGATTTATTACATTTTGGAACGAGACGCCATTTTTTGACATTCTAATTTCACGTGATATTTTTTTCCACATTAGTGACTTACATTTAATGGATATGAGGTCAGTTTTGGCATTACTTTATAACTAAAGATAACGAGATTGTTTTTGATTATTGATTTCCTTATAACTTGCTTCAAAAACAATCTAAATTTCGTAATGTTCATGTTTGTGGAATGAATTATTTCTATTGCGTCTAAAATAGTCCGTTTCTCCTCACCATGTGTTTACTTTTCCGTCAACCAACATCTGGGTTACTTTAAAAAATTTTTTTTGCCTCTTCTGGTTTTCTGGATGATGTTAAAGTGTTAGTGAACTCCTTGATGATTTAGCTCTTTAGAGCTTCGGCCACCCATTCCCATTGTGTCAGACTGCTAGACTAAGCACATAACAGTATGCACATCTTAACACATCAGATAAGTTTCGTTAAAAGGAAGGCGTGAAATCAACCAAGTGGGTTTCATGAACAGTGTACTGTATGCTGCACTTCAGTGCCGGATTTAGATATTGAGAGGCCCTAGGCTATTTCAATTTTGAGGCCCTTTTCTTAAGTTTTGAAGCCCGCTAAATGTTGAGGCCCTAGACTTCAGCCTACTTAGCCTAATGGTAAATCCGGCACTGCTCCACTACTTTACGTTTAATAAAGAAATCAATCCAGTTTATTGTATTGCACGTGTATATGGAGGATTCGCAGTTTATTTGGTGTAGCAATGCTGACATTAATAGGTGTGGCTTTTCGACATCTTTATATTCAGTATTGTGAACTTCAATAAAGGAAGACGGTGTTTACAACTTTCTTCGTGTTAGTACTTGACTCCAAATTGAAACTGTTATGTAAATGACCGGACTTTAATCAATATGTCACTGATCTTTATTGTACCACAATGTGAATTCGCCGCAGGATCATTAATTAAGATTTTGCCTAGTCTTTAATGATCATGATGAAATCTAATCAATCTCTTGAGTGTCAAATCAATTTCTTTAGTGGCACTGATCAAGTACCTGTATCTAAATACATATAGTCCCGCAACGAGGGTATGAAGCGCCTGTTGCAAGTGTCTAACTTACGTCTTCCCGTAACCCAATAATGACAAAAAAAATTAGAAATTTCAATGTAACAAGTTAAATTTTACCAGCAGTCGATGTTGATTCATGTATGGTCAAGTAAAATAAAAACCACGTGCAACTCTCAAACAGGACGGTATGCTTTGGTTTCCGCCCTACACCCAGTTGCGGCCGTGGCGGGCGCCTTCTTCGCCACACCCTCGTTACGGCACTGTCTAAATGTGTTTCATAACATACAATACTGCATGTAATTACTGGTTTATGTTTGGATTAGTTACATTAAACAGAGCCATTAGTGCTCTTCATGTTGCTCTCAGCATTAACAATCTGCAAAAGGACGTTTATAACAAATCCCCTGACCATGTCGAAAACTATGAAGTTAGGCCATTTCCTTTATACACTTTGATCTGTAGGAAATAGCATCCGAATTAGTTCAGCATATTTGTAGGATGCACGAAATTTCTTGTCATTAATTATAGACAGGACGTTCACATTAACTGGCTTGTCATATAATTCTGAGTAAAGTTGACCAATATTCATAAAAGTGCGAAGTTCATTACATTATCCATCTTAAATGATCTGATTGTAACACGTCGCCATTTTTGAAGTAAGATGGCAATTATTTTGAAAGTTAAGAGATAAGTATAATCACAATCTCACTTTTAACTAATTCTTTAATGGGTTGTATTAAAGATAGGTCACAATTAACTTTTCAAATGCTTAATTATAACAAACATTGCCACTATTGATCTTTCACACTGACTGGGCCAATTGTTTTTTAAAAGTTAAACTGAAGGTGTCATGACGCCAAATTGAGTGTTAACATAGAGAGGGTTCTTTTACGTGCAAATGCCATCGCACACCACACGAGACCTCGGTTTTACTTCTCATCCGAAGAAAGGCGCACTCGGCGCTTCTCTCTCGCCCGAAAGGAGCCAACCCACCTCGATCCAGTAGGGGCTTATTGCGTTGGACACACCAGTTCTGACTGATCACTGAAGTTAAGCAACGCAACCCCAGCTAGTACTAACATGGGTGGCCGCTTGGGAAAACTGGGTGCCGCTAATACTCAAAATCGTCACATTATTGTAGTCTGTGCATCCTCTACATTAGAACTATGCAGTGGATGAGGCTCTAACGACCTTGTAGTTGAAGGGCCCTAAAACACCAACGAAACAAAAATCGATCCAGTATCGAAACCTGAACTATTGGCGCAGTAAATCGAGCACACTACGGAGGCAGGTCGGTATATTAAAAGGGCCTTTAGCCAGTGGTCTAGGGATGATTTCTACATCCAGAGATCGTTGACAATCTTGGGATTAGAAATCATCATCATACCCTTACCCCGCCTGTGGCAGCGTCGAGTCTGTGGGTTCCAGCCCTTCACTCCCGTCTATCTCCCACCAGGTCCACGTCCATCCCACACACACAGTCATATCCTTACGAACAACCTGCTCCCACGTCTTCGGTTTCCCTCTGCCCCGGGAGCTTCCAACCACCTGCATCCCTGAAATGGACCTAACGAGCTCCTCCTCCCCTCTTCTTATTACGTGTCAATACCACCTCATCCTACTCTCCCTCATCTTTTCCGCGATGTCCTCCACCCCCCCACTCCAAGCTACCTCTAAAATACTCATTCCTAACTTTATCAGCTCTCGACACCCCCCGCTCATGTGCCGCAGCATTTGCATCTCGGCTACTTGCATTGTATTGACGTAGCTCTTCCTCACTGCGAAACACTCTGATCCATATAGCATAGCGTGCCTAACCACTGCCCTGTTAAACTTCCCTTGTTACTTGATTGGGGCTCTGGGGCTCTCCTAACACACAGAACTCCAATTGCCTGTCTCAACTTCAACCATCCATCATTGATTCTATGGGTCACATCCGAGTCTATCTACCCCCTTTTTCGTAATTTTTCCCAAACTACCTGTCTTGGAACACGCATAAGCCATTTCCAAGTGGATAAAGATGGCACAGGGATCTTTCTTTGCCGTCCTATAGTTTTCTATCATCTGCCTCGGAAGGAATATTGGTTCCATTGTGGACCTAAATCTTGGGATTAGGACTAACATGTTTTAATTTTTTCTCAGAGTCAGAACGGATGGGTTTTTTTAGCAAGCGTTTATCCTGCTTATACAGTACTTAAAATCGAAACCGATCCCAGTTAGTTTTTTGGGCATGAAACATGGTTTTTGGAAGGGTGGATGGGGCTCTGGTGATAGCACATGAGGCAGTGGAAAACCCTACCATAAGCTACACAGGCGGCTCATGGGGCAGGCAAACCTAGGGCGGCTAATTTCAGAGGTATTTCCTTGTCATTGCAGTCTATCCGCCATTTAAAATGTTCATAGTGCTGGGGTTCACAAACTTTTCTGATTGGTGGGACCTTTTCTAAATGTTGGCTTTCTCGAGGCGCCTTGTTGCAGTCATAGCAATGCATTGGCAATGGGACAAATTCAAAGGGTTTGAGGGACGCTCGAATAATTTAGAAATGCATTAATGTTTAATGGGGAGAGATGGACCCATTTGTCTAGGGCGCCTGAAACTCACGAACCGGGCCTGAATTAAACTAGATAAAGGTCGTATTATGTTGACGTAATGGAAGTTCTTCGATCTGGTTGCGTTACATCAAAAGTAATATATTATTTATTGGAATACGTTAAGGTGTATTTGCCTAAAGCATTGTTGTTCAGAATATTTTCATAAACCACTATTCAAATATATAGAGTATTCATATCGCACCCTTTCGTTGGCCAAATATCGAAAATTTACCTTCTGCTTCACCTCGAAGTTGTTAGACAGCAAAGTATTTAAATGATATTGACGGAATGCGAATGAACTTAGCAATCTGATGGAATCTATAATATGTCATGTAACCCCCCTTTTGCGAAATTCACACCTCCACTTGTCTCTCGTTATGTTAAAACAGGGCAACAGTGATAAAAAGTACTGCACTAGGTAAAATGAGATGATTTGCTTAGCTCTAAATTGGATGCCATAAATTGGCAACAGAATCAATAAACATGTTGCAAGACGGCAGGAGCCAGTTAAACTTGTTAATGTTTATTTGGAGACAACAGGATATTAATCCTGGGACTAAGGCAATTATGGGATGTTTGTGATAAGGATACAAAGTAAAACACAGGCTGGAAGACAGCCACAATCAATGGCACCATTGTAACACTCCATAGTTGACAACTACTTCCTATTTCAGCCAGGACAGGAGGATGCAATTTTAATCTTACTCTTTGTCTCATTCTTCTAAGAAAACTTGCCAGGAAATCAATATATACAGTATTTAAAAATGTTTACTGGAGGTCAAGTGGTCAACAAACCACCTTAGGTCATAGATGATATGACATATCTCAGCCATATGATTTCTGTTGGTTGAAAAAAACAGAGGCCGTAGATTCTGAAAATACATCCGATGCTCCCACCAACGATAGGAATGAAGCGCCTGCGCTCGAATGTAGGAAATGAGGGTATAGTGCAGGAATTGAGAATTTTGCCAATTTAGGACAAAGGTTTGGTTACCATTCGATATCATCTGGGTGAGTAAAGCGCATAAGGTGCATAATAGCGGCAGACAAATACTGAAGATCAATGTTCCGTAACCTTTTTGGTATCGCGAACCTCTGAAAGTGTGTCTCAAGTTTCGCGGACCCCCACCCAGAGCCGTAACGGGGGTATCAAGCGCCTTTGGCAAGTGTCTAACTTTCGCTTGCCCGAAACCCAATAATGACAAAAAACTTAAACATTTTGCGCCCCAAACCCAGTTGCGCCCGTGGCGGCTGCCTTCTTCGCCACGCCCTCGTTACGGCCCTGCCCCCACCCATCATAAAAATCGTTATTAAAACTAGCCTTATCCATTTCCTAAAATTTTATATAAATATATAAGGATGCAAAAATATTAAAAATTGTCTCGCGGACCCCCGAGACAAAATCCATGGACCCCAAAGGGCCCACGGACCAGCTCCAACCGAACCCTCCATCGGAGAAAGAGAATCTACGACAGAATGCATTTTCAGGATTTGCAATTGCATAACGATTGCCTATTCTTAATTCTTTGAATCCATAGTTGTAGGTTCGATCCTGGCGGAGGCCGGTTAGACTCTTTCTGATGAGAGGAAAGTTCCTAATGTGCCTTCATTTGAAGGTGATGTAAAGTGGACACCCCTAACCATTTGGTGTGTGCTATGCACGTGAAATAACCCTGTCTACGTGGAATAAACTATATACATGGAGATCGGCAAAATGTCCAAGTGTAGGAGCACGCCCGGAAAAGAAATTGATCCCAGAAGGGAATAGGCTGACGTAAATAATGATAGGTCGGCAGCCTGTAGCATAGAAGTAGGCTACCGTTCAATATAGTTTACCTCTGTTTCTGGTATACGGGCCGAGTGGGCAACTGGCCCCTCTAGAATTAGAAATGATGGTGTTGCGCCTGTTTCTTGTCAACATCAGTCAGATATCCATGAGTTCCTGATATTCAGGAAAGGAAAACACCCATTGAAAGAAAGAGAGAGAAAGGTAGAAATGGATGAAGTTCAAAGGTCAAAAAAATGCAGAAATTGACCGAAAGGTACGATGTGGGGAGGAACATAAGGATTTCACACAGATACTGTACTACGAAAGCCTCCGAAAATTAGAGGAAATCTGCCCACCAACAATATAAATTATTAAATTATCATAAGAATTCTGAGGACTTCTATTATCAGGAATATTTAGTCATTTGGAATTTCCTGTTGCATTTATCAACAATGTTAACCAGATCGGTTGTTTGTGTGCTCATCTACCCTAAATTTCAAGTAGGAAACCATGTAGCAGCATGGCTTGAGTCGGAACGGGGCTTTTTGACTCGCCAGTTTTTTTCGTACCACCAAGTTTTTTAATTCTGCCAACCCATTTAGTCACCTTTTTTAAAACAAAATGCTGGAAGTTTACAATTGCCGGATGTCTCTAAACCTCACACGAAGCAGACAATTTTTTTCTTAATAGTTTACTAAATTATAAATTTTGAGTTCAAGATTACAAGTCAGCTCCCGCTCAAGATCTTACACACATCATCATCATTATCATACCCTTATCCCGCCTGTAGCAGGGTTGGGTCTGCGGGTCCACTGAACATGCTCTGACTGGGGGCACCCCAGCCAGGCGTCTGGAACCCGTAGGAATATTGGCTTTGTTGTCTCTGAGGGAATGCCGGCCTACACCACGTGTACCAACAACGCATTATACCAGGGGTGGCCAACAAGTCGATCGCGAAGCCAATTTTGATAGATCACTCGCGATGTGTTGACTTAAGACCCGCCTCGGTGACGTTGTGGTTCAGTGTTTCTAGGTCTGCGTCAGTAGTTCTAGGTTCGATACTGAACCGAGGTGGGTCCAATATCGAACCTCCCTCTCCCCACTTTGACTACGCCTATGACACCAAGTCGATCGCGACACTTTTTTAAGACAAAAAGTCAATCGCGAAACATTTTTGAGATAAGAAGTAGATCTTATGTACACAAAAGTTGGCCACCCCTGCATTATACAATCAAAATAGAAATTTTGGTAGGTAAATTAAAGCTTTGAACAATAATATTAAGCAACAGGGGTATTCCGGACCGCATGCGGGCTCTAGATGTTACACACGCACGGACAAAAATCTCCAGAAAAACATTTCACATAACCCTCTGCACAAAGCCCTTACAAATTTTGGGATCGTGGAAAAAAGCATCCGAATCTGAGAACAATGCGAAATAGGGTTGAACTAAGGATTGAACGTCAGAGGAATTTTCGACAGGGTTATGAGACAGGGAACGCTGAACAGACATACACTTGCTAGTTTAGAGTTGCTTTATAAAAATGTCCACCAATTTGGAGCAAGGCTGGATTGCGAAGACCTATATCGACTATATTCTAAGAATTGACTGTTGAAATCCTCAAAATTGACCAATGGTCATCTTCTCTTCGCGTTTATCAAACGTTGCCCAATGCATGGCTTTATGTGTACTTCAGTTTGTCATTAAGATAAATGCGTACAAGAATTGTTACTAGTGGGAGAATACAAATTTAATGGCACAACATACCAGTTTATCAATCACAGTCTGTCCACTTAATTAGATCTTGCAAGGCTGACACTAAATATTCCGATCTACTCTTTGAATAGCCTCATTGTTGGCGAAAGTGATAAACGGGCCAGTCACCCTGTGTAAACTGTGGTTCAATTTCGATGTCTACATATCAGTATATTTGCCTCTCGGTGTCAGTTATTACCAATTAGTGGTTGATATCCCGACGTAAAATGCTCCAATATATCATCCTAACATGTGGGATCACTGATTTCCCTGGGGCGAAAACAGTAATTACCATTGCCCACAATTTCAAAAAAATCATCATCCCCAATGAGGAATTGAAGGTTGAATCTACACGTGTACATCTACACATCCTGATGTAGTTCGTTTGTTCACACGAGTTACAAACGTATGAAGATAGTTATGAAGTGTGAGCCTTCGGTGTGAGAAGAAGGAAAGCATGCATAAATGGTCCTGTTAATCATTACCACAGGTTCAATCCTAGCCGAGATCCTTTAGCTGCTTTCGGGCGAGAAAGAAGTCCCCAGTTACCCTTCTTTTGCATGGGAAGTTAAGACGTGGTCCCGTGTTGTGCGTACAATGTCACCTGCACCTCAGGATTTCCAGGTGTAGGAACTCGTCCTCTGGCGTTGGTGTAGTGCCGTAAAGAACAGCAGGCCGGTGATAAATAAGCGTAGGGGTTGCAGCATTAGGTCGGCAACCAGCTGGGTAAAAATACCGTATGCTAGATCATCCGTGTGTCCCAATGGGAGGAAAAATGGGTACATGATGTTACCTGCACGTAAAACCTGGCTATGTGGAGAAAACATATGGATAGGCAAAATTCTAATTGTTATGGGCTTACCTCTTGGCTAGTACAACTTACAACCACAAATAGATACCCAACGGTGGGGTAAGCCGGCATCCCCCACAGACAACAAAGCCAATATTTCCTGCGGGTTCCAGGCGCCTGGCTGGGGTTCTCCCAGTCACAGCATGCTCAGTGGACCCGCAGACCCGACCCTGCCACAGGTGGGATAAGGGTATGATGATGGTGATGATGATGATAAATCAAAGCAATCCTGTTATAGGAAACTAGCCTACGGATCTGAGAGAGGCCGACGGTAAATAATCCGATTATTAGCCAATTGTCGTGAGGGTGATGAGCAAAACAATTCATTTGAAAGAATGATATTTAGGAGTAGAGGAAATTTTAGTAGTCAGGGATACTAGGCCGTCTGGTGAACACATGGTTGTAGGGTAGAAGATATTTGCAGAATAGAGGGGAAACTAAAACGTTGAAATCCAGAAATGTGTAGCCTATGTTTCAAATTTTTTTAAAGAAAGACATAGTTACAGTTACTGAAAATTTCAATAATTTGGAAATTGTTTAACTGTGCTCTTTGCCTCTTTTCACGCATGTGTGGCGTACAGATATAAGATAAACAACATATGGCAAAACGCTTTAACCGTGAATACGCTGAATCGAAACTTTGAAGAATTTAGTATTTTAATCATTAAATTATTCGTAAAACTGCTTGTAGTCACTGATTGGATAAAAGCTCGATTTTTTTGCATTTTAGAGGGCTGAGAAAGCAATATAGCATGCTTTATCTGTTTTTAATAGAGTTGGCTAGGGAGCTGAGGGAAATTCATTAAGTACGGAGACAGAAAATGGAAGAGGGAATGAACCTGAAAATAAACAGTTATTAATGCCTATTTGTTCTGATGTTAAAAAAAGGTATCTGAATCGTGTTCAATATCAAATAATTATCATATTAATAATTTTCACTCATACTTTGGGACAGTCTTTAACCACTAGTAGGCCCTAGTCATTGAAGCTGCTCTTTAATGTGAATGAGGGGATGAACATATTTGGAGGACGAAGGAAACACCCTAGACAACAAAACTATTTATAAAACCTAGTAGATTTTAGGGTTCGAAAAGCTAGGTCAAAACAAGAAAATAGTTAAGAAACTTAAAATAACTGAAATAAGAATTTATTTTGTACGTACGATGGATGGACAGGCGTGGAATATAGAGCGAGACACTAGGACACTGTCATAAGCATTTAATAAAAAAATAACTTTAAATATGGTGGAGTATCGAACAATTTTATATTCTAGCACATTTATCTTTAAATATCTCTAGATCCTATTTCTGACTAGATCGAGAGCCCGGAAATGCCACACTCTCCTACTAGCTAGAGATGGATAAGAAGGAAAAATATTTAGGCTCTTCTTTTCGCCTGCAACTTCCTTTTAAAGTCTGATCACTGAAGTTAAGCAACGCAATTCCAGCTAGTATTAGCTTGGGTGACCACTTGGGAACACTGAGTACTACTAATACCCAAATCGTCGCCACAGAGTAGTGTCTGTTCAGACTCTGCATTAGAACTACGCAGTGAACGGGGCTCTAATGGTCGTTGAAGTGGAAGGACCCTAAAACACCAACGAATCCAACAAACAAATCCTTTAAACCAGTACTCCGCAGCCTTTTCTCACCTACGGCACACTGGTTCTTCCTAGAATTCCGTGCCACATCAAAAGCTTCACACCTGTATCGGCTCAAGGCACACCGGTTGCGAAGCACTGCTTTAAACTGTAGAGTAGCTTCAGGTGATTTATGTTGAAAGTCATTTATTTATCATGAATATCGTGCATTCAGGGATCAGGGATATCAACATTTGGGACCTACGGCTTTTAATTCCCATCAGACGCAAGGAGCACCATAGGCCTTCATCATATCAATGAGAAAGCCCCCTTGATGGCCGTGGGTGAACCTGTGTAAAGTGCCGGATTTACCACTAGGCTAAGTAGGCTGAAGCCTAGGGCCTCATCATTTAGCGGGCTTCAAAACTTAAGAAAAGAGCTTGAAAAGGGCCTCTCAATATCTAAATCCGGCACTGCCTGTGTACCGAAGTTAGGCCAGAGTAGACTTACCGGAAGTTGCTTGACACTATTGCATCTATGTACTGTACTTTTTTGCTGCAAAATTGATTACTGGACACTTGAACTTATCACCCATCAATCCCTAATGTCAGTATTATCGGAGACTGCGATTGTCAAACCCTGAAGCATTCTCCGTTTTGTCCCATTGGGACACATCGGTGATCTGTTGCTCACCTAATACTTATACTGTATACCGTCGGCCTATTATTTCTTCATTCGGGCACTTTTTCTCCACAGACGCCAGGGGGCGATCTCTTATACCTCGGAATTTTGCCGATCTACACGTTCCACTTAGAAGGGACATTAAGCCCGCCACACACGATCAGTTTGGTGTGTCAGTTCGGTGTGTGCACATCGATGTGTTGAATTTGGTGTGAAGGAATGAATTGCCCACACACGATCAGTTTGGTGTGTCAAGTGCTTATATTCCTTTTCGTGAAACGTCATGTGACGTCATTTGATTGTCCGCATCAACCAGTAATTCTACCGTTACCATGGTGCAATTTTTTAATGATGACGTTTATCCATGTTTGGGCATGCGCAGAACAAAAAAAGTGAACAACTGATTTGAGCAACTCCACACACGCTCAATTCGGATTGACGTCAGTCCGAATTGACACACCGATGTGATACAATTTCTTCAAACCGTCAGTTAAAATTTTTGGTGTGAGCAAAAACTTTTTTTGCACACACACGTCAGTTTGGTGTGTCAGTTCGGTGTGTGCACACCGAATTGACACACCAAACTGATCGTGTGTGGCGGCCTTTATACACATCCCATGGCGTTACTTTCCATCCAACTGAAGGCGTAGTTCTCAACTAAGCACGAAAGATGTTGCTGTTCGTCTTACCTCGTAGACCGAGATCGTGTAAAAGAAAGAATGCATTTAATTACCCTTAATTACAAACCTTCCAAATACTTACACTATTACTATTAGTCTGATAGACTAACAAAATTTATTATTTAATAAAAAACACCAATATTGCTTGATTTTTACCCTGATTGGAATTTATGAATTAATGATCATTATATTTATGGAAAATGATATTAAATTTAATTTCAATCTTTCTCATAAAAGTCTACACCAATGTTTCTTTGACGTTGTCTGCAGCTGGGCTTCAAATACATAGCACAGGAATATTGTGTCATATGAAAAATTTATTAGGGCAAGAGGTCCAAATCCTTCTTTTTCTGGGCTTTGATGGTCCACCTCGTTCCTATACAAGATTTTCATTTAGTATATCTGAAATTGTCACCCTCAACGATCATGGCAAAGTTTTAGAATTTAATTGGTGCTTCAGCCATGGCTTCATTGGATTTTCAACCAAATCCTTGTCTCCAGTTAGGACAGTTTCTGTAGTCAATCTGTCCTCACACCTAGTTGTAGGTCATATGTGCATAGGGATTGTCTAACTTTTATTGAATGCCCATTAGTTTAGACTGTAAACTAAAGGGTAGTTGGGACCAGTTTACATGTGAACTCCTGATAACTCACACTGATGATTCACATGGACTTCCTGAGTGACCACTGGACTTCTTGCCATGAAATTCACATATTATCTTCAATACCCAAGTGCATTTATTTCATTTCATTTAGAAATGCAAAATTTAGAATAAATGCAAAAACTCAAAAAAACTTACATTTTTCATTAGTCCAATAGACTAACAGCACCCCAGAAAAGTGCAAAGGGCTATGAAGTTTAAAATGAGCACCTGCTTCATAAGTTATTTGGAAGGTTTTCGAAGGGTACTGGGAGATTCAGGAGCAGCAAAAATTTGGAAATGCAATTTTTTGCAACTTTTGAAAACATGGTAGCCTAATAGACTAATACTTTAGTTTGTAATTAAGGGTCAATGGTAGAGTAGAGTCCTGTTTGGGCAGACCAGCGCTGCAGCCCGTTGCGCCCAAGATAAGCAGGTCCTTTTATCATTCGCTGATAGGGTTTCCTTTTTTTACTGCCAGTTGGCGTTAGGCTTCGAATTGGGTAAAGGCGATTAATTGGATAGCTTGTCACGTTCGCACTTCGGGGTGATTGATGTTGATGAGCTATACTACAAATCACGGCCTCTGGCTAAGCCACGACGCAACAAATTATACATAAAAAAAAGATTTAAAGCGTCATTTTGGTTTCAATACCCCACACACTATCACGGCTTTTATTTCCTAACTAATGTGCACTTTAGGTATATTATCAAACAACAGAAAGCTGCATTCAAAAAGTGGCGGGAGGGGGAAGACCATAGAGCCCAAATAAACTGTAGCCAAACCAGGAAAACAGCTAGGAGGATTATCACTCTGGTAAAACATCGAAAATATGAAGCACTCTATTATCAGTTAGAAACAAAACAATGAGAGAGGGAAATTTTCAAAATGACCATGGCCAGAGATAGGGCAAGCAAAGATATAACCCGACCCCTCACGGTCAAAGATAGTGAAGGTAAAGTCCTGTTTATCCCCTCGGAGATCACAAAGAGACGAGAGGATTATTTCCACACCCTTTTGAAGACCACATTCGAAGAGAGATATGGGCACTCAGCCTACCGCCGCTTAGGTGGTGGGGAGCGGTTGTATTGCGTTGGACACACCAGTTCTCATTGAAGTTAAGCAACACAACCCCAGTTAGTACTAATACTGGTGGCCGCTTGGGAACACTGGGTACCGCTAGTACTCAAAAATCGTCGTAACAGCATAGTGTCTGGGCAGATTCTGCATTGGAACTATGCTAGGGACGGGGCTCTAATAACCGTTGTAGTTGAAGGGCAATAAAACACCAACAAATTAATCAAACAAAACCTAGCTAGTACTAACTTGGGTGGCCGCTTGGGAAAACTGGGAGCCGCTAATAGTAGTAGAAATGATGAGAGAGTATAGATTGTGGTGGCATGGGCATGTAATGAGGAGAGGGGTCCCCGTCAAGGCCATTACGGGGATGCAATTTGAAGCTCGTGCAGGAGGCAGGGAAGACTTAAGCAAACATGGGAACAGGTCCCACGTAGAGACATGGTAGTGTGTGAAGTGGAGGGCAACCAGGGAGAGATAGGGCGAACGTGGATGGCTAGAACCCACAGACATGACCCTGCCGATGGCTAGATAAGCGTATGATGATGATGTGCACTTTAGGTACGTATATTCCTTATCAGAGAGAACAGACACCGACCTCGATCAGGGGTATATCTATGTACTTTGCTCAAGAGGTCAGGGCGTTCTGCCAAATCAGCTCGACATCGGCGTCTAAACTTTACGGTAACTAAATGTGGGTTGGTAACAATAGTTCTGGTGCCTTGGTTGTCTGCTTACCTCCTAAGTGCAACTGATTTTGCTGTTGATTCTTGTCATATCAAAGGGTAATTTCATTCGTTTACCAGTCCTAGACCAACATTACTAAACCAATGACTTCTGAATACTGATACCTTCTGCAGAAATTTAGCAGTCTGTGTGAATCTGCGATTTCGTAATAAACATCTTAAGAGTTCAAACATGCATGCAATTCAATATGTCAGGTGATAAATGCATGTTAGGAAATAAAACCGCTTCACAACATTTCATTCGACAGAAACACTAAGTTAAAATAACAAAAACAGTTGAAATTATAGTTATACAGTCGAAATCGCTTATAACGAACTTGTAGCCTGTAGCCGGTGTTCACTAAAAGCGATACTATTGTTTATAATGAAGGGATCCTTGTTAACGGTGTTATATTGATTACAGTATGTTATAACTATTGTAAAATACATACTGCATGTATTCATCATCATCACACCCTTATCCCGCCTATGGCAGGGTCGGATCTGTGGGTTCTAATCCTCCTCTCCCGTCTATCCCCACTAGGCTTTCATCTACCCCGCACGCAATCATGTCCCTCTGTACAACCAGCTACCAAGTTCGCTTAGGTCTCCCCCTACACCTGATGCCAGCAGCTGTCCCGTAATTATACCGTGTAAGCTCCTCCGCTCCCTTTCGCATCACATGCCCATACCATCTCAACCTATTTTCTCACATCTTCTCTGTGATGTTTCCCAACCCCCAGCTACCTCTAATGTACACGTTGCAGACTCTGTCAGCACGTGGCACTGCTCAAGTAACGCAGCATTCGCATCTCTGCCACTTGCATTCTCTTGTGAATTTTCTTTACTGCCCAAAATTCCGTTCCATATAGCACTGGTTCTCAATCTTTTTGAAGTCGGGGAACACTAAACTGACGTTTTACTAGCACGGAACACCTACAATTCAACATCAATTTTAAAGCAGGTTGTACACCTTCTACACTTTGCATTTACTACATCACCATCATACCCTTATCCCGCCTGTGGCAGGGTCGGGTCTGCGGGTTCTAGCCCTCCACTCTTGTCCATCTCTCCCCCAGTTCCCCGTCCACCCCACACTGTCCCATCCTTATGGACAACCTGTTCCCACATCTATTTTGGTCTCCCCCTGCCCCTGGTGCTACCGACCACCTGCATTCCTGGAATTGCTCTTCCCCTCTTCGCATGACGTGTCCATACCACCTCAGCCTATTCTCCCTCATTTTTTCGGCGATGTCCACCACCCCAGGTTACCTCTAATATGCTCATTCCTAATTCTGTCAGCTCTCGACACGCCACACATGTGCAACAGCATTCGCATCTCGGCTACACGCATTCTAATTACGTAGCTCGTCCTCATTGTCCAGCACTCCGATCCATATAGCATAGCTGGTCTAACCACTGTCCTGTAGAACTTCCCTTTCAACTAGATTGGGATCCTATCACACAGGACTCCGCTTGCCTGTCTCCACTTCAGTGACCCCCCTCCCCCATTGAAACTGCAGGTCACATCAGAGTATCTCTCCATTTCTTTATTTGTGCATTGATTTTATTTGCGGAACACTTGAAGTGGTTTCACGGAACACCAGTGTTCCGCGGAACACGCTTTGAGAACCACTGCCATATAGCATAGCGGGCCTAACTACAGTTTTGTAAACTTTACCTTTCAACTTAATTGGGACTCGGCGGTCACACAGCACACCGCTTGCCTGTCTCCACTTCAGCAATCCCGCGTTGATTCTATGGGTAACGTCGGAGTTATTTCCTCATTGCTCTGGAACACCGATCCTAAATACCTAAACTCTTGCACTGCTGGTATCACCTCATTGCCACAACGAACTACACCCCCTTGGTGCTGACCGCTCCAACTGAAAGCTAAGGTCTCTATTTTCTTCATGTTCACCTCAGCCCCCCCCCTTTCGCCATTGCTGTTCTAATGTCCTGTTTCTTGATGGAGAATTATTGTCGTTGTATGCTGTCATGGACAAAGACAGAACTCAGCTGAAAAACTGTCCCTAGAAATGTGTTTTCTCTATTCGATTTGTACGTTCTAACCAATGTGTTCGTTGTAAGCAACATTAATGCTTTTTTTATATTGCTTTTCACGGTTCTGACTATTTTGTTCGTTGAATCCGATTGTACGTTATATCCGGTGTCGTTATAAACGATTTCGACTGTATATTTATCGTATCATTTGGATGAAGAAGGCTTATGGCAAGAACTAGGACAAGGCTCATGACAGTGTCCCACGACAGGTAGTTTGGGAGTTCAGGATATGTATGATGGTTCCATAGCCAGGATAAGGAGGCCTTGGGAAAATACTGGGGACTTCCCAGTGAAGGGTGGGGTGCGCCAAGGTTCAGCACAAAGCCCACACCTTTTCATTCTGGTTATGGACGAGCTGCTGGCGGGAGTAGGAGAATGGGCCCCCGCCCCTCAGTGCATTGTAATTGCCGACGACATTGGAAATCTTAGTGACTCCGGAGAACAAATAGAGAAGGACCTAAACGATGCTAGAGGGGCGATAAAAAAGGGAGAGCTAAAGATAAACGTGAAGACAGAGTATTTAGTTTTCAATTGGGAAGGACAGGAAAATGGTGGTGACGTGCTCTCCAGGGGCGAACTGGTCACGAAGGTGCAAAATGTAAAGTACTTGGGATTAACGTTGGAAAGCAATGGGGAGATAGACTCTGATGTGATCCATAGAATCAGTGGGGGATGGTTGAAGTGGAGACAGACAAGTGTAGTCCTGTGTGACAGGAGAATCCCAATCAAGTTGAAAGAGAAGTTTTACAGGACAGTGGTTAGGTCCGCTATGGTATATGGATCAGAGTGTTGGGCATGGAGGAAGAGCCACGTAAATAGATTCCAAATAGACGAGATGCAACTGATGCGGCACATGAGCGGGGTGTCGAGAGCCTCCCATTTTAGAGGTAGTCTGGGGTTGTGAGATATCGCGTGAAAAATGAGGGAGAGTATGTTGAAGTGGTATGGACACGTAATGAGAAGAGGGAAGGAGGAGCTCATTAGGTCCATTTCAGGAATGCAGGTGTTTGGAAGCATCGGCGGGGAGAGCGAGGGATCGGCGAATTGCGTTGGACACACCAGTTCTCTTCTGATACCTGAAGTTAAGCAGTGCAACCCCAGCTAGTACTGACATGGGTGGCCGCTCGGGAAAACTGGGTACTGCTAATACCTGCTGGATACTGCTAATCGTCGCATTAGTGTGGTGTCTACATGAGAACTATGCTGTGGACGGGGCTCTAATGGCCTTGTAATTGAAGGGCCTTAAAACACCAACAAACAGGGGGAGACCGAAGCAGACGTGGGAGCAAGTTGTCCGTAAGGATATGGCTGCGTGTGGGGTGGACGTAGACCTGGTGGAAGATAGACTGGAGTGGAGGGCTAGAACCCACAGACCCGACCCACCCACAGGAGGGATAAGGGTATGATGATGATGATAATGAAGCCGTACCACTTATGCAATTGTACAGTTAATAAGGGAGAAAGATGCGGTTTCCCGGTTACTGCAGCCTGCAGCAGAATTTTGATATATTTGTATCTCAATGTATTCATATAGATTTACGAAGACCTTGGTTCTAAGGTGCTGGATGCAGTATTTGAGGGCTTTAATGCTTGTGTGTTGGCATATGGACAAAGTGGATCTGGGAAGACGTATACGATGATGGGATGCAATGTAAGTCCTTTGCAACTGTGTTTTGCTCTTCCTCGACATTCGATTTGTGTTTTTTATTTGTCTCTATTCGTCGTTGTTTTCCACCATCAAATATGCTTGTCCGCGTTGCCTGTTTTTTCTCTACCTAAATATATCTTCCTTCATCTTCGGTACATTGAAAAGGGAGACCTTGGACTAACACCAAGAATTTGCCAGGTCTGTTTTTGTTAGTCGGTTTCCGAATGGTAATGTCGCCAAGATAGCTGCACAAATTAATGAGATATGCAAACTCCTTTTTTCCAGGGTCTGTTTGACAGGATGATGAAAGCGAAAGACGAGAGATTAAATTTTCGTACTGAAGTCAGGTGAGCTCTCTTCCAGGAACCATTTTAGTACCGTAACATATTGTTTCTTTTCCACTTGGCATTAACCCGAATGTTTTGGGTGCTTTTTTTATAGCTTTCTTGAGATCTACAATGAGCGGGTTGGAGACCTATTGCGTACTACACCATCTCGAAGGCAGAGGCCCAACTTGCGTGTGAGAGAGCATCCCAAATTAGGTCCTTGCGTTCAAGGTACTTTAATTCGCTTCCTCAAAATCCATCGTAATGTTGCAGTGTAGTCCATGTTGAAATATAACCCATTATCACTAATAAACTTTAAAAGTCTTGAGGCTCTGTTAGCCCAAATGGTAGGACCAATTTCCTTCATCTCACGTCTTCCCTTCCAGATCTCAGTAAGCATGTTGTGACGGACTTCAGAGATGTCCAGGCGTTGATTGAAAGGGGAATTCAAAATAGGCAAGTAAATAAGACTGATTGTTTGTCTGATGTATGTTTTGCGTTGTCACAATCATAACTTCTCATTTTTGTCAGGAAAGTTGCAGCAACGAAACTGCATGACCACAGTAGTAGAAGTCATGCTATTTTCACAATCAGTTTCACACAGGTAACCTATTATAGGGCATATAGTTCTCGCCCCAAAAGCTGGATCATACATTTTTAATCTGACATTTTGTGTATTGGACAAACCGAACTTCTTTTTAGGCAAGATTGGATGAAGAGTTACCAAGCGAAATGGTTAGCAAAATTCATCTCGTGGACTTAGCTGGAAGGTACCCACTTATCTTTCTTATGTCATTTGCATAACTGAGATCGATTAACCAAGCATCTTAATTACAATTTTGTTAGTGAAAGGGCAACAGTCCACACCAACAAGATCCGACTGAAAGAAGGTGCCAATATTAATAAATCTTTGGTCGCTCTTGGAGGAGTTATTTGTGCCCTTGGTAAATAAATATACTTCAGGTTCTTTTTAAATTTATTGTGTCATGGATTCCTGATTTTAGAAAGTGTTTATCTGTAGCTGAAAGGTCTTCGTCGACGTCGCATATAGAGAATTCAGTCTCTCCCAAAAGCCATAGTGCCAGCTCCAATGAGTCGCTTTTTCATCGAGGACATCAAACATCATTTGTCCCATATCGGGACTCTGTTCTGACCTGGCTTCTCAAGGACTCACTCGGAGGAAATTCGAAAACTGTTATGATAGCAGGTATGTAACAGCACTTTACGAATATATCTGTAGTTTTACAATCCAACAACAATCCTTGATGAATCATATTGTGTGCATGTTACCAGCGGTGTCACCAGCCAGCACAGCTTACAACGAAACCATCAGCACACTGAGGTACACTCAAAGGGCAAAACGCATCATTAATAAACCGGTCATTAATGAGGTAATTGTTTTCGATGACTAACGATTTCTCTAGATTTATGACTTTATGCCATGAAGTCGTATAATTCTTTACAGGATCCGAACGTGAGATTGATTCGGGAGCTGAAAGCTGAAATTGCAAGACTTAGAGAAAAGTTGTCCAATGCACAAATGGTACGATAGCACCTTAAAAATTGTAATTACCTACTTCAGTAGGCAAAAAAGCATCAGAATTCACATAATTTGAAAATAGTACTGATGTTGTTATATTTACGTTGAATTTCAATCACAATTCGTTAAATAGTTCACCTGATCGGTCCATGAGCTGTTCTCGGGGTGTTTTAATCGATATTTATACTACTAAGATGATAAATGAGCTTCCATTGAACATACCCTGCATAATATTGAACTCATCAGGATTTCGATGCGGTTTCATTTTCTAATGGGAACCACAAACTTCAATGTTATAGAATAGACTTTAAAGTTTCACTTATTCAAATAACTGGATATTTCTAGGTCCTGATTCAACCCCGTTAATGGTGTTTAGGTTTTGCGGATGAGTAAGTGACAACAACACCCGCAAGCCAAACCATGGTTTTCTACTTCCTATATGACAGAAGTCCATAAGTCTTTTGTATACAGTACTGTACTTCAGTAGCTCAGCTAGTAATAAGTTTGACTCTTTGAGGTCCCTATCGAAAAGTCGATCTTGGCTAAAGTATTTGGTTTCCTTTGGATGCCTTTCGCCATATAGTAAGTAAAGCTGGTGTGTATAATGACACCTGCTTGTAAAGTAACTCTTTTAATATGGAGAAAACTATAAACGTAAATTAGAGAATTCCCGGCTGAAGGAACGCGCCCCCTTAAGTTGGAAAAGGACCTTACAGTCATTACATCGTTACGTAATGAAATAAAACATACCACCCAAAGACCTCTCACATCTGTATTTATGACGTTTTGGTTGCATTGACATGAGCGGCAAATTGCGTTGGGCACACGTTTAGCAACGCAACCCCAGTTAGTACTGACATGGGTGGCCGCTTGGGAAAACTGGGTACCGCTAGTATCCAAAAATCGTCGCATTAGTGTAGTGTCTGTGCAGTCCCTGCATCAGAACTACACAGTGGACGGGGCTCTAATGACCTTGTAGTTGAAGGGCCCTAAAACACAAATAACAAACAACAACTGCACTGACATGGTTAGATAGGCAACAAGATTGGGTTCCCGGTATTTTACCAATCAGAAGGTACACGCTACCTCAGGTCTAAAATTTGGTCACGGTCTTGAATTACATATTTTTTTCCTTAAAGGCCGGTTCATTGGACCCACCTGTGGAATATAGTGTTCCAGTTGCAGAAATAATAATTCGAAATCAAGATAAGGTTTGTAGTAGGCCTATAACAACATTTGAATCTAAACCTATCTGATACCTAGCATTACAGAATTTTCGTTTGTTCTGCTACTGATGATTCCTCCTCCCCCACTAGGCGCAGGAACTAACTCGTTCGTGGATTGAAAAATGGGACTATTTCCGACAACACGGCGGGGTGATGGTGAGTACAATTTTCAGAAAATTTTTATATGGTGAAGTTTTTAAAAGAACTGTTTGGAATATACTATCATTTTAACATTAGGAGTCATGCCGTGGGTCATTTCCTGCCCTTCGTGGTACGCAACCTTATATGATTGGAGTTTCAGACGTGTCTCGCCGCTCGGGAGTTCGTATTTTCTACCTGAAGGTTCAGTATACTCCGATCGTCGTCGGAATTCAGATTATTTCTTTCAAAGATTTAAAATAAGTCTTTGATTTCTCAGGACGTGACAGAAACGGAAAGTGAAGACGACTCTAGACGTCTTCCAGACATAAGTGAGTATCCAGAAGTTGAAGTCTTCAGTTTTTGCAATGTTACGAAAATTATGTTATCATCATGTTTCAGTTCTTACAGGGGAAAAAGTCACTTCAGCAGCAAGCCTTAAGAACGGCGTTGCTATTTCTGGCACATCTACATGCTTGCGGGACATTGATGGTCGCATATCACCACGTCAGTTACCAGAAATTTCTGTTGGAATTCCGGTGTTGGGAAATAGTTGCATTGAAGGAAATGGAAAGTCTCAAAGTACAGGGTCTATAGAATCTCCCATTTCTTCACCTGGAATGGTGACTGAGCTGATGATAGGAGGATCATCACCAGATGTTGACAGCTGCAGCAGTGACGTAGTTACAGAATGTGTTGAAATGCTTTCTGAATTATATGTTGATGGCAGTCATTCATTTTTGAAAGCTGGTGGGTCTAGTTCTAATACCATGGAAGAAGTCGAAAGCACCTTCTGCAATACAGATATGGGTGATATTGTAGACGACGGTGAATGGTCTGGTACTGACGATTTTTCCTATTATGACTTCGAAAATGACCTCCACCAGTGTTCGTCACCCGGGAGATTGATGTCTGTCAAACGGTTGAGTCCTATTCGAGAGTGTCCTAGTTCAGGAACCTCAACTCCTTTACTTTCAAACGAAGAAAATAAAATAGGCAATCATGTGGAGAGAAGTAATGCTCAGGAGACGTGTGTCACAGGAACTCAAGAAGATATAAACGATAAATACAACTATGCATCAAGAACTTACTCGTCTACAGTCGTTGATTCTGATTCTCTAGATGACATTAAGCGGTGTGACAGTGTTTCAAACAGTGAAAAGCAATTCAGTAGTGCTCCATTCTACGCGTACCTCTCGCTTACTGGCTGCCGAAGTGACACTTCAACGGACTGTGAACGCGAGCCAGATTCTTTGCCTGTTTATTCGCGCCATACGGGCGGTAAATACAAGAAAAGGGCAAGGACCGCCTTGCATTCCTATAACAGAAATGGATTGCAAAATGGAATTGGCTATCGCTCCTCGCCAAAGAGTGGCGATGCCTGCAATTCCAGTAGTAGCAGTAGCGGCGACGAGTCTATGTCAAGAGTTAAGGGCAGGTTGTCGAAAGGAGGTGGACTTTTTGAACAGATTCTATCAGAAAACAAGCGTAAGAAACGTAAAAAGACAATGGTAAAACGGAAATTAGAGACTTTACCGTACCACAGCGATGACCCTTGGACGTCTCCTAGGACGTCCAAGCAAGATTGGTCATCATTGCACCATGGGGACCAAAAGACAGATTTAAAAATCTTGGATCCATCGGCATCGCCTCCTCCACTTCCTCGTCCATCGCTATCCATGAGGTCGTTTTCTACACATAGTGGGTCTCCTATCATTCCGGAAGTATCGTTTCAGGGTCGATGCGTAGAGAAAACGACGACTGACAACGGTGATCAGTGTTTTTGGTCTGGAAGGCCAAATTCGTTTTGGCTGTGTCCCCCAGGTGAACGTGATGGTAGGGTCAAAGATGAGGATTCGAAGATTTATGATCCCAGGTGTGAGAATTCTAAAACGTCCTCATCTCATCCCTCTCTCTGCAACAGCTTTGTAGCCGACAGCTTGGAAGAGCTAGGAGATATTAAACAGTGTGGTAAAAATGAACAAAGCAACGATGACATTCTGAGGAGAAATCAGGTGCCATATGCTAGAAAGCGCGCCTTTGATGCCAGCCAGTCTTGGCCCTCTTGTGACAGTCTTACAATGGTTTACATGGGTCCTGAGTGGGGCTCAACAGAAACAAACATTGTAGCCAGTCTGCAGTCCTTAGAAGACCAAGACAAGTCTGATGCCAACTCTGAGAGACTTCTAGATAGTGGTACTGGCGAGTTTGTCGCGACAGGAAGTCACCATTCATCCTCTGGGTCGTCTGTTGAAACTGGTAGGACCTTTACCATTTGTAAAAGTATGAATTCAGAAACTCTGGTTTGTAACCGACAACGCACTAGTACTTCAGTGTTACCCTGGGTTAAGTTGCAACAGTGCTATGAGAGTGAACCATGGGCTGTTCAGGGGTATTCTTGTGATGAACTTCGAAGTGACAGTGAGCCATACTGCTGGAAGAAGGACCAGCCTAGTCGACCGGGAGATGATGAGACGTGCGGCCTTTGGAACAGGAGTCCAGGAAGTACCTGGGCCGAAGTGAGTACACAAACTGGACGCACTAACGACACTGATTCTGGTATTCAGACAGATGCCACCTTGCAGTCGGAGTTCACGCAGACAATGGCAATCTCTTCTTCTGTTGGAGCGCAGTCTGGCCAGTACTCTACAGCAGTAGCCTGTCAGACCGATCCCATACTAGAAGATCGTGGCATCCAGACCGATTCTGTTCGCGTACCTGCAGAGACGCAGACCACAGTAACAATGGAAACATGGAAGAGTTTGAACTCTGTCTGTCGTCCGCCTTCAAAACACGAGTATGGAGGTACCACTACTTGTTTTTGCTGTCCAGTTAAGCAGAATACTAACACCACCGGTTCCTCTACGTCGGATTATTCCAAGTGGAATGGAGCCGCGTTTATTGATAAATCGGAAGCTGCCTCCACATTTTCCGATACAAAAGCTCTTGGATTTCCAAAGGTTTCGTTTGCAGAAGAAGAAGAAGAGAATCGCGGCATTCCATTACCTAGGTGTGAATCAGGTGTCTACATAGGATTCCACGGAGATGTCAGTGAACTGTTTGATTTTGACTTCAGAATTTCTTTGCGAGATGGTGTTCTGACCAAGTCTGGAACGAGAAAAGACAATGATGTTGCTGAACACAAAAGTTCATTTAAAACCTCTAGGTCACAGGGGTCAACCTTGGAATCAACTCAGGACAACATCAAGGACTCATCGGAGAAAGAACATCACGAAGAAGAAGAAGAAAGGGACCATTGGGAAGGTCAATCGACCAGAGTGTGCTCCCCAGAGACTAGTCAACAGAATGAGACATCAGAAAGTTTGAAAGCAGAGTTCCTCTCGTCTACTGGTTTGCCAAAGGGTATACTGAATAAAGATAAGCCTTTGGCAAGCCCGTCTTCGGTTTGCTTTTGTCATCGCAGTACTAGTACTGCCAGTCTTGCAAACGGGACCACGTTTGGCGGAGACCAAGATCTGCAAGAGAACATAGTTAAATCTTCCCCGAGATCTAAGATGCGGCGGTGTTCTGTTGTAGCAAGTGACAGTCACGAGAGTGATGCGTGTAAGACTTCGCCACCTTTAGTACCGTTAGATGTTCTCTCAAAATACCTGGACGACAGGTTTGGCGTGTTGGAAAAATCCCTGCAGGGCTTGTTACCATCTTGGCATGACAAGTTGGAGACTCGCGAAACTGCTGTTCAGGCTGATTATAAAACTATACAGAAGGAAGAGGGTCAGAAATTTGACAAACCTATTGAACATGTCCTAGTTCCAGAAGTGAACTGTCACAAGTCTGCTCCTCTTGTGCTACCTTGGCATGAAGAATACCACTCTTTACCAGTGCCAAATGGAACTGTGAAAAGTGGTGTGACGAATCAAAGAATTAAGACGTCTGATGTAACTGTTAGTCGCCAGCCTCCTAAATGCAGTTGTAGTGTAATACTGGGTCCAGATCAGGAAAGTAAAATGCTGTGCTCAGTGTTACCAGCTGATGAAGACCTCAATGAACATCTCCCAGATGATGTTGTTCAACTTCTAAAGGAATGCCGAGAAGTGAGGAAGAAAGCCTGGCATGAAATCACCCTTGCCCATGGGCAACTAAGGTCCGTTGCTTGAATTTATGATCATGAACTGGTCATTCTTGGTTTGATGATGACTAGAAATGTCTCTCGTGTTCTCTCTAGATTGACAACTATGACCGAATTAGACCCTAAGTGTGTCATCCACGGAAGTAAGACGTCTCCAGCAACTTCAAGCTGACCACTGACGCTTGACAAGTCCCCAGATCTAACAATCATGAATATTTATAATTTCCAAGATTATTGGTAGTAGAACACTGGAAATTAGATTTTTAATAAAAGAAAAGAGAAGAGGAGCTATTGAATACCTGCCTTTCTTTATCATTTCTTGTCTTGAAGAATTCATGGTCATCAGTTCCAGTCAAAGGTCTCTTTGAAAGCACGACAACTCTAAAGCTTTCAAGTTGACGCTAGGTACATGGTAGGTTCTTTATTGTTATTGCATGTTCATGTTTTTGGACATATATACTTATTCAACGTCCAAGGCTAGTCCAAAGAGTGGAGCGCTCAGGATCCTAGTATGGAACCAAACTTTTGCCTGATTTTGCATTGTCCAAATCAGTGGTGTCACCAGTGGCAGCCCCTCCACTATAATTTTTACAGCCCTGGAGTTTTATGAAAACAGTTAATAGACAGTGTTGCTGAATGGACCCGGCAGGAACTATTACAGCCTTGAAACGTCATTACATTTCCATTTATCTGTCTCTTTCGTTCATACGATGTTTTTATCGCTTCTTGGGCTGCAATAGTTCCTGCCCGGTCCGTTGCACTACAGCTGGCAGCACAGTTTCATGGGCATATTAACATCTGATTTTCATCATCATCATACCCTTCTCCAGCACGAAGCCGGGTCGGGTCTGCGAGTTCCAATCCTCCCCCCCCCGTCGATCTCTGACCAGGCCCCCATCCACCCCACACACACCCATGTCCTTTTGTACCACCTGCTCCCACGTCCTCTTTGGTCTTCCCCTCCCCCTGACGCTCCCAACCACCTGCAGTCCCATGATGGACCGGTCTAACCAGCTCCTCCTCCCCCCTTCGCATCACATGCCCATACCACCTCAATCTGTTTTCCCTCATCTTTTCCGCGATGTCTCCCACCCCCAGACTACCTCTAACATGGTCGTTTCGGATCCTGTCAGCTCGTGACACCCCACTCATGAAGCGCAGCATTCGCATCTCCGCCACCTGCATTCTCCTTTCATGTTCCTTTCTCACGGCCCAACACTCTGAGCCATACAGCATAGCTGGCCTAACCACAGTTCTGTAGACTTTGCCTTTTAGCTTTATAGGTACCCGGCGGTCACACAGGACTCCACTTGCCTGTCTCCACTTCAGCCAACCTGCTTTAATCCTATTAGACACATCCGAGTCTATTTCCCCATTTCCCTGGAACACCGATCCTAAGTATCTAAACTCCTGCACTGCTGGTATCATATTAACATCTGATTTATCGACGATTTATGATGATGATGATGATCTCTAATGAGGAAAAATAATATATAAAAGGGTTATACCCTGGTCCCGTCCCACCCCACAGAAAAATGTAACTTATCTGTGCAGCCTCACCATTGTTAATTCTCACGAGCCGCCACTGGGTGTCACATTTATATGAGAACACCGGCCATCAAATTCAGTTTATGAGTCTGAGGATCTCAAATCTAAGTGGTTGCTTGATTCAGTGGCTACATTGGCCATGCATTTTGTGTTACGTCTTCGGGTTCTAGCCCTCCATTCCCGCCTATCTTCCACCAGGACCCCATCCACCTCACTTGTTACCATATCCTTATGGACAACCTCAGGGGCGGATCCAGGGGGTCGACATTAACACTGACAAATAAAAATTGCGTTTCCAATCCCTGGACAACCTGCCCCTACGTCTGCTTTGGTCCTCCCCTGCCCCGGGTGTTTTCAATCACCTGCATTCCCGTGAGCTCCACCTAAATTTACTCTCCCTCATCTTTTTCCGAGATGGCCTCCCACCTCAACCTACCTCTAATATACTCATTCCTAATTCTATCAGCTCTCGACACCCAACACATGCACCGTAGCATTCACATTTCAGCTACCTGCATTCCATTTAAGTGGCCCCTAGTAGCACTGGGGGTTCTTTTACTTGTGGGTCATACCGCATACGCCATACTTAAAGCTTCCCTCTCCACCGGAAGATGCCACCTGCTTCCATCAGGATCGAGCCTGCAACAGTCGGTCATGTAACGGCGATAGATGTGTTATAGGCAACAGATGAGCACTTGTGTTTTGCTACCTGACACAAGTACCTGAGCTCTACCAACATCATCATCTCACTCTCATCCCGCCTGCGGCGGAGTCGGGTCTGTGAGTTCTTATCCTCCACTCCCGCCTATCTCCCACCAAGTCCCCCTCCACCCTACCCGCCTCCATGTCCCTCTGCACCACCTGCTCCCACGTCCGTTTTGATCTTTCCCTACTCCTGGCGCCCCCAATCACATGCAGTCCCACAACTGAGCTCTACCAACAGGAGTGATGTACCGTATTTATTCTAATAAACGGCGCGCCGTTTATTGGAGGGCGCTGTTTATATTTCAGTACCTTTAATAAGGCACCCCCCCCCACAGACAATCCAGCCATTACTCTTGTGGGTTCCAGACGCCTGGCTGGGGTGCCCCTAGTTAGAGCATGTCACAGACCCGACCCTGCCACAGCTGGATAAGGGTATGATGATGATGAATTCAGTACCTTTAATAAACAGTGCGCCGTTTATTAGAGAGCGCTGTTTATTATTTTTTTTTCACCTTGAAGGTGCGCCGGTTATTGGAGGGCGCTGTTAATTAGAATAAATATGGTAATTACCGAAACTTGTTAAGGAAGTAATAAATGTCGTGTCGATCTCTTACTAAACAGTTTTACATCATCGTGACCTCCAGTGGCTTTAGCGACAATACGTGAAGATCACCGATAACAATTACTTTTAGATGGCGAATAAATTATTACAGTGATAGATTCAGGACGCGAACCTATCATCAAAGATGTCATAAAGAGAAGGACACGCCCCTCGTGACGTTTGAATTTTGAAGATGGTCTGATGAAGGCCACCAATGACAATCATTGTATCAAACGCGAGGCGATGACGTCGTTTCCTTTTGTTTGAATGGACTGTGTGCGTTTTTTGACGACCGCAAATAGGTAGTTGTTTTTCCATACAGCCGCTATTGAATGGGTACTAATGATACTTTTCTATTGTTAGTACATTTGATAAGACGGGAAAAAACTGCACTTTGGTCACATTAGAGACGTTTTTAATGATATTTGTCTGCGCATTTTGATTGGCATTTTAATGTTACATCACTATTGCTGAAAATGGTACTCCAAGATAGCAGACGCCATCGGCAACTGTGTTCTTATCTCTAGACCTGTGATAATCTGAGATCGGTATATTTTCGGTGTATAATTTTTTAAAGAAGACGAGAGACGAATTCACAAGTTCAAGGCGTGATGGAAGATATTCTAGAAGAACGTCGCAGGACAGGAGACTTATGGTGGGTTACGAAACATTTCAAGACTCCTTTATATCGCCATCGGAAAGCTCGAACGCCGCAAGATATTAAAGATGAAGTATTAAAAAATGTCGCCGTGCAGGCAGTTATTGACGAGGTAATTTACTCTTTGACATTATATCTGTATGTAGTGGAAATCATCTGTAAGTTTGATTATAAAGTTCAGATACTCACTCCACCAGAGTAGCTGTCTCATGATGTAGCTGATATATTATCATAAACATATGTGGAATCGTGGAGAGCGGAATATGCTGTCTGATTAAATTTATTTTACTGGGAACCTTCATCTTACACAGACACACACCTGATCATGAACACCTCGTAGATCACGTACTTGCAAGGTAGCTCAGGTTTATTATAAGTAGCACCCAATGCGTGAATTAACTATTTTTTCATTAAATCTCGTAATTTCCTTGCTACCGTCCTTGAGCAAGCTTCAATCCTACATTCAAATGTGACATTATATTGCTCATTATCTCCTATTGTCGTTTGATGTGTAATAGTTTTCATTAGCTCAAGTAAGTTACCTTGTGATGGAAAGATCCAATGCCAACCAAGGACGTGAAATGAAATGGATGCTTCAGAATAAAATGATTTTGCGCGAATAGTACGCCCAGGTGCCAATTTTGTATACCAGGAAGTGAGTTTCCTACTCCAGGAAATATGGTCAACGCTCAAATGATCCTAATGTGCAGATGTTCTTCTTCTTTAACTTGTCTATATCTGCCTCCTACTTTTTTCTACCCTGTCATGTTTTCCCACCCTGATACTGCGTCTATGCGAATCAAAGGGGTAAGTTAGGTGAAAAGGGAGACAGGTCTTTCTGTGCCGTTCACAAGACATTTTAATTGTCAAAATGACAGAAGGTGAGCCTTAATTTTCTGTCGCCTTAATCACAGGCGGACACTTCCACTTTATTATCGGCTCTTGCATTGTTAGTAGAAGTTAACTTGCACTCTGACGCACAATGCAATGTGCGCGTATGTGAGGTGACCAAGGACCTAATGGAGGACGGTATCTGTTTATAAGAGGTAGCATCATCAGACTTGGTTGTAGTTTCGTAAGCCTGGTGTGTAGGTGACACTGACTGAATGACCTCCCAGTTTCGTTCATCAATACTATTGTCCATGTCATTGTCAGTTCTTTTCAAATGTCAACACATTAGACTTTCCATGTTAACCTCCAGCAGCTGCTTGATAAAAGGAAAAGTTACGAAGCGTGGGGGGGGGGTCTCCACCTCAATCCCAACAGTTCCTTAGTTTTTCCCGCAATAGACATCTCCCGGACTGTGTGTTTATGGTATCTGGTCAGAAATACAACTTCCGCCATCACATGCTCTTGCTACTATATCGCCACGTATTTGTATTTCCCTAATGTATCTAAATGCTCCCTCTTCCGTCTTCACATGTTGATATCATACAGTAGGCCTAAATTTTTACACTTGAGCTCACGAGCCAGCCCGAAATGTGAATGGCATTCTTCGGGCGAGAGAGCTCCATTTGAGCCTACAGTCGGGTAGGAAGTAAAGCTATGACTCTGCGTGGTGTTTAGTATGATATTACGTACAGCTAAAGGAACCCTTTCAACGTGGATAAAAAATATACTTGTAGATCACCAAAATCGCTGGGTGTTTGACAGACAGTCTGACGTAAAACAATAAACCAAATAAATCATCCCCTTAAGTTGCTCAAATTTTTTCAAGTTCTTTTACCCCACGCATGTGCTTTAATGCATGCATATCTGAAGCCTGTCACCCATTCTCGTGACTTTTTTAACACCGCCCAACATGCTGGTCCATAGCTGGTCTCTTCCCCGATCTGTGCAACATGCTCTTTAGTTTCTTGGAAGCACCCGTGACCCTTACCACATTATAATTCTCTTGCCTGTCTCAGAGGTGTTCAAGACAGAAACTAAATACTTGTTTAAATGTTTCATTCAACTTAGTTAGCCCAAAAAAAAAAGCTTTCACAATAAGTCTACCCGTAACTAATGTCATTATAGTGAATGTTCTGGTTTATTTTAATGTTTACTGTTTAACACGCTTCATCTGCAGCGTTCATTCTATCTCAGGTTACTGCCCAATCTGCTAGGACTCGAGACGATGTTGAAGAGGAAGCCCGAACTATTCTGGATCACATGGGTCATGAATTCACCATGAAAGCAGTTAGAATTTTTGGAATCCTGCTGTCAAAAAGTTGGAAACGTATCTATCGATGTGTAAATGTTAACCCCGATGGAATTGAAACGGTTAGCAAAGCTGATTTTCTTGTCGAGTTGAAATTAGAATCATCGCGACCTTGTATCTAACCGTTACCTTGTCACCAGCGTCGAAACTTAAGTCATCTGTTCATTTATATTTTTTTAATACTGATCAAATTGCACTTTAATAGAGCTTGAGACCAATAATTTTGAGCTCCAGTTACGCCTTGGCTGAATTGGTGATTAGCTCATGATTGCTAGTTCGATTCTGGCCGAGGAGGGATGGTTTGTTTCAAGAGAGAAGTTAAGATAAACCATGGTCTGGTGTGGTGCGTGCGAGCTAGATGCTAGCGGAGAAGGGAACGAACTCTCTTAAATCGTGGTTTTTGCTGATCTGTATATAACTTCATGTAGAACGGGACTATACGTGCAGGTAACTTTGCACACACTTCACTAGGTCATGGTTTTTAGTTTCCCTTCTTGCACCATAAATACCATTCACCTTGGCCAGGGCCAAATATTCAAACAATTAAACTGCAGAAAGCAGTTCAAAAGGTTTCCTCCAACAATATATTAACACTCAGAATCCTAGATCGTATTTCATTCTTTCTGGTTACTTTCCAGCTCAGGAAGTTGGTTCCATTGTATCCGATAATATTATTGCCCACACATCGCAGTTATGTCGATTTTCTCGTCATCTCATTTGCGTTTTTCTATTACAATTTGCCGATTCCCATAATTGCAGCAGGCCAAGGTAAATGAAATTCTTCCTAACGAACTTTTACGATTTGTATTCAATATGTTTTTTTCTATCACAGACTTTATGAATATGAGGCTAATGGGAAGCTTGATGAGGCATGCTGGTGCATTCTTCATTCGTCGGTCTTTTGGAAAGGATAAATTGTACTGGACAGTATTTTCAGAATATGTCAAAACACATGTGATAAATGGAGAGGCACCATTGGAGTTCTTTATTGAAGGCACTCGGAGTCGGAGTGCTAAATCGTTACCACCCAAATTAGGTATGAAGTTTTTAAACTGTTAGCTTGTATAATATGGCATAATAAATTGCAATATATTTGAATTTTAATTTAGGACTTTTCACTTCTTCTCTGGAACCCTTTTTTAAGGCAGATGTTCCTGACATTTTAGTCGTACCGGTGTCCATTAGCTATGATCGCACTCTGGAGGAAGTCCTTTATGTTTACGAATTGCTTGGCATTCCCAAGCCTAAAGAAACAACCAGAGTAAGTGTGCATTTAGGAAAACTGTTGACCATTGGTCACTTTGAAAAACAACTTCAGAAATAGTTTGTAAATTCTGTTCAGTCAGCTTCAATACAATCAATACCATCTCGACCATTTAATAGAAGCATGCTTGACTTTGAGTCCGTGATTGCAGGTTTGAATCTGGCAGATGTGGGTGGCATCTTTCGAGTGAGAGGAAGGCCCCAACTGCTCCTTCGATTGGTTGGGATGTAAAGCGGTGGCCACTTGTGGGTGTGCACCTCACGTAAAAGAAACCTTTCTACATGGAGTAAAATATTTGTGGGAGCTCTTTCTCTATCGTCGATAAATTATCTTCAGCAGCAGTGATGCTGATGTTAAATAACCAAGCAAGGAAATCGACTGGAATTGAATCTTGACAAATTGTTAAAATGATAAGGTGGAGGCGAAGTTTCCAACGCTTTTGATTATGTGGGACCCCTCTAATCCTGTATTTGTGACGTATTTCATCTGACATCTTACCTTTTTAAAGAAAAAGGTAAAAAAATTAGGCTTTACAATCCCTCTATCCAAGGTCATCGCAAACCAGTTGGAAAACTAAGCCTAGTGCATGCAATCATCGCGAACTGTTTTTTTCTTGTAGGGCCTGCTGAAGGCGCGAAAGATTTTAGGTGATGATTATGGAAATTTTTATATGCACGTTGGAAAACCAGTTTCAGTTAGAGAATTTTGTGGACGCAGAATTGATCGAACCATTCACAATTTGGGTCCCAGGTAGAATCTGACATTAGCCAAACTGTCAAGTGCAACATCTGTTGTCGCAAACTTGAGCCGTTATCTTTATTTTCAGGCACCTATCTCCTTTATCTGCTGTTGAACACCAGATTGTGGATGAACTAGCTCATGAAATGCTAAAAGCCCATCAACAGGACTTAGTAATTCCTCCGTTCGTTATCATTGCTGCCATCCTGTCCAACTACATGCAGCAGAACTGTACTGAAGTCCCATTGTTACAGTTAGTGGATGATACAAGATGGCTATGGTCTTTGCTGCAGAATATAGATGCAAACGTCTACTTTGATCGTATGTCGGGTTGTCTACTCTTCCACTGTGTCTACCCTTCATCATCCTTCCTGGTGTAAATGACTTTAATCTTCAGATAACTGGACTGTAATGGACGTTGTTTTAGACGCTTGTAAGGTTCATCACAACTTAATATCTATAACAGAGAGTGGAATGGTTCGGCTCAATGAGGTAGAATCACTACTAGTGATCTGTTTTAATTTTTTCTGAGATTAATCTGAAAATTTCGCATTGTGTAAATCTATTTTAGATTCATTCAAGTTCGCCATCAATAGTAGAAAAAGTCGGTAATCTTCAAGAACAAACTTTGTGCCAAGCGGTCAGTCATCTACTGCTGTCTCATTACGCCAATCAGATGCTGAATGTTGTCACACCAGTGGCACTTATTGCAGTCGCTCTTAACACCAGGACACATTCTGCTGTATCGAAAGGTTACAGCTACATCTTTTCCTGTTGAATTAATATGTTTCATCCCTGTTTGGTGACTTTCATCAGAAACTCACGAATGGATTATTAATTTTCACAGCCGATTTGTTTGAAGAGTTTCGCTACTTGGCAAATATTTTGTCAATGGAATTTGTGATTGGAAAGCACATCGTGGAAGACGTGGGTGTGATATATATTTTGTCATCGCTTGCTAGCATTTCGAGAATAAGGCGGAGCTGAAGAATAATCTCTGTTGCAGGACTTCGAAAAAGCATTGTCTCTTTTAAGGATTGTTGAGGCAGTGCAACAAGATGATTCGGGAAACGTCTTTGGTGTGCAAAAATCAAAAGTCTTCACATTCCTCACGCAGCTGTTCGATCCTTTTATCAGCGCCTACAGTGTAAGTAGTGTCAGAATACTGGATGATGAAATCTCTTGAGTTATCTATTTTGTTTACTATGCTCTTTAATGTTGGAGGCCTCTCGATACTAAGGCTGCTAACTGATGGCAGTGGATTAGCTTCTATATTAGGGCTTTTGCAGATCTATGCACTTTAATGCAATATGGAATGTAGTGGCAGAGTAGCTGTGGTTAAATTGCCGATGTACTAACTAAAAATCTAGATTCTAATTGAATATACTGCAAGAAGCCCTGTTAAGCCAAATTGGTAGTGGAGAGAATAACTCATTTTTAGGAAGTAAATCATTGAAAACCCAAAGAACCTGAAGCATAGCATCTATACTGTCATCCATTACCAACCTGCTATAATGGCACCTACTTTCAGAGAGCTCTTCACTTTATCCTTCAATTTAAATAGATGATCATTTCTACCCTATGCTCTACCAGGGATAAACTGCCAATTGGAGGACCATCATACCCCATTTCAGTAGTCTGTTAAAGAATTCAACAAGCGTTTTTTATTTTAATATAAATTACAGTTGGCTTGTCGAACGATATTAAATCCAGAGCCAATTACTTACCCAGCAAATGCAAAGGAAATTGCTAAGCGAATCCAAGAAGAAGCAGAAGGACTTCTCTTCCTGCCTCATGCCACACGGCATCAGTTTACAATCTTATCACTAGATACGTTGACAAATGCCGTTTATGCGCTTCATTCCATGGGTGCTCTCAAGAAAGACTCGAGGTAAACCTGTGGTTACCTGTTCTATTTTAATTTATGAAGCGCAAAAGCTTAAAATTATGTTTTGGGCCTCAGGAATGGAGCGACATACTATTATCCTGTTGAAGAGGAATTGGTAGCAGTGGCTAAACGACTAGGTATAATTACAGTCTTTGACATAGACTTTATGCAAATGTTTTCGTTTAATTTGCATCATTTTTTTTCTTATTGAGAATCACACTCAGAGTGGCTAGCTGAAATAACAGATGAACATCTGGGAACGACCTTTCAAGGGCGGACTCGTGCCAAATTGTAGGATTTCATCCGAGGTTTAAATTTCTCTTCATCTAGTGACAAAACAAATTTCATCGCCGTTCTTCTCTTCCACTTTCTAACAAGTCGATGTTAATAAATTCTATCACCTCACCTCAATAATGCTTTGTAAAAAAGCTTCTGGAACAAAATACTGGACATTTTACTGAGTGGTTGCTTTTATTCCTGATACTAGGTGCTTACCTTCAAATGCGAAATTAGGAGAAAATTTTTTTCATGAAGAGCGTATCCGTCTGTAAAAAAGCTCTAAAGAAATTTGTTTTCCGACATGAACATTAAACTCTGGTGAGTTATGACTATTCTGCATCTCACTCCTCAGGAAATTGTTGACAGGTAATGAAAGTATGAAACATCACTACTTGAACCTGCTTCAAGGAGTCCTATTACAGGAATACCTAACTTAGTATGATACTTTAGAGCAGGGGGAGCACTTCAAAAAAAGTGCGCCCCAAATATTTTTAAATATTCAGAATCCCATAGTATCAATGTAGCTAGCAATTGCAATAGGTCCTCTACTGCCCCTTAGACAATGTCCTATCTTCAGTGGTTTAGCCAACTGCATATTGGACTGGCAGAGTAGAAGTGGGAATAGCAAATGCAAAAATGCCTCATCATTTGCAAAGTTGAATCGTGCATCAGTTGAAATATGCGCCCCATCGAGGCATTGAAGGGGGAGCAATTGCTGCATTGCTCCCCCTGGATCCGCCCCTGCTTTGGAGAAAGTTTTGCTCGAACAAAAATTTAATAAATGTTTACCTAAAATTGAAAGAAAACGATGAAAATAATAAAAGGATAAGTACAAATAGAAAACCTTTAATGTTTACAAAGGTTTTGCACCAGTTCCTTTTTCTGTTTTTCTTGATACATCATATGATAAAGAGCATCTTTCAATTTTTGCTTTTTCTTTTAGCTCTTCTTCATTAGGTACTTAACTGCACTCTCACAGCATTAGTCTTTTTACATGTTGATAAGGTGCGATGATCCTCTGGTTGGAAGGGTATCCTTGGCCGAGTATAAGGGAGGAAGGACCATCCATCAAAATTAAAGGCGATTATGGTACAGACCAGTGTTTTTCAACCTTTTTTTGGAACGGAACCCTTTGGAGCATTTAGACTTCTCGCGGAACCCTTTGGAACATTTAGACATCTCGCGGAACCCTTTGGAACATTTAGACCTTTCGCGGAACCCCATACCATGACAGAAAATAAAACATTAATTGACACAGGTGTGTGTTAGCATTAGCAGTTGAATTTGTGGCCTGATGTTAGAGAGACACCTGAAGTTCATCTTCGACAGACAAAAGTCGTTCTCGTTTCTTGTGTTTTCATTGTTATTTTAATATTTTACCTTGCCATTGGCGGAACACTTGGGCGGACCTCACGGAACCCTGGTTGAAAAACACTGGTACAGACAGTCGTCTCTTACTACTGGTGTTTCTTCCCAAGGGCCATTTGTCAATGGAATGCTCGAAGTGGATGGCTTTCTGAAAGGAAAGGCCACCATTGCATGTATGATAAGAGGGGCACAATACATAGTTCTATATTTAAGAGTGAGTCTCTCCGCTGCTAAATAGGACTACTTGCAGTGTTTTCAATTAGAATTTTAGTAGAATCATTTTGGCTCTAAGGTTTTCCTTACCGCACTGTAGTGAATCAGTTGTACTAAATGACATTTACAGTATTACTCCACAGAGTAACTGTACTGTAGCGAGGTATTCCTGTAAATTGAAAATCATGTTCCTTACACTTTTACTGTTAGCACTTGTGACATCGTAGTTACAATCCTATTTTGGAAACGAAACTAGTTGCAGTTCTAGGTCCAAGAAGAACGTTACGCTTTCAAAATTGGATAAAAATTATTTTGTAATGAGCCGGGGTAAACAGGAAAGCCCTTTCGTCAGTGATCTCAAGTAATCCGATAAGACAAGTTTCCAAACTTGACAAGAATCCTACAAGGCCTTTGATGAAAACGCAATAACCAACCATCTTGACCATAAGATTTTATCAGGTTGATGGCCGACTATAGGATCACCCAATCTTCCAAGAAATTAACACCAAGAAGCTAGTTTTTTATCCACAATAACTAGATTGGGGCTTATCGTGGGGCCGCCATTTTTCTCCATTGCTCTTTTTCCGGGTTCATGAAGTAACATAGCAAGTTACAGTGGGTACAGTTTATAAAGTTATGTTGCCATTAATTCCTTTTGAAGTATCCCTTTGCGAGTGTTGTTAATCTCATCCACCATTACTGGACAATCTTGTTTGTTCTTCAGGCTGTTAAAAGTGTACGCAGTGTAGGTGTGGTACATCCTAAGTTACCAGACGAACAACTACAGAATCCGACGGAGAGAGCTCCAAGTAGAAAGGCAATCACCGAACTGTCGTCATAATAAATGAATAAATAAATGATTCCTCCTCCCCAGCAGGACATGTGTACACTTTATGGCAGGATTGCTAGCAGGACACCATAATTTGTGGCTTAAAATTATTTTTATTTGAACGAACACTGTGATATACTACAATAGTTCAAATTATGTCCGGGAGTCGGACTCCCGTAGCACTGATAAGCAGATGACAAGCCAACACTTCACATGCAGTCCCTACGGCACCATTCACAAGTCTCCAAAATTTCAAAAAAAATGTCACGCGTAACTCCTTCAAGTATCACGTGTATTAACGTTCACAATGTGACCCTTGAAGGTATTTTTAATTCGCAACACGAGATCACGCAGCAAAAAGATGCAAAAAAAAGATGAAGGGATATTCCAAAACCACAGGACCATAACACTCCCTCCACTTTTTTTTAGCTCAACAACACGCCACCAAATGGCATAAAAACATTGCAAATTTTAAGATTAATTAATAATAATGCTTGATTTTTAAAATTTCTAAGTTATTAACTTCATTTTGCAGATTCCTGGAAGGAAGAGAGGGGCGATAGAAATTAGTGCAGTCTGAACACTAAGTGCATGAACATATGCCAAACCAGGAGCACAAAGTGAATTAGGGGAATCTGAGCCATAAGTGGTCAGATTCGACCTTCTCACCCTTTCCTAGTGGGCTCTATAGAACATGCAAGAAGCTATAAAAGCCAAGGCTAACAATTAGTAGAGCATAATACGACAGAGTATACACAACACAGGTATATACGAAAAACCAGAAAATTAATCCTATCTTCATTCTCTTACCCTCTCCCCCTCCCTCCTCGGAAGTGCCGCATCTAGCAAGAGCGAGCTCCTGTCTCCCCAATTAACTTAAACGACCACCAAACGGCTAAGGATTTAAGAAACAAACCTCAAGTGGTCACCAACAGTAGCAGTGTGGAGGTGAACGATACAAAATACAGCACCTCGTTATAAAAAACTTCGTAAAGACTGAAGAATTGGCAAGAGCTTACAAGATTGAAGAGCGGAAGGAGCACTGAAACTTGTCATGAATTAAGTCGGTCATTGGCCACTCCTCTGCCCACAATGTTAGTTCTTGGTTAATACTTTTTCAGAAGAGGAAAAAAAGTTATTGTGGGCAGGATAGGCGACTTGACATTTTGTTGCAATAGATCACGTTGATTTCGCCTCCTGATGTACTAAAGATAGGAAAAAAAGAGGAGCGGGTCACACGGGCGAAGCAAAAATTTACTGCTGTTTTGGTTTCTTGCCCACTGGAATTTTTGCTTTAATTCTGCAAAGAACAGACAAGTCCAAGTTTCAGGTAAGACAATATTTCATTTCCAGTATTATAATCATTACGTACTTGTTCACTTGCTCTGAAACTTGGGTAGCAACGATATTGACGTAGTGGTCAATTTGCGACTGAAAGACAAAACCCAGGCTTGTGATTATTGTTCCCCTTTCATTGTAATGCCACACCTAAACTCACCTTGTAGGTCTCATAAATTTTCGGTAAGGTGAACAATGCCACGAAAGCTAAACAGAACGAATCTTTTAGTTCACGACAGTTGCTGTTAATCCAACTTAAGATTCAGTATAACGTACCCATGATGAAAAGAGTCAGTCCATTGAACCAGGCTCCGATGTAAGTGAAGCACCATAGCATGACTGCAAACTAGTGAAAACAAATTTCCTTGAGATGTGTTTTTCTTTGGACAAAGTAAGAGCGTAGTCAAATTATAGATTACTTTCAGGGAGGCCACCAAGTCTTCAACAAGAAAGAGACGACGGAGTTGATTAGCAGAACATTCCACATGTCGAATTATCAGGTCGGTGGTTGCCTGTACTTTATCCTTTGGAAGGCTCAAGTCGTATTCCAAGCATTCCCTGTAACAGAAGAAGATATTCAGAGTATGGGTCATGTCGATCCTACTCGAACCGAGTTCGTGGAAGTCCATACTACACTTACTTGAATGGATGTCCATTATCAGTTTTCTGAACCACTTGAAGCACACTCTTGTAAATTCGGAAGGAGAGCGTTCCAAGAAGAACGGTCAGAAGCAAATAAGAGATAACGCTGATAAGCGAACAGCAAGACAAACTGAGGAGAGTTATCAACGAAACGCCAAACACCACTCCAGTCTTCTTGACATCACGCCAGTACACCAATTCTGCCACTAAAAAGGTAAATTAATAGATTAGCACTTTGATAACAGCAATTAGTGACCAGGTATAAAATGTTTAAGCAATACATTGCTTTAAATCAACTCCGGCCATCTAGAGAATAAAATGGCCATCACATTTGGGCAATGGGAGAAATACCTGACCCTCATTTAAATTTTTGGAGACGATCCCAGCCTGCACGCCACTACCATGCACTTTTGAGATGGTCATGCTAAATCATGTGTTATTCTTCAAGCACACCAATCGACCTTATAGTTATGATTCAGTATCTAAGTACATCTACGAAAAATATCAGAAGTGCAGCTTCAAATTCAAGAGTTCCTCTTTAGACCATTTCTGGGATACCCAATAACATAACTCGATAAATTTCGGTATGCATTCAGCACGCCATTAACAGCAATATAAAAAGGGCAGTCTAGTACTAAAATGCAACATCACCGACTGTTAGATTGGACGAAGTCTGCCTGCCACCTGCACAAGAGGTCATTCAACATTCACGAAGGGCGGCAGCAGTCCCCAAGGTGCGTTACGTTCATCGACTCCACTTTAGAGGCAGTATAACTGAACAATAACGAAGTTTCGATAATGGTCGGTTGAATCGATCACGGAAGCAAACAATGCATCATTTATAAATCCTATGCCATAACCAACCTCCGCTGCCCAACTAAATGCTTACAAAACAATTTAGTCACCAACAGACCAGCAATTTAATCGATTCCTCGTGAATTAAAATGAGATACTACGCTCCCCTTGATATATTCATATCAAGTAATGTAAAATGAGATACCAACGTAAGTAAAGCAGGTTAAACCATAGTCACGTATAAAACTGGAAGGGGGAAAAGGACCAAACTAAACTACAGTTAAAAAAAAAAATCAATACGATATTCAAAACGAGTTCAACACCACAAAATTTATCCTCCGAAACTGGAACGGAAAATTAATGTATGGCGTCATCAGGACATTCTTTTCAAGCATGGCTGCTGCTGAACTTAAGAACTATGGAATAAGCAACATTTTCACCTCTTGAAAAACGTCTGAAATGAAAACCAATTTAACAACAGAGTCCATAAATAGGCACCCTTATTTATGACATTTGGGGATGCGTCTGACTCCTGACTGCATCTTCAACCTTGAGGGAGCAAGAACACCAATTCCGCCGTCTAAATCGTATGTATTTTCCACGTCTATGCCACCGCATTGTAAGAGACTACAACATTAGAATTCTAGCAGCTTCTCACACTTCTCACTAAACAGATTATATCTAAAAATAAGTAGCTAATTTTCACTAATTAACTTTCCTAACTTCCTATCTTTAGCCAAATATTTTACAAAGCACTTTCAGGAGCTATGAATGTGATCGAGTGGCCGTTGGTTGCAGTTTTCTAAATTTAACAAATAAGGCATTATTAAAAACAATCATTCTCCCGTGGTGATACGACTATGAAAAACCTTCAACAATAATTTACATATAGTCTGACGTCACTGACAAGTTGACCGACCGTCTACAACTCTTAGACAGCAAACAAACCACGTGGACAAGAACAAGCCATTTTAAGAACTTATTCGTGGGCAGCTACTGTACAAAGTCTTATCCAAATCTACACTAGCAATGCTCAATTATTTTCAGCGATATCAGGTCGTTTCTGTCGAAATGTGGAAAGCGAGCTTTTGCTAACGCGGCTAGAAAAGTTATCACAAGTTACAAACGAGATCTAGAACCTTGCTACTCTCTGGGGCTGGGTAGGAAGTGCCCGACATAACCAACAAGTAATCTTTACCATGACTTGCCAAAAAAGCTAATCAATAAATATCTCAGGGTTAGAAGTCCCCCACACCTCGTGTTCCTGCTGCATCCTTTGATGAGAACTAAAAGGGGCTACCCTGTTAATAAAATTAACTATTTTAAAAACTAGTGGAGACACTAGGGGGTACGGGCCGCACCGGGTGACACCACTCGCACCATGACAAAGGGGGCGATACCAAAGCAGAAGACGCGGCTTTTTTGCGGGAGAGGGAGTGACACCATGGCGTTACCGCACCGGGTACGCCAACCCTAGCGACGCCACTGTTAAAAACTAATTCAAAGGATTTGATACGTGGTAATAGATGTTCCTCAGTTGCAGCAGGAATACCTACACGTAACTTCGTTATAATCACTTTCAAGTTCTTAATTGACGAGGAAAGGAGTGGAACGCCCGGAGGTCTTAAGACTGCCCACTCAAGATTTTAGAGAGAACACTGCTCTTTGTATAACGCACTATAAAATGTTTACTCAATACGAGTTTACCCCCTTTGCTACTCTTCTAATAACCAAATTTATCAGAACTTCATTCCTTTTTTTTTTGCTGAACTCACGAAAAAGCAGTAGTAGTTTCAATGAGGCTACCTCTGGCAGCCTTGAAATTTCAGTTTATAAACTCCACGGAAATATTGGGTCCACTAATTTTAGCCATAAATTGTGGGGTCCCGAGAATACGGTTGACGCCTGGATCTACCCTCATTTTAACGAAGTAAATTAAACAGTATTCTCGGCGTTTCCCTATGCTGGTTTTTCGACTCGTTTAATTCAATTCACCAAAGTCATCCTTGTAGTAGCTAGCAGGCATTTAATCCCTGAAATTCAGAAAAATTTAGTCCTTATCTCGACAAACACGTGTGTGTGACTCAGGAACACGCGAGGTCGCAATTACAACTACGTAAATGCAATCACGTTGTTATTTCCGAATTCATTAGACACGTAGTTACTTCAATGACTCAATCATTTTAGTACAGTGTTTACATCATTTCTGTCCCTCTTTCCCAACGTCCTAGCAAAAGTTATCACCTGTAACGTTACGCGCCTTATCTCTAGCATTTCCTCGACGACATCCTCCCTGTCCAAAATAACATACTATATTTATGTAGTTCAGAGTGCAGACAGCTTGGGAGAAGTCTGAAGGCCAGAGAGTAATACTCGACTGACCTCGACCGTGGCCAATTTAATTTCAAAGACGTGACTACAATTACAACGATTACTGCGTAGAGTGGACTATCGTCATTTTGACAGCTATAATGGCGTCAAGTACCATCTTATGACCATTTTGGAACCTTCTGTAGGGTCTAGGACATGACCATGTTCCCCACTCCCCTATCCAGAGTCCCTTAGGCCTCCCCCTCCAAAGAAAGATTTCAAAATGGTTCAACAAGTAATGCGCTTTTAAGAGCATAGACTTGTTCGAAATAACTTACCTTTAGGATTTAATTTGGTTGGATTAAACCATGCACCTGGAAACAAAAAAACAGGCAAGTTAATAATTAAAGGCATGCGAAGCACTCCCTCCAAGCGGTGAAGTAAGATCATTTACAGTGATATAGTTAGTAGAGAATATTTTAAGGAACATGCACCTAGGATTTCAGTTAGGCTCCCCAACCCTGCAGTTCACCTTGAAAACAATAGCAAGAAAAATAGTAGTTCGAGTTATGCAAGGAAGATTTTGCCTCCTATAACTAGAAGCGTGACCTTCCTATTTTAAGATAAATATACTCCGCGAAGAACTTAAAGTCGAGCCTTTCAATTACATAATTACTAACGTGTTAGTGTCTAGCTTAAATATTTTAGTATATAAATAAAGAAAACGTAACTATTTTTAAAAATGAGAAAAAAAATGGCAGGCAATTATTATACAAAATACATAGCCATCAACCTAACTCCCCCTTTCCTAATCTCATTTTAGCTGCATGCATCAATTCATTCATTTCCAAACCTTCGCTAACCAAGCGTCAATTATAAAGAGCATAGTAATGGCAAGAATAGTATAAAAACACGATTTTTCGCTCGCTTAATTACATGAACAGGTATTTTTTCCAGCATCGGGATGAGAATTCGCTTCTCGAGATTCCGTTGCAGCCGCCTCCATGTTTTACCAACAGATCCTTTCGAAGGACTGAGAGACCTACGAGTTCTCTCGCTAGGCGCGCTGCCACTTGGTACAGAATTCAACTTGGATGAGCCCCAATGAAAATCAAAAGGTGCCACTCAAAAACTAGTTTCCATTGAATTCCACTAAACTAACGATAGCCCCCCATTAGAGGATTTGTCAGCAACGCTCCACCCACCAATATTAGTTTCTTGCTTGCCGAAGAGGGCAAAAATCCCTATGACCACAACAGCATTTCTTCGTACTCCACGCTAGAATAGCATAATCTCGCCGGCTAGACTAACGTTGTCGCATGCGCAATGCGACGATTGAGTAATCGAACGCGCATGGGTAACGACGCCATTATGCAAAATAACTTAGCCGTCTATAAATTTCCACACCCAAATAACATATGCAAATTACAACCGAGAAATCGCAGAAACACTACTTTTAACCCAAAACTGAGAATGGAAGGAAGAGCAAGGCAATGAAGATATAACGACATCGCATGAAAGTGACAAACGTATGCATTATTGAGTATTCTCAGTTCTGGAAGTTCCCTATATTAGACCCCCCCCCCCCTCAAATACATCAACGTTGAAGCTTAAGAAAAAACAAAGTTCTCATTATCACGGTAAATTGCAAAGTCAATTTAGTTTTTAATCGAGTATGACACGTTCGTTAACTTCGTAGTGTTAAACATTTTGCGCTCATTCGGCACCTAGTACCAATCCCGCCCTCCATCACGTCACGTAGTGACTAATCAAATTGTTTACCGAATTTTTCTTGCTCTTAACCTTCTCCAAATACAGGAATATCAAGAGATTATAATCATGCGGATATCGAGCTACATTAGCTCAGGGCACGTTGAAAAGTCACAATGTCCCGGGTACCCTTTTAAAATACAACATGTACAGTTGGCCTATCTGACATCGTAACGCGATATGACACGAGGCAGCAGATAATAAAAATTAATTCTCCCCTTTCAACGGCATGATGCTCCTGTATGCATAAGATTTAAAACACGTGAACTTACCCGGACAACAAGTGCACTTGTTCGAAATTTCCTCTGGTTTCACGTCTTCCATTCTTTCGCTAGACATGTTTGTTCCTTCGACGCTTGATACCTGTTTAACAGTCTCTTGAGGTTGATCGTGGAATTCTTTATCGCTACTGCTGTCGGTCTCGGGTGCAGTTTCGGAAAAAACAACGGTTTTCGACTCTATCTTATCAGAATTATGCGGCTCATCGAAAATCGGCTCCGACACCCTTCCCACCTCCTCTTCCTCCTCCTGTATCTCGTAATCGTTGGACTCTTTCTGTTTGAAATCGTCTTTTACGGTTTTATCCGTCTCTTTCAGGTCGAATGCCACGCCCTCATGTTTGCTCTGGTACGTGTCCTGGCCTGAGATAGACATTTCCAAGTTGACAAGGTCAGTCATCATCACTGGAATTTCCTCAACGACTGAACGTTGTTGACCAACAGTCAGGTCATTATATGCATCCAACAAGGACGGCTCTGGCTCCGGGGCCGACGGCCTCGGTCCTAACTGAGGTAAGAATTCATCCCCTCGGCCAAATTGGTCAAGGTCAGCATACCGATTTTTCTCCAAGAGATCGCCTGCGAACTGATCAGCAGCTTCTTCCCTTTCGTCCTCCTCGTCTTCTTCCTGAAACCCTCCTCTAGCATTGACGCCTGAGGCTGGTGTTGATGTTGTTGTAGCACTGCTGATGCTAATAAATGGCTCGGTGGCTCTGTTTTCTTCGGGGTCAGGGGTTAAATGAATCTCCACAGTCTCCGGTGTCGAGATAGGACAAATGGCTATTGGAGGAGGTTGCTGTTGAAGAGGCGACGACGACATAGCGTGTGAAGGATCTGTTCCTGGCGTGACCAAAGGCCTATCTGTAGAATGTAAGCCCGTAACATTGGATTGTCCGAAATGGCGGGCGTCGTCGTCCATCGATGACGTAGGCAATCCAATTTCATCCGTCTTTGCTTGTTCGTGAATCGGATAATTATCCAGACGCTCAAAATCGTCAAAATTACCTCCAGGATTGGAGTGCTGGAAATTCTCAAAATCCGACATCTTGGATCAGGATCGTGACGCAATCTGGTCCGCCGAGTCGATTACGTCGTAAACGTTTGCTAGGGGTAGGGGATTTGTTTAGGGGTTTTCTCTTTTTTTTTTCCTTTCGGTTCCGTGGCTTACCCCTCTCCTTTTCCCCTCTTTGTTCTGGAATGTGTGCCGTAAGATAAAGAATCAAATTGTAGGCCTGAAGGAAGTTTTCACTTTTTGACTGACTGCACGAGTCGCATCCAACGTCGCAGTTTGACGTTTGGAAAAAGCTTGGCGAACTACGGATCCAGGCTGGACTTTGACCACCACAGGCGACGTTAGCAGTCAACACCTTGTAGCTGCGGTGGCGTCGTTGTCGTCGTTCCGCACCACGCCGATGACACAATCGATGGTCTAGACTAGACAAAAAGGAGAGCCCACGTCAAGTAGTGGCGTCCGTGTTATCTGAGCATGCGTTCTTCCAATACACTTTTTTTTTCACTGCGGTTCTCACCCCCGCTTTGGAACGCTGACAGGGTCACCCATAAGTTATGATTATGTGAAATGACGACGAACTAGACAAATATTTATAAAATGGACAGTAAATGGCATTGGCATAAGCACGGTTGCTGGATGTTACTTCTTTAGATGAAACAGGTATGGCCCAGTGAGCAAAATAAAAGGCAAAATTCAAATACAGTCTTTTTATCCCTGTTGTTTCTGGGCAGCCCCTACTGGATGTAAATTGAATTATTTGTATGGATTAGTAATGCCATCTAGATAAGGTGAACGAAATGAGAGTTTGCCCTTTTCGTGACAAGAGGATTGTTGTTACATTGGTTGTGAAGTCATTTTACCTGTTTGAAGTGCTCACCAGAGAACGTTGCTATCGATCGACTGCACCGAGTCTGGGTTCGCGGCGAGTGGCGCTCTCTGACGATACTTTATCGACTCCGATGGGTGTAAGTGATGACTAACTGCAGCAGAGTAGTCTCACGTATCAGAAGAAATTCCAGGAATTGTATGAGTTTGAAAGAATTTTAACGTGTCTCAGTTTCTGGTGTCAACATGTATATACTCCAAGTAGTTATGTCACTGGTTTTGTGACCTCATCACAGTAATGTAACCAGAGTCTTCCAAATTTTGCATGATTGTTTATGGTAAATGGTTTTTCAGCAAACTCCTACTCGGGTATCTAATAAGAATGGAAGAGCATGATAGTCGAGCAGGTTTTGCCTTTGACTCTCCCTCTGGACCTCTGGATAAATTTGGCACTGTCATTTTTAGTCACACGTGACCTGAGGTAAATGGCTTGATTATCACTTAGCACGGTCCATATAATGAATGGACTAGACCACCTATAGGGGCTGTTTACATTCTTATCTATTAATTTTATTTGTCACCCAATGTGTAGTGGTCCAGGTATGCAAACACAGTTTACGGAAGTAATCGTTTTTGATCCATTCCACTTGTTCATTTGTCTCGGCAAATGTCGATCAATCGACAGATTAGCAGTCAAATATGGTCCAAAAAGTTGTTGGCATCGGTCTGTGGACTAATTGTTGACAAGCATTGCTCTCTTGGTTTGTTCTAGTTTTTTTTTAACGTTGATTAATTTCTACTGGCAAGCCTCACTAATCACTTGTATCCCATCTTAACTCAAGCTCACAAGCCAGGGAATTTTGCCAATCTTTAATGAAAAAAAAGTTGGAGGCAATGTACCCAATATGAGCCGGTGGCGTTTTTCCTACCCGAATTAGCACGCACTTTTCGTTCGTGGAAGGGTGAAGGTTCATCCCAAATCAAGAACGGTTTTCAGGTGGAGAGGTATAAGGAGAATCGTTAAGTAGACATTTTAATACCATTTTTGTAATTAACCCGTTTCCGTGTGAGCAGGTTGTCCGTAAGGATATGGTAGTGTGTGGAGTGGACGGGGACCTGGTGGGAGATATGCGGGGGTGGAGGGCTAGAACCCGCAGACTCGATCCTGCCACAAGCGAGATAAGGGTATGATGATGATATTAACCCGTTTTCTACCAATGGCAGAACTGGTTTCTCATTTGTTTGAGATTATCAGTAAAATATGGGCAGAAATAGAAATTGGCACCTCATAGGAAAAAAATGAGGGAAGAAACGTATATAATTAGACCTAGGAGGTGATAAACATCGTGAACTTGAATTGTTGGACAAAGGTTTTAATGTGACTGGCTGTTAACCTTAATGTCACAACCTTTTTGACATCTTTTAGGAACGCTAGGGATACAGTGATCCCATTCTGCTTCCACGCTCTTGCGGGAAAATATGCATTCCCTTTTTTAGGCCCTTGAAAGCGCAGATTATCTTAACTTTCAGGTGTATCAGCTTATACCTTTGCAGGATGTCCGTCTGAATAGATTCCTAGCATGTGGCGTCACCAACGTTTTTCTTGAATCCCTGTTATGTTTTAAGGTACGTCGTGTGCTGTTTTAGGAATGGTTCAATATAAGAAGAGAACCAGAAATCTTATTAAAAATGTCAGGTAGTGTATCCTTTGATTTGTTTTACATTTGAGTGACTGGTATAGATACTTCTAGTCTTGAGGATTCAGGAAGCAAAAAGGGGTGCCCCGTCCAGAACCAAAGCGACTAGAGGTTGGTTATTACCGTGGAATCAGTCTGCTATTGTTATCAATTCTGGTGGTTATTCTAAAATAAATGATGAAACTTCGGTTGATTTTTCTTCTGCTTAATGTCATCAGCCGGTTATTGTTATTAAAAGTTGGAGATCCAAACACCAAGGTTCTTATGAAATTAGCCACCAACTTCTAAGGCGGCCCTAGGTCTTTATCTTCTCAGTCACATGTCCACAAATCAAACTCTGCAGATTTATTTGGTATCAGGATTTAATCTTGGGCTCATGACCGCAGGCTCGACCCTGGCCGTGTTCACATTCCTTCGGGTGGTGGACCTGTGGGGTGTGTACGACGACTGCTGAATATAAAAGAATATTTACTACACGGAGATTACCCTCAAGATTGTGTCTAATGGCTGAATTTGAGTGCCTCCGCATCACTGATGCCAGTACCTACAAAACCCTCTGACCAATCCATCCTTTGCTAGGGTGAATTCTTTCTCTTGGAAAATGAGGTCGGAAAATTTAGGGGCTGCTCTGCTACGCATTACATTGACGTCAAAGAAGTCACTCAGTTTGACACTCAAATGCTGACTACTTCCTAGAAATTGACCTGCAACTTGTTGTTACCTGGAGGACTGTCCTTTACTTGTTTCAAGGTCTGACAGTGCTGATATCCTTGTTAGCTGAACTTGTGGGTTGAAGTTTTTAAGAACGGATCTAGAGATTGATGCTTTCAGTAGACGAGTCAATTATGAATTTCGTTTTGAGTCACATAATAAGAATATAGGGTGTTCATGACTAATAAGAATATAGGGTGTGCTGTTGTAAGGAAAGGCGGAAAGAAATGGGTTGTTGGACCAATGACGATCACAAAATTACCATGTAGTTTTTTTAAATATTGTAAACCTGTAATTATTTCCACTGGCAGAAGTGAACTGCTACGTGGCGCATCCCCTGGTGGCGGATAGGGGAGTCCACCCCACTCATGGGGGTGTAGCCCGAGTTAAAACCCGAATGTAACACCCTGAATTAAAAGCCCGAATTAAAAACCTAAACATTAAAAACATGTCAATACAAAATAAGCAACTTAAGGCGCACGGGATCAAAACCCCAGTGCCGGCGGCCGTCAGGGGTGAGCGAGCGGGCCCCGGGCCGTCATTATCATGCGTCTGCAATGTCATGGGTGCAGACCTCGGCTCCCATGGCAGCTAATGCATAGAGTGTCTTCTGTAGGGTAGGCCGGCATCCCCCACAGACAACCCATCCAATATTCCTTCGGGTTTCAGACCCCTGGCCGGGGTGCCCCCATTCAGAGCGGTCACACCAAGAATAAGGGCAAATCTTAGATGACGAACGCGGAATGTGGGGACCCTTACAGGAAAGACAGGGGAATTAGTATCCTAAAGCGTAGGAAAGGAGAGCAGGTTATTAGGTGGTGGAAATTGCCCACCAATACAGAGGAATTCACACGGGAAGTTCACAGACAGGTAGGCTGGGATTGAGATGTGACAAGTGATGCCATATGGGACAGGATTGCTAGAAAAATGAGAAATTGTGGGAAAGCCATTTTAGGCCAGGCTAGAGTAGGAGGATCCTGCAGCGGGAGAGGGCGATGTGGACACCCATCCTACCACTTCTGAGGTGGTAGACAGGGTCGTGAAGTAGGAAATAGTCGCAAAGCTGTAGGCCCAGAGAGAGTCCCCATTAAAGTGTGGCATAGCCTAGGGAGCCCAGGAACCAGTTGGCTAGGGAAACTTTTCAATAGGATATCTAGTGGAAATGGAATGCATTGTGCTGGCGTGAGTTGTATAGTACCACTCTTAAAGGGCAAAGGTTAAGTCCTGGGAGAGAGTAATAGAATGTCGCCTCCGGGATAGAACTAATGTCCGTGGAAATCAGTTCGGGTTCATGGCAAGTAGGCCCACAATGGAACCCGTCTTCCTTCTGAAAGCAGATGATAGAAAAGTATAGGGCAGCAAAGAAAGGTCTCCATGCTATCTTTATCGACTGGGAGAAGGCTTATGACAGTGTTCCACAACAGGTAGATTGGGAGGTATTACCCAAAAGCGGGTAGAGGGATTTATTCGAATAGTGCAGTATTTGTATGATGGTTCTATAGCCAGGGTAAGGACTCCTTGGGGAAACGCTGGAGGCTTCCCAGTGAAACTCGGGGTAGTGCACTTTTAGCTATAGACGAGCTGCTAACGGGAGTAGGAGAATGGGTCCCGCAGTGCATGGTATTTGCCGACGATATAGAAGAACTCAGCGACTCTAGAGAACAAGTGGAGAAGGGCCTAAACAATATTAGAGGGGTGATAGAAAAAGGAGGACTAAAGATAAACATGAGGACATTTGAGAAGGACTGGAAAATAATGGCGACGCATTCTCTAGGGGCGAACTGGGTTAGAATGCAAGTAGCAGCCGAGATGCGAATGCTGCGGTACATGAGCTGGGTGTCACGAGCTCATAGCATTAAGAGTGAGTATATTAGAGGTAGCCTGGGGGTGAGGTACATCGCGGAAAGCATGAGGGAGAGTAGATTTAGGTGGTATGGTCACGTAATGAGATGGGAGGAGGAGCTCGTTAGGTCCATCATCAGGACACAGGTGATTCGAAGCACCCGGAGCAGGGGGAGGTCGAAGCAGACTTTGGAGCATGTTGTTCTTAAGGATATGGTAGGGTGTGAGGTGGACGGGGATCTGGTGGGAGATAGGCGGGATTGGAGAGCTAGAACCAGCAGACCTGGCCCTGTCACAGGCGGGATAAGGGTTATGATGATGATTTAAACCTGTTGTTGTTTGTTGGAGTTTAAGGTCCCGTCAACTACGAGGTCATTAGAGACCCGTCCACTGTGTAGGTCTGACGCATATACTGCACAGACACTACACTAATGCGACGATTATTGGATATTAGCAGTACCCAGCTTTCCCAAGCGACCACCCATGTCAGTACTAACTGGGCTTGCGTTGCTTAACTTAAGTGATCAAACGAGAACTGGTGTGTCCAACGCAACTCGCCGCTCACGATTTAAACCTGGAATTATTTAGAAAATGACAATTTCAACTCAGGCCGGAAATAATGTCATTAAAATGCTACTGATTGGTTATTGTTGGTAGGCAAGTTGCCGAAAGTATTCATTCGCCAATATCAAGGACGAGTTCCCAAACTTGAAAATATTACCAATCCATTCACGTTTCATGTGAAACATCATCCATTATACGTATATAGTAGACAGGATCAGAGGTGATGGTAGAAGTGCATGGTTCAAGTGGATGGTACTGTAGATATGCAAGAGGGGTTCTGATGCACCAGTGTACAGAGTTGGCTGAAAGGACTGGCGGCTACCTTCACTATAGGAAAGTTGCTACCACGCTAGGGCAAATGTCTCAGTCGGCGAGGTGACTATCTAGGGAAATAGCTGGAATGTGTACCTACATGTTCCAAAAAAAACGCTTTGGATTTTCACTGGGGTTTTCATTTTGCAACCGATCGGACCTTGAAAAATAAATAACCCTCGTACAACTGTCAATTACTTGTGGTTGTTGCTAAAGAAATCTTTAAAAATTTTTGTATTAAAAGTAGGAGGCCCTGGGCGGCTGCCTGTATTGCCCGCACCCAAGGCCAGCCCTATCAGTAGCCAATTCTGTCAAATACATACTGTATAATTATTGTATATGATTTTGCGAAGGAGTTCTTAAATACTTTGGAGCCCCCCCGGGGGGGGGGGGAAGAAACCAAAAAGATTCATTACGGGATTGCCGGTAGGAGACAGTCAACGAGTGGAGAGAGACCAAAAGAAACGTGACAGCATACTATAGCTGTTAAAGAAACAAGATGACCGTCAACCATTCTGGTTATGGACATGGGGGAGTTGGAACTACAACTCACTGGACCTTGCTGTAGTCGAAATGGGTAATAATGTTGACCATATTGATGAGAACTTGCAGGCAAACATAATGTGCCATAGTAGTCAAGTCACCGCAGTATTTAACTGTGGAAACATACAGTATACTAGAAGTTTGGTCGGCATGTAGAACATAAATGCCAAGTATATATTACCTTGACTAGAATGTTTGCCTAGTGACCTTCTGAAGCCTGTCTGAGACGGTGCGAAGGGTGTCCCGACAATTCGGTGAACGTGTAGAAGAAACCTTACTGCATCTTCCATCAGCTGGAAGGCAAGTTTGACCCTGAGTGATTCACGCAATATCACCTTACATATAAGGAGAATGTTTAGGGCGGCAAGAGTCCCAGCTGTTGGGACTCTCCTACTTCCCAGATTGGCAGTATTGGTTCAACACATTCCCTATGAAGAAGTGACGTAGAGATCAAGCGCCTCCTCCTCCCCCGCACGCAGGGGTATCCATTCGCAGTGTTTTCAGGTCCGTGTTATTCATATTTCGTGACTCACAGGGGCGCCCCTAACTCGAGTTTGCAAACTCGCTATGACCCGGGTTGATAAATCAACTTTAGACACGAAAGATGATGGGGAGGGAATGACCTTGAGTGGGGAAAATTGTTTTTTTTTCCTATAACTACGTCGTCCAAACACATGTATACTTTGAGAGGTAATCACAATGCTGACATTTTGATGATGTCAAAACGCTCCTTGCATTTCCCGTCTTCTGTCAGGCCTACGTTACTCCGACGTCGTCGGTTCCGCCTCTGTCCATCATTATAGTCAGGTTTGTGCCTAGAATTTCGGATAAACTGATTGACCTTCCCTTCTCGGCGTAGTGCAGTACGAATTAGTATATTCCTCGAAAACCGCCTCTTGCGTGACACCGTGTGAGAAAGCCCCCCCCCCTTCACTGTGGTAGCTCCCGTCAGGTTGATACCTTTTATCCCAACATCCCTCATTTGAGAATTGACCCGTTCATTCTTAGTTGTCGGCTCTACTGTAGCCGGTGGATGACGTCATTTGTGAACGCCAAAGACGTTTCATTAATGTACAATGGAAGGGAGGGGGTCGGAGTGAAGTTGGTCCTCCCGAATCTGGAGAGACGGGCGTCGCCTGGTGGCTGACTTGATCATCGAAAGCGAAAGTAGCTCCGCAAACAGGCAGCGGTGGAGCATATCGTTGGGAAGACAACGTATACCAATTGGGTTGTCGTTTGCGCACTTAGCAGGTAATGCAGTTAGGCCAAAGATGGTGGAAAAGTGCGGCCTCGTCTCGATGACGACAACCACGACGACAGTAGCAACGGCGGCTGACGACGACCACCATCAATCCGTTGCTTGTGGACGGCGTACGGTCGATACAAACGGAGTGGACAAGATCTACCACCAGCGACCGATGAACGGAACTAAGAGAAAGAACGGATATAGGACGGATGATGGCGTGAGTATGGAATTCTCTGTGTGTGTGTGTGTTTCCGTCTCTCCCCTCCTCGATCCCGTTGGATCTTGCCGCCCCTCTTTCGATTCTTCTATCGGTCTTTTGAAACTCCCTCACCACACCTCTCCGTGGTTTCACCTTTTCTGCTACTTTCACTTTCTCGAGTGACTGTGAGGTGATGGACAAGAAAAATATATGGGGTAAACAAGTAGTAATGACGACAACAGACAACACCCCGGCTTTATGATTGAGTCGCACGCTCTTGACCATTCTCCGGTTTCGTTCGTTTGATCTTCGTGTTCTCTTTGAGTGGGCTAGGCAGGGACAGAAAGAGATAAAGGCAAAATTGATGAGCTGTGAGGGACTCTTAAAATGTACTTTTGTGTATGGTGGACGGCGATGCTTTTCTCCCACCCTCCTCAGTTTCATGTTATGATGCTTGTAACCGTTCGGATAAGCGATGTATTTTGCATAGTTGTCCACTCGTGTCGGAGGGCGCTAGCTTTCATAATGCAGCTTTTGTAGTAGCGATCGTGACTAATCAGAGTGACAGATTATTCAACAGACTGTCGGTGTTGTTAAGAGAAAACCTCTAATGAAAATAGTTGCTGTCTTTTGGAGTAAATCATAGTTTTATTGCAGGCCAGGTGATCCTAATAAACTTGGTATAATTTTAACCATCGTTAAATTTGAGCGTTGATAGTGTGGTGACTGCAGGACCGATCTTGGTATAGTTCGCCTATTGCAGTCGGACGATGCTTGTTTATTGAATAATTTAATGTAGGTCCTTCAGCCTTAAAGGTGTTTAAAATGGGAGGCGAACTGTCCTACACATGGAGATTTTTGCCAATCGGCACGTTTTGTTTTCCACGTATAAGGGTTGTCCTAGGTGCTGGTTGATATCGTATACTTTACTCTGTAGGCATCGTCTTCATTTTTCATTCAGGGAAGGGTCGGTCCACTCGTCACGTCTCAACCAGCAGAATCGAACCTGCGTATACTGAATCGTTTCAATGACGAGAGGGTGTCGGATGTCAGATGTTGATTTGTGGGGATTTCTAACCTTATCTTGCCCCCCCCCCTTGTTTTGCGTAAATTTTGTTATCTGCTTGTTTAAAGAGTGTTTTAAATTTGCACTCGAAATATACGTTTATTAGGACAGAATTCCCTGTTTAGGTTTTATGGTGTTGAATTCATAAAAATGAGTGGTGTAGATGATGATTAGTGAATTTTTTTATGCCTACACTGTTATATAGTCTGCGGCTGATTAACAGCAGCGTGGATTGACGACTGACCTCTAAGTACCTTTCTTAACGCCCTTGGAAATGATGGTAATGTACTGAGTGGAATTGTTTAGGTTCTCTCTAATAGTAACAGTAGATCAACTATCTGTTGTTGTCAGATGTAATTATTACAACCTTGTGTAATCTTACTGGTAAATGGCAGTGAACTTGTAAACTTTTTAGTTTGATTTAAAAGGAAGATTATAAACGGAGTTGGATGCCGTACAAAATGAATTATCTAAGGAACAAATAATAAAGGCCTTATTGGCTTATATTAAATTGTATATTGATTTGAATGAACAGCTGACATGAGTGCGAGCAAAAAAGACATTCAGACACGATGAAGTCGTCCTTATATTGGCGATGATGACACACTGTTAATAAGGACTTGAGATTCTTGATGGTTAGTAAACTGATGTTTTATTTTTTAAAAAAAAAATTCCAAACAAGCAGAAATTGTTTCAAAATCACCCTGGGCCTATTACAAATGCCTCTTTCAATTGAGTTTGTGACGTAACTCTCTGGTCAAGGCTAAACATGCCGTTGAAAATGGGGTGGCAGCGTTAACGAGGACATCCGTTTTGAAGTGTCCTAGGGAAGAATTACTAATTGATTCAGGACTAGCGAGCAAAAACTAATTTCAAGTAAACTCCGGAAGTTGTCGTTATGGACACTATCCTAATTCCCTAATCTGGATTTTTTTCCCTACATTTATGTTGGTTAGTGCTACCCAGCTGAAACCACAAAGTCGTTGCTGCCACTAGTACGATCCTGTTATATTTTTTTTAAGGTTAATAGGACTTTGTGTTTACTTAACGTCGGTCTGTTTCTACTGCAAGTTAAACATCGTCACCAAAGGGGGAGGAAGGTTAGAGTTGAGGGTCAAGACAGCCCACACACCTGGAAAATATATGGCACTATACTATTTCCCAGAGGTATTTTTCCACCATCTTGTAATTGACGTCATAACCTTTACCAAGCACTGTATCAAGGCATTACGTTTCCTGGGACAGATATTTTGGGAGGTTTACCATGAGGGGATGAACACTTGAAAATGTTGCCAATCTACACATTTTTTTTCCGCGTAGAAAAGGTTATTAAAGGGCATCGTACGCACCATACGTTAGCCACAACCCACTGAAAACACTCATCTGCGTATAGGCTATTTATTATTGAACTCGGCAATTCATCTTCCAGTCCTTTACACGAGTCCTACAATAAAATACCATTTGCCCACTAACCGGCATCACTTGTCTGATTTTGGAGAAGAAACGAAGAGGGAGTCATTAAGGATGAACATTATTAGACTCATCATCATCACACCCTTATCCCGTCTGTGGCAAGGTCGGGTCTTTGGGTCCACTGAACATGCTCTGACTGGGGGCACCCCAGCCAGACGTCTGGATGCCGCAAGAATATTAGCTTTGTTTCTGTGGGGGGATTCCGGCCTACCCCACGTGTTCTAACACCGCATTGTACAACCAAAATAGAAATTTGTGCAGGTAAATTAATGCTTTGTTGGTTATAATATTGCATGGTGTCCGACCTATTGCACATTAACAGTAAACAACAGGGATATTCCAGACCACATGCGGTAAGGATGCACATTATCAAATTAGCTGTTCAAATTACATTTTGTTTGTCTCACTATACAGCTTACAGTTGTGTTTGATATGTAGCTCTGTGAAGTATGGTGAGATGAGTCAATTCCAATACCTCTAACACGGCGACAGGGTAAGGTGCTCACAAATTCCTGTTTTCCAGCAGAAAAGAGAGAATAGTAAGGCCAAAAGTGGAGCGAACATCAGAACTTGAATGAAGGAAAATGAAGAGGGAAATATATAGGAAGTAGGAGGGAGGAAGGCAGACCTTGGCAGCGACAAAGTTGAACAATGGCTTTTATCATGTTTGACTGCCTACCAATCTGCGACACCCTCACGATCATACCAGGTATGCAATAATGCCTGATTAGTCTACTGTGAATTCCACACAAGGCGAATGTGGTTCAAAATATCAGCAGCCTAATTGTAATTATTTAAGAGGCAGGGTTGGGAACTCGGCATAAAAATCAAACTGGTTACAAACGATGGATGGTAAGAGCTTCACTGATGTCCGATGGAAAGCCAACGTCTGGGAAATAAATGTTAAATCCCGAAGAAATATTGATGTTGTCCTCTCGGGACTAGTTCGTTAGTCTTTAAGAGAAGGACTAAATTAGACCTACCTCGGTGGCGCAGAGGTGCTCGACTACTGCATCAGTGGCTCCAAGTTCGTTACTGGATCGAGGTGGGTTGGTCTAGTTTCGGGAAAGAGAGAGGCCGTCAGTGCGCCTTCCGGCGAGTGATGAGTAAAACCGTGACCCCTAAGGGGTGTGTACTATGTTACCTTGTATAGGATCTCGCCCCCCCCCCCCCTTGGTGTCGGTGGAGTGTCTCAACGAATAATAGGCAGACAATAAGTAAGCATAGGGATTGCAACATTAGGTTGACAGCTAGATGCGTAAAAAATACCGTCCAATAGCTCGCCTGTTCCAATATGACAAAAATGGGTACCCGACCTTGCCACAGGCAGAAAAAAAGCTAAGCAGTAGTAAGAGAGGGACTAAATTATACTTTTGCCAGTTGGCGATTTTGCCTGGACATGCTGTAGTGATGTGGAAACCATTGGTGAGAGTAGAGGAAGTGGAGTCGATTTGAGGACATGTAATAAACAATGCTATGACAACGTTAGGAAGGACGATGGGAGTGGTAATCCAAAGGTAGTCAATTTATTATTACTTTCGGTGAGAATGGGATTTTAGATGGCGGTGGTTGTAAAGTATCGATGCAAGACAGAGTCAGCCCAAGTACTGACTTCTTTAGTGGCTTCTTTCCTGTGACCCCTCCCCTAGGGTTGGGTTTAGTACAAGAATTGGCACAGCATCTAATGTAGAGAATAACCTATTGTATAATTCAACCCTGATGCATGTTTTATAATTAGTATTACTCTACTTAAAATTTAACATGCAACAGAAGATGTTTTTTGTCAAAGACGAGAAACGCTTTGATGTCCATCGTTTAGTAGTGTCTGCTGTGTAATAGTCACAATTGTCTAAAGACAAACTCATAAAAGAGCCATAATAATAATGTGACAATGTCGTATTAAAGTATATCAAATACTTAGCGTCAGATAATAAAAATAAATGTTAAAATTACGAAAGTTGCATGCTAAGGTCACAGTTATGTCCAACAAGCTCTAACAATTTTTAGCTTCCCTACTTGTAACGAAGTTTAATTTTGCAATTGTGTGGCAAAAGAGTTTATAAGTCGTCTTTTAGCATACACCACTCGAATTAAATTGCCCGAATATGATAAAAAAAAAAGCCACTTCTTGATATTGCGGTTTTACAAAAGCATTTACAAAAGACTTAGTTTTAAAATGTTAGGCATATATAATTGTTAAAAAGTTATTGCGAGTTGTTCTCCACACGAACAGGAAAGATCAGGAGAGTGCTAATATAATTAGTAACCTAATTCAAATGGTGACTAACCACATCATTGCAGAGACCATAATTGGCCTCACGTTCTCCAAAATAAGGAGTTGAGCTAGTGATTTAAAATAAAAAATCCAGTGATCAATACCATGGTTGGGGGGGGGGGGGGAACAAACACCTTTGATCTCTTCCCAGTGCAATTGCTGTATGCATAACTGTGTAATGTGAAATTTCAATGTACTGTACTGCAGTTGGCCTGTACTACCAAAAGGTCAACTTACCTGCAACTGATTTCGGCGATTTTCATCTCTGATACTCATTACAGTATACTATTGTACTTGTTATACATGGTGATAATAATATAGTTTAATACAAAACGTTGCTAGGTTTTTCTCTGGAGGATGGCGAAAATGTCGACAGAGGTCAGTGATGTGCTTTGGAGATTTGTTGTTTTAAATGAATCTGTATTATTCGGAACCGACTTCAACGGTTAGTGTGGTACGAGAAGTGAAGGATTTTTAAACCTGACTCCACCCTTTCTCCAAGGAAAAAATAATGCACCCATCAGCAAAATTCCCAGCACCTTTTTCCTTCCGGTGTTGATGCTTATTAATAGTACAAATTAACAAGTCAATATACTTTCTCGTCTGTGCGTAGATTTTGCAGATCTCGTCCCTGAAATTACCCTTCACTCGGTTCATTTATCTTGCCTTAGCCCATTCTACTATATTTTCTACTTTTCACGTCATCTTTTGTAATCTTCTCTCAGTTTTATTCCCCGAATTTCCTGATTAGTCATGCATTCGACTTACTTGTGTCTTCCACCTCTATCTCAGTTTTCTGATATTCCGAGTCTTGCCACCAGCACTATCTTTGTCGACCTCACTACCTTCTCGAAAATTTTTTCTGAGGTGTATTGGAACCCATCTGTCATACGGCATCCCACCCCCGCTCTGTATTTCTACACCCCTTTAACTTTACGTCCCCTTTCCATGAAAGTAACTTCCTCAACCCCGTAATACTCATTTTAAAGACACGTATCTTAGCTTTCTTTTCCTGCTTCACTTTCTCCTTTTCCCACCTCTACATCGCCTACAAGTGCACTCGTGGTGTTACCTCGCACACACTCAACCGCTTGTCCATCGCCATCATAAGTAGGCAACATCAGAGTGATGAACGGCCACATCAACCTTAACGAGAAAGCTATCTATCCATAACTACCCTTCCATCTACCCCCCACGCACAAACGTACAGCATATAACTATTTCGACTCTTATTTCCCCTCCTCTAAAACACATCCGTAACAAATCTTTAAATAACTCTGCCCGCCACTTCATTCCACAACCACCACTTCACCTAGGCCTGAATGACTATCGTACGCTTTCCATAATAACCAAACGTATCCATAGTTTCTGTTATGTCCCGCTATGAAAATATGTTCCAGAATGAACTGGTTTCCTTTCCTACTGTTGCTAACTTTTAATTTCCTCCTCAATAATTTCTTTCCTATTTTTATAGTATTTCTGTATAATACCGTATTTATTCCAATAAGGGCCGCCCTCGAATAAACGCCGCCCTCTAATGAGCGCCGCATCAGCGTGAAATAAACAATAGACGCCGCCCTCTAATAATCGCCGCTGCCCTTGCTCATCACCATAATCAGCATCATACTCTTATCCCACCTGCAGGTTCTAGCCTGTCACTCCCACCAGGTCCCTGTCCACCCCACACACTGCCATATCCTTATGGACAACCTGTTCCCACGTCTGCTTCAGTCTCCTCCTGCCTTGGGTGCTTCTGACCATCTGCATTCCTGAAATGAACCCAATGAGCTCTTCCTCCACTCTTCTCATTACGTGTTCATAATTTTATTATTTGTCCATTTTTTGTGCGATGTCCACCACCCCAGGCTACCTCAGATATACTCATTCATAATTCCATCAGCTCTTGTCACCCCACTCATTTACTGTAGCATTCACATTTCAGCTACTTGCATTCCGTTGATGTGGCTGTTCCTCGCTATCTAACACTGATCCATACAGCATAGCTGGCTTAACCATCACCCTGTAAAACTTCCCTTTCAACTAGATTGGGACCCTCCTGTCACACAGGACACCAGTTGCCCATCTCCATTTCAACCATCCACCATTGATTCTATGGGTCACATCAGAGTCTATTTCCCTGTTGCTATGGAACTTTGATCCTAAGTACTTGACCTCTTTCACCTTCTTCACCTGTTCTCCCCTAGAAAATATGTCACTATTATTTTACCATCCATTATTATCGTCTATGAGGGCTCAAAAATTAATAAGCACCGCACCAAAAACGCTACGAAATAAATAAACGGCGCAGCGTTTATTGGAATAAATACGGTAGGGGTTTTTACCTCTTTGAGTTGAATAAACGAAGGTTCGCCTCTCGTTCAGGTCGGTAATTTTTTTGACGAGAAGGAAATCTCAGGAAGTTATGTTCTTCGGAATGGGAAGTAACCCCTTAACCACTTAACGCACCATAACCTGTACTCATCAATTGATTAAGGCAGTGATCAGGTGATCATGTTTAGGGTAGCCCATTCGCTATAATTACCAGGGTAATTCAAGTGGCAAGAGTTTTTCGACTGTAGCGAAATGATATAACAAATTACTAGCAGATGGGATGTTAATATAAGTGGGCAGGCGTTCAAATCGAAAATTTGGTATGCAGTCGTTAACTGCAAATTATGAATATCAAAATGTAAGCGGGTCATGGCCAAGACTGGTAGCCGTTCCTTGAGAGGGAGAAAAAATCCGGAACTCTGCACGGAGAAGTTATGCAGCATAAATTAACCATTACTAGTTCGTAAAGATTACAGCAGGCTAGCTGTTCGACATTCTGTAGAGGAGTAGGATATATTACGTGCATGTGTAACGAAGAGGGACTATGCAGAGCAGGTGTAGGACGTTGTTGCTTTTGTGCAGGGTTGCGCTTTCCTCAAGATCAGAGTTTACAGGACGTGAATATTGGTCAGAATGATTTGGCGTAAAATCCTTGATCAAGGTAACATGAAATTGAACAGTTACATTCAAGCTGAAAGTTTAAGAGTAGTTGTTTTACCAAAATTTGTAATGAAGCCAGGGCTGGCTGTTGCTTTGGGAGTTATGTGTTCTTTGATTAATGGAAATGGAGTCGGTAAACATGATGAATTTAAACTGAAATATGAATCTACTAAAATTTCTCACCTACATTATCATAATTTTCATATTACTGAAATGAAGAATCGAATGAAAGGGACCAGTTGAGAATCGAGTTGAGATAACAGAGTTGAGAATTGAATCAAAGGGACCAGAAATTAAGGAATCGGAAGCAAATGTGTTATGCACCGATTCTACAGCCCTGAGTGAAACCCAAGACGATTGAATTGTAAGAATTTTCTGTTGGGATAACCTCTAACTCATCATATCTTACTTTTTTTTCAATCTCAGGAATTAATAGCAAGGCAGAAATGGTACCTTGAAGTATCGCAGATGGACTGGGAGAGGGGACGCCACTCTCGCCCCTGTGAATGTTTTAGTAGTGTTGAAAGTACTTGTTGTTTCATTTAATTAACAATTATGCAAATATTTGACCATGATTTTCCTGCAAACTTTTATTTATTGGAATATATATACGATTTCCAATAGATGCCCCATTCAAATACGTATTCACAAATTAAGTTTCATAACGTAGAGTAGTGGTTCCTGGATGTATTCCAACCACTGACCTTCATAAAGATAGGGAAAAAATGTTCCCCTGCCGTCAATAGAGAAAGAAAATTTTCTACAGGTCGTCAAAGGAATGACAAGGTAAAAATTTATGAAACAGGCCATGGATTAAATGAATTTTCCTCAGTTTTGCAGACCGGAAAAACATTCCTAGTCTGTATGCATAACTTAAACCGTGGTTCCTTATTTACCATATCGTCTTTACGCCAGATTGTCGTTTTACACGAAAAATGAGCAGATGACGCTATTCCCAGACTGCAGGTTGAAGGTGCTCGCCCAACCCCGTTGTTTTGTTTTAATGCCGTTTTTCAACTGATAAATCGATATTAAAACTTCAAGACCTTCGCTGAAGTTGTAATCTACTCACATCATCTACCCGTAAACAAACTCTTAGAAACTCGAATCCTAAAGAATATTCAAAATTAAACAAGTTGATTTTACTTAGGTAATTTTACGATTGGTGTGAGAGTTAATATGGTTGACACCCATAAGCACCTTGGAATTATTCTAAACACTCATGGCACCTAGAAGGAGCACACTGACAAATTGATTGGGAAGGCTGGGCGTGCCCACCGTTTGGTTAGAAGAGTGCTGGGGGACAGCACAAAGGAAGTAAAAGAAATAGCCTATTTTTACAAGTATGGCCAATTGTGGACCAACATCTACCAGTTTCCTGAGAAATTGAAATAATCCAAAGGAGGGCTGCAAGAATTGTGCTACGTCGCGTCTCTCATAGACCGAGTGTCTCAGACACGATCAGAGAATTAGGGTGGGACTCACTACATATATCAGAGGCGGGTATATGGCAGCACTAAGTTTTTTTACAGACTGTTGAAAATGGGGTACGGGGGTTCTCCAATTGGCAGTTTATCCCTTGCACAGTATAGGGATTTTCAGTGGGTTAGAAATTAGGAATGAGAGTCATTCTCTCCACTGCCAATTTGGCCTATCAGGGCTGCTTGCAGCGTATTCAATTAGAATTTCAATGCTGGTGAGTTGATGGGTTGAGCTTTACCTTTTGTGCAGAAACTCAGAGTTCAACTTCCAGCTGTAGTAATGTATGGTGATTCCATCAAGCACACGTTTATGTACTGGTTGTTTGTCCTTTGGAAGTGCAACAGTCACCACCATGTTTTATCCTTTCAATTCTGGTCAGTAACCGCCTACCACATTGTGTACCCCTCTAAAACTATCTCCTCACATCTCTGTCCCTCGTATTGGTCTTAAGCCTAGCTATCCTAGGGCGTTTTCACATACGTTACCAGTCATTTATGATTGCCTCAGTGGCTCTGTGGAAGTGTATTTGACTCGTGAGTCCATGAGTGCAGATTCGCACTCATGGACTTGCTCCTTCCGTTGGATGGGATTTAAAGGTATGGTCCCATGTGATGTATGCCATCTGCACGCAAAAGAACCTTTCTACACTAATTAAAATTTACGAGTAGATCGACAACATTCTCAGGTACAGCAGCACACTCCGTCTGAGGATGTAATTGTCCCCAGAAATCCCCTGTGTTAAATGACCACACCGGTTTGGTTTTTTTTAGTTTTCTTATAATTTCCTTATAAAGAAATTCAAATTGAAACTCATGCAATTGATTTTCTTCAGACATCGGACCTTCGTAAGGGCCATGGTACTTGATCCAAAGAAAGTAAAAAAAGACCAGTTTGCACCAGGTTAGTTACCAATAGTTTATTAACATGGGATGGAGACAGCGATGCAATAGATGGAGCAGCTTTCATGATACGTGGAACTGTTAGCGTGCTCGACTACTGCGTTAGTGGTTCCACGGTCGAGGATGGTTAGCTTCTTTTGGGCGAGAGGGACAGGTCTCGATTGCTCTTCCGTCAGATGAGAAATAAAGTCGTGGCGTGTACAATGTGGCTTGCATGTAAAAGAACCCTTTCTATTGGGCTACGAGTCGATCGGGAAAATTCCCACGTGTGGGAACTCACTCTCTTGGCGTCGGTGGAGCGCCCCAACCAATAGTAGGTCGATTATACTTCAGCATAGGAGTTGCAGCTTAAACATCCCTTGTGCCCAAGAAGAACAGAAATGGGTCTCTATTTTACCATAGGCAGGAAAAGGGTTAGCAGTTGCATTTTGCTTTCGTTGTATCAAAGTGGTTAATAATATCTTTTCGGTGCCTGTCATCTTATCACTTAGTTCTCTCCAAACATTCTTTATCTTATTAAGGTACAGCACTTTTCTTAAATTTTACCCCCCCCCCCCCCCTAGTTCAATCTCTCCCCTTTCCCAAACCGTTTAGAAGTTAGTTTTCTAACTCTTTGCGTTAGTCATATGGTTAAACAATCTTTGAACCCATAGTTCTATGAGTAATCGGGCTGACGTAAAGTGACGCAATGAATCGCAATGTGAAAGTCATTGAAAAATTCACAAATGTAATAACTTTAGATTGTAGGGACCTGGTTAGGAACTGGACAATAGTCTTAACATGAACAGCCCCATTCTGGCATGGAATAGACTCCTGTTTCCCAACCTGCCCCACCTAAGCTCCTCTAAAATCGGGATGCCCCCGTGGTGACATATAGATATCTCTTATTATTCAAAAAGTGAACTGTTTTTCACTGATGAAGTCAAAATGACAACTTGTTCAGGACACAGTAGGACAGTATACATAAAGTATGTACTGAGGAAGAAAGCACTCACAAGAAATGTGCTTAGATAATGATAAGTAATTCTATTTGGGGCATTGTTTCGTCATGTCGATCGGTAGCGTGTTCATTAGGTTTGGCAAGTCGAAGATAGGTGATTTCTTTCAGTCAGGGAAGCCTCAAGTCCGCCTTCTGTCGGATGGGAAGAGGTCCAGTAGTCCCATTTGACATTGGTTTTTGGCCTCAATAAATGATAAAGCTGCACTTGTCTCTTGAACTCGAAGTTCGCAATCATCCCCTAACCATTTCGACGCGGGTATACTTAGAATATGCGAATGAATCATAGGATAGACTGGAATTTTGCAGTTGTGAAAATACTCAGAAACATTGATACACCCCCCTTTTTTTTTTTTTTAGCAAAGATAATCTCAGAGTAGATAAAACACACTCACTACATATATATTTTTCATGGAGGTGTCTTGATATCATACAGGTAGAAGTGCCTGGTAATTATGACTGAGATCCCACCGGTCGGTAAATGACCTTCAGAGTAAAAGAGTAAACAGACGTTAAATAACCAAATGAAGCAAAAATGAACGACACTAATAACGTAATAGGTGAGGAAACTAATATAAAAATGGGTCGTGAAAAGCAGTTTAATGAAAAACGTGGGTGTTGGAGATACATCTGAATATCCCCCTCCTTGTTTTCACCGTCACATTAGACCCATACCTTGTTTATAACAGTTAAGGCCGTTAGTTCTCAGACTACACTGTCTGTCTAGCCATGCCATCCATTTCCACGATTCTCTGACCCTTTTCGTGACATGTCCAAAGTGTTTGAACCTGGCTCCAGTTTAGTCATTTCAGAGGGTAGGGACAAATGTAAATAGAGAAATTCGGTCAAACTCTTATATTATAGTGGATATAAACTCACATTTGTGAATAATGCTTTTATCTTGTAGTTAGTTACTTTCCAGGTTGCAGTTCTTAAAATTTAGGATTTTCGGACTGATCCGGACTGTATGGGCATGGTGCAATAAAAGCCTTTCAGTGAAGTTTTCCTGTTTCTGACTGTATGGTTAAGGTTAGGTTAATTTAGGTTTGGTTTAATGAAGTCCCTAGCATTTCTGTATTGCCCCAACACCTGGCCTCAGTCTCTCTATATATACATGTTTTTGATCACTTTGGTTGCGGTGATTACCGCATTGAAAGCTGTGTAAAAATTGTTAGCCAGGTTCTAAGTGCAACTGTAACATTCAATTTTTTTGCAAGGCAGCTTGCGTTATGTATAACGTGGGATAATCGAAATTTCTCCAGCTGTTCATTGGCGGCTGAGTCAACAATACTTCCGCAGAGAAGGAGAGAAAACGCATTATCTGGTTTATATAAATTGGTACTGGTTTAACATAGGATTAGGTAGGGCTCTACTTGCGCCAGGGAAGCTATCCACTCCTATTAATCCGGCGCTAAGATGCCCAAATCATTATCTTTTGCACCACCCACCTTTAGTGACTTGTGAGGCTGGTGTTTGATCTTTTTTGTGCATGATCATGTACTGAGGTTCCGCACAACACTCATGGTTTCCTTAGGTCGAAGAGAGCACCCACACTACAGCTCCATTCTGGGGACTAATAGTGCTCTTGTAACTTGTAAACTGCTCTCCGCCACGGTGATCTCCGTCGGCGCTTCTATTGTCCTGTGGCGTCCATGTCAAAAGTTGGAAATTTCTATTGTGCTAGCTCCTAGACATGCTTTTAGGATTCACTCACACAAAGCGAATGACAAAGGCTCTGTCTCCAAATGTTCGCAGAAGGCATACGCCTGCAACTGTCATGATAAACTTGATTACAGTGCGGCTGTTGCAGGAATTTGTGAATTGCGAAATAAATTAACGATGGAGCTCTAACCACGAGTCTGTCTGGAGTCCAAATTGTTCTCTTGATGACTCTTGGCGACTTTCCGCCCTTACTTGTCGTCAAGAGTTTTGTAATATAATCATTAAGCATCTCTTTGTATTTGTGAAATGTGTGGTAGTTTCACTCTGGCACATTGTAAGTGACGTTCGCATAATCAAAGATGTCGTCACTGGGGCCGATGACCTCAGTGGTTGAGTGCCCTCCGAAGTGTTTTAAGGTAGCAGTCTTGAACGTTCGTTTTCCAATTGAATCGGCACATACTAATATTTTGTTCAAATACTGTATGCCGTATAGAGGAGCGGTTGGTATTCTGGAGAAGTTAAAAGAGTAATAATTAGGTTCAAGATCTAATTATGTTCCGGATTTCCCAGGACGGATAAAAAAACTGCGTTTAATTTTGATTTTTTATTTAATATGAGTAAGTCTTCATTAGTAACAGATAATGCGTTTTTATCAGCTTCTTGACAACACAAAACAGGTGGCGTTAAAAAAATGGTGCTTTTTGCGACAGCTTTTCAATGTATGGTTAGCGAGCTATGATGTAATTTCTCGTTTCTACCGTCAACTGAGAAATCTACTATGCATTCTACAGCAGCTGACCCGTTTGTTCCCATTGCCTAAATGTGTGCTCTAACTTTTATAGGCTCTATACTGATATTGAAACCGAGTAGGAAGGGTTCTTTTATGTAGGAGTGATTCTTCCTCACCAGAAATGACGCCCCTCGTCGAATGTTGAACCTACGCACAGTTTCTTTCACTTCCATCAACTACACTACAGAATTGGGGTTTTCGAGGCCGAAGATGGGTGGGTACGAAATGTCTACCAAATTTGATTCGTTGTGTTTTAGGGCTCTTCAACTACAATGGCCATTAAAGCCCCGTCCACTGAATAGTTCTAGTGCAGAGTCTGCACAGAGACTAAAGCCTGGTATACACGTAACGTTTTCCCGTCAGTCTTGCACGATCTGCAAAGACTGACCAACTAGACTGACACAAATCATGTGGCTACACAGCTCAAACTTTCACTCAAACTTTTGCCCACACTTTTGCTCAGTTCTGAAATCACTGCGGAGGAAAGAGTGTTACTGACAATAATCGCACTATGTGCCCAAATATTAAAAAATCAAAGTCTGTACGTCGTTCACGATGCTCCTGGGAGTGGTTTTCCCTGGGTTAGATTCTCCCACGAATTTTTTCCGAGAACTACAACAGGAACCAGAAGATTGGTGCAATTGTTTGCGTATGGATCTAGACACGTACTGCAAATTGTTAACGCTTTTAACCTAAAAAAATAGAGAAGCAAGGCGCTGCCATGAGGCTGGCTATCAGCCCTCATTTAGTGTATGCCTGGTTTTTCTTGTCTCTGTTACAGTAAAAATATTCTTTGATTTTACTTGTCAGAGGCAAGATAAGCTTTGGTAGAGCCCCATGAACTCATGGAGATCAGTGCCCCATGTATGCCACCATTTTATTTCACCTCTAAACACTAAAAATATCATTTGTAACCTACAGCTTTGCCGAAAGCAGACGACAGGGGAGCAAAATTTGACCATCTTGCATGTACACAAAGCTCTAACCCATCAGTCTTTCGAGAGGTTTGTCCGACCTTTTCAGTTCATGCAAGACGTCCAACGTTTTGTTTGTCAAGTCTGGCATGATCATGCAAGACTAATGAGAAAACATTACTTGTATACGTTATGTTAATGGGCTGGGTAGTAAGCCATAACAGGCCGAACCCTGAGCAGGCTGCTCGCGGGTGAGGAGCAGATAGGTGTAGAGGGATGTAGGAGAAGGGAAATTAGCAGCACTCAACGTTCCCTACCAACCACCCATGTTGGTACTAACGTTTGCGTTGCTTATTTTCAATGATCTGACGAGAACTGGTGTGTCCAACGCCACTTGGCCGCACACAACGATTTGGGTATTAGTAGTACTCAGTGTTCCCAAGTGGTCATCCATGCTAGTATTAGCTGAGGTTGCGGTGCTCACATTGAATGATCAGACGAGAACTGGTGTGTCCAACGCATTACAGCCGCTCTCCGAATTTGACGAGTATTGAAAGAACTCTTTTTAAGTAGAGTTCTGCGGTGCAACAGTGACGCTTGTTATGCAGCACGGGACATGTGACGTGTTAATATAACTTACACAATTAATTAACATAAACTGTTCTCGTTTGATAATAACATTGGGCGATAGTGAATTCAAATGAAGAGTAACCCCAGAAGACGTCTACTATGTGTGCATTATTAGGAAGAAGGTGTTCAACACTAATTTAGATCACCAAATGTCAGGTGTTACAGTTTCTCATTTCCATTCGTGTCGCTGTAATTCCTCTTTTCCCTATTCGTAACATGCATCTATCAACCAACTGTACTTATGAGATAATTCATGGCTTGTCAATAAGCTCTTTTTTTGATGTCGTTGGACTGGGAAGTACTTGTCACCGTACTTACCGATTGTTTTAATGACTTCGAAATATTGCTTCTGCTGTTTGATTCATACGGCAATCACCTTTGTAGGGTGATGTGATCTGCACTTTTTTAAAAACAAATCTGTGGCACAATTTCTTAATCAGAAATGATCGTCTCTGGAGTTTTATGAACCTGCTTCCCCCATGGCGTGGGCAAGCAGGTGCTCATGAGTTGGGCATGTCAGGACAGAAAAAGGAAGTACTGTACATGTAGCATGATAGAAAATGATAGATAAGAGGAGGACGGAGAAGAGGCGATATGGGGTAACCGTGACTGGCTGTCAACTTTATGTTCTAACCCTTTAGTTCGTCCCTTACAACTTACAGGGATTGTCGAAAGAGCATTGTAAAGTTGGCAAGTTGAATCTTATTAGAGGAATTGCATTAGTGTGATCATATCCAGAAAGTAACCCATTTCATGGTTCATTCTTTTTCTAGATATCAGGTTCATTAGAAAGCAACATAGTTGTCTTCTGTGTTGCCATACTGTTCTACATACCATCTTATTCATCCTCCCTTTCATGTGTAGCGCGATGCCCACGTCGATGTCAGGTCACCAAGAAATTTGAAACTTGATTCACCAGAGTCATAAGGGAATTATCATTCATCACTCTTTGGCTCTCTCTGGGCTTCCATTAAGTCTGCTAGACTCTAATTGCCTCCCAAAGAGCCCATACTGCTGATGCTTTCTTAACCTGACCTCAAGATCTTGGATTGGAGGTGCCCTCCTGTCACTGACACCAGCAGTTCGCAACGCTGATCCCAGTCACAGAAGAGTCGCCATTGAACCTCTAGAGATGTTCAATGGCTGCTCCTTACGAAGGGAATATGATATTGTGTGGGGTGGATACAGGGGGCGGATTTGTGAATAGACGAAAAAGGCTATAGCCTAGGGCGGAAAAATTCCGAGTTGTAAATTTAACAATAATAAACTATAGCAACTCCTGACCCTTTTCCTGCCAATGGCAGGGTCTGGCATCCATCTTGTCCCTCTGAATAGATACAAGGGCGATATATCGGACAGTGTTTTTCTGCAACCGGTTGCCGACCAAAGTTGCAACCCCCTATCCTTATTTATCGTCGGTCTACTATTCGTTGGAGAATTCCACAGGGGGGCGAGCTCCCTACACCGGCGAATTTGGCCTCAACTACCCATAGCGTAGTAGAGAGGGTTCTTTTACGTGCAAATGCCATCGTACACCACACGGTACCTCTATTTTACTTCTCATCCGAAGGAAGGCACACTCGAGGCATCTCTCTCGCCCAAAAGAAGCCAGTCCATCTTGGTCCAGTATCGAACCCGGAACCACTGACGCAGTTCTCAAGCACGCTAGCCACAATAATAAACTAGGAATAGTATTAAAGCAACTCCTAAGTTGTTTTTCCGCAGCGAGCCAGCTACCCACTGCACCACCGAGGCGGGCTAAACTATGAATAGAAGTAAAAAAATCTTTAGGGCATGTTCATAACAAAAGGCATTTGAACAACGTTTTTTTTTAAAGGGTGGCAGAAACATTAGCCTGGGAGGGGGGAGCAACATCATAAATTCGTCCCTTTGTTGATAGGAATCAAGAAGAGAATTGGCGGAAGTGAAGGACCAGACCCGGTTCTGTCACAGACGGGATAAGCGTGCATTGACGTTGATTTTACTGCTTATTGTCTTTGCCACTTCCAAGATTTATTAGTACAATGGAAAAGAATGTAAATTATGCGGAAAATGTGAGGCAGAATTTAACATGTAAGGACTTGTAACCGCGTGAGTGTCACTGAGGGAATTACAAGAACTATTAAACGAATGCATTCATCACTTCTCGGAATCATGGCTTAAAATCTAGAAGACGTAACTATCCATGCAAATTAAACTATTCTGTGTGAGATGAGTTTTGTAAAAAAAAATGTTAATGAAATTCAAACTTAAGTGCATCACATTTACAGTAGCTAAACAGGCAAGGTGATAAGGTCAGTCACAAAATAACAAGATAATCCAATCTTCCCGCATATTGCAGGTTCGGTCACCCAGTTGTCGCATTAGAACTCGGAACATACTAGTGATCTATTAGTCGGTGTTTTACGCAACCAGGTGCCGATTAATACCGTAACCCAGTGCCATCTTAACAGCATTATGGGCCCCTGAGCAAATCAGCGTACTAAGACCCCTACAACAACCACTCTCAGGGTTAAAATGCAAATGTTCGATAATGTCGAATTACTCTAAACGTCAAATACTGTATATATACTGTGCTGTAGTATTTATTTATGACAAGTGACTAGACATACACAGATTTGAGGGAGAATTGAGAGTTTCTGAGGTAAGGGTGAGGAGGATTTTGTTATATCGATAGGGAAAATGCAAGTGGTGGGTCACAAACGGAGTAGAGGTAGGCTTAAAACTACCTGGGAGCAAGTAGTTAAACGAGATATGGGAACGTGCGGGGTGAGGGGAACACTGGTTCAAAATAGAAAGGAGTTGTGGAACTGAACTCGCAGACCCGACCCCCGCCATTGGTGGGATAAAGGTGAGAAGATGGTGATGACGACTTGATATATACAGATTAGCATGGGTCCCCCGGGTAAGTACCCAGCGGTACCCATGCGTTAACACGGCACACTGCTGTAACCCTTTGCTTATTTTAAGCTCGGATTCTTTAACATCCCAGACGCTTTGCTTCCAATATGGCGAAAGGTGCCTCTCGTCCAAAAGAAGCCACTTCGTCTTAACCAGGATCGAACTGCCACCATAGACGTACGACTGAAACACGGTCCCAGCAAATCGGTTTTCATGATCGATCCAAGTGCAACCAAAGCCCATGCTGTTAGAAACAGGAGAAATCCCTGTGAATAACTGAAAAACAATGAAAAAAAATTGAAAATTTTGCACATTATGAATTGCCCTCAACCGATAACTTGAAATGTCGCACTAGTTGATGCCTATTCCTTAACATGAAGTTTGTATTTATTATAATTGCCTCGCCTCCCTTCTGTTGAAGTGATCTTAAGCCGAAGGTCTATCGTGTCTTTGAGTTTAACCTTGCTGTAGACCCCAGACCCTTGCTCAAGATGAAAACACATCTATAATCAATTTATAACCTGAATAGGGAGCTTTCTGGGTCCAGGATAATGATCATTACACAGTAAAGTTGGGCTGTCCCATGGAATGGGGTGAAGGCACAGGCGGCTCATGGGGCTGGCAAACCTAGGTAGCTGCTTAGGGTGGTAAATTTCATAGGGGTGGCAAAATTACAAAGGTACTTCCTTGCCATGCAGTCTATCGGTCATTTAAAATGTTCATAGTCCTGGGGTTCCCAAACTTCTCTGATTGGTGGGTCCTTTTCTAAATGTTGGCTTTCTCGAGACATTGGCATTGGGGCAAATGCCAAGGGCGTGAGGGACCCACTTGCCTAGGGCGCCTAAAGCTCACGAGCCGGGCCTGGGTGAAGGGGCGCATACCATTGCTCGTTTAGCATAATGTCTGTTGTCCGCCAGGCGTCTTTAGGTAGTTTTCTTTGGTACTGAGGCTTCAGAAGCAACAGCTTGTACTATGCAACTAATGGCAGGTGACGTTTTCATGAGTTAATGTTGGCAGATCTTGGCCTGGAATTATTTGGAAATGATGCTACCTGATTTGTGAATGCAAGTGTAACTGCAGTCCTGAAACAGATAACAGTTGTCCAGTAACCCTCGTCAGTATTTTAATTGGTAGCGTGCTTCACTCGTGCGTTCATGCTCGCAACTGCGATGCTGACTGAGGTGAGTACGCTTGCACTAATCACTTGTACGTATAAGAACGCCTTTACAGAGAGCATGCGTGCGGATTCCCACTTAATGTCAGCAAATCATTTAAATGATCGATATACCAATGTTAAAAGCCAAATGTCGTATATGGGGGAATGCGTCATTGTCCCTGTTTTCCCTAACTGGTTTCATGTGCACCTTCTGTCGAATGAAAAGTAACAGCATGGCCGCCTTGTCTGTGTCTCCCTTTTCCCACCTATGGCAGGGTCGGGTGTTTATTTTTGTCCCTCTGGGACACGGGTGATCTATTGAATGGTATTTTGCACAGCCGGCTGCCGACCTGAGCTGCATCCCTATTCTTATTCATCGTTGGCCTACTGTTCGTTGTGGCACTCCATCGACGGCAGGGATTTACCCAGGAATTTTGCCGATCTACTCTTTGCATAGTAGAGAGGGTGGTTTTACGTGCAAGTGACATCATAGAAGCCATCCAGTATTGAACCTGGAACCACTCACGCAGTAGTCGAACCGAGGCAGGACCGCACATTCATACTCACACTGCCTTGTCACAAAAATAATTCCTTTTTTTATCTTTATCCTATTATGGGAATTGCGCAAAGTTACTCCCTTGTACAGAAAACAACTCCAGTGGCACAGAGGTAGCGTGCTGGACTACTGCGTGATTCGTGGTCAATCGTCTGCCATTAGATGGGATGTGTGGTGTGGGCAGTGTCATCTGCAAGTACAATATGTTCCAGCTCTAAACGAGGCCATCTTAACACGTAAATAATGGGATAGGTGAAACAGAACAAGATAAGAAAATTTATCAGTTTTTTTGTTTCATTTTGTAACATTTATTGTTAAATACTTCTTTATTACATTAATTATAGACTATCGATTTTTATTCATAAAACATTCATGAAAATCCAAAAAGCATTCTTTGTTTTGTAGTGAAGAAGACATCTAACGTCATTGCTTTTTCTTGTTTTGTTCAGCAAGCAGTTATCGATAGCAAGACATACCCGCTTCATTTGCACACAAATACAGTACTTTACCCTTGTACTGTACGTACAACAAATACCAATACCACGTGCAATTTCGGGGAATATCAATACTACCGCGTAATATCGAAACAGCGTTAAACGGGGTCTTACTGTAGTTCCTCTTGGGAATCCTGTATTCCCTTTAATTTAGACCGGACGTTGTAAAGACTGGGCACAGATCAGGTGATCTCGTTTTAGCTAGTACACAAGCAACGAATTCGCATCCTGTAGCTCCCTGTATGCATTTTACACCGAAGAAATGTAAAAGTTGGCCAGTTTTCGTGATGTAGGAATTAACCCCCCCTTCTGCTTTATCGTCGGCCACTAGTAAGTCTACATACTTTGAACTCAAAAGGAAACCGTACTTTACCGGGATCGGAGGGCCTGAAATACCGACATTGGCTATCAGTAACTTCAATAATTTCCGAAGTAGTTGTAGCCAAAAACTTGGGATCAATTGAAAACTCTTGCATTGTAGTGCTGTTGGCATTATAATTTTCACTTGACCTGGAAGTAATCAAGTCAAAATACACGTCTCCTAGAATGGCCGTGGATAGTTCAAGGTGCTGAAGCAGTCTACATTTTAACAACCAAACATAGGCATTAACAGGATGTGTTTTGTTTTGTTGGTGTTTTAGGGCCCTTCGACTACAACGGTCATTAGAGCCCCATCCACTGCGTAGTTCTAATGCAGAAACTGCACAAACACTATGCTGATGCGACGATTTAGGGGTATTAGCGGTGCCCAGTTTTTCCAAGCGGCCACCCATGTTAGTACTAGCTGGGTTTGCGTTGCTTAACTTCAGTGATCAGACGAGAACTGATGTGTCCAGGTGTGGTGATGATGTTCTTATGTTTCTGGCCGACGAATGACAATCACACTGGATTGAGACGATTGTAGTCGCCAAGGTCATATTGTGAATGTTGGGTTGTTTAATGGTTATCAGAGAGCAATTTGATTGCTATCAGCGACTTTATTAGTGAAACCATCTTTCTTCAGACAATTCGGATCCTATCCTGGAGAAAGGCAAAAAGGTGATGCAAATCTTTAACTTAGAATAGTGCAAAAAAAAAAAGTTGGTTTTTCATTGCCAGTAGTAGGATGGATGGAAGCCATCTTCTCAACAGAGAACTATTGACCGAAGTAGGAAAGGAAATTGTGGCATTTGTCATCACGCTTGTACCAACTTAGTAGTAAAAAAAGGGTGTGACCTCCTGGAGTACTTAACACCAGTTGATTTGAAATCAAGTTGAAAGTACACAGCTGTCGCCTGCAAGAACAGAACGTTTCTCGGTGATGGGACGGGTCACTTGCTCTGCAAGAATTTTCTTCAAAATCAATTCTGATGGCCATTCTTCAAGGAGAACTTTTCAAGCTCTTTGCACAGTCACACACCTAGACACTTTGGAGTCCTGATTACCTCTCCTGAGTGCTATTATAAAGATTCGCTAACAATTGCTCGTTAACAAGCAAACTGTCTTTTGTCTCTTCTCCAGAACTAATGAAGCAACTCATAGGAGCTGTTCATATCTTAGGGTTTGAATTACCACAAGAACCTTAGTTATATCGATTTGGTTGTTACTGAATTCTAGTATATTCGTAAAATTCAGTAATGTCAAAGAGCAATAGTTTCACCCTATTACTGATCTTCCATTGATAGACGACTCCAAAACGTTACCAACAGTAGAAGGGGCTTGGCCTTGAGACCGACCCCGCAAAATATAGATTGACCTCATTTGCCAAAAGGGAACTCCGCCTCTTGGGCTTGGTGCCGTGAGATTAGCGTAATCTCGTAATCATCCGTCTTGTGACAGTGGAGGCTTATCGATTAGCGCTCGAATATTTCGATTATCAGCAATCTTGTGTTCCTTGGCAGCAATTCCACCCATTTCGGCGTATACAGCCTCTGGAGAGGTTAGGATGGGCGAACAAAACAACGAGAAATCAAGAATCCCCAGGACAGCATTTCACCATCTCGTTTGTTTAATCGAATTTTTTTCTTCATCTTCCCCCTTTACATATTATGGTGTCGGCCTCGATGATTTTGTTGCCTCAAGGTGTGATATACGATAGTCACAGGTGCGAACTCTGCATTTTCCTTCGCCCTAACTGGTTGGCATCGATAAGTACGCGATTAACGACACAGAAAAGTCAACAGTAGCCAAGGAAAATGAACTCGGGACGTGATATTTTGAACAGAAGAAAAGGTCATAGGATATTTTAGTCTCTCCAGAATTGTCCTGCTAACAACACGAATTTCTTCACTAATTGATTAATTCTACCTGCAGCATCATTCTCTCTTTCTCTCTTCAGGCTGTATTTATTTCATGGTATCATTACTACTTATGTCTTGAAGAAGGCGGCGGTAATCTACCGAAACACTTTACACCTTCCCTGGTTTAACTTTCCTTTGTGGGACATAGCAGTGTTGAAATTTCGTCTTCGTATTACATGAATCGCCATCTGTGATAGGGTGTTCCGACACTTATTTACTGTTATTATTATTTAACGTCAGCCAGACTGTCCATCTAGCTAACAGAGGGTGTACCTTGATGAAGAAAGACCTATCACATTGTCTGTAAAGCTTATGGGGGATATCTAACATACAGGTGACAGGTTTGTGCACTATCCTTTTTTCCCCAAAGGCACCATCTTCCCGATTACGAAGATCCCAAAGGATGGTAAATTAATCTATGCAACTAGTTTGCGATGAGTTGTTCTGCATGATTGAACAGAGGCACAACTTTGCTTCACTTATCCATTCAAAGCAATGTTCTCTTTTATCCGTGTGAAGTAGTGTGGCGGACGTAGTAGCAGGGCAGACTAAATGTTAGACACCGAGACCGTCGGTCGACCATGAGACGATTAGTCAGTAAAACCCTGTGGGCAGATCAACCATTGAAAAAATGTTCCAGAAAGAGACTGTCCATAGACCATGAGTTCACAAGACATAACGACGATTCACTGAATCAAGTCAAAGAGTCCTTGGACAATTCTGGGAAGTGACGTCCTTAGAATTGTGTCATGCCGCCCGTAGAATCGATTATGTTTTTATTTGTTATATGAAAATAAATGTGCGTGTTGTGGTCAAAATAACTCCTGGACTTGAGTGCTTGAAGGTGACCTATAAATAATTGCTCTGTGGGCTGTTAATTTCGCGTAGTACTTTTAGCCGTTGTTTACTAAGAGTAATTTTTTTTCCAATTTCCATTGCAGCTTAAATTAAAAAATGGATATGTGCATTCAAAAGTCCATCCACAGGAAAGTGTGAAAGAGACAAATGAAGAGCCTCCATTGTTGATCGCCATCATCACCTACTTTGGCCTATGTCTTATTATATTGTTTGGTTATCTCAACGACTTTCTACGCAAGGCTGGTGTACTGCAGAACTCACATACTGTAGAAAGAAGGCGCAGGGTGAGAGGTCTGCAAGTGAACTTTCCGTCGACGCTTGTGCTCTGTGGCATGGGACGTCGTTTGTTTAAGTTTAGTACTAATATGTGTTTGCATTTTAACAGGGCTACACTCCTCTTTATCAGGATCCAGATGACTTCTTTAAACGAAATATTTTTCGGCGAGTCAGAGACATCTTAAACCGGCCGATTTGCAGCGTCCCGGGACCAGAAATTGTGGTGATGGAGCGGATTACTAAGGACCATGGCTGGCATTTTGAGTGGGTGCCACTTGTGATTTCGTTGTGTTGCTGTTCATTTTATGTGCCTGACGTCAGGTGTCGTCAATTAGACGTCCATGGATCAAATGAAGACCGCTTATCTGACGCCAGAGGGCCTTGCTCTTTCTTTTTTCTCCGTCTCCTTCCAGATTGACTGGCAGAACGTACAAGGCCATTAACATGGCTTCTTACAATTACTTAGGATTTGCTGAGAACACTGGGCCATGTGCCACTGCTGCTGAAAAAGCTGTGCATGAGTGTGGGTTTGGGGTCTGCAGCTCACGGAACGAGTTAGGTAGGTGTACAACCTTCATAATCGAAACGCAGTTGTCTCCTTCCTCCCTAGCGCCATCATTTACAGTTAGTGCTCTTGATCTGTGATTTAATGAATGAGTGGCTAACTCCAGCCTGTAAAAGATATGTCTGTTAAAATGAGAGGATAATGGAAAGTAGAACGACATTTTCAGATTCTTTCTCACTCCCTGAAAGGCGTTTAAACCATGGCCTTGAGAGGAAAGTGCTATCTCACTCACCAATTATGTAGTTGTAGATTAGCAAATATTCCAGATGCCAAAACTTGCTCTCGTCTGTTTTTGCCTATCCTCCCAAGCCAACATTCTTCCCATCTCACTTTAAAGGTAACTATTTTTATCTAGTCTGAAAACCCTGACCACTTCATTGTTTTTTCTAGGAACCCATAAACTCCATCTGGAATTAGAGAAACTAGTGGCACGGTTTTTGGGCGTGGAAGATTCGCTGACGTTCAACATGGGCTTTGCCACCAACTCTCTCAATCTCCCAACGCTCGTGAACGATGACTGTCTCATTATAAGTGATGCAATGAATCATTCATCTCTTATCCTAGGCTCGAGGTTGTCTGGTGCTAGCATTCGAGTGTTTCAGCATAATAGTAAGCCTTTCATATCCCGTTTCTTTTCTTCAAAACTTTAAACAAGAATTTGTTTGTAATTGCCTTTAATTAACAGACATGAAAGATCTAGAGAAGTGTTTACGGGATGCTGTTGTTAATGGTCGTCCCAGGACTCATCGCCCTTGGAAGAAAATTCTTATTGTCGTGGAAGGTGTATACAGTATGGAAGGTACCATCGTCAACTTGCCAGAGGTCATCCGTTTGAAGAAAAAATACAAAGCCTATCTATATCTGGATGAGGCTCATAGCATTGGAGCTCTCGGTACGAGAGGTCGTGGTGTTACTGACTACTTTGGATGTGATCCTCTGGACGTTGACGTCCTCATGGGAACATTTACTAAGAGTTTCGGAGCCGTTGGAGGCTATATTGCTGGAAGCAAGGTTTGATGCTTGTTAATATTGTAGTTGCGCGTCTTTCTGACAATATGACTATCTAATTTTGATATTATATGCAGAAACTGATTAATTACTTACGGACGAAGTCGCACAATACTTATTATGCTGTCAGTATGCCGGCGCCAATCATTAAACAGATCGTAACGTCTATGATCACCATTATGGGAGAGGATGGAACTAACGAGGGTATGAAATTTGACAACTTCATGATTGCAGTCATCCATCAATTCATCAGGGGTGTTGCCCAGATTATGAATATATATAGTGTCATACTTCGACTACTTAACCTGACAAGTCAAGAAAGTGACTGAGCCTCTGTCCTCTTTTGGCTACTATAGGTGAGAGACGTTTAAAACAAATAGCTCGGAACTGTCAGTACTTCCATTACCGACTGCGTGAAATGGGATTCATCGTGTATGGGCATTCCAACTCGCCAATCGTGCCTGTCTTGGGATTCGTTCCTGGAAAAGTGTAGTACGTTGCTCACTGTTTTTCAAATGTTGGCATTTCGGTGTTTTTAAGGAGTTATTTTCTTTTACGTTTAAAGTGCCTTCACAAAGATGATGGTCGCAAACGGAGTAGCGACTGTGGGAGTCAGTTTCCCAGCTGTTCCTATCCATCAATCAAGGATACGGTTTTGCATCTCTGCTGCTCACAGTAAAGAGATGCTGGACGAGGTAAGAGACCCTGCAAAAGTTTTTTTTTCATGTTATTAGCTTCTTGTTGCTGAACTTCTCGTGATTCTGTCTTACAGGTGTTGGATGTAATCCACAAGGTGGGCGCGCACATTCATCTAATGTGTTCCAAACGGCCACGACCCGCCCTCAAATACACCTACTCTGACGATTAGTTGTCGCCCAAAATGTCTCAGGTGCGCCTGTATCTGGACAGCAGCGCCGTTGTTCGTTATTTTATTCCAATGGATGGGCTACATTCACCAATTTGACCCGTTCCTTCTCACAGCTTCCACAGGCTTTTGTCACCGCCCACGTGTCCCATCTCTCTCATTGATGAGATTGGGGCAGCTTACGGGGCAGCACCCACCACGTCGCGGAAGCCCAGGGTCGTTCTGTTTTCGCAAGTTTTTTTTATTTTTTCAATGTGCAGTTAGATGAAAGACGTTTTCAGAATCACAAAAATATGCTCTTCAGTAGTCTACTCGCTAGTTGTTCAATTTGACAGCAGTATTGATGGACAGTAGTGTTCTCTCGCCTTTTATGCTGATACAAATTTCAATCCATTGGCCATCAATGGTATTCGCAAATTTTTATGAAAAGAAATATGACTGTTGCACTGTCTGCTTCCCCCTGTATCATTACTGTTTACCCGCTCCTTTTTACTGTCTTTTTTTGCATTTCTTCCGACCGGTTAGATAGATATTGAATGCTCTGTTATTATAACGATTGTTAAAACTCCAGTTACGCCGACCGTTGGCTCTTGATTTCCGTGACCCCAGTGGTGCCACTCTAGTCAGCAATTTAATGATACTCTTCCATATATTTGGTTTGGCTTTTTTATTCGCTGCGTCGCCTGTTACCCTCTTCTCCCCCTCCTCTTTATAAATGGCCCAGTTATTTTCCGCTCTCCCTCTCTCCCTCCCTCCTTCACACGCACACACACCTTTCTCACACTGTCTTTCTTCCTCAGCAGACACTCGCCAAGTTTGTTTGCCTCTAGCCATCATCACCCTGACCACACCACTTCTCTCACTAGTGCATATCTGACTTGTCATATTGACGTCTCACCTATGCAAAAGGTCAGAGTGCATGGTAAACTGACGAATGTGTCCCAACCTTGAGGTTAGAATAATAACCGTTTGGGACTCAATGACGTTCATAAGGGGGAGGGGGCTCTTGAGGTGTAGTTTTAAACCTGTTGCAACATTGGCAGCTTGTTGATTGTATGTAGATGGTGCTGCATTGATGACTGTTTTGTTTGGAAGCCCCATAAAGATGTTATTTTATTTGGATTGGCAAATTTTTTTGAGCATTTGTTTTTAACAATGCTTGGGTGTAGGGTCATTCACATTGTTGTTTGTGTGGGCGCTCAAATTAAGGAAATACTCGTCGTGTTATTGTTGTTGTTGACGACCTTTGCTCTGATGTTACATTTTGAAGCACAACTGAAGTTCTTATGTGAATCGAAAGAAAATTCCCTGTTCACCCAGTTCTTCATCCTAATTGCCACTGCTGCCCGTCGGATCGAACCTCGATGTGAATGCATGGGAGGTGACGTTTACATTTGTGGCCACTGTAATTTAAATATCATCTCAACCACTTATTTTAAGTTTCCCCTGTTTTCCGTAATCCTCCTACGTACCGTTGTCTTCGTGACACTTTAAAACTTTAGAAAACTGTTACTTACCCATCTTCTAAAGTTTCAAATAAAATTGCTTCAATTTCTTTTGATCTGAGAAATAGCCTATGATAGACTCATTTCACAAAATAAACATAGTTCCGTACTTTATGATCAGCCTTGCAACTTGCCCAGCTACTTGCTAAATATTCCCTAGATTCTTAGCACAGTGAGGGAAGGCGGCTCATTTAGGGCAGCTGGCGTTAGGACGACTCTCTTTTATGACCATCGCGTTACTCACATTCAATCCACGCTTTCCTACTGGACTTCTTACTCTGTTGGGGAAAGGTGTAGTTATAGAGTGGAGGTCAAGAAAATTGGGACACGGTGCCTGCTCATGGACGATGCAGTCACTTAAAATATTAAAGGATAAACGTAGATCGATGTTTCCAATCTACGCGCCTTGGCACTATCCTATCACTTTTTCTGATGCTCTCTCTGTTTTATTTCTGTCATTACCTTTATACAGTACTAACTTGTTCGCAAGTGGTCAGTACCAACTCTCACAGGGAGCGGCAAATTGCGTTGGACACACCAGTTCTCGTCTGATCACTGAAGTTAAGCAACGCAGCCCCAGTTAGTGCTGACATGGGTGGCTGCTTGGGAAAACTGGGTACCTCTAGTATCCAAAAATCGTCGCATTAGTGTAGTGTCTGTGCAGCCTCTGCATCAGAACTACACAGTGGACGGGGCTCTAATGACCTTGTAGTTGAAGGGCCCTAAAACACAAGCAAACAACCGACTCTCAGGGCTCGATGAGAGTTGAGTCGATAAAGGATCAGAGAGATATACAAATTGATTTTTGGAAGGTTTTGGGAAATTTTCAGTAGAAAATAGAATCTAAAACCGTGGCTGAGTTGCGTTGAACACGCCATTTCTCGTCAGATCACTGAAGTTAAGCGTCACAAACCCTAGTACCAATATGGGTGGTTGGTAGTGAACGTTGGGTGCTGCAAAATTCCCCTCTCTTACGTGTTCTACACTTACCTCCTCACCTGCGAGCAGCCTCTTTAGGGCTCGGTCTGTTATGGCTGCTTGGCTTACTCTCCAACCCCTTAGCATAACATCCTAAAACCTGGAGGTACCCAGGGGGCCACATTGGTAACATGTGCGTTGTCATGAGGGCCATGCAGTGTTGACTTTTTCGTAGTAATTTGTTTTCAGTCAAATATATTGTTTTATTCGAATGTAGAGTTTTAATGAAATATATTGTCGCTCCCCACCCGGTTTACGACATTCTGTTAACTTGATGACATAGTTGCATGGGCCCTAATGACCTTTGTTGTCGATGGGCCCTAAAACACTAACAAACAACAACAAACAGACATAGTTGCACGTCTGTTATGCAGCAGGTGCACGTCTGCACGTCTGTTTGTTGGCCTCTGCCATGCAGCACTCTGAACGTCCAGTGTCTCTCTACGGATTTCTTTTTTAACAACGACAGCAACAAAAGTTCTGCACTAATTCATAAATGAAATTAAAATAAAGTTAACTACACGTAACGACCACAAGCTACTTAACACAGTATATACACCCTCAGCATTCCTCATCTTTTATTCAGTTAGGACAAGGTCGGGTACCCATTTGCCCCAGCGAAACTGGGAACACAGACGATCTATTAATTAAGACTGTATTTTTTCACAACCGGCTGCCAACGTAATACTACAACCCTTACTGCGACGATTTTTGGGTACAAGTGGTACCCAGTTTTCTCAAACGGCCACTCTGTTAGTAGTAGCCGGGGTTGCGTTGGTTAACTTCAGTGATAAGACAAGAACTGGTGTGTCCTCCCTTTCTTCGTGCAAAGGAGGGGATAATTTCATTCACACTTACACCTGAAAATTTCGCCGCTCTACACATATATTTCCCTGCATGTAGAAAGAGTTTTTATGTGCAGGAGACACCAATCAACCACAATGGAACGACGGCTTTACTTTCCATCCGATGGAAGATGCTGTATGGCAAGAAGAGCTTCTTCTTCATTTCTAGACAAACAACTCCCTTTCTCCGCGATTGAACCTGCAAATACGGATCCACGATATTCAACCAAGACCCTTCAAGGGAAATTCAGTCACCAGTTGGACTTCACCCTTCCAAAAACTCCATCATCGTTCTTTTAGTTCAACTAGAAGGGATTTACACTATTAATGCTCCCTACAGAATATCTGGCTACAGCACGGACCTATGGAACTTACCCTCATCCACTTTCCACACTGAGCCTATGTATCACACTGGATAACTGATCCCAGTTATGAAAGAATGGGGGTTAGGGCAGTGGCGACAAAGAAAACTCTGAGGGTTTATGGCAACAAGCTTAACATAGAGTGGGAAGTAATCTGGGTCGTTGGAGACGAAACAGGCATAATGGGGGTTAGGGCAGTGGCGACAAAGAAAACTCTTGAGGGTTTATGGCAACAAGCTTAACATAGTGGGAAGTAATCTATGATAATACGTGGGACAGCTCACTTCTGTTTCGGGCAAGAGCTGGGTCGTTGGAGACGAAACAGGATGGCAAAGATCACAAGTGGAGAGCATGGCTGTGGATTATGTGGAGATTAAGTGGAGGATGTCAGGCATGTGATACTGGCATGTTCAATGCTGGACCACTGCAGGAGGGGTTGGAGAATCCCCACTTTAGAAGAGGTTCTGGGTGTTGGGGTAGAGCGACTAGAATGGGTGCGAAGGGTAAAGATGTTGCTGGTGTGTTGGTGGAATCTAGATACATGGGTCTAGCATGAAAAAATCTTATTTGCAAGGTATCAGTCACAAAGGATTGTATATTCATATTGGAATTTCTATTCCTTATACCAGCCAGTAACTCATTTATAACTATAATGAACAAGTAGGGAGGGACTGTTGAGTCCTGGTGCTTCGTAACCTTAACACGGAAAATCCCGGCACTTCTACGGTACGTCCTAACCTTCTTCCCTTTCTCTTAACACATCCCATAAGCAAACAGAAATAAGATTCGCCGACAGGGCTCCATTACATTGTAGTATTGATTTATTAATTTTAGTGAATGGGCAAAAAGTTTTCTGGCGGTGGGGTCGAGCGTCTTGGTTAATGGGTGGATCACCGCACAGGCGCAACAAGCGTTTACTTGGGCCCTCAGAAAATTAAGTTTCGTACCTGGATTGCTAGAAGTAGATATTTATTTTTAAGGAAACGATCGATTGGTCTGGAAAAAAAATGATAATGACCATTGTCAGTCTTGACCATTACATTCAAGAGGTATCAACCTAATGTCGCTTACCAGATTATTATTATTACTATTGCTTTTGCATCGTCTCAATTCGTGGGGTAGGTCGGCATCTCCCCCCCACAGACCACCCGGCCGATATATCCTGCTGGTTCCAGACGCCTTACTGTGGTGCCCCCAGTCAGGGCATGTTTAGCGGAGGGCTAGAACCCGCAGATCCGATCCTGCCACAGGCGGGATAAGGATATGATGATCAGTTGGTCTTTTTTTAAGTAATAATTAATTTGATAGCATTACTTAGTGTTTAGAACAAGGGGGTCCTTAAAATACGGTGGGTTGCATTCAGGATGTCACTGGGTGTCGGCTACATTAGCTCAAATGGTAGCCTCAAATTCTTGATACAAGTTCGATTCTTTTAGGTGTGTACATTACGTACGACGTCTGTTGTTGTTTGTTGATGTTTTAGGGCCCTTCAACTACAAGGTCATTAGAGCCCCGTCCACAGCATAGTTCTGATGCAGACTGCACAGACACTACCCTAATGCGACGATTTTTGGGCATTAGCAGTACCCAGTTTTCTCAAGTGGCCTCCCATGTCAGTACTAGCTGGGGTTGCGCTGCTTAACTAGAGTGATCAGAGGAGAACTGCTGTGTCCAACGCAATTCGCCGCTCCCCGTACGACGTCATCTGTGCGGTAAACGTAATTTCTACACGGCGAAATGCGTAGACAGTCAACACTCATCTCTGCTGGTATCAGAGCTGGAATATGGTGTTTATGAGCCCTAGGCCGAAATCGTAACTTTTTTGCACATGGTATACAGCATGTGTCAAAGGCCAACCAGAGGCGTCTCTAGGGTTGGCGTCACCCCTCCCTCCGAAAAAAAGCCGCTCCGCCTGCTCTGTTCCTTCTTCTGTTTTGGTGTCATCCGTTTTGTCATGGTGCGAGAAGTGTCATCCGGTGCGGCCCGCACCCTGTAGTGACGCCACTGAGTCCAATGTGCATTTAAGCAACTAAAGGTCGTTATACCCACCACTACTGTTCAAGAGAAAGTGTTTGATTAAAAGACCTTTTGTAAAGAAATTTATAAATTGTTCATTTTACACACTCTGTAATTGTTGGCATTTTTACCTGACCACCATGTACACGTTACCGCATACTGTGCGTATGTTTTGGGCAACCCTCGTCTAGTTGATTTCGGTCCAGTATTTTTTCGTTGTCCCTCCAAGATAACTTAATTTTTCCGTAGTCATGTTTATGCTGAGGGGTGTGGCCATCGATGGTTGCTTCCTATTGGAAGACATATGTCACGTAATTGACGTCAAACAGATTGGCCCAATAAAAGGTAGGGCGTGCAGATGGAAGAGGATTGAGGTTTTAGCCGCGAGTGGCGCAATTGTTGGTTGTTTGCGGCGGTGCCAAACTGGAGTTTGTTTTTCCAAGATGGTGGAATTGGGCGGTGGCAGCGTTGGAATGCGGGAAGACGGCGTGCTCCGAGCCGGAAGACAAAATTTCGACGGGTTCTTAACCAAGAACGGATCGAGTCATAGAAATGGATTCATCATCGGTCACGTAAGTGTAAACAATGTGAATGTTACAAGGCCTAACCTAGTTGTCGAAGGTAGTTAAAATAAACCTACCAACCGCCCTTAGTCAGATATCCTAGAGTACTGTATGTGTTTCAACGGTAAAAAAAACGAAGGGCGGTGGACGATTGTTATATGAACTTGGGACACCCATAGTGTCATAGCCCCCTCCTCGTCTTTCCTAATCAATGATTAAGGTAACATTTATAAAATAAAGGTTAGAAATTTTTCTTAACAAGCGGTCGCTATCTTGACCTCTGACCTCGACACAGTTTATTTTCTACAAATAGGATAATGTAATAATGGTGTAGTTATCTTCCTCGGCTTACTAATCTCAATTGCATGACGCTTACTGTCGTATAGGAATGTTGTGAAGAAATTACACATTTTAATTTTCAAATACTATTATTAAATGGCATTGAATGACAGTAAAACAATCAATTTCTTTATCAGCTCTTTATTCTCCTTGATGCGACTAATCTTCGTTGAGACTATTGTCACATTCACCATTTAGAAACAATACAGTTTTTTGCTCAGGAAAACATCTCGGCAAATATTACTTACAGTATTTCCTAACGTGACCATTGTCCAAAGACTGGTCAACTTTCGTCTTTAATATTTATTATTTCCAATAAATGCAAGTTGTCTGCTTTACTTTTATTGCGCTATGTAGTCGGCGTTAGACCACACCCGTCCCACAAGAAACAGTCAGTTCAACAAATGCTACGGCTGAATTATTTAGATAAGGGGAAAAAGAGGAAAAACCTAAATCATTCGTAATATGAACTCAAGAAAATGTTCAAGCGTCAAAGTCTACAGGTATTACATTTATATTTCAGGACTGTGACGTAAGTGACATGACATCCACCAGGTCGATGTTACAGACAAGGTTATGGGCCAAAAAAAAACTATTATAACTGTCATGATTGCGCTACGAATACAGATTTTTTTTCTCGGCGCTGTGTAGAAAATCCACGTTATTGGTAGAAAGACATCGACAGGAAAAATGACAACGAGTTGGCGATGTAGGCATATTTGTGTAACGATTATCTTATGTTATTGGTCGCCTTAGAAACTTCTGAAACACTCTAAACGTCATTCTACAATAATATTAGCAATGAAATAAATGCCCATGCTCTTGTATAGTAAATCTGCAAATGTACTTTGGCGATCAATGATATGTAGGTTCTACCCTGACCCAGACTTGTAGTTCCTTTCAGCGAAAACGTTGGCCTTCTGTCAGATAAAAAATAAAGCCCCTTATTATAAAACTTGGTATGTGAACATTGTTGCCATCTGTACTTCATAAGACCAATTTTTGTCCTTCCGGAAAAAAATGTGTTGACAGGCAAAATTGTTTGGTGAGGAACTCAAAACCACCATTGCTTATTATTCTTACCTCGCAAGTTCCTGGTTTGGGGTTGTTTCTGATTCTGAACTGTAACGAAGAAGGAAATCCTAAATGCAGTCTTTCGAGTAAAAATCCATAGTATGTCATGCATAATAAAGATGCCACTCTCGCACTAAAACTTCAATTTTGTAGGCGTCTATAAGAAAAGTTTTTCACTTGTTGGAAGAGGGTCCTGTCTTCCTCATTTCCTACTCTGGTGTCGGAGACTGACCTTAACAACAGCAATAACGGACTATGTTAAAGGAAATTGATAATCGCGTATTGAGGAAACCAGGAAACCAACCTCACGTGAATACCTGGAATGGCCTTAAGCATAGGCATGAGCAGACATGCAATTTCATGTGATATTTTCCTTGCTCTTGATTTAGTGGTCGGTGAACTTGGAGAAGTGCAATGAGGAGAGGGAGTATCTTGTGCACTACGTTGACCTTCTAACAAAATACCTGCACTTAATGGTGAAAGCAGTTATGTGACCTGTTGAACTTGATCATTAGATTTATGACCAAAATTGCAAAGTGACACCTGGACAGTTATGACTTGAAAGGTTCTGTGCTTCATTTGATAAACAAACCAGTCAGACATGCCCTTTGGATGCTAATAACGTGTTCGGGCTTCTTTTGCAGGACGGTGGGATAAGCAGCATTGACAGCACAAAAAACTATAGCGGGCTCGTACATTGGAAAAACCCCCGTATTTACGGGGTACATGTTCAAGTCTCCCCGCACATATGTAAAACGCCGAACACTAAAAATTGGGCACAAATGTGACTCAAATATTTATTGTACCTTATTCAACTGTGTCGCTCTTCTTGTGATGCGTCCTCAGGAGCAAACTACCTCGGCATAGGAGTTTTTTTTTATGTGGGGGTTTTTCACTTAATGAAAGCACTTTACGACTTTTCCTTGGTGTACTCCCAATTTATCGGTATCATAACTATTGTTGCGCTTTGGAGCCATTGTTAAATGAATAAAGAATTGCTTGAATACGCATGGGACAACTAAGCAGCTTACATCACTTTGTTCTTCGAGCCGCGGTAACCGAAACAGCGAATACGGGGGTCCTTCTGTATGCCGAAGCTGGGAGAGGACAGGAGGGTTGGACCTACGTTACTTGAAAACTTGCCGTAAAACTTTTTTCTGTGTAGGAAAGGGATGTCGGACCTTCAGGTGACATTGTATTCTCCACTGTTTGCTGTAGGGCGGAAACCGAGTTTGAGATTTCTTTCATATCTTCAAAAAACTGATAACTTCTCCATGGATCGTAACTGCAACTTAAATTGGAGATGAATATCATTTTGGTGGCCTGAGTTTGTTTTTAAGGCGGTGGATATTGTGTGCTAGATGCCCATTGCACGCTATAGTATATAGACCACCTCCACTTCGTAAGCAACAAGTGTTGCTACATCAGTATCATTCTTACCGGTCTTCAGTTTTCCAGTAGTATTGTCGAATATTAGTGAGTTTCACATATTCAGATGGAAATGGAATTAGAGGTACGGGGATTGATATAGAGCAGGGGTGGCCAACTTTTGGGTACATAAGATCGACTTTTATCTTAAAAAAGTGTCGCGATCGACTTGTTGTCATAGGCGTAGTCAAAGTGGGGAGGGGAGGTTCGATACTGGGCCCACTTCGGTTCCAGTATCGAACCTAGAACCACTGACTCAGACCTAGAAACACTGAGCCACTACGTCACCGAGGCGGGTCCTTAGTCAACACATCGTGAGTGATCGACCAAAATTGGCTTCGGGATTGACCGGTTGGCCACCCCTGATATAGAGCATGTGGAAAGTCGGACGTTGATTTTTGATGTGACTGGTTACCGACGAACCTGACATCAGTCCCTTTAGTAGTGTCTTAAAGAAGGTACACGTCTTTTCGTCTTTGTCGGTTTTGACTTTTGCCTTTATTTATTTCTCTGGGTAGGCTTTTGCCTTTTCATTTTCTTATTTCTTTTTATCAATTGTTTTTATCATCATGGTGGGATGGTCCTTTACATCCCCACCATGGTATGACTGTCTTTCTGGGCCTAATGACCATTGTAGTTGAAGGGCCCTAAAGCACGAACCAACTACGAACATGCGAAGATAGTCTTAGTGGACCATGTTAATAGAAATCGGTAGAACCTTCCCCGGTGGCTTTTTTTTCTCTCGCTCCTTGCATTTTGGTTGACAGTATAAATTGCACCAGAAATCTCTTCAACGTCGAAAAGGTTTCTTGGGTAACAATCAACATCGATAGAAGTAATACGATTGCTTAACTGTTGAGTTCATGGTAGGCATTTTCATTCTTGACATCCCGACAAGATAAAATTTGGTGGACTCCTGCCTTATAGGAAATAATGCTGTTGCCCTCTGTTGTTTTTTACACGTAAAAGGATAATTTCTAAGCTGGATGAGAAATGCGCGGCTTCGCAAAACTTCCAAATGCAGGAGAATTTATTCTCCATCGGCATTTACAATATCATCAGTTAGTTATTCCCTTGACCTCCACAACTGCGTAGTGCTGCTTTTTATTACATTTTATTCATTGCATTCTAACCGCAGATTTGTTGTTGTAGGAAAAACACCAACCTAAAGATCGGACCAGGAGAAAAGAAAAGAAGAAAGATGAAAATCTTGATTTAGAAGTTCCTTTAGGCACTGCCATTGTCACTTATTTAGGTTATAGCGTTCTTATGTGGTTTGGATACCTAAGTGACTTTCTACGGCAGCTTGGAGTACTCAAAGTCCATGGTAGTAAAGAAAGGCACCGGAAGGTGAAGAGCACATTAGAATCTTTGGAAAGCCATAGATTATCACAGAAATCAACCTAAGTCTTTTTTTATTTATTCCGAGCGTAGAGTTATGTACCACTTTACCAGAGCTTTGAACACTTCTACAAGAGAAATATGTACAGGCGAATTAGGGATTGTTGGAATCGGCCCATCTGCAGTGTTCCTGGAGCAGAACTGGTATTGCTTGACCGGTTTACGCCAGATCACGGTTGGACTTTCGAGTAAGTAAATATAAATTACTTTAGTGATGTTTTATTGCTTGGGACAAGGATCTGGATCCAGTCTTTGTTCAGGTACACTGGGACGACGTCAAAAGCTATCAATATGGGGTCCTACAACTACTTGGGCTTTGCAGAGACTACCGGTCCTTGTATCGACACTGCCAAGAAAGTGACGGAGTCTTGCGGAGTTGGGATTTGTTCGACAAGGATGGAATTAGGTGTGGTTTATTAATTTGACGTTGGTAAGGAATTTTGAATTCTTGACTAAACTCTTCATGGTTAAATTAGGAACACATGATGTCCATGTAAAAATGGAGAAGATGGTTGCAAGGTTTCTGGGTGTAGAAGACGCCATTACGTTCGGAATGGGATTTGCAACGAATTCGTTGAATTTACCAACGCTGATCGGAAAGGGATGTCTAATTCTGAGTGATGAACTAAACCACGCTTCACTAATTTTGGGTTCGAGGCTGTCTGGAGCTGTGATTAGAGTTTTTAAACATAATAGTAGGTCATTGTGGTTATAGTGTTGTCCGTTAATGGCAATTGTATTCATTGTACTGTAACTTTACTATAGACATGGAAGACTTAGAGAAAAAGTTGAGGGATGCTGTCGTCTATGGTCAACCGAGGACTCATCGACCTTGGAAGAAGATCTTGGTGGTGGTGGAAGGCGTTTACAGGTGTGTCTTCTAACCTGGTGAAAGATTTTTCAACATGTTGTTTACTGGATGAATTTGCTTATAATCCAGCATGGAAGGAAGCATTGTGAACTTGCCAGACGTAATCAGATTGAAGAAGAAATACAAGGCCTACCTCTACTTGGATGAAGCCCACAGTGTTGGTGCTGTGGGTCCTTCTGGCAGAGGTGTTATAGACTATTGGGGTTGCAATCCTCACGATGTGGACATCATGATGGGGACATTCACAAAGAGCTTTGGAGCTGCTGGTGGCTATATTGCTGGTTCTAGGGTATGTTTTAAAGTATAGCCATTTTCTTAAATGTGCTCTTAATGGTTGGAGCTTATAGAAAAGAAAATCTTTTTTTTTTTACAGAAACTGATTAGTTTCCTAAGGAGGACATCCTATGCTGCATATTACGCTGTTAGTATGGCTACCCCTGTGGCTCAGCAGATTATATCAACCATGCAAATTATCATGGGAGAAGATGGAACAAATGAAGGTTCTGAGGCAGTTCTATTGTCCTCCATTCCGCCTGTTCAAAGCTATTTTTCAAAAACAAATTATTGGTATCTGTACGGCAGGACAAAGACGGGTGAAGAAACTTCTACACAACACTCATTATTTCAGAAGGAAGCTGCGACAGATGGGATTTATCATTTATGGTTGCGATGATTCTCCTGTTGTACCACTGCTCCAATTTATGCCCTCAAAGACTGCGTATGTATAAAAAGTATTGCCAACTATCGCCGACTTCGTATAGAGCCTAATTTTTTTTGTATGCTTTTCAGAGCTTTTACGAGGATGGCTTTGGACCATGGCGTAGCACTTGTTGGTGTGGGTTTTCCGGCTACACCTCTTAACAAGTGCAGGGCTCGTTTTTGCATGTCTGCCGCTCACACAAAAGAAATGATTGATAAAGTGAGTTTCGCTGTTGCTTTTCATATTCGAAAACTATACCTTTTATAGGTGTTTAATGAACTTATGTTTAACTTGGACACAGACACTGGATGCCTGCAACAAGATTGGAGATGCTGTGGGCTTGAAGTACTACTTACAGCCTGTGCCTCAAGGCGAAGTGTTGTATGAAGCTGACTGAATTGCAAGATGCCAAGTGATATCTTTACACCTTTCACCTGCCCACGGGTGGAGTTTGGCTATAGAACCACTGGAAAGATTTGCACCAACTCGTTGGATCTCCTTGTGTGTTCGGAACTCTTGAGCATGTTTATTTTTCTCTCAATCTCGTTTTGTGTCATACTTTTCTACTCGCCCCTTCAACTTTGCACTCGCCTTCAGCTGATTTCCTCTTTTTTTTTTTAATTTTTTTTATTTGGTCAGTATGTCTGTGATGGTGTTAACCCCTCCATTTTTTTCCTTTCTTTCTTCATTTGTTCTTGCGTTTGAGCCACTCCTGGATGAGTGCGTGTGCCGTGATATTAGAGATAGTGGTGAGGACAATTGCGCCTCCTGCTATTTTTAGCTTACGTGGGATATCGTTCCAGTCTTGAGAAGCGATACCTTCTGTGCTTGCCCTGGAGAAATCAAGCTATCACTAATCGAATTGTTGTAAATTTCTTTGCTTTGCTCTTATGAGCGTCTCCCCGCATCTCTACTCTTCTCAGTAACTTTCTTGCGTTGGGGGCATTGAAAAGAGGAAGGGGCGACTCTTACTTGAACTGCAAATGTTCCCGAAACATTTGGCACGCACCATCAAGAGTGAGAGAGTCGTTAAGGCGTTATCATTATTTTAAGCATCCCGAATTTGGTTTTCCATATCATTAGGAGGATCGGAATTCTTGTGAGATGGCATAGATATTTAACGTGGGTGTAAGGAGAATAATTTTGAACAAAAAAGGCGCCAATGCAGACCCCTTCCTTAGCCTCTCTGCCTGTCAACCTCGTTGGGGCGTTAATTTTACAAAGGTCAACTTCGTCATGTCGCGGCAGAAGTCTAAAATGGATTCTAGGATAAGATTAGGAATCGGAGTTTATGAAGGGTCAAAGTGCACTCGCCACCGCTTTTATATTCATTTTTTTTCCTCTTTCCCCTCCCTCGGTTATTGCCAAATAATGATTACTTTGGAAAAGGTGTGATAGAAAGGTGGTCATTTCTGATTTCGTATGATACCTTTTGTTCTGCTTATCCACCTTTTTTTGGATCGATATTGGCGCAATTTAAAATTCCCCGCCTTTCTATTATTTAAAAGGATGCGCCTGTGTGTGTTGTGTGTGTGTCAATGCTATTTTTTTAAAACAAACTCTTGAGATGGCTGAGGGGATAAAATCGTGTTCGAGTGTGTTAGTCGATAAATAAATTTGTCCACATTGGATGGTTTTTTGAGATCTCGATCCAGTTATGTATATGTGCCATGTGACGCAACAGCGGTGGTGTGATAATGTTTTGGTGCCCTTCCAAGGGTGTGTTGCATTCGGACTATCTCCAATAATTTAGCTCGCTGCAATTTGGTGAGGCAAGGGTGGCGGTGCTCGTTAGTCGTGTTGGTCGCTAGGTGTCGCATTCAAAAGGTGACTCAGGAGCGAGCGCGGAGCCTTTGCCCGCTCGTGGTCGTCTGCTAGCACCTCTGTTATCTGTGCGCGACCGAGATGTTTATAGAATGCTAATTAATGTGACTCAATCCTAATGAATGAACAAATTTAAGAGGCATGGATAATTGATTACTAGTCATGGATATCGGAAAATGAATATATTCGACGTTGGTCCACATCAAATTGACAGTAAGTGTTTTTCTTCTCTTCTCGCGCGGCATATGCAAAAATGTGTGAATGTCAATATTAACGCGATTATTGACCTGAAAACCGATTTTTCCGCTATTTCCCAAATTAGGACTGAAATAAAAGTGTTAATACTGTTGTTTGATCATATGATTCAAAGAGAGAAATATCGGATGTTTATCGCTTTACTTGTAAAATGAAAGCTTTTATCAAACCCCTTTTAAGAAAAAAAAAATTCTGTACAGAACGCTTTCGAATTGTCGAACGCGTCCGCGTTGTGAAAATCAGAGGGACGAAAGGGGAAAACAATGGCTCATCGACGCTCCGTAATTTTTCAAAATAAATGAAAACCCTATAGAGAACTATTACTGCCGCTGTAAAGGTCATATCTTGCAAAAAAAAAATAGATTGCGTTTTTATTTTTATATCCATATTTTTTTCTTTCATAAAATTTATTTTCTGCTTGGCTGTTATTAAAAGTCCCTATTTCTTCTCACCTGTCTGAATTCTAGTCCTATTTTCGTCCTCTTTAAATCTGATTAGATATGCATATATGGAATTGGTCCTTTTATCGTCACGAGATTGACCTAAAAGAAGGGCGAGAATTTGTAGTGGTGAATTTTAGAATTTCAAATATTTAAATTTGCCATTGTTTTGGAGAGTTAACATTACAATCTTCTCCTAACCTGATTTACAAATATGAGAGGAGTAAAACATTCTTGCTTTCTTCCTGGTGGACGGACGAGATTCCCACGGCAGGTGCAGCGAGTGGACGTCGACCGACATAAGTCAACTGTTTAGTCCACGCAATGAGAAAAAAAATCTTGAATTAAGACTGGAGGAGGGGGGGTAAGGAAGTGTGACCCAGTGAAACTTGTTTAATTACAACCTTACATGGCATTTGAAAAATTCCAAATAGAGAAGTGAGATTAAATTTTACTGTAACAATTCAAGAGCTGTTAAAAAGTCCTTAAATCTTAACACGAGTGTCAACGGTTACTGCCATAGTCAGAGATGGGGACTCTGATATGGTACACCTACACAGCGCCAGGTTTTTCTGACACAAGGTTAACCTCGTTTAGCAGTAAGTGTTTCTATGTTTCATTAACGGGTTTGGGAGTAAGCCAAGCAGCCATAACAGGCCGAACCCTTGGGAGGCTACTCACGGGAGATGAGGAGGTGGGTGTAGAGGATGTTAGAGGGGGGAAATTTGCATCATCCAACGTTCTCTACAACCCACCCATGTTGGTACTAACGTGGGTTTGCGTTGCTTAACTTCAGTGATCTCACGATAACTGGTGCGTCCAACGCAACTTAGCCGCTTACGAAAGACCAGCTTATACAAAATTTGAAATATTACAAACTTTTACTAATCTTTAAGAGTCCTAATTTCATATTAAATTAAACGGGTTTTTGATATTATAGGACGGAATGTCTAGGGAACAAAGAAAAATTCTGAGTTAAGCAATAAGTCGAATTAAACGAGTTTCACTGCATATCGCGCTGAAGTTGAAAAAGTACCTGATACCCGACGAGATTCTCAAACCTAGGTGCTACAAAATTCCAAGCTCCCATATTTTGATGCTCTTCTTGACTCCAGATAAACTCTATATGGGGAAAAAGACGATGTCGTGAAACTTTGTCATATCCGCATATACCGTAATGTACATCTTCAATATTTAATGTGGCATTACTTTTGGCCTTGGGATACTTGCGAAACTCGGCTTGTAGGTCAATAACTGGAAAAGGGCAGAGAGATTCCACTCTTATGATGGCAGTGTCAAAGACTCCTTCGCTTTGACGATGCTTGTCCAAGGCATAATAGTGCTTCCCCGTACACGCAATGACCCTCGTCACTTTATCCGGATCTGCTGTGAAATCCCCAATAACAGGTTGAAATGCAGTTCCAGGAGCCATGTTTTCCAAACGTGAGACAGCTGCCGGGTGTCGAAGTAAGAGCTTAGGAGCAACCACTATGAGAGGTCGGCGATAATTTCGAATCATCTGCAAAGATATCCACGATGTACAAATGATAAGAGATGGTACAGTAGTTACAAATGCTAGAGGTAAAGGGCTCTAGTAATTGTAATAATCAAGAACCCTGAGAATGTGGTAAATTATTGCAAAAAAAATGATGCTGACAATATGACATTCCAGTATTTGTGGACAATATCTCTATCACAGAATTCATTATTTCAAATTACTGCAATTTTGTACAGCTTACATCAAATAATAGGTAACCCTGGTTAAACTGCTAACGAACTACTGTAGTTGGTATTATTGAGACATTATGGTGTGTTACCTGTCTCCTCAACAGATGAAAATATTGTGCAGGGGTTGTGGGGTTGACTACGTGAACGTTGACGTCGTCTCCATCGACGCTATTTTCCTGATTGCTATCACACGCCTGAGATGCAAAGGATCACGTTTTAGTTTAGTTTGGGATCAAAATCTTGTTTGAAGACTTTCCAGAAAGAACCTGAAGAAAGCGTTCCAGTCGACACGATGAATGCTCTGGTCCTGCACCATCGTATCCATGGGGCAAGAGCATAACTAGTCCACTTTGTAACAGCCATTTGGCTGAAATGAAAAAAGTAATTGGATTGTCAATACGCGTTTTGATCCCTTAGTACCTCATAATTGAGTATAAGGTATTTTACTTTCTCCAGCAGTTATAAAAGTGTCAATGATGATCTGTGCTCCATTGAAGAAATCGCCAAACTGAGCTTCCCAGATAATCAGGTTGTTAGGGTTTTCGATGCTTGCACCATATTCGAATCCTAACACTGCTTCCTCTGACAAAACACTGTTGGCAACCTACAGCAACAACAATGTGATTATTGCCTTCAAGAGGCTACGTAACATTTTTCATGCAAATACTCACCTCAAAATGGCACTTTTGGTTTGGTACAATGTAATTTAAAGGAACATGGATGCAACCAGTATTTTGATGGACTAGTGCTGCATGTCTATGACTGAACGTTCCACGTCCTACATCTTGACCACTTAAGCGCACATTGAAACCTAGTAGTGCGATCGAAAACAGCCTCTAGAAGATGACTTTATTTTTATTATGACAGTAATTAACTCGCCTTGATAGAGTAAAGAACCAATTGCTAAGGCTTCAGCTGTTGCCCAATCAAGTCCTTGACCTTCAATCAATTTGTTAAGACGATTTTGGATGTGGGTCTTTTGGAGATGTGGATGCACAACCTGAAAATTGTAATAAATCAATATCATGACTGCCAATGCCATTGTCGTTCAAGGATGATAGTCCTTACAAAATCTTCAGGGTACTGGACAGATCTGGCTCCAAGAAACTTTAATAGTGTTGGTTCAACTCCAGTGTCCCAGGTGGCAATAGCTTTTGGTGGTTGCACCATCTCATTCCAGCTTCCTAAAAATTGTCTTGGCTGCCAACACAAGGAAAACCAATATGACATTTTGGAAACAATGTATGAAAGGGCAATCTACTATCTGGAGGGAAACAACTTATGACTTACTGTTGGTTGCCTCTCTTCCACTTTGGCAAGGTCTTCGTTTAACCCCCTTACGTACTGACTGGTTGCAAGGTTTACATCGTCTTGTTTCATGACGCCTTCATTCTGCACACGTAAGAATGACTTTAACGGGTTCTTATTTTTATCCCAAAAAAATCTGATTGGTACTTAGATAGTGGGAACCTTCTAAGAGTTACCACAAGTTGATCCGCATAAAGGTCTGGAACGCTACGCCTTGAATGAATTTCCTGATACATAGTTGGGTTAGTAAAGGTTGGGTCATCGAGTTCATTATGACCCCACCTCCGAAAACAAATGAGATCCAGGAAAATATCCTTATGAAACGTCTGTCTATATTCCAATGCTAAGCTGGTGACTTTGGCAACTTCCTTAAATAGCAAAAAATATATTTTAATTATTCTCTGCTACTTTCCAATAGTTGAAGGAAACTGGACAAAAGATGTGGCAGCACCTCAGGATAATCCCCATTGACGTGGATGATTGGAGCCAAGATCATCTTGGCGATATCCGTGCAATATGGTGATGACCTGTGTTACAATTAGAAAAAAAAGCGACAAATATTGCATTATTGGTTGCCGAATTAAGACTTATGAAAAAGGGGATACAAGAAGGGTATTTAAAGACCCCAGTCTTTCTATTATGTTGGGTAAAGATAGAGACAAACTCTTTCCTGAGTTGAAGTGGGATGAAAATGTTAGAGACAGACACAGAGAGGGTCAGACAGAAAGAGACAATTTTGAAAAACAAAATGTCAGATACCTTCCCCAGTTGGCTGGAGTGGTAAATCCAAGTTGATTGTTGACTACAAGATGAACTGAACCATAGACTGTAAAATGAGGAACATTTGCTTGTGCCAGTGTTTCCATAATAATACCCTATGAGTAGGAACAACTCGTTAACTTCTTGCAAATGACTTTCAAAAGGCACATTGTTGAAGCATTTGATCACCTGAGCTGAAAAGGCGGCATCGCCATGGATCTGAAGACAAAGGACTTTGCTTCTAGTGTTTTCTTCATCACTATAGCTGCCATCTTTGAGTGCCTGTTGTTTAGCTCTGACCTTGCCCATAGCTACTGGACATGCTGCCTGAAGAATGGGAAAAAAAAATCTCTTTTACAGTTGGTGGTCAAAACCTCTGCTACTCGTATATCTGGAAAAATGTACGGAAGTGTACCTACTTCCAGATGAGAAGGATTGGGGATCATCGTCACGTGAAGTGGCTTTCCGCTGGATGTAAGTAAATCACAAGAACTTGCTAAAAGAGAGAGAGAGAGACATAGACAATGGCAGCAGGGATACGTGAAGATGAGTGCAGAACTTAAGATGGCCAGTAAGGACTCACTGAGGTGTGATAAGACATCTCCAGTTGTAACCATGTCATCTGGAAACTCGCACTTTCCTCGCATCTAAAAATTTAAGACATTATTTTAGTAAAATAGGCAAAATAGCCAAAGCAAAGGGAAATGTAATGGCTTTCACCTTCCGGAACATGTCAACAGGTGGATACTGTAGCAAACCTGTCAGAAGGTTTAGACGCCCTCTGTGTGGCATGCACATTACAACTTGATCTATATCATCTGAAATAATAGCAAGCGTGGAGAATTAATGTTGACTTTCTTCAGGCAATAATTACAATAATTAAATGATCTATATTAGACAGATGAATGTGAAAGTAAAAGCTTTCACGTGAGTTTACACAACTGCATGCAAGCTATTGTTTTTCTGGTTAACGTGCAAGTCATCAAAGTGAAACGTCCCAAAAGCAATATTTTCAGAAGGGAGTTGAGTTGGTTCTTTGCATAACGACAAATATTCAAGAATGTTTGTCGAGTTTGTTGGTGGAAAAGTTTGTACTCAAATGACGGACAAAACCATATAAACCATATATTAGCCTGTTGGATCACTCACATTCCGGTGCAACGTTGAACAGCCTCCAGAAAAAAGCCATCATACTCTCTGCTCCTTCTCCACCATATCTTTTGACCGTCCCAAACTTGGCTGCCAGAAAAGTGTCAAACGCCTAGAATAATAATAATAATAATGATGATGATAAAAACGTGTGCTTACTCAAAACACTATGGTAAACGTGGTGGTACCATAAACCTGTAGTCAAAGGCTTACCTGGGACTTCAGCATTTCAGCAGCGATCTGCCGTCTCTGTTCAATAGTAAGCACCTCTTCATTTCTCAGTTTCTCATATTTGTGTGCAAACCATTCCCTCTCTTCTACTTCCTGTTTATGTACATGTGTGTGATATGTAATAGAACATCAGAGGAATTTCAGAGAGGGGGTGAAGTACTCACCGGTAGATGTTGGAACTCCACTGCCACAGGGCCGCAGTAAGTGTGTTCCAGAATAGCTAGCACATCCTTGAGAGTGGCTTTTGACTGTTTGACGTTTAAGATACCTGTTAAGTCGTAGGTGGCGTCATTCCAGTTTCCATTCCCGTCTGGAAAACCATAATTAGTCGGATCCAGTTCTTCCACGAGCCTTGGAAATGGAAAAAAAAGGAAAAAAAAAACGTCAGACGAGAGACATTCAGTAGTCTGCTCGAATTACTGGGAAAACAATAGGATCGGCATTAGGGATCTTAACCCAACATTGGTCAAATATACTTACTTGTTATTGGGGTTAGCCAGTGGGTCCAAATGTGCCTTCTTATGGCCATGCGCCCTGTACGCCGTGACTAGTCTGTAAAGATTGGCGTTGGTGGCTCTATTCTGGATTGCTTGACGTGAAACTAGAGGTAAGAAAGCTAGAAATTAGATAGTGATAATGACGGAAAATGGAACATTCCTCATTCTTCTCCTCGGGATGTAAATTTCGTGAAATATTAAGACGAGTCACGGAAGCTCGCAAGTGGGTTTCGATCCCGCACTCATGCGCCTATGTTAGTGTTCCTTCGCCGCATGTTGATGACATCACCGTCTTTCGATCGCGAAGTTCGATGACGTCGTGGTCGTCCTTGGCCTATGCGACGAAGGAAGACCTTGATCTCAATTGTGGGAGGCGTTGTCTCCGCAGCCATTATTACTGGACTTTCGTACCTTGGAATGCCCTGCAATTGTTGGCTAAACCGAGTGGTGACCGAACACCGTACTCTTGCTTTCGGTCGTCACCCTGACCAGTTGTCATCATCCGGCATTGAATGGTGGTTGTGGCCATCTTCGTGAACTTTAGTCGCTCTCGTGCTCTCTCGGATATTTTGAAGACCTTGAGCCGGCCCACCAAGTCGGCATTGGACCATGTCCAAACTATCCACCCTCCTCCATTCACACTACTCGGGCTACTGCGATGAGCTACTCTGGTCCACATGGTGAGAAATTTGTTATTGTATTTACGCGCCCTCTGTTGTCATCTGTCGTTTTGATGTTACTTGCTTCTGTTGTTCGTCGGTTTCCGCGGAAATCCGCAACCCTTTTACTTTATCTTATCTAAGCGCAATCCGCGACCTCCATTCAAAGGGTCGTTAAATTCATAGGTGTCCGTGAATGTCGATAAGCGGCGCTGCCATCAGTTTTCGTACAGGGTGTCTCGAAACGATTAGAGCAACGAACTCTAGCCGTTAAAACATGTCGTGTGGCTGTCGTCGGCGATCGTCCTCTGTTTCCACTATTTTTCCCCGTTGTATTTGTTCCCTTTGTTCCGAGGGTCCATGATCTGATTTCGTGTTTTCTGAAATAGATAATTGTATAGCAATGAAGCTTAACCCTATTGCCAACACTAAACGACCTTTGTGTGGTCAGTACGACCAAAAAGATACAAATAGTATTCGTGTGAAAATATGATCGTCGGTTGTGATTTCTCTTTTAGGCGAGTTAATCGTGAATTTAATTCGATGGAAACGACCTCTCAGCCGTTTTCTTCTTCCAAATCGTCAACGTTTATCTCAACAATTTCATAAGACTGCCGTCCGCCCGGTGGTCAACTCCTAGCTCTTCTTTTTCTCTCTCCCGTCACTTGCTCTCCTTCATTCTCTCTCCCTCTGTCTCTTTATCTCACTGTCGGACGTTAATTTGCCATCTTTCATTCTCTCGCCATCAATCTGTCTGTCTGTCCGTCCGTCTGTCTGTCTGGTCTGTCGTCTTGCAAAGAAATAGACATCCACGCGCAGTGGGAGCAGGTGGCTTACAAGACCAAAGAAAGAAATGTTGGATAAAACCATGTGGACTGACTTGCTTTGGGTGAGTAAAAACAAGATCGAATTCTTAAGTTGATTTGTACAGACTAGACGGCATGTACCGTTTAAATTCTAGGGCAAACTGTGGTCTGCTAGAGTAGACAACCTGGTGCCATTACCACAGCCTTCTAGAAACGACGAACATATAGGAGAAAAACTCGGTGACAAACCCATTGATTTACCCATCAAAATAGATGGCATTCCAGAAGAAAGCATGAACGGAGTCGTGGAATCCAAAAAAGATGATGATGATGATGATGCTGAGGAAGAGGTAGAGGAGGAAGAGGAGGATCCAGATTTAGAGGTACCACTAGGGATCGGCATTCTCACCCACCTAGGCTATGGAGTCCTCATGCTCTTCGGATACCTGAACGATTTCCTCAGATACATTGGGGTATTTCGAGATTATACAGCCACCGAGAAAGGTCGCAAGGTAAGTAAATCGTTTGACGCCACTGTGTCACTTCTTAGTGAGCACCAGATGGATGCTGAATCAAAGAGGAATAATCTCTTTCATCTTAATTGTCAGGGTTTTGTCTCATTATATAATGGATTTGAGCATTTCTATAAACGAAACATGTACAGACGGCAAGGGGATTGTTCCAACAGACCCATCGCCAGTGTCCCAGGTGCTGAGATTACCTTGATGGACCGCATATCTCACGACAGCATGTGGCATTTTGAGTATGTAAATAATCTTTTGATTTGTGGGGTGGGGGAAGGGGAAGTAAGGTGTATGACCTTCCACTCATTGCTGGTCCTGGCATATAGGTTCACTGGTAAGACGAATATCGGAGTCAACATGGGCTCCTACAACTATCTAGGGTTTGCTGAAAACAAAGGACGTTGCATTGAGGCAGTTGAAATGACCGTGGGCTTAAATGCTGTAGGCATATGTTCCACAAGAATAGAACTGGGTGAGTGCTGAAGTATTTAATAGTTTTGATTCCGTAGAAAGGTAGAATATTCATTTGTCTCTGGCGTGTTGCAGGCACTGTTACTGTACATCAAGAACTCGAAAGCACAGTGGCCCGTTTCTTGGGCGTTGAGGACGCTATCACATTCGGAATGGGGTTCGCCACTAATTCGCTGAACCTCCCCACTCTAGTCGGAAAGGGTTGTCTTATTCTCAGTGACCAGTTAAACCACGCTTCTCTCATCTTAGGTTCGAGGTTATCAGGAGCTGTCATCCGAGTCTTCCAGCACAACGGTTAGTATTTTAGAATGTAGTGGTATTCCAAAAAAGTCCTCATCGGCAGTGACCATTGAAATGTCTTGTTCTTCACTCACCTTCCTGCGACTTCCTCCTCTAGACATGAAAGATCTTGAAAAGAAACTTCATGATGCGGTAGTTTATGGGCAGCCACGATCACATCGTCCTTGGAAGAAAGTGCTGGTTGTAGTAGAAGGTGTTTACAGGTATGTCCTGTTCAAGAAAATAATTGATTGAGTATTAATGATTTTTAATTAAATTTGCTACTGCGTTCTTTTGTTAAAATAGTATGGAAGGAACCATTGTAAACCTGCCGGAGGTAATCCATTTGAAAAACAAATACAAAGCATACCTTTACTTGGATGAGGCCCACAGCATTGGCGCTCTGGGACCAAGAGGCAGAGGCGTCATAGATCATTGGGGATGTAATCCAAAAGACGTGGACATTCTCATGGGGACCTTCACCAAAAGTTTTGGCGCAGCAGGAGGATATATAGCAGGCTCCAAAGTGAGTGGTCTACTGACAAGGGATAAATCGAATGCTCTAGGATGAGCCCCTGGTCGGTAGGTCATCATGGAAAGGGTTTTTTTTCCCATTATTCAGAAACTCATTAACCACTTGAGGACCACGTCCTTCGCAGCTTGCTATGGCGTTGGAATGTCTGCGCCAGTTGCACAGCAAATAATTGAAGTCATGAAGGTAATCATGGGAGAAGATGGGACCAACGAAGGTAGGATATTGTTCTGGTAGCATAGGTCAGTTGTGCATCACTTGAGAATTATTGTTATGCTACAGGAAAAAGACGGATCAAGCAACTAGCCATCAATACACAGTATTTTCGCTATAAGCTTCGTGAGATGGGATTCGTCATCTATGGTCACAGATGTTCACCAGTGGTTCCAATGTTGCTCTTCCTTCCAGCAAAAACAGTGTATGTACCTCATTGGCTTAAAGTTATTTGCATGTAGCAGTTATAACCGAGTTCTAACCTGACCAAAACACGTGTTTCAACTATTTGTTCGGGTATTTTGTCTCGTTTTGACTGTTGTCCCCAGACACATTGACTTGCAAAGCAAAAGAAAACCCTCCAGTGTAACTTAGCGGACAATGGTGTTTTAAGTCCCATGCCTTGTGTTACTTGTTGATGTGGCTCATAGTCGTTGGAGTAGGAGGTTCACAAATGCGCATGGTGTTTAGTAAGGTTATGTTATGTTACACTAACGGGTTGGAAAGCAAGCCAAGCAGTCATAACAGGCCGAACCCTTAGGAAGTTGCTCGCGGGTGAGGAGGAGGTAGGTGTAGGGGATGTAGGAGAGGGAAAATTTGCAGCACCCAATGTTCCCTACCAACCACCCATGTAGGTACTAACGTGGGTTTGCGTTGCTTAACTTCAGTGCAGCCAAGTTGCGTTGGACACACGAGTTCTCGTGAGATCACTGAAGTTAAGCAGCGCAAGCCCACGTTAGTACCAACATTGGTGGTTGGTAAAGAACGTTGGGTGCTGTAAATTTCCCCTCTCCTGTCCACTACCTAGCTCCTCATCTCCCCTCTCCTATGTCCACTACCT
>JAAFCE010001036.1:38390578-38681316 GCA_013389805.1 Trigoniulus corallinus | reverse complement strand
CACCCCCCCCCCCCCCCCGCAAAAAAAAAATCCCGCATCCGCCACTGAACATACTCGATAAGGCGAGGTACCTCGCGGACCCCCTAGATAAAACCCACGGGCCCCAAGAAGTCCGCGGACCACCGGTTTAGTCTACTGTTGAAAATTCAATCGATCCAACATTAATGGAGTGGGAAGCCGTTCAGCTTTGACCTTGACTGATGCTATTTACTCTACCACAGTCTCATCGATATGTTGAAAGACACGTGTTTGGATTGTTTGTTTGTTGGTGTTTTAGAGCCCTTCAACTACAAGGTCATTAGAGCCCCGGCCACTGTGTAGTTCTATGCTGAGACTGCATAGACACTACACTAATTCGACGAATTTTGTCTATTAGCGGTACCCAGTTTTTCCAAGCGGCCACCCATGTCAGTACTAACTGAGGTTTGTTTGCTTAACTTCAGTGATCAGACGAGAACTGGTGTGTCCAACGCAATTTGCCGCTCCCTCACACGTGTTTGGAGTAAGAGATGCTGTATCTTGAATCAGTTAACCAATTGACGCCTCATGACCCTACGATACCTTTCTAGCTTTGACCACTCAGTGGCGGATCATCCAACAGGCGCAACAAGCACACTTGGGGTCTCCGATTGTCAAGGACCTTCAAAAGTTATCAGATTTCATATCCGTAATTATCCAAGGTAAAAATAGAGATTTATTATTAGGAAACAATTGATTAATCAATAATTTTACTAAGTAATAAATTTATTTGATAACACTCAGGGGTTTCTAGAGATATCAGGGAACTCCGCGGTTCGGGGTTAATTACCGCGTAAAAAAATTGTAGGAGGGCATCTAGCCTCGGGGAAGTTTACCGCATCACCTTCCACTTCTCGACGGTCCTGATAGCATTATTAAGTATTTAGAACTAAGGGGTCTCAAGATTAGGTTGCGCCTGAAGCCCTCCAAATGCTGGGTCCGCCACTGGTATCATTTACTGTACCTTCGACGTTAGGTTAGAGAGTTTTCTTTTACTGTATGTGAAGTACTCGAATGTTATACTCTCTATCTGTTGATATCTGCACTGCGTAGTACAGAATCAATCACAAGATTGTTTTTAAACTCAAATTCCTGGTTTCTCACCCCATATTTTTGCAATCAAGCTCAAGTACTGATACTGTATGCTGTTTGAGTAAACAACTCTGGTTTACTGCATTCGCATGGTTGAGCAAGAAATCCAACTAAGCGCAAATGAACGGACAGTGTCCAAATGAGTATGCTGAGGTACATGCAGTATATGTGTGGGGTTACAAGAACAGATCGGGTGAGAAATGAGTATTTCAGTGTAGCAGTGGGATAGAAGACGTACCCGCCGCGGTGGCGTAGTGGTTAGCACGCTCGGCATACTGGACCGTGGTGGGTCGGCTTCTTTCGGGCGAGAGAGAAGCCGCGAGTGTGCCTTCTTTCGGATGAGAAGTAAAACCGAGGTCCCGTGTGGGTGTACGATGGCACTTGCACGTAAAAGAACCCTCTCTACTACGCAACGGGTAGATGAGGCAAAATTTCCAGGTGTAGGAGCTCGCCCCCTGGCGTCGGTAGCATTCCCCAACGAACACTAGACCGACGTTAAATAAGCGTAGGGGTGCAGCTTTGGCCGGCAACCGGCTGCAGAAAAAACTATGACCAATATATCACCCTGTGTCCATTCAGAGGGACAGATGGGTACCCGACCCTGCCATAGGCGGGAAAAGGGTTAGAAGTTGCTTTGTTAGTGGGATAGAGGACGTAGCAGGAAAAAATGAGAGGTTAGGTTGAGGTGGTATGGGCACGTTTTGAGGAGGGGAGAGGAAGATTCGGTTAAATCGATAGGGGAAATGCAAGTGGTGGGTCACAAGTGGAGTAGAGGTAAGCCGAAAGCTACCTGGGAACAAGTAATTAAACGGGATATGGAAACTTGTGGGGTGAAGGGGATGTGGCTCAAAACAAAAGTGAGTGGAGGAACAGAACTTCCAGACCTGACCCCCGCCATGGATGGGTTAACGGCGAGAAGATGATGTTATGAAAATTGCAACCTGTTTATATGTTCGATTGCTGACTGACTTACTCCCGAAGTATGACATGTTCAGACCGAGTCCTAGCCGACGTTGTGGAGAACAAAATACACATGTCTTTTGACAGGTTGTGTAGACTGAGTAATGAGCGATGTCATGTGTATGCCAAAGAGCCTTTTACACTAGATAATGCATTGGTACATGTATTGTAGGTGGTAGTAGTGGATGATAGTTTACGTACTGTAGGGAGCGGTGAATTGCGTAGGACACCCAGCTAGTACTAACACTTGTGGACACTTGGGAAAACTGGGTACTGCTAATACCCAAAAATCGTCGCTTGAGTGTAGTGTCTGTGCAGTCTCTGCAAAACAACTACACTGTGGATGGGGCTCTAATGACCTTGTAGTTGGAGGGCCCTAAAACACAAACAACATGCGTACTGTAGCCATCTTCAGGGTAGGCCGGACAAGTTCTTATACTGTGCATGGAAATTTTGCCTATTCTGTTTTGATAACTACCGCTTCATCGATCAGTCTACTTATCCTTTTTCCTCCTATGGCAGGATCACCCCTTTTTGTTCTAGTCGAATACATGAGGTGGTATTTTTTATTAAGCCCGTTGCGTTTCCTCTCCCTGTTATGCTTACAAACCCTATGGTGTTTGAAGGGCCCTTCAACTACAACTATCATCGAAGCCCAGTCCACTACGTAGTTCTAATGAAGAGACTGCACAGGCACTCTGTGTGATGCGACGATTTTTGGATATTAACGGTACCCAGTTTCCCCAAGCGGCCACCCATGTTACTAATGGCCGGGATTGCGTTGGTTAACTTCACTGATCAGACGAGAACTATTACAGCCGCTCCCTTTGTTGGTCGGTAACTCTACCGACGCCAGTGGGCGAGCTCCTACACCAGGAATTGTTGCCGAACCACTTCACTGCATGTAATAAGGGATCTTTTACGTGCAGGTGACTTCCCATCCAACAAACTCGCCCGAAAGAAACCAGACCACCTCGATCCAGGGTCGAACCTGGAATCACTGACGCTGTAGTGCAACACACTACTGTTGCGTCACCCAGGTGGGTCGTTTTAATGATTCTTGTTCAACTTCCCGAATTGAAAAGAGTTGATAGGAAGGGTTGCGCAAGCACTTTGTTAATTACCAGTTTTTATTGTGGTGGGGTATGTCGTCTCGCCAGAATGGAATCTGCTACGTCACTTCACAAGGCCAATCGGTTATGACTTGAGGGGTTCATACAAGTTAGTGCTGTAATTAGTAATGTTGAAATCGAGAATTGGAAAAAGAAACTCTTAATTTTCATTTCACACCTTTCTTTAGATTTCAATGAGGAAATTTATCTTGATATTTTTCAACGTAATTAATATAAACCCAGGCCTGTAATGGAAACTTAATTCTTCCTAATACCACCAGGTGCGTTCCAGGTAGCCATAAATAATAAATACAACTTGCCCACCCGCCTTCCCACTAGAATAGAATAAATAATGGCTTCCATGTCACCACAAAGGTTAAACAAGAGCGATTTTTACACTTTTTCCTCTCCAAATGCCATAATCTCTCCTATTAACTGTCTGAAATGATACACACTAAACCTTAAGCAATAATAAAGATTACGGCAATAATAAATTCCTACCCACTAAATACGATAAAAGTGCGCTTTGTTTTCGTGACTTGGAATATCAACATCAATAAATTCATCATTACCAAAGGTATTGTAAATGGCGTCATATTTTTTCGAAATTTCATGACACCACCGTTCATTTTCATTAGTAGTAGTAGTAGTAATAGTAATAACAGCCGTCACCTATCTCAACCTTTAACAACAAATCATATGTCTACGTCATGAATACTTTCAGGTCATCTAATTCGAAGTGAGAAGGCCGTCCTTCACATTTTGGCCTCGTTCTTTCAACACCGCCCTCTTCCACTTTCAGGACCGCCTACTCAATTGCATAATTTTTAGAGTTCAAAGAAGCAAGAAGATAAGATGGACACGTGTAGTATCTATTTGCCCTGCATCCATCCATCCTCGCCCCTTGTTTTCAAACTTGATAAAAAAAATGACATCATCAAAAAAGGAAACGGGTGGAGAGGGATGTAAATTCGGTGAACGTATTGAAATTCTTCCTCAAACGACTAGAAAAACTATTTATAATGTTGCTTTCAAGCAAATCCGGTGAGAAACGTACCATGCACTGTCATGTAAGTAATATCGCAATTTCATGGACATAATTTTACTTTAAGGGAAAGGATAATCACGATAACAAATGAGTTAACTCCATGTGTTAGGAAAGTAGAATTACGTCAATTTTTTTTTCCGCTATTTGACCAGATGGCGTATATTACAACCATCAGGTAATAGAAAGACTGTTTGAGCTACTCTGTGTTTTCCTAGTTGGTTGATGCAGGTGGGGTTCAAAGTACACTTCTACTCTCCAACTCGAGTAAATACAAAAACTACATCAACATTCATTTCAAACTCAAGGATGGAATCGACTTGAAGTTCAGCGCAGTCGCTATTACAACTGGCATATATTCATCAATTGCCTGACCCGTTGCAGCTAATTAACCCTCTCATCTGGCAGCGCCGAGTATCTATCAAGTGGCACCATCACCGATGAGCTACTCTGCCAAGTTGACGACAATCCTAATTAACAGTAATAATAATTAGCTTTCGGTGAAAACGACAAGATGTGACGTCACCAAGGAACTGACGTGAGGCTCGATTAAATTTTGTCTTTCGTTTCTTACAGGAATCTGTTATCGATTCTCATTTTTCGTGACGTTTCCGAAATATTGTTTAACACACCCTATCAGTCAACAACAAATTTGCCGATTGGATGTCGGTGTGAACCAAGCGAGAATACTCGCACGAGGGAATCAAATCTTCTGGTAATCGGGCGTGTCTCTCAATGGTGTGTGTACGGCTCGTGACCTGACCACTCCAGAGAGCCACGAGGATTCTTGATCGACCACTGAAGTTTCTAGGGATTTACATACTATCTATATAGGATACTACTAGCAATGAAGTTCATTCAGACGCTCGTCCAACATTTCGACCGATTTGTTAAGGTGAATGCTACCTGTTGATTACTTTTTTTGTTTTTATTATGGAAACTGTGGTCAATAACAGTATACTGTATATCACAGATTCTTATCAACGATTGGTTGCATCTATTGGAGGCGGTGAAGGTAAGACGATCTCCCAAACAACAGCCTAAACAACCGAGATCCGCACGATGCAAGGAAGAAGAACGAACGGCATCCGAACCTTCTGCAGTCGATCTAGATGTTCCTTTAGGGATTGCAATCCTCACATATGTGGGATACTGTGTAGTGTTACTTTTCGGATACTTTAATGACTTACTGAGGTATTTGGGCGTAGTCAAAGTTTTCGCCGCGACCGAAAAAGGACATACGGTTAGTTGGCATAACAACTCTACTGTACTTCCTGTCGATGATTTTAAGCAACTCTGAACGTATTCTCTTTGGTCTCGTGTAGGGATACGTTCCTCTTTATAGTGGTTTTGAACATTTCTTTAAACGAAACATCTATCGACGAGTGAGGGATGGCTGGAACAGGCCAATTTCAAGCGTTCCAGGATCGTTGGTAACTTTAAGGGATCGAGTGACCCATGATCATGGATGGAGCTTCGAGTAAGTGGATTTATTAATTTTATTATTTGTGGACATTATTTCGTCATGTTGAAGACAATATTCTTGCCAAGGAAGTCAAGCGATATATTACTACCAATGAGATGAGTTGTCTGAGAAAGAGGAGTTGGTTTGGTCCGCCAAGAAGTGCAGTTTATAGAAAACAGCCGGGGTAGAGAAAGGTCAAAGCAAGCATGGGAACAGGTTATGTGGGCTGGGCATGGCAAGGACTTGGAGCCGGCTAGAAATTTTGCGGGGCCGTGGGGGTGGGGGGGGGAGTATTTGTGAAGCTCCCAAAATATTTGAAAAAAAGAAATTCTATTAACAATTTTTCTCAGAAATTTAAATTAAAGTGTAAGGCCACGGTGTGACTTCCGAAATATCGACGTCTGGGCCGGCCCTCCCATAGCAAGGACAATAAAAATTGAGTTGTTGTAATAATCATTAAACATCAATATTTGCACACAAATGACAATTGCGGTATTTTGAAGAATTGTACATTCCTACACCACTAAACATACTGCAGGGACATAGTTAGCAGACTGCCCATCGATAATATGTCGCTTGATGGATGAGAAATCCAGTTTGGTAACAGCTGTGGTCAGACTCAAGCCAGTTTATTACATTCTTTAAAGATATACTGGCAATACCTCGACGGCTATCAACATGGGCTCCTATAACTACCTTGGATTTGCTGAAAACACTGGACCACGTATAGACGCAGCACAAGAGAAGATACAAAAATATGGCTTGGGGATATGCTCCACTCGCAGAGAGTTGGGTAAGTAATTATTGCAGGTTGGCGAAAAAGACCAGACGTGACGCCCCACAGGCAGTAGCGTAGCCAGGGTTTTCTGAAGGGGGGGAATATGACTCGATAGGGTGTATAGCGCTTCGCTATATTCAGGACCCAAGAGGGGGTCACACTGACACAGGAACAATTCCAACCACCATGAATCTACTGAGACTGAAATTTACAACGTACATTTTAATTTCAGGAACCAGTGACATGCACATGCAGTTGGAGCAAGAATTGGCCAAGTTTTTGGGAGTTGAGGATGCAATAACTTTCGGGATGGGATTTGCAACTAATTCTATGAATCTTCCAGCATTTATGGACAAAAGATGCTTAATCATCAGTGATGAACTTAACCACGCTTCTCTCATCCTTGGATCTCGCCTCTCCCAATCTCACATAAAGATTTTCAAACACAATGGTGAAGGACGATTACATGCCCAAAATGAAAACAACATCTGTAATGGTCCCAATATCAAAATAAACTTATTTTTTTAATCAGATATGAAAGATTTGGAGGAAAGGCTAAGAGAAGCCATAATCTATGGCCAACCTCGGACACGTCGTCCTTGGAAAAAGATCTTGATTATCGTTGAAGGAATATATAGGTAAGAGGAGTTGAAATCTCAAGACCGTAGGTTGCTTAAACTTCTGTCATGACTGAAGACAACTGTTGCATTCTAGTATGGAGGGCACAATCGTGAATTTACCTGAAGTTATCCGTTTAAAAAAGAAATACAGAGCGTACCTCTACTTGGATGAAGCTCACAGTATGGGAGCTCTTGGATCAACTGGAAGAGGTGTAGTTGAGCACTGGGGTTGTAATCCTAAAGATATTGATATCATGATGGGGACTTTCACAAAGAGTTTTGCTTCTGGAGGAGGCTACATAGCAGGACCTCGGGTAAGGTTCAAGCACGAAAGAGGAAAGATTTGTTCTTTCCAATGGTTGCAGATTTTTAATAATAGAATATTGCAGAAACTTATCAATTTCCTGAGGACAAAATCCCATGCTGTTCATTATTCTTCGAGTATCTCCGCTCCTTTGGCCCAACAAATCATTAGTGTCTTAAGGGTTCTCAGTGGAGAAGATGGAACTGATGACGGTAGTGTCACATTTATTATCAGTTCAGAGGAAGGCGACTTACAAAATTTCTGACAGAGATGTTATCCGACTTTCAGGGAGGAAGAGAGTCAAGAGTTTGGCGGACAACACCAGGTACTTCCGGTCCCGATTACAGGAGATGGGCTTCATAATTTATGGAGATGACAGCTCTCCAGTGATTCCACTTCTCCATTTTGTGATTGCAAAAACAGTGTTAGTTGTTTTTTTTTTTTTTTTTTTTTTTTTTTTTTTTTTTTTTTTTTTTTTTTGCGTTTCCTGTGATTAACAGTGTATTTGTTTTTGTTTTGACAGGAAAGTTTTTTGAGATACTTTTTTTTTCTTTTTTCAGATGTTTTACTAGGATGTCTTTAGAGCACGGTATTGCTCTAGTCGGTGTTGGATTTCCTGCCACTCCATTTAATAAGAGTAGGGCTCGATTCTGCATATCTGCGATGCACACCAAAGAGATGCTGGACAAGGTTAGCTCTATCAGTCTTGTTCACAGTTGACATACTTCAGTATTCTATTCCAACTTGTAGATCTATTAGTCAGATGCGTAGCAATGAGAAATTTAATTTGTCTTTCCAGACCCTAGATGTCTGTGATCGGCTAGGTGATATTACCGGCCTGAAGTATTGCGCTCCTAGGCATCAAGGTTGTTCTACAAATGCACACCACTAACATTGATCTCAACTGAATCGCGGAGCCCAACTGTACACCAAATGTCGCCTTAATGTTACTAGATCCGAGAAGCATATTTATGGATAACTACCACCGAAGTATTTTGGACACCATCCTGTTCATTGGGTGATCAAATAAGGTCTTTTTAATTTAAGACATGAATGGTCATGGGTATATAATTTTAATAAGCATAATGAAGAAGAAGAAGAGAGAAAAACTTGTTAATTATTTTGAGAAAAATTTATGCTCTTAAGAAAGTATATTTTATTTAACAATAATACTGTGACTGTCCATCTTAGTGGTTTTGACACAATGATGAAGGGAAATCTGTCAATAACCCTGGCTTGACTACTGGTTCACAATGACTATAATGTGAATTCTGTAAATCAAACACGACAGCTCTATACCACCGATTCTGATATTTCACTGGTCAAAATACTCTAATTGGGGTGCTCTCCTGATCATACAGCCAGAAAGTGTTAAATAACTGTTACCCGATAACTGGTATCATTAATAGTCATAATCTTCGATACCTGGTTCCTGCATTCGGTCTGGAATATCTGTCTTGCTTATTGTTATTGTGCAATAGGTCGGATACCTTGCAATAATATTATAATCAACAAAGCATTAATTTTATCTGCCAAAATTTCTATTTTGGTTGTATAATTCAGTGTTGGAACACGTGGGGTAGGCCGGCATCCCCCCACAAACAAGTAAGAGCATGTTCAGTGGACCAACAGACCCGGACCCTGTCGCAGGCGGGATAAGGGTACGATGGTGACGATCTTCCAAACCTGGTTTGTACCTACAGCCTTAGGTGTTCAGGTTTCATCAAACGGTTGGTTGAGTCTCGGTTGTCAACTAGTCTCCATTTTTCCATATACACTCTAAAAGTCGGTGATGCCACTGTCAAAGCCTGTTAAGTGACGGAAAAAGTTCCATTAAAAAATATCATAGCACACTTTCCACTGCTGAATGTCCTGGCATGTAAATGGCGAACTCCTGTGACTCGGATTGTCTCTTTGAAGTTAACATCTTGGTCGATGCTACTCATCTTCATTGCTCAAGAATGGTACTCTTCAATAGACAGATGAAGGTGGACATTTTAAACCAACTACGTTCCATTTCAGGCACGTAATCTCATTATTGCCATTACTATTCTTGATTTCCGGGTTCATCAGCAGAACAGAGTGGATAACAGTACCGGTATATTGCGTTTCAGGCAAGATTTCACTATCTCTGGGGTATCTACCAACTGGGAGAGGAGGGTAAACAGGATATCAAAGAAGACGAGCATAATACTGCACCCACAAACAAAGTTAAGGAATGGGGGTTAGGGAAGTGGCGACAGAGTATGGAGGGAAGGACGGCAAAGAAAACGTTGAGGGTATATGGGAACGAGCGTAACATAGGGAGGTCATCTGTGACAATACGTGGGAGAGCTCACTTCTGTTTCGGGTAAGAGCTGGGTCACTGGAGACGAAACAGAGGATGGCAAAGATCACAGGTGGAGAGGAGGGTGTGTGATATTGGCATGTCCAGCGCTGGGTCACTGCAGGAGGGGTTGGGGAACCCCCACCTTGGAAGAGGTTCTGAGGGTGATGGGTTCTGGGGTGGAGCGGCTGGAATGGGTGCGGAAGGCAAAGGTGTTGCTAGGGTGCTGGTGGAGATCTAGGCATATGGGTCTAGCGTGAAAAATCTCACTAGCAAGATATCAGTCACAAAGCATTACATATTCATATCTCTGCATTTTCGAAACGTGTCTGCGCATCTCTTCTCCATCTTTGTTGTCCTACCCTTTATGCTTCCCCCTTCTGCGTTTTACTGCTCTAAACTCCCCTCCCAGATTCATGGGTTTTTCCTTTCTGCCCTATAGTTAAAGGGTTAGGTAAAGAAGTTTGATTTATTTGGAAATTAGAGAGTTACTGGTGAACGTCGACGAAGTCGATACAGAGGCCAAATGAGGCAAATGCGCAAGCTCAATTGCTGGTGTGCTTTTCGTGAGCATGCACAGTTGCCTCGTTTGACCTCGTATCGTATTCCTGCCTCTGTATCGTCTTCGTCGACGTTCACCACTAACTCTCTATTAAAAAGCGGGGTTCGGTAGCACCCGGGGTAAGGGGAGACCGAACAGGTTGTCCGTAAGGGCATGGCAGTGTGTGGAGTGGTTGGGGACCTGGTGGGAGATAGGAGTGGAGGGCTAGAACCCGCAGACCCGACCCTGCCACAGGCGAGATAAGGGTATGATGATGATGATGATGACTTGTAAACGTAGAAAGATGCGTGATGATACTGCACATGCCACACGGGTCAGTTTTACTTTATATCCCACGGAAGGTTTTTCTCGCCTTGCCTGTCTTGATGTAGTTAGTCTATGGGTGGAGGTAGATTCCTGGTCGAGGTAAATATTGTTGGCAAAAAAAGTATTTCCACACCCTTAAACATAGTTTAAAGGGGCACAATAAAATGAATTATTTCACCCAAAATTGTTTGTCTGTGATAAATACATTTACTTTAATGTATGCAAAGAAATAATTAGTAAATATTAAGAAATAAAAATGTACTTGCTGTAGGTCTTGCAAAAATGAAAGTATTTGTATACTTCGAAGGTGCTTTAACATTAATTCAAATAAAGCATAACTTTAACCATTAATATTTAGTATGTAGTCCGTTAGCTTTAATTATTGCTTCCAGCCATCGAGGAATTGATTCCACCAAGTTATTTTTGATTTTCAGGCCAATCTTGGTTCATGATCTCTATAGCACTTGACTTAAGTGAGCTTTATTTGTAATTAGTGTTTTTCAGACTTCCTTCACATGTTCTCTATGGGGTTTAAGTCTGGAGATTGGGGTGGTGTTAAAACTTAAGTCTATGTGGAGCGTTGTGCAAGACCCACTGCTTGGTCATTCTTGCAACATGCTTTGGATCATCGTCCCACTAAAAGGGAGAGGTATCTACCATGTTTCACTTTTTAAGTAGATTTAAGGGTTCATAAGCAGTTTATTTTTATGCCAAAATTTAATGATTGTTGATGGCATAACACCTCAAATTCACTCTCATAAGAAAAAATAACAGATTTCCAAAAGTCCATGGTCTTCTTCCTATATTGCAAAACCAAAGCCATACGTTTCCTTTAATTTGAGTCACGTATGAAGTACTTTTTTTGCCAGTCTTTTACCCTTTAAGTCAGTATGATGCAGCTAAATTTGATAGCTTGAGGTGTAACACTGATGCCGGATGTTGTTTCAACATGTTGTGCAGAAGATTGCCTACTTACCATGGGATTTTTTAAAGCACTCTGGACCACATCCCTCTTCATTCCTACAGTGAGCTTACTTGGCCAACCAGATCTGGATTTATTTTGACCTCTTCCAGTTTCTTCATAATTTTAAGTATGTACCAGACATTAGATGATGAAATGTTGGTAACCGAAATGTTAACAGTTCTTGTTATTTCACGATAACTTTTCCCACTTTTTCTAAGCTCTATAATACTTTCTCTCATACTGTATCACTTGACACTTCTTTGATTTTTGGGGCCATTTTTGAGAAAAAAAAACATCTTCACACAATTTTAAGCTCATGAAATCTAAATTTTAATTTTAAGTATACCTTTCAAGAGTTCAAAATTCACTTTGTTGTATTCAAATTGTTTAGTAACATGAATATCATCACCATACCATTATCCCGCCGGTGGTAAGGTCGGGTCTGTAGGTTCTAGCCCTCCACTCTTGCCCATCACCCACCAGGTCCCCGTTCACCCCACACACTACCTTCTCCCACGTCTGATTTGGTCTTCCCCTGTCCCGGGTGCTTCCCACCAACTGCATTCTTCTAATGACCTAACGAGCTCTCTCTCTCCCATCTTCTCTTTACGTGTCCATACCACCTCAGTCTAGTCCCCCTAATTTTTTCCGCGATGTCCCCCCGAGGCTACCTCTTATATACTCATTCCTAATTCTATCAGCTCCCGACACCCCACTCATGTACCGCAGCATTCGCATCTCGGCTACTTGCATTCTATTGATGTGGATCTTCCTCACTGCCCAACACTGATCCATACAGCATAGCTAGCCTAACCACTGCCCTGTCAAACTTTCCTTTCAACTTGACTAGGACCCTCCTATCACAGAGGAATCTATCAGCCCGTCTCCACTTCAACCATCCCCCACTGATTCTATGGGTCACATCCGAGTAACATGAACATTGAACAAAGTGTGTACTTTTTTCAAGGCTTAAGTACATTTTGATTATTAATATTTTTATTTCCTAATATTTACGAGTTATTTTTTGCCCACATTAGAATACATAAGTGTATTTATCTCCATTGTTGTTTGTTGGAGTTTAAGGTCCCGTCAACTACGAGGTCATTAGAATCCAGGGGCCGCTCTAAGGGGGGGGGCAATCCGGGCATTTGTCCGGGGCGCCATTTTGCCTGTTAGGGTGAGAACAGAGAGCACTGCTTCAAGGGGCGGCATAAGTGCTAGAGAAGGCGCTGTTATCACAGACTAAAAATATTTAGAGGGAAGTGCTAATGAGGAAGTAATGCCTGTATTATACGTAAAGAACCTTTCCAACGTAAAGTAAGCCTATAGGTGTTTTTCCACTTTCGATGAGACAATTGGGTACCTGATTTTGCCATTGGGGGAAAAGGGTTGGGAATAATGATTCGTTGTTAGGAAGAAATCACCTTCTTCGACTGGATCGATGCATGGATGGATAATGCATGGATAATTAGTAAAACCATATGAATTGGGTGAATGGCGAATGCACATGCAGTTTGACAAGACGACCTACCGTAATACGTGAATAGTTGAAGTTGCCTCGTGATATTATGTGAACACTGCATGATTGGAGGCTCAGATAAAAAATTAAAACAGTGGAAATTCCGCTACAACCCTAAAGCCTAGTTCCCTGGCACGCGACACCGACGAGAATAGCGCTTGAGCAGACGGTATAATTATGACGTAAACCACAGGCGCTAACAGAAATTGCTCCTGGTTTGATTCCCTGGCAAGAGCGAATTCACGTGAGTGATTAATAGTCTTCAATATGAACGTTTGGTGGCGCCAAAACCGAAAAAATAAATTAACCAATGAAAAGTAAATAGAAGACTATTTAAAAATTCATACAGCCAATCAAATTCGAGCGACACATTCCATTGACAAATGCAGTTAACTAACTCTCAACTCCACTTCACCATTGATTTCGTGCTTACTTTACAGAATGGTAGTGTAACTACGTCATCAGTTTATGTGGATTGTCGTCTGCTAGCGCGCTATTCTCGTCGGTGTCGCGTGCCAGGGAACCAGGCTTTAGGTGAACAACGCACGAGCGATTTGCTGCGGCGGTCGGCGGGTGAGCGGCTTTCAATTTCCATTGCAACGAATGAATGACAACGCACTGCCTGCCGCGTTACCGCGCGGCCACCGCAATAGGACACAGTAAACTCGACAACCGCGCGGTTTTATGGTTGTTTACGTGTTAATTCCAAAAACCACGACGGGAACCGCGTGAGCAAACTGCAAAACCGCGTCCGGCCAACCGCCGCGGCCGTGTCCACTAGGCCTATCGCTCGAGTATTTTATTAACAGTAGATAGGTTGTTGTATAGTTTTCTTGAAACGGAAACTGAAAACGCACCGCAGCGTAGAGAAAAGGCGGGAAATAAAAGTGCAGCTGTTTGTAATGGATGTTCGATGTTACCTGCCATGGATAGGAGTAAAATAGCAGCAACTCTTCAAATGAATGGTCTGATTTTGCAAAGGTGAGTAACGGATCTTTTAAAGAAATAAGAACCATGATATTTGGCCATCCTGATTATGTATAGGGTAACAAATAACATTGTCTACTATTTGATTTGTGTGTAGAGATGCCTGCAATGTAATATTGAATTCGTTAGCTGACATTTCTGAAGAAGATCAAAAGCCCTGGGTCTATGCTGTTATTGAGAAACTTCAAAACGTTAAAAATCTCGAATCGTCGGTAGTTCCCGTAGATGAAGTCATCAAGGCCGTTGAAGCTGTTAAGAATTCGAATGAGGGGAAAGGATCTGAGAAGATATTCACTGTCATTGATGCATTTACTATTCCAAAGTGAGAGACACGAATAGGATTAACGGTAAGAGTGTAAGAATGGCTAGTTATGAGGGTGTCCATTATTTTCGTTTTTAGGTTTACGTATCACAAAGAGCGGAAGAAGTTTATGAAACTTCCAGATGATAGTCAAAGATCCTTGCATGGTGACGCCAATTCAAAGGCAGCGGTGTTTTTAAACAGGTACACATTCATTCAACAACGACTTCTTCGACATGATTTATTCCGCCCTGCTGTTATCCAAGGAATGTCCACCGCGCAACAAGGTGTTAAGTTCAACTTGAGACCTATCGAGTATCTGTTGGCCAGTGCTTCTACTGTTGAAGGTCTTGTAGTTTTAGGAATGCTCACTCAGCTGAAAGAGGTAAACTAAACAAGGATTTATTTATTTATTTTGTTCACATGCAATGAGCACAGACAAACACACAAAAAACATTGACATCAGTGTAGAGTTTTTTGGAAATACTCATACAGCACTTTTCTAAAGTGGCGGCAGCTTGATAGACATTTGTGTTGAGAACAGTGGAACACTCTCGACCGAATCGGGTACGGCAGGGTGTTCCAAAGATGAAAACAGTTGAAAGGAAAGAATTTCCTTCGGATGTCAGAAGAAGACAGAGGAAGAACAACTTGAACCTCTGGGGTTCTCTGACATCAGAAGAGGCTCGAAACATGTTGACAATGTAGTGACAGGGGTGCTTCGCACTCCGAAGAGCATTTGGAATCATAACAAGGCTACAGAAATGTAGGAAAGGAAAGAATGGCAAGATATTATATTTTCCACACATTGGGGTAATTCTTGCTCCATAGGGAATCCGGAGACCTGCCCGAAGAACCTTGTTCATTTTACTACTTGCAAACTGACTTGATTATAAAAACTCATTGTTATACTTTCAGGGCGTTTATTACCTTGAAGACCCCACTGGTGCTGTAAAACTGGATCTTTCAGAGGCAATATCCTTTTAAATATACAGTATGTTTGTTGCGTTGAAGGCGTGAAAATATGTCATTGCTTTAACTCAGAGTCACAAGTTTCATGTGGGATTCTTCACAGAATGTTCATTTGTCCTGGCTGAAGGTGTCTATGAAGACTCCGTGTTCCGTGTAAAAGGTTTAGGATTTCCACCTCCAGAGAATGCACAAGTAACAAGGTTAGTGGCGATTTATGACAGCCTGGCTTCACACGCAGATTCCAGCAATTATTTTTCTTAGATCTGTTTTTGGAAACATGAATTTTTTTGGTGGGGCTTCAGACACGTGTGTCAAAGCTTCAGAACGACTTAGACTTATTGAAGAATCAAATCCAGATACTTCATTCGTCTTCATAGCTGATGTTTGGCTTGATGACATGAAGGTAGGATTTTAATTTGTATAGATATGGTGTAAGACTCGTAAAGCTTAGTAGGTGTCTCGCTGCAGCTACCAGAGAACTTCGTTTAAATAGTTTATTCCCGTAGAAAATACCTTACCTCTCTCTGTTGTCCGAAATTAGACATTTTTACCTAACTTCTAATTTGAAATGTGAGACAGGATCTGTGATTAGATAGATTTGATCAATTTTCATGGGTTGGAGAGTTATCCAAGCAGGCATAACAGGCCGACCCATTATGAGGCTGCTCACGTTTGTTGGTGTTTTAGGTCCCATCAACTACAAGGTCATTAGAGACCCGTCCACTGCATAGTTCTAATGCATAGACAGCACAGACACTACACTTATGCGACGATGTTTGGGTCTTAGGGGAGCGGCGAGTTGCGTTGGACACACCAATTCTCGTCTGATCACTGAAGTTAAGCAACGCAAGCCCAGTTAGTACTGACATGGGTGGTCGCTCGGGAAAGCTGGGTACTGCTAATACCCAATAATCGTCGCATTAATGTAGTGTCTGTGCAGCATATGCATTAGAACTATGCAGTGGACGGGTCTCTAATGACCTTGTAGTTGACGGGACCTTAAACACCAACAAACAACAAAAATTGGGTCTTAGCAGTACCCAGTTTTCCCGAGCGACCACCCATGTCAGTACTAGCTGGGGTTGCGTTGCTTAACTTCAGTGATCAGACGACACCTGGTGTGTCCAACGCAACCCGCCGCTCCCGGCTGCTCGCGGGTGAGGAGGTGGTATGTGTAGAAGATCTAGGAGAGAGAGGGGAAATTTGTAGCACCCAACGTTCTTTACCAACCACCCATGTTGGTACTTCCGTAGGCTTGCGCTGCTTAACTTCAGTGATCTCGCGAGAACTGATGTGCCCAACGCAACTTGGGCACTAGTCTTATCTTGGTTTGACTGGAATGTCGAATTTTCGGTTTTTATCGTTCACTAATATTTTAATGATTTAGGTTATGCAGAGACTACGTCGATTATTTATTGGATTTTCTGACTGTCCTCCAACATGTTTTGTGTTTATGGGCAACTTTACTTCAATTCACAATGAAGGAATTCACTCCAAGAGCACTCAAGGTGAACCAAGACTGTTTTAGGCTCTCTCTATATATATATATGATAACATGCTAAGTGTTGGGATGTTTTAAAATATACAGGGTTGGATGAGTGTTTCCAGAAGTTGGCTGCTATGATCTTAGAATTTCCAACTCTAGCAAAGGGCTCCAAGTTTGTTGTTGTGCCCGGACCAAATGATCCTGGATTAAATAACATATTGCCTAGGTGAGGTATTCATGCTGGATGTGCTCCAAAGGAGTTTTTATTTACATCTCTGTTGGTTATCAGTAATGTCGGTGAACCAAGAATTTGCGGGTTTGTAAACAAACCTACTCACCTGTTAGGTGGGTGTTTTTCTCACACCATATCTTATTAAGGAATCAATAAACCTTTAGACTTGATTAGGATATATAATGTCAATATGCAATTTTTGAGAATGACTTGTGTTTTTGTTTTGTAGATCACCAATCCCACTGAATGTGACGGAGGGTCTTCGACGTAAACTTCCAAGCGTCGTTTTCACCACAAATCCATGTCATATACAGTATTGTACCCAAGAAATTGTCGTGTTTCGAGAAGATCTGGTCACGAAGCTGTGTCGAAATTGCGTCCACTTCCCAGAATCTGAAGACGTCCCAACAAATGTTAGTAACTCTGACGTTTACTCGCTTATTATTTATCGGTGGGAAGTCATAAGACGCAATTAATATTTTATGCGTATTCCAATATAGTTTGCAAAAACTTTGGCATCCCAGGCACATCTTTGTTCTCTTCCTCTCCATATTAACCCCGTCTACTGGGAATATGACCATGTGATGGGTCTCTATCCACTTCCAGATTTAGTCGTCTGTGCTGACAAGTTTGACCCTTTTACAACAACGCAAACGGGTTGTATTTTTACTAATCCAGTAAGTGGTTGTTGGCAATGTGTTCCTGTAACTCTTCGAGCATGAAGGACATACCGAACAGTTTTTTAAACTTTTTTCCAGGGTTCATTTTCTAGAAACGGTTTCGTCTTCAAGGTTTATATTCCTGCATCACGACAAGTAGAGGACAGCTGTATCCCTGATGACTGATTCTAGAAATTGACTTTAACAAAAGTTATAATTTTAAGATGCATTGACAAATATGAACTGGACCTGTTTTTATGAATGTACAAATTCCATTTTTCATGGTTGAAACTCCAGGAAGAGTCCATTTACAGTATGTTGTATTGTTCTGATAATGATAAATATTTGTTTGGAATCGAGGGTCTATTCACATTGGTTAATTACAGTGAAACTTCTCTCATCGGTCCACCCTTGGGATATACAAAGTGGACCAATCAGAGGGGTGGACCGATTAGGGGGTTAACTAAAAAACAGTACATGTACCAGAGAATTTTCCGTTCTTTAAAAAAAATGGACCTTTGTGGCAGGTGGACCAATAAAGGTTTCACTGTATTATTATTATGATCAAACCCTTATCCTGCTTATGGCAGGATCGAATCTGGGAGTCCTTGTCCTCCATTCCCTTCAATTCCCAACCAAGTCTGTTTTTCCACCCGACTGTTACTTATGACGTGCATCCCTAAGCTCTTCCTCTTGTCTTTCATGACATGCCCATACTACGTCAGTCTGTTGTCTCGTATGTTCTCTGCAGTGTCTTCCACTCTTAAACTACCCCAAACTCGGTATATTCATTTCTAACTGACGGTCCTCGTCACACCACACACCAAGATACTGGTTAATTAGTCCAATAAATTTTGCGAAATTTCATTTTCTTAACCTTCCGTCCACAACGTGGGGTCTCGGCAAACCCCAGACCTTCAAAATTGTGTCTACACATGTACCACTTTCTCCAATCTTAACCAACCTTTGAGTACCTGTTCTCCGATGTTTTCTTTACCTATCTAGGGAAGTTGGCAGGTCTCCTAAGTAATTAGCATATTTTATTTCTGGTTAAGCAATGCAACTCAAGTTAGTACCAACATGGTCGGCTGGTCAGAAACACTGGTTAATAAGGCAGAAATGGGAGCAGGATGTCCATAAGGATATGGTAGTGTCTGGGGTGGATGGGGACCTGGTGGGAGATAGGCAAGAGTGGAGGACTAGATCCTGCACATCCGACCCTGTCATAGGTGGGATAAGGGTATGGTGATGATGATGTCTTCTTGGTTAATATAGAATTTTTACAGCATGTTTCCAAATTTTCATTGCTAAAGCTTTATATGGATGGTATTTAATTCAATATCCATAATAATGCCCGTAATCTGAATATTTAAGCCTTGAAAATCAAAAAGTCTTTTGGGGGTAATGTCAGACCCCACCGTGTAGTGTGTGCCAGAAATCGTCACCTTGTGGACGGAAGGTTAATATTGCAGTTTGTAGAGTTTAGTTGTCAGCTGTTGATGTCTTCCGGGTGTATCTATATCGCAATTTCTGCTCTTCTTTTCTTAATGTTAAGAAACGGCCTAACAGATGTTTTGTCTGAATCCGTTCCAGAGTTTCAAACTTTCTTTCTGGATGTGGGCCAAAATCTCGGTGGGAACTCTAAACTTGACCCTAACTAGCATATGGTGTAGGTGGTTCAGCTACTTACTAAGGATTCCATGGGTTTGAAACATTGGTCTGGGATATTAGCCAAAGCTTAAAATAAAGCATTCGTCAGTGACCTTCGTAGGGGCTAGGAGGAGGCAACGTTGAAAGGACTAGTTGACCGCCAAGAGGCGCTGATTGCATGATTACAAGGAGAATAATGCTGTGATTTGTTCGCTATTTACAACACCTATTAGCCATTCAAATGACATGCGATGACGTCAAGTGGCGGGAATATACCAGTTTATGTCATGATGAGAACCTCCAAGGGAGCAAAAAAAGGGTGTGGTAGGGGGAGCTACTTGGCATTGCAAGTCTGGAACTGACTTTTAAGGAGTTCCTTGGTATTACCTTTGTCATATCCCTTGCTATGATGACATCTAAGGTGACTTACGCTTACTGAACAAGAAACTTCATCACAACTTCCTTTTGCTATACTCGGCAAAAGACAGAATTCAACAGAAGAAGTGCTGATAAATTAGTCATTGCTCTTTATCCGGGTCTGGAAACCAACCATTGTCTACGTTGTGGCCCATAGACGTTTCTCCAATCTGAAGGTTCTTGCAGTTCCAGGAAGTCAAGCCTCAAAAGTAAGTGAACATTGATAATATATAGGCTACTGCCATAGTCACATGATCTCATTGTCATTATGAAATACTTTTATATGATTTATCTTTTTCACGGGTATGTATGGAAACAGAGATGGCATCTGTGACAAAATCGGAATTTGAACGGATCCGAACCAAGTATCTCAAGGCGGGCACGTTATGGGAAGATCCTGATTTCCCAGCAGCAGATACTGCCGTCTTTCGAAGCCGAAATCCGCCGTACAGATTTAAATGGCTTAGACCTGCTGTAACTTGTTGACATTTTTGAAATTAATTCGCTGAATAAGTGACAAATTCAAAATGTTTTCCTCCTTCTAGGAAATTGCAATGGGTTACGGAGTAGCCCCGAGATTCTTTCATCAGGGCGGCTCCAGATTCGATGTGATTCAGGGCGATTTAGGTAACAATAAATCAATATTTAAAGAGCTCTAGGATTTTTCACGGGGAGAGGCAAATGCAAATTCAGTTAAGCTCAGAAATTCCAACTTTAGCCCATAGTCTTTAACATTTGCGGACATTTCAGGTCATATGAGTGCGATTCAGAAGACACGAATTTTTTAAAGTTTTCATTTTTCTTCAGGGGTTCTCAATTTTTCACATAAACTTTCGTGTTGTATGGCATGGTGCATAGGTTCCCAAACTTATTTGTCCTACTGCCCCCTTTACAGGGAAAAGAATTACTCAGCGCCCCCCCCTCCTGTGGAAATCTAACTTCAAGTGAACAGACAGAAAGATATAGTAAAACATTTGTGTTCTTGTAAATAAGACACTTGAAATCAGCCAACCTTCCAAAGTAGGAGGCCCTGGGTAAGTACAATTTGGGAAGCCCAGTCGTCCATCGTCATGGGTATGGCATAGCAGCCATCAGTGTCTTATTACAAATTATATTCTACAGGTGAACCTGGGGCGCCCCCAAATGCACCTGAGGCTACTATCGCCCCCTTGATAAAACCACTGCCCCCCTAGGGGGCGATATCGCCCACTTTGGGAACCACTGGCATGGTGCAAAAAAAATCTGTCACTAAGTTTCTTGTTTCTGACTATGTGCTAGGTTGGGTTTGGGTTGATTAGGCTAGGTCTTTATTTGTCATGAAGTTTCTAGCATTTTTGCATCTCTCTACTTAAGCAGCCCAACCCTTTTTCAGCCTATGGCAGAGTTCGGTACCCATCTTGCCCCCCGGAATGGACACAAGGGCGATATATTGGACAGTGTTTTTCCACAGCCGGTTGTGGGCCAAGGCTGCAGCCCCTATGCTTATTTATCGTCGGTCTGCTGTTCGCTGGGGCATTCCACCGACGTCAAGAGGCGAGCTCTTCCACTACCTGTTGCATAGTAGAGAGGGTTCTTTTACGTGCAAATGCCACCGTACACCACACGGGACGTCGGTTTTACTTCTCATCCAAAAGAAGGCGCACTCGGGACCTCTCTCTCCCCCAAAGAAGCCAATCCACCTCGGTCTAGTATTGAGCCTATAACTATTGACGCAGTTACCGAGCGTGCTACCCACTGCGCCACCGAGGCGGGTTCATCTCTCTATTCACGAGTTTTTGAAATTTTTTTTGCTAGGTAGCTTGCCTTTTGTATGATGCAAGATATTTATTTGCTTGTCAAATATTTCTGAGTTCACTTACCCTTTCTTGATGCCCTCAAAGGGCTTCACGAGTTGATACGTTTATTTACTTTTGCCCCTTCCTCCCCTGAAATGACCATTAAGCTGTTAAAGATAAAGAATTTCATGGAAACTAATATTTACTTTTGCATCGTCGTTTTTTTTTTCAGGAGACTGTTGGGTATTGGCAGCAGCTGGTTCAGTGGCAACATCACCAATACTTTTTCAGAGATTAGTGCCCCCAAATCAAAGTTTCGATAAGGAATGGTATGCCGGGATGTTCAAGTTCAACTTCTGGAGATACGGTCAATGGGTGGAAGTAATAGTTGACGACAGACTTCCTACCAAAAATGGAAAACTGGTGATGCTCCGTTCCAATCACCCTGGAGAATTTTGGGGTGCTCTTCTTGAGAAAGCTTATGCCAAGTACGAATTCAGATACTCATGTTAGTTCATATTTGTATTGATGTTATATTGTTTATATCCTGTCTACATGGGCACAGAAATTTTGTCAGAAGTTTTAGATACTTTTCCCATTTTCCTTCAATTTCTTGACTTGGTGATGATAACGGTAGAACTATATAAGATGATTTAAAAAACCTAACTATCTCCAAATTTAGGGTTGTCTCCAAATTGGGCCCGATTCAAAATCCACCTTTAGACTTTTTTGAATCTAGAAAGACTGATTCATTTTCTTTCTGAATTTCAGAAACTTGCTTATTTATGAACATGCTTATTATAATTGGGGGAATAATGAATTAGGCTTGAGCCACGATCATCCTAAATTCTATGGCGTGACCTTTGAAAATACTGTAATAGAGATACAGTATAGGTTTTATTTCCCTTTTCCTGTAGGCTTCATGGCAGCTACGAAGCCTTAAAAGCTGGACGCAATGAGGATGCTCTGACGGATTTCACTGGCGGTTTGGTGGAGTCTTATGATCTAAGGCGCCTGCCCTCAGATTTTATAAGACTTTTGTCTAATGCTATAAAACGTGGATCCATAATGTCGGCTTCTATCTGGGTAAGGTCATAAATATTTATTTGGCTATTTGTAACGGTAACTTGTTTTAATTTTGATTCTTTATTTTTAGGGCGACGCCGCATATAATGTGATCAACGAACACGGCCTTGTTTCCGGTCACGCCTACAGCGTCACCAGTATAACCAAGGTCAGGCTTTGAAGGTTCACTCTCTTGTTACTTTTTTGATGTTTGTGGAATTTTAGGTTAAAAATGAGACTGATGGTACCCAAGAATTACTAATTAGGATCCGTAATCCGTGGGGCTCTCGTGTAGAGTGGAATGGACCGTGGAGTGACAGGTGAGTTCATTAGAATTTGCTCTGCTTTTCTAAGTCCTGTATTCTTTGTGTGATATATGCTTCTAGAAGTAGAGGATATCTTAATATTTAATGCAGATCTCCAGAATGGCAAGGGCTATCATCAACTGCTAGAGAGAAATTAGGACTGGTTATAGAGAGAGATGGGGAATTTTGGTAAGATATTCAATTGGTGGGTTTGTCTTAATAGCAACAGCCTATTATTTACTTTGGTCTCTTTAGAATGGTCTTCGCTTTTCAGGATGAGTTTAAAGGATTTTGTGAGTAATTTCGACAACATTGAGATCTGCAACCTGACTGCTGACTCTCTTCGAGAACCAGTTAAGTCGTGGACTGTTAGTATGACACATTCCAAATGGATCCGGGATGTTACAGCTGGTGGAAGACCTGCCGTTGGTAAGCATATCCTCTTAAATCCTTTAAACGTCTACATCTATATGGCTGATGGTACGATGGAGTTGTGTTGCAACCAAGGAGGTTTACTGTGAGCAGAGATCGAATTTCCTATTACAGAATCGTTTTCAAAGAATCCACAATTCCTGTTGACTGTAAAGGATCATGACGAAGATGACGATACAATGGCGTCGTTTGTGGTCGAACTTCTTCAGAAAAATCGAAGGAAGAAAAATCTTCGGCATCTTGCTATTGGATTTGTATTGTTTGATGCCCCTTCTAGTGTCAAATTACCTTTGGACGACCAGCACTTGTCAAATGCAAAACCCATTGGTTCCGTAAATCAGTACGTCAACACCAGATCTGTTGTAGGACGGTTTGCATTTCTTCCTGGAAGTTATGTCATTATACCAACAACGTGGTCTGCCAACGAAGAAGGCGAGTTCATGCTTCGGGTGTTTAGTGAAGCGGATCATGCATCCAAGTAAGTGAACATGAGGGTTGCTCTAGACCTTGGATAAAGGTCAATTGATTCCTTCTTTAAATAGTTTAAACCTTCGTCATTCTTGCACTATCACTTATGGTAACCATTTCAATTTCATCAAACCCAATTAACTCTCATGCTTCTAGTCATTCCATTAAACTAATCCTAATTTCTATTGCTGTTTTAGTGAAGTAACTGCCACCAGGCTGTAATTTCGTCATTAGACCATCTCGCACTTGTCTTCTTCGTTAAGGCACTTGCGAACAACACCTTCAGCGGTTACATAATCGCACAACCTTGATTTCGTAATTGTCGTCTGTTAAATTAGCGAATTATTGTTAAATTAGTAAAGTTGTTACATCTAGTCGTAGTTCACTCATCGACGAAATCGTTTATCTTACAACCGGTGATGGGTTATTTTATTCTCTAGTAAATCAAGGTAATGTTGAATGGACATTTCGATGTGGGGCTATCATTGCCCCGTAACGTTTGGGACCATGACACTATTTCACCAAAATTTTATACGTAAGAGACTGTGTCATGCTTGACTGGGGGTCGAATCCTGGACCATGGCTCATATTTGTCATGCGTTTACCTACTAAAAACGAATGTCGAACATTGAAATTTCTCTTCGTGGCGATTCCATTAATTATGTTGACAACTTTTCCCCACCTTATTGAAAATATTGAATATCCACTTCTGTATTGAAATTCTTGAATTTTAATCAATACATTATTGATTACGATTGTGTTATCGAAATATTTATTCTTTAAATTATCTTTTGGAAATAGTCGTTAACATCTTATTACATTTACTGAGTCTGGAAGCAGCTGTGATGTAAAAGTTGAGCGGTGTGAACTATTAAAAGATTCATACTGAAACGATAACCTCTGTTTGACAGATTACTATGCCATCGGTTGGTTGCACTTTTGAGAATCATTGATGGATGATTTAGTTGCACATCCTTTCAGAAAGACGTTGAACTAAGTGTCATTGCTGTCAAAACCAGCAACCTGAAGTTATGGTACTGTTTGGTAATAGTTCTTGCTCACCCGTTATTTGCTGTAATCCAGTTATTTAATCCAACAGGATATTGGTGTAAGAGCTTGATTGCAAAAAATACGGGGTTAGAAACCAGGTACTTGATTTAAAAAAAGGAATCACTGTATCAGACAGTGCAGGTGTCATCATATAACAGCATATCGAGTGAAAGCCATTAACCTTTTTCCGGCCTATGGCAGGGTCGGGTATTCATCTTGTTCCTTTGAATGGACACAACGGTGATATATTTGACAGTGTTTTCTCGCTGCCGGTTGCCGACCAAAGCTGCAACCCTTATACTTTGGGCATCTCATCAGAAAGAAGCCAACTCGCCTCGGTCTAGTATCAAACCTAGAACTACTGACACAGTTAACTACTGCGCCACTGAGATAACGGCATATCGAATATTTCGCATGAAATGCAACTCGCTAATCTAACTAATGTCCAAGGTGAATGATTCCATTGAAGGATCCAGCATTTGGAGGGCCTCAAGCACAACCTAGTCTTTAGCAGTGGCGAATCAGGGAGAAACACTTCAAAAAAAGTGCGCCCCAATTATTTTTAAATACTCAGAATCCCTTAGAATAAATCTAGCTAGCAATTACAATGGGTCCTTTACTGCCCCTTAGACGATGTCCTGTCTTCCGTGGTTTAGCCAACTACAGATTGGATTTTGATTTGTTGGTGTTTTAGGGCCCTTCAACTACAAGGTTATTAGAGCCCCGTCCACTGAGTAGTTCTAAAGCAGGTACTGCAAAGACACTGCACTAATGTGACGATTTTTTGGTATTGGCAGTACCCAGTTTTCCCAAGCGACCACCAGTGTTAGTACTAGCTGGGGTTGCGTTGCTTAACTTCAGTGATCAGACGAGAACTTGTGTGTCCAACGCAATACGCCGTTCTACAGATTGGACCAACTGCTGGACTGACAGTATAGAAATATGGATAACAATGCAAAAATGCCTCATCAGGCACTGAGGGGGGAGCAACCGCTACATTGCTCCCTCTGGTCAGCCCCTGGTCTTTAGATCCCCTCGTGGCTTAACATTATTTTGACGGTGTCGGGTTAGGGGAGATAGGGCTAGGGTACAGAGAGAGAAAAACACGAGGTTTTGATGAAAGAGGATTTGCTAGAAAGGAAAGGAATAACAGTTAAACACAAAATCCAGAATAACTCCAAAATAGGAGAAGAACCCAAAAATTGTACTGAACGAAGAGGAAAAACTGTTAGGCTCCAGGTTTCTAACCTGAATTTCATTAAATTTAAATTCAGGATCGAAATCACTGATACCAATTTGGAATCCTGCTCTAAATTAAAAGCCACTAGTTACATCCCGAACATACAGAAACTTTCTAAAGAAATTCAAGCTCATTGCTCACACTGATTAAAACCACTGAGACATGTTTTTGTGTTATTGTGAGGGACAGGTTTGAGCTTTCGTCTCAGAAGTTTGTCGACCCCTGGGCTAACGAAAGCCTATGTCTGACTAACTCAACAACGTCATTTATTACCCAAGAGGTCATTGTTGAAACGCTCCCTTCACCATAATAAGGTGTTAGAATTTACGTAATCAGTTTATCAACACTGTCACACCCTTTCACTGACAAGCAAGCCACACCTGTGTTCTAGCTTCTCAACCCCCCCCCCCCCCCGTCTTACCCTTATACATACATATATCTCCCAAATTTTCGGCGTGTCTCTGTAGTGGAATGACCGAATGCTGAGTTATTACGTCGACATTTCCGGGTTGAATCGCGACCGAGGTTGGGTGGCATTCGGGGGCGGCAGAGGCTTTCGTCAGATGGGAAGTAACGACCCCTGGATGGCGAGCTAGCGACCCGGCCCATGGCACTCGATAGGAAGACGATTTCTTTTCTTTTTGTCTCGTTGGTGTTTTTGGGGCCCTTCAACTATACGGCATTCTGATGATCTATAGAGCCAGCCCCTTTCCATCTTACCGTATTATCTCGAGTATAATACAGTATGCACCCCAAATTTCAAGATTTAAGTTAATGCAAAAATCTTAATTCCTATGTGTAATATGCAGGTTTAGTTTGCCAGTTGGCTTAGCATTGTTGTTAACATACATGAAGTCCTAAAACAACTAATGAACTTCTGGTATTGAAATCTACATAATCATATGATTGGAAACTTAAATAGGCCTACATGCATTATTTTGGAAGCATCAGGTGACTAATTTTCTTTACGCGTGCTTAGTGTTCCTCTGAAAATGGCTGAAATTTTTATTCCTATGTATAATACGCACCCAGACTTTGCACCCAATTTTTTGGGGAAAAAACCTGCGCATTATACACGAGATAATACGGTACTTCACTTTCACCATCATCACTCCCAATGCTTTTCTCACAAGTGGCAGGGTAGGATACCCTTTGGAAGTGAAAACACCAATGCCAGGGGGCGAGTTCCTACACATTTCGACCCTGCCGACCCACATATATTTCTCCCATGCCAAAGGGTTCTTTTATGTGGAGGTGTATGGCTTTAAAATTTTAATTCGAAATTAGCTTTTACCCGACCTCGCTTTTACTTGTCATCCGCAAGAAGGGGCACTCGGGGAGATACCGTGAACTTTTAGGCCTCTTTCACATGCAGCAATGAACGCCGCGTTTAGCTCCCCGTCACAACCTTTCAGATGTAAGCGCTTTTGAGGTGGACCCCCAGCTTGGTGGCTTCTCTGTAATGCTCTTCCCTCTTTCAAAAAATGAAAACGCGCAGTGATATGAAAAAGTCAATTGGGTTCCTTGTTTTTCAAGGTGCGCGCTAACGCTAGAAAATCGCTGAAATCTGGAATCGTGCGTTGCTACGCGCGTTTCCATGTAAAAGCAGCTATTCACCTCTGTGTCTTCCCCAACATCATCATACCCTTATCCCGCCTGTGGCAGGGTCGGGTCTGCGGGTCCAATGAACATACTCTGACTGGGGGTACCCCAGTCGGGCGTCTGGAGCCCACAGGAAATATTGGCTGAATTGTTTGTGGGGGGATGCCGGCCTACCCCACTGTTCCAACACCGCATTACACAACCAAAATAGAAATTTTTGGCAGGTACATTAATGCTTTATTGGTTATAATATTGCATGGTGTCTGAGCTTTGGCACAATAACTACAATGCAACAGGAGTCAGACTCATGCCCCTCTGTGTCTCTCTGTGTCCCTCTGTGTCTCTCTGTGCCCCTCTGTGTCTTCCCCAACGCGCGTTACAAAATCGCGCGGTAGCTAACGCTGCATGTGAAAGAGGCCTTAAATACCGACTGGGGGTCGGTCCAGAGCTCTCTACCTCCCTTGGGGATAACCCCCAGGGAGTTGAGAATCTAATACTGACCCTTTTTTTATGGCAGGTTTTGCCTTTTCCTTTTGTGTCGTTTTGGCTGTTGACTTTTATTTCTGTGCCTGTTTGGGCTTTTGTCCGTTTTTGGTTAATGTTGGTTTTGGCTTTTGCCTCTTTTATATCTACTGTTTATCTATCTTTTTTATATCTATGTCAGTGTTAAGGCATTTGCCCTTTTTATCTTTTGTCTAGTTTTGGCTTTTGCCTGAATTTATTCTGTTATTTAGTTGGCTGTTGCCCTTATTTATTGTCATCATGGTGGGATGGCCATTTACACCCCCGTCGTGGTGATTGTCTTTCTGGGCCCTAATTACCATTGAAGTCGATGGGCCCTAAAACACTAACCAACCAACCAACCGAGCGTGCTACCCACTGCGCCACTGAGGTGGGCTTGTTGCCATTATGAAATGAAATGCAAAATTCAAACAGATGTTTCTATTAGCAACTATAAGCATTCTATTCATATTTCCACTCATAAAGTGATTTTGACACTTTTCTTCCTCCAAATATAATTGAAATATTTCCTAAGCCAATTGCATCCTAGGCAACTGACTAATGAGAAGATCGGCCCTACTACTCCCCACCTGATGAAATCGCTCTTGTAGCTTCCCTCTTGCCCGAAAATCGCCATCTACTAACGTATCAAGCCCCTTTCCCTTTAAGCCAAACTTACGATATATTAAAGGTGTGAATAAACATTTAAAATTTGGTATATTTTAAGTACAGTATGCGACAGCCTGACTGTTGTTAGTCCCCGACAGATAGTATTGAGAAGAAAAGGGGGCTGTTGACGAGATAACACTTCTCCGATTAAAGTCCTACTGAGTCTGAACCGAACCCATCATCTTTGGGCTCCTGTCCTCTGCCAGTTTGTGTTTTGCGTGGTGGATACCAGATGAATAGTTAGCGGCGAATTTGCGTTGGACACACCAGTTCTCGTCTGATCACAGAAGTTAAGCAGCGCAACCCCAACTAGTACTGACATGGGTGGCCGCTTGGGAAAACTGGGTACTGCTAATACCCAAAATTCGTCGCATTAGCGTAGTGTTTGTGCAGTCTCTGCATAAGAACTATGCTGTGGACGGGGGTCTAATGACCTTTGTAGCTGAAGGACCCTTAAAACACCAACAAAACACACAAACCCGATGACAAACAAAACAAACAACCAGATGAATACTCAGCATCTGTCTGGATGTATTTGATGTGATAAATATGTGTGGAAAAGTTTTTTCATTTTTGTTTTTTGACATTGAGGAGTTGGCCTATACGTGAATCATTTGAAGACCCACTTCCGCAAGTCTTTTCCCAATCTATTCGTGAATGATATTGACATTCGTGTCTTAATCATTGTTCGTCATGTCATTTATCTTATCTCGTAGTAACCAATATATCGAATGACGATTAGTCACATTGAACTTATACTCAATTTTTCAATCAATGTTCCCAGGGCGTGGATGCAACAGGAGTTTAAATTCTCTGTTGCAGTTGAGATTTCTGTAATTTTCAAATCGAGTCGCGGACTGAGAAAGTTGACAGAGTTGACAGTTGGAGAAGTGCGAAATTAGCGAAGTTTCCAAACCATAAGGTGAGACTACAAAGTTCCTACTTAACATTTTGATCACTAAAACTAACTCTTCCTGTACTAAGTTTTTGGATCTTACACAAAACCCGTGTTGTAAGTTACCCAGTGCCACAAAGGCTGTCCAAATTAGAGGAGCACATTTCTAAGATAGGTATTTTCCTTGTTCTCTTAATTCAGAATTCCAAACGTTTAATCTTAACGACTCCTCTGATGATGCCGTTAAAAATTCAGTGATCCACAGTGAAGGGATTCTGAAACTCGGTCATTCGAGCCCGCTCTAGGGGGGCAACCCGGGCATTTGTCCGGGGCGCCATTTTGGCTGTAAGTGTGAGAACAGAGCACGCGAGCAGAGCGCTGCTTCAGGGGCCGCAATTTGTCCTTTTGTCCGGGGGCGGCATAAGTGCTAGAGCAGGCGCTGCCGAGATAATCCTAATTGAATTTTGTCATCTATTGGCGACATTTTAGATTTTGCTATTTTTTTATTGCATATTACGACTTCTAAAACCCTACTGAAGACCATTCCCGAAGACCCACCATCCTCATGACTCTTGTTTTTGTTTGTTTGCTTTTTAGGGCCCCCTTCAACTACAAGGTCATTAGAGCCCGGTCCAGTGCGTAGTTCTAATGCAGACTGCTCGGGCACTACACTAATACGACGATTTTTGGGTATTAGCAGTACCTAGTTTTCCCAAGTCATCACTAGTTGGGGTTGCGTTGCTTACCTTCAGTGATCAGACGAGAACTGGAGTGTCCAACGCAATTTGCCGCTCCCCGCCTGAAGACCTTCGTGAAGACCCATCCAATCCCTCAGAGTCCATACCGATCACTTTGGTAACCCCTGGATTAATTAAATCGCAGAGAAGCCTAGCAAACCAAAACGAAATTATAATTTAAGGTAGAATCGTTCCTCATCAGAAACAAACTAACCTAACTAACGCCAGTGGCGGATCCAGTAATTGGAGGACCTCAAGCGCAACCTACTGTTCCCACGTCTACTTCCTTCTTCCCCTGCCCCGGTTACTACCGACCACCTGCATTCCTGACAAGGACCTAACGAGCTCCTCCTCCCCTCTTCTCATGACGTGTCCATACCACCTCACCCTATTCTCCCTCATTTTTTCTACGATGTCCACCACCCCCAGGCTACTTCTGACATACTCATTCCTAATTCGATCAGCTCTCGACACGCCAGAGCGGCGAGTTGCGTTGGACACACCAGTTCTCGTCTGATCACTGAAGTTAAGCAACGCAAGCCCAGTTAGTACTGACATGGGTGGTCGCTCGGGAAAGCTGGGTACTGCTAATACCTAATAATCGTCGCATTGGTGTAGTGTCTGTGCAGCGTATGCATTAGAACTATGCAGTGGACGGGTCTCTAATGACCTTGTAGTTGACGGGACCTTAAACACCAACAAACAAACAAACTCGACACGCCACTGATGTACCGCAGCATTCGCATCTCGGCCACTTGCATTCTATTGACGTGGCTCTTCCTCACTGCCCAACACTCCGATCCATACAGCATAGCTGTCCTAACCACTACCCTGTAGAACTTCCCTTTCAGCTTGCTTGGGACCCTTCTATCACACAGGACTCCTCTTGCCTGTCTCCACTTCAGCCACCCCCCATTGATTCTATGGGTCACATCCACCTCTATCTCCCCATTGCTTTGGAGCGTTGATCTTAAGTACTTTACCTCTTGCACCTCTTTCGCCAGTCCGCCCCTTGAACGTGCGTCACAGTTATTTTCCTGCCCTTCCATTGGTGTAAACGTCAAGATTAGAAATAAAGTCTAACATTTTAGGTTAGACTAGGGTAATTCCTAGGTTAGATTAGGGTAATTCCTAAAATACGGAATTTTAAGTTTTTCTCCTATTGCTGACAGAGTGGGTTAGGCTGGGGTTGTTAGGTCTTTCACGTTCTTTCATGGGTTTCCAGGTTTCAGTGCTAAATCTGGGGATTTAAAAAAGATCGAGGCTAAAATTTTGTTGTATCTAAGCGGTTAGATGATGATAATAGCCAGTCTTGGCTTTGATCTGTGGCACATGTGGAGGATTTGTGATTTAATATGTGGCGCAGTAGAGGCAACCTACTTAGAGACTGTTTAAATCTTTTTGTCAGGTAGCTTGACTAATTTATAAAGGTCCTTTGAGGACCTTAGTAATTGAAGATGTAACGTGAAGGTTTAGTGAATTTAGGTTCAATTAATTTTTTTTACTCATATGTATACTGTCCATGTGAATTTTTTTCACGGAACTGGTGACGTCTCTCGACACCCCCGATGGTTTAAATTCCAGGTATATGTCCCTTTTTGGTAGTGGTTAATATCCTTCGAAGGCAACCAGCAAGCAAACCCTGTTGACGGTTAAACCTTCATATCTCAAAGTCAATATTTTTACATTTCGGAGTGATAACTTCAGTTATCAGCGCAATTTAATCTGCAGATCCACGAACACTTAGGCACACTTTTGATTCATATTTGGGGATGACTACTTTAGTTATTAAGGCTATTTAGACGGCTGTTCCACAAACTTTTAGGCACACCTTTAATTAAAAAGCCAAGAGAAAAATGGCAGCGGAGTTACCGGACGATTCCAAATTTGAAGCCATCCGCAAGAGTTGCCTCCAGACTGGAAAACTGTGGGAAGATCCTGAGTTTCCTGCGAGCGATCGTTCCGTTTTTCGGAATCCCAAACAATTGTCAGGATTCATTTGGAAACGCCCTCACGTAAGAAATTTCCTAATAGCATCATGATCCTGAAATACAAAATATAATAACTTTCAATCTACATATGTTAATCAGGAGATAAGCAAAAAGACACCAAGATTCTTCGCTGGTGGAGCCAGCCGATTCGATATCCAACAAGGAGGCCTAGGTAAATTAATTAATCACTTGCTGTTACTTGGTTTCAGACTGATTATCACCCTTGTTGTTGCTAAGCTTTCCGTTGTGGGACGTGTATGTTCCAGGTGACTGTTGGATGTTGGCAGCAGCGGCAAATCTAGCTCGATTTCCATACCTCTTTCAGAGATTGGTTCCACCTAACCAGAGTTTTGACAAGAACTGGTACGCTGGAGTGTTTCATTTTAGATTTTGGCGATATGGAGAATGGACTGACGTTCTGGTAGATGACCGCTTGCCTACAAAAGATGGTAAACTGGTCTATGTCTCATCGGAAGCAAAAAATGAATTTTGGGGAGCACTCTTGGAGAAAGCTTTTGCCAAGTCAGTTTATTAGAATCTGTCTTCAAATTCTGGTCTATACAATTATTTTTATTGATAGGACTGATTTTTATAGGTTTTACGGAAGTTATGAAGCAATCGAAGGTGGCAACAATGCAGACTCATTAACAGATTTCACTGGTGGATTGGTAGAGACATTTGACTTGCAGACTACTCCAAAGAACTTAAGTCAAATACTTGAGAAAGCAGTCAGTCGTAAATCTATTATGTCTGCTGGCATTTACGTAAGTCTCTGGTTTATTTTTCTGAATTTTAACAAAAAGAAGCTCGAAGCTTATAAGCATCTTCGGTTCTCATTCAGGGTGACTCCAGGAGAAATCCTGTCCTTAAAACCGGCTTAGTGTCTGGTCATGCTTACAGTGTCACTGGATTTTCTAAGGTAGTCGACCCATTTGGAACTCTCTATGTCAGTGACACTGACTGACTTAATGTTTGACTTTTACAATCTGAAACAGGCCAAATTAAAGGATGGATCAAGTGTAAATCTAATTCGCATCAGGAATCCATGGGGAAATTCGAGCGAATGGAATGGTCGCTGGAGTGACTCGTAAGTAAACATCAAAAAATTTCCTGAGAAATGGGGATCCAGTAGCTTCATTGATGATCACCACTGGCGTCGTTCATTTTGCAGATCATCAGAATGGCTAAATATGTCTGCTGAAGAAAAACAAAAGTTGGAGCTTGTCAAAGATGGCGACGGAGAATTCTGGTAATTTTTTAGGCTAACTTAGGCATAACAAACTGATTTCATTCGGTCCTCCAGTTGTCACCAGCCACCCCTCCAGCGCTCCTTCTATCGGATGGGCCTGTGTGGTGTGTACAATGTCATCAGTACGAACAAAGAAGTAAAATAACCAGGGGGAGGAGCTGGTCCCCTGGCCTCGGTGGAGGAAAAATGTCCCAATGAAGAAAAACAGGCCGACAATAAATAATCATAGGGATTATTGCATTAGGTTAGCAACCGGCTGCGTAAAAATATCAGGCCAACAGATCGCTCATGTGTTCCAGTGGGACCCCCAACCTCGCCAGTACAGGATAAAGTTAAGGAATAGGGGTTAGGGCAGGGACGACAGAGTATGGAGGGAAGGACGGCAAAGAAAACGCTGAGGGTGTATGGGAACAAGCTTAACATAGAGAGGGGGTAATCTATGACAGTACGTGGGAGAGATCACTTCTTCTCAGGCAACAGCTGGGTCACTGGAGACGAAACAGAGGATGGCAAAGATCACAGGTGGAGAGGAGGGCTGTGGATTATGTGGGGACCAAGGGAGGATGTCAGGCATGTGATACTGGCATGTCCAGCGCTGGAGGGGTTGGGGAACCCCCACCTTGGAAAAGGTTCTGAGGGTGATGGGTTCTGGGATGGAGCGGCTAGAATGGGTGCGAAAGGCAAAGGTGTTGCTAGGGTGCTGGTGGAGATGAAGGCATATGGGTCTAGCATGAAAAATCTCACTAGCAATGTATCTGTCGCCAGGATTATATATTCATATTTAAAGGCTGGAAAAGGGTTAGTGGTGGAGATGATTGTCGAATTAGCAAAGGCTGCTTAATTTCTTTAAGAGAAATATCCATCAGATTTATGACTAGCGGGTTCGATCCTGTCCGAGGTGGGTGATTTCCTTTGGGCAAGAAGGGAACTTCAAGTTTGCCTTTGAGAATATGATGACTTTACTTCCCATTTGACGATCAAAATTTTACTTCCCAAATACGATGTCACCTGTTCCTAAAAGAACTCTTTTTCAAGAAATCACCCTGACCAGACTCAAACCTGTGTACCATTATATCAAGTGACAAGGGCACTTCCAGTTAAACTACTCGCCGTACTTGACGAATGCTAAACCCCCAAAAGCTATTAACAAACAATTCACGCATAGCTAATGTACACCCACTTTTTTCAATTCTGGTATTTAGGATGCAATTGTCTGATTTCATTCGGAATTTTCACGTTCTGGACATCTGTAATTTGACACCTGATGACTTGACAGACCAGGCGATTGCTTGGCAGGTCAGCACGGCTCATTCCGAGTGGAAATTGAATGTCACAGCAGGAGGGCGCATCACTTCTCGTGAGGATGTTTTCTTATTCATCTGGGTCCCAAAATTCTTTCAGAAATATATTAACTTAGCTAACTGTCTTTCAGCCTTATTCCATAAGAATCAACAGTTCAGCGTGAAAGTTGAAGATGGTGACGTAGATGCTGATATTGCAGCATCCTTCACAGTACAAGTTATTCAGAAGAATTGTCGTCGTCGCAACATCCCTTATCAAACACTGGGATTAGTTATTTACAAGTGTCCTCCAGGAATTAAACCACCTCTGGATAAAACCTACCTTTCAAAGGTCAAACCGGTCGAAATGGTTAGTCAATACAAACCCCAACCGGCCCCTTGCAGAATGATAGTAGAACGATTTACAGAAGGACCTGGGAATTACATCATTATCCCCACAACTTGGGATATTCCCGATGAAGACCGCCAATTTATGGTTAGGATTTTCAGTGAGAATCCCCACTCTGTAAGATCAGATTCGTAGTTAGTTTGTTATCCATGATCAGTATTGAATTGTCCGCAAACTATTTAATATATATTTTCTAGCTAATATTTCTTTATTCATTTTTTTTTTCAACATCATCATTGTTTGAGTTTTATTCCACTCGATCATGTGACATTGTGCACCTTCTGAAATTGTCGCCGTATATAGTTTCACGACGACGGAAGGCGTACTTTTGAGCTCCCCGTATCAGGCACAAGCCTTACGACCAGTCAGAGGTGAATTTGCCTTATGTTAACGGGTATTTTCATACGTGAAGGAGGGACAGTTACAACAGTATTTCCCAGCACTTACTAAGCAACGTCATGTAGTTGTTAACATAAAATTTATTGGACCTGAGCCACTACCCTAGCCCCTGGCATTCAGGTACCCCTCTCCAGAAGCTGTATGCTCGACATTGGAAGTAAAGAGTGTAGACGTTGTCTTCATAGACAGCCTGCAAGCGTGAGCCAAAGGTAGAGAGGCGTTATACTTTTGTTTTACACCTAGTTGCTTTCAGGGGCGGATCCAGAAGGGGGAGCAATGCAGCAATCAGTGCCGTAACGGGGGTATGAAGCGCCTGTGGCAAGTGTCTAACTTTCGCTTGCCCATAACCCAATAATGACAAAAAACAAACATTTTGCGCCCCAAACCCAGTTGCACCCGCCTTCTTCGCCACGCCCTCGTTACCGCCCTGGCAGCAATTGCTCCCCCTCAGTGCCTCAATGGAGCGCAACTAATGAGGCATTTTTGCATTGCTATCCCAATTTCTACACTGCCAGTCCAATCTGCAGTTGGCTAAACCCCTGAAGATAGGGCATTGTTAAGGAGCAGGAGAGGACCTACTGTATTGTAATTGCTAGCTTGATTTATACTAAAGGGGCGCATATTTGGGGCGCACGTTTTTGAAGTGCTCCCCCCTTCACGACTGCTTTCGATCTACTTTTAATATGAAATAAAGATGGCAACTTTTTTGTTGTGTCATTTGTTCCCTTTCATTGCTGGTAGTCACGTGGAAGGTTGAAGCTGTAAAACGTGGTGGAACAAGTGATTCAAATGGTTAATGTGGCGAGGTCAATGTTGACCAGAGAAGGGCTCCTTGTTACAGGACCCCAAAGGACTAGTTGATGGACGTGACCAGGACGTCACTGTGTAGCAAGTGCTGCTGCAGACACACACTTCAAGATCCTACAGCTGACGGCAACCATACTGTGAGTGCGGTTGACTTAAAGCCTGGTTCTGTGGCACGCACACTGGCAAGAATAGCGCTTGAGCAGATGGCAAAATTATGACGTCAACCACAGGCGCTAAGAGAAATCGCGCCTGTTGTGGTTCAGTGGTAGGAGCGAAACCACGCTAGCTTTCAAAGTTTATGAAAATGCTTGATGGGTTGCACAAACACAGCAAATACCTAGTAACCAATTGAAGAGGAGTTCGAAGAGCAGTCAGTCATAGTCAAGTCGACTTTTTAAAATAACAGGCAGTTATTTCTTTTGTTGCTGTTGTTTCGTTTCTGGGGATCTTCCATTCAAGTAGGTTCCATTGATATACACCGATATACACGATATTCCCTCATTGTGTGGGAGCACTTGATGGGCAACACATTGCTATAACAGCACCACCATATTCTGGATTTACTTATTTCAATTACAACTTGGGAGCGGCGAATTGCATTGGACACACCTGTTCACGTTTGATCACTGAAGTTAAGCGGTGCAAACCCAGCTAGTACTGACATGGGTGGCCGCTTGGGAAAACTGGGTACTGCTAATACCCAAAAATCGTTGCATTAGTGTAGTGTCTATACAGTCTCTGCATAAAAACTACACTGTGGATGGGGCTCTACTGACCTTTTGGTTGAAGGGCCCTAAAACACTAATAAACAAATAACAATTACAAGGTAGGCGTTCAATAGTTTGGTATATTGAGTAATATAGAGTGCTATAAATTTCACCTAATAATTGTTATATACAGTACTATTTTAGTAGTTCTTATGGCAGCCTGTGAAGCACAGTACTGCTTCACAATAGTGGGCATAAGAGGCTATTGGGAGACAGGCAAACGGTGGCACACTAGCTTCATCAGCATTTGGGAAAAGTCTGTTATCTGGTCACCTAAAACCTACCAGTAGAGGAACCACTTTCACACAATGCTGGTGATGGAGCAATACCACTTTGCTTTGTTGCAGATGATGCCTTCCCCTAGCATCAAAACATAATGTGTCCATTCTCTGGCGCTCACCTAACAATTAAGGAACGAATATTCAATTATTGTTTGTGTAGAGCAAGGTAAGTGCTGAGTTCTGCATCTGCTATGAATGTTGAAATGGTATTTAAGTCATAAAGATACATTGATAAGCATTGGAACTTACCAGGCCAATGATTGAAAACACATTTGGGATCATGACATCTTAGTAGCAAATATTTTATATGCCAATCAACATGTGTATACATAACATAGTGGAGGCTGTAAAGGTAGTTAGGTGCTGTTGCAGGTCATTCACAAAAGGGATGGTGTTGTAATTAATATTGTATATTTATAGGCAATTTGTGTACTGCACAATTTTCTATGCAAATCTGAGCTGGCAGTATCCTCTACATAAGGTTGTAATGTCCAACAGGTTTTGCTGACATTGAGACCAGTGATGAAAATTTGGTGCCTTGCAATTGGAGAGCTGTTTTAGATGTGGGGTCCACCAAGTTTAACTCACCTAGGATCTAAATTCAGGACAACCACCAATAATAATAATACGTGATAAGAGCTCCTCATGTTTTAGTGGCCCAGGCTCTGTCCCATGGCAGGAATGATAAAATATGATGTAATTAGTGTTCTATGTATGTGGTTGTTCAATAAAATAGATAGGTTGCAAAGATGTGTGTACTTATTTGTTGGCACACTCAGCCTCTTCATTGTTGTTGTTTGTTGGAGTTTAAGGTCCCGTCAACTACAAGGTCATTAGAGACCCGTCCATTGCATAGTTCTAATGCATAGACTGCACAGACACTACCCTAATGCGACGATTATTGGGTATTAGCAGTACCCAGCTTTCCCGAGCGACCACCCATGTCAGTACTAACTGGGCTTGCGTTGCTTAACTTGAGTGATCAGACGAGAACTGGTGTGTCCAACGCAAGTCTCCACTCCCTCAGCCTCTTCATATCTATTTCTTAAGGCGCCATTGCAGGAAATTGTAAAAAACAGCTGTTTGATTTTAACAGTCAATGCTTTTAATGTCCCCAGACATTTCAGACATGAATTGGCATACAACAGCATGAATTCTCCCATGTAACTGTAGACGATCTGCATCTCCAAGTTTGGCCATGATGGGCATCAAGGACTGAAAGAAGTGCCAATCTGCTGTGTTTTCTGTTGAATGGGCTGGGGTGGCATTGGAGGCACGATCTTTTAAGTAAGCTATTAGGTCCTTTGCCATGTCACCAATGGAAGAAGGATTTTGATGGAGGTCACGTTCCACTTGTCTTCTTGCTGCTGCAAATAACAAAATTAGTAATGTTGCCTATATAAATGTACGTATGGTAATAGCATTTATAATAACTGTACCTTTTCTATTTGGCATTTCACTTGAAGAGGATGATGAAGAAAGGTTGACAGGTGATTCTGATGCTGATATTGGTGACTCACATGACAAAACGTCATTCAAGGTACTTGTACCAGGCTGTGGTTCACATTCAACATACAGGTCAACAGCTGATTCATCCAGGGTGAAGGTTGAGTCAGTCCTGGAAAAAATAAATTTCTAAATAGCGATCTTGGTATAGATATGTAGTGTTTACCTTCGAAAAACATACAAATCATTAGCAGTGGTGTTCTCCAAGAACGTTAGGAATTTCTGGAGTGGCCACTCATGGGGCCTGTAACCTCCACCTGAACTACTTTTCACCTGTTCGTATCTTTTGCGTTTGAAGTATTTATCACGAATATTTTTCCATCTTTTTTTACAAGCATTTGCTGCCAAAAACAAAAATGAAATTGACTACAATTATTAATTTATAAAATGTAGTAAAACATTGGTACTTAATAAGAAATGAAATTGTTTATAATCTATGTGTATAGATTGCTTAAAATCTATAAACATAGAAACACAGGGAAACCTGTTTATGTTGCCTTTCTTGGAATGAACTGTTTTGGTCAACATGGACCCAGCAGTCAACATACAGCACACGACACATTTCGGCTACCATCAATGTGGTCAACATAGTGGTAAAGGTTGGTCAGGATATGAGGTGGCCAACTTGACAGATTTCACTGCATATACAAAGAATATACAGTACTTATGATTTGTCATAACTTTCTGTCTCTCCATTACATAATGCTTGTTTAAGTTTCATAAGCCCTCCGCTTATAAATCGATGTATTTCTATTATAAAAAAGTTATTGATGTTTCTTACCTGTTAAATCCGGATAATCATCAATTAAAACATTACTAATTTCTTCCCACAATTTTTTTCGTTGCAAAAGATTTTTATACTGTGGGTGACTAGCATTATATAGTTCTTCATTTAAATGGACAAGTTTTACAAGTTTCTTGTCCGCCATTTTTTTAAATTGTGACAACCAACCAGGTGCGCGCGACACACTCGAGCGAGAAATGTGGCATTTCGTCTGACCAAGCGCTATTCTCGTCAGGATCACGTGCCACGGAACCAGGTTTTAGAAAAGCGTTCGGGAGCAACTCCGAAGTGCTCGCGTGTAGCGCTCATAGAATTGTGGTTCACCTTTTGATTCACAGAGGCGCTTCAAGAGGGCTACTCTGAATATGGCAGTGACATTAGTGACTGTATATTATTAGCTTAGTAACTCTTTAAATGTTGAGAAGTTTTATCAAAAATGCGAGCATTACCAGCGTGGATCGATAAGGTTCGTGATCGTGACAAGTCGGAACAATGGTATGTTTAAAGAATCCAATTTGTATTAATTACTTTGGGTTACTTTTCCTTCATTTCTCTGTTCTATTACCCGGGACGCTTGGTTGCTTAGCAACGTTGAGGATTCCATAATATGATGCAGTGCTTGTATTCATTACATAATAACCTATAATTAAGTTTCAAAAATTCACACATCGGAGTTTGGGCGCTCTATGAAAGAATTGCCAGTGTAAAGCTAGGCGCACACTATAGTCAAGACTGTCGTGAGCTTGGGTCATGAAAGCCAATGGGTAGCCGCACACTTGAAACAAGGCGTCTAGCAGACAAAACAGAGCACAGAGCAGACTCTTGACTTAGTGTGCGCCTGGCCTTAGAGATGTTACCGTCCAGGCACAGAATGAAGATTAGGAGGAGGGCATGCCAAAATCCTAACCAGAGAGGAGAGGGTGTTCCTATTGTCATTGGCAAACTGATGAGTTTAATTACTTTCCACATGGGAAATGATTTGACGCTTCTGGCTGCCCTTTATTTATTTTATTAATAGCATGACTTACAGAACAGCCGTATGTCCTACGATTCCAATTTCGTCCCTATACTATTACAACTACTAATGCCCCGTTTACGGTAGGATCGGTATCCATGACTTCCAGACATAAACAGGAATTCGTGGTAGCGTGTTGGACATTTGAGTCCATGGTTGCAGGTTCAACTTTGACTAAAGTGGCGCCTGCGGCGAAATGGGTGCTCTTTTTTTATATGGAATAAAATTTACGTGTAGATCAATAAAATTCCCAGGTGTATGGAGGGGCCCGTACATTGGCGCCTTCAAATTACCTTCAGTAATAGAGGCCGAGGTCAAATGGGATCTGGAATGGGATGGAAAAGATAGTTGACCTATTCAGTCCTACCCTGGTGAGGAAGTCAAATGGTGGCATAATGGGCTGCGCATTCAACCTGCGTGTAGGTAACCCGGAATTAAAATTCCCAGCTTTGAAGAAATGCATGATGTAAAATAGCAATAAATAAAAGTATTAGAACTCTCTAGCAGGGCATATCAGAATAATACAGGATATGTATGATGGTTCCACCACTAGGTTGAGGACGGCATGGGGGAATACTGGTGGCTTCAAGGGGAAGGTAGGGCGTCATCAGGGATCAGCTCTCAGCCCATATCTATTTGCTTTGGCAATGGATGACCTGCTGACGGGAGTAGGGGAATGGGCCTCCCAGTGCTTGGTATTTGCTGACGATGTAGGAAGGCTAAAGGAGTCCCAAGAGGAGGTTCAACAGGGCTTACAGGACATTACAGTAGCAATGGCAAAGGGGGGGGCCTGAAGGTGAACCTGTGATGCGAAGGGGGAAAGAGGAGCTCACACGGTATATTATGAGGCAGCAGGTGGTGGGTGGCATCAGGAGTAGGGGGAGGCCCAAGCGGACGTGGGAACAAGTTGTACAGAAGGACATGATTGCGTGCGGGGTGGATGAAAGCCTGGTTGGGGATAGACGGGAGTGGAGGATTAGAACCCGCAATACCCGACCCTGCCATAGGCGGGATAAGGGTGTGAGGATGATGGTGATTATGATCAGAACTCTCTAACCATTTGACTCTCGCCGTTTATTTGAGGAGGGAGCAGTATCTGTTTGTATTATTAGTCCTTATAAATTATATTTCCATTTTCATTTGTCTGTGTCAATGTCGACCCAAAATTTGGGGGGGGGGGTTGCAACCCCCAAAACGCCCCCCTTGGATCCGCGCCTGAGTGTACCAAACTTTGGTGTGCGTGCAGCGAAGGTCATTTACCGACTCCAGGGCGCATGCACATGAGGTTGTTAACGTGCAGGTGGTGTCTTACTATGCTTTGCACTCGACTGAGGCGTACTCAGGATACCACAATCAACTCAAGAGCAACTAATGTCAAATTTTTGCTTTTTTTTAGATTGTTATTAAGATAGGGTAATCATGGCTACCATAAACCATTTTGAATTTATATATTGAAGCGGTATTGTCTGACATTGATACAGTACTACGTTTCTACGTTGATTAACATGACTCCTCAGTTATTTGAATGCCGTTGACATTGTCATTTGATTTACTGTAGCATCTACGATCTGGCTTTTAAACCAGATGGTTCTCAAATTATTGTCACTGCGGGATCCAGAATCCTGGTGTATTCCAGCGAAGACGGTTCCTTAATTCAACCCTTGAAAGCTCATAAAGATTTAGTGTACTGCGTAGCATATTCAAAGGATGGTAAAAGGTTCGCTTCCGGTTCTAAGGACAAACATGTTATCATTTGGACGTCTAAACTGGAAGGAATCTTAAAGTACTCGTAAGTATAATAGAAATGTTATTATGAGTCAGTTGATTGATATGTGTGTGTGACTTGTGTTGTATTTTGAAGTCATGGGGACGCTATCCAGTGTTTAGCCTATAATCCCACATCGACACTGTTAGCCAGCTGTGCCGTTAGTGACTTCGGACTATGGTCTCCTGAACAAAAATCTGTTCAAAAATATAAAATTGGTAGTCGAATCACATCTTGTAGCTGGTCTGTCGATGGACAGTTGTTAGCCTTGGGTCTTTACAGTGGATTTGTCAGTATTCGCAGCAAGGTAAAGCTTCATGCTGGAACAGGTTCTTCTAGAAAATCCCAAAGGTCTAACACAGCCGTATATTTCTTGCAGAATGGCAATGAAACTCTGAGAGTGGAAAGATCTGGAGGATCGCCAGTGTGGTCTGTGTGCTTTAGCCCTCACAAGTAAGCATAATCGCCATTTCAATCCCTACAGAGCCCAACTTCCCACAAAAGTTCTCTGAAACTTGCTCATCATTCCCTCCTTGCATTTACCAATTATTCTACTGGTATCCAAAAATTTTTGGAATGACCTAGCATTTGACGATGTTATTAACTTCAGAGACGACTTGGATGGTGTTTTGTGTGTTGCTGACTGGAATCGGACGTTGTCATTTTACAATCTAAATGGAAAACAGGTCCTTCAGAGTTTATTTTGAATTTACTTGATAACTGCAAGTTTGTATCAAACTAATGCTTGATTATTCATTTTTAGGTGTATAAAGATAGGATTTTGGATTTTGATCCACTGTGTGCCAGTTATTTTAGCAAAGGAGAATACTTGTTAGTGTCAGGTTCCAGCAGACAGACATTTCTTTATACTAGGGAAGGAATCAAATTAGGGAACGTTGGAGAAGAACTGGAATCTTGGGTTTGGTGCTGCCGTGCAAAACCAGATTCCAATCATGTAGTAAGTATATTTCTCTGTTGTAGACATTTCTATTCCCGTGCGAGGTTCCGAGGTCTTATTTTCAACCCCACATGACAGTGAGAGACGTCTGATTTCCCCTTGTTCGTCATATTGCCACTCATTTCCTTATCACCGATATCAGTTTCCGGTTCCATACTTCTGCTGCTGCTGTTTTCCTAGTTGTTTATCTCGAACTCGCTGATACCTAACTTTATTCTAGAGAATAATATTTAGAAATAGTGGCAAAGATCGTATTCGAGTATGTTGTAAACATCTCTGATATATGAGGCGTAAGTTTTCAGCAGTACTATTCGAAACTTAGGTTATGGGCTGTCAAGATGGAACTTTGGCATGTTACCAACTGGTCTTCAGTACTGTCCATGGTCTGTATAAAGAGCGATATGCATATCGTGACAACATGACGGATGTTATAATCCAACATCTACTGACGGATCACAGGGGTAGGCTATATTTTTTTGTTAGCAACAAGAGGTAATTTGAAATTTTAAGGGGCATTTTACGAAATGATGGTTCTGTATTATTTTTTAGCTCGAATCAAATGTCGTGATTTAGTGAAAAAAATCGCTATATACAGAAAACGCTTAGCAGTCCAATTACCAGAACGGATTGTAATCTATGAATTGTACAGTGGTGAGTCGAATGGGATGCATTACAAGATCAAAGAAAAAATAAATCAAAGTATCCAGTGCAACTTGCTGGTTGTTTGCACTAACAACGTTGTGCTCTGCCAGGTAATTTTGGAAATTTTGTTGAGTCTGTAATCTGCAATCATTAGATTGATTATCTATCATAGTCAGATGTGCAACTATTCTATTGCACATATTTCTTCGTTTGTGTATTATTTTCCCTCGACATTTGTATTTCGAGGGCTACTCTGAGACTCGATAATTCTACTATGGAAAGCACATTTGAAGCTTACCTTCCGAAAGACAATACCGACTTTGGTCAGGCTCAACCTTGTGCCAAATGGCTCAGTAGTCAGTAATGGGCATTCCTTTACAACAGCGATCTTCAAGCTGTGTTTCGCAATACATCTCTGGGGGTTCCGCGAGTCAAAATGAAAATTCGTTAACAGCGGCAAGATATACTTTTCTAAAGGTGGGATGGGATTCCCCCAAAAACATCTTATAGTTCTAAGGGTCCCGTGAGTTGACAAAGTTCGAAGACCACTGCTTTACAATATCAGAAGGCAGTAAAAATTTAGTCCACTGTTTGGTTTGCAGTAACACCACCCCATAATAAACAAAATTTTATCTCCTAAGGTGCAGAATTACAATTTTCTTTCGTGATAGCTCATCCTTTTTATGCCACTGGTTAGCCCCGCATTTTACTAGCTCATTACGTACCTAAATGATAACATGTTTAGGAAAGAAGACTTCAATGCTTGAGCTTTCAAGGACTCCGTGAGCGAGAATGGGTTTTAGACAGTCTAATTCGATACATCAAAGTCATTGGAGGACCACCTGGTCGTGAAGGACTTCTCCTTGGTCTGAAGAATGGACAGATTCTAAAGATATTTTTAGATAATCCTTTTCCGATTCTCCTGACTAAAATCGGATCAGCGGTTAGATGTTTAGACCTCAGTGCCTCACGAACAAAACTTTCGGTGGTTGACGAACAGAGTACTTGCTTCGTGTATGATTTGGAATACAACGATCTGTTGTATCAGGTATAGTATTAAACTGAATAGTATTAGGTTCTGTCGTTTGTAGAAGCGATGAATGATCTGTTGCCATCCTCATGCAGGAGCCGAATGCAAATAGCGTAGCTTGGAACAGTTTTTATGAAAACATGTTATGTTTTTCTGGCAACGGAGTTCTTAGTATCAAAGTTGGCGATTTCCCCGTTCATCAACAGAAACTACAGGTTTATTTATTTTCTGTTTGGCAGAATTTCATCTTTTGTTGGGTAGCAGATAATTTGAAATGTGCCTGGTTTTGAACAGGGATTTGTGGTTGGTTTTTGTGGCTCGAAAGTATTCTGTCTACACGTCTATGCCATGGCCACCGTGGAAATTCCCCAGTCGGCTCCAATGTTCCAGTACCTAGACCGCCATATGTTCAAGTACGTCACCAATGTGCTAGAATACATGTGACATCTTACGACTTCTAACATTTGCCTGTTGTTTGTAGAGAAGCATATGCAGTGGCATGCTTGGGAGTAACTGATGCGGATTGGAAGTCATTAGCTTATGCATCTCTGGAAGGCATGGACTTCGATGTTGCCCGGAAAGCTTTTGTTCGCCTGAAAGATCTCCAGTACCTAGATTTGATCGAAAATCTCGAAGTTAGTAATATCCTCTATTTTTTTTATTTTTACAGAGTTTAAATTAAAAATCTTTTATTTCAATGTCACAAAAGAGTCGCAGAAAACATTCAAAAGGTGCAGAAAACGAGATAGCAGATCTTGATTCTGCAGACATCAGTGCCTATCGCGGACATTTCACTGAGGCTGCCGCTCTATACAAAAAGTGTGGCAATATTTCTAAGGCTGTTGACATGTACACTGATTTGAGGATGTTTGACCAAGCTCGAGAGTTAATTGTCTTACAAGATGCGGCTAATGTTGCTGGCGTTCCCGACGAAAAGGCTCTTCTGAAAAAGAAAGCAGACTGGGCTGCAAACACCAACGAACATCGAACAGCTGTTGAGACATATTTATCAGCTGGAGAATATCTCATGGCCATTGATATTGCAGGGAAAAACGGTTGGGTCGAGATGTAAGTTTATAGTTTTTGATTACACTTCCTTAAGGGTGCCTCCCACCAGGTACGAAGTATAGTCATGCCCCCGTGTAAGAAAACGATCACTGAATGAATTTTTAGAAGCACTAAAATTTCTTTTCGCTATTGGCATACTTCTTATTAATTGCAGGTTAGTGGACATTGGACGTCAAGTCGACAAGGCAGACAGAGCCGCTCTAACATCCTGTGCTGATTATTTAATTAAGCTAGATCGTATCTCTAATGCAGTGGATATTTACAAGAAGTTGGGTGATATGTCATTATTAGCCAATCTGTGGATCAAGATGAAACAGTGGGAAGAGGTTAGTATTATGAGTGATTCATCACATTCTCTGAAATCTTAATTTGATTGCCACAAGAGGTTGTGCTCGTGTTGTTTTCAACATTACTAGGGGTTCATTTTGGCAAACAAGTACCCAGAGTTGCGTCCTATCGTTTATCTACCATATGCCCAAGACCTTGCTGAAACTGGCCAGTTCTTGGAAGCTCAAGAAGGCGAGAACCTTTTGAACACGTTGAAATTATTGTAGTATCTTTTTAAAGTCATTTTTCTTTAAATTGCAGCATTTCGAAAGGCTGGACATCAAAAGTTGGCTTTTGATACTTTAAAGCGGTTGACGCAAAACGCTGTTCAAGAGAACCGCTATGATGACGCCAGTTATTACCATTGGATTTTATCTAGACAGTGCTTGGATCTTATAATCGGTTAGCACCTATCATTGGTTACTTTCTTGTGATAGCATCTCTTTTGAAATGTTTGCCCTTCATTGCTTTCAGAAAGTCAAGATAATCAAAATAATGACGCCTTTTTTAAGATGTACCAGACATATTCTCATCATGCAGACATTTACTACGCGTATCACGTGATTCAACGTTTCATAGTGAGTCATTCTAGGATCTCGTTTTTAGTTATGTTTAGACGAAACACAAGTGCAATTTCTTTTTAGGAAGAGCCTTTTACTTCTTACATGCCAGAAGCTATTTTCAACATTGCCAGGTTCTTGTATCATGAAACGAGTTCAGAGTGCCCTCCAGGAGTGTCTAGAGTGTATCCTTTTCCACTGAAGGGTCTTTCTTGCGGGCGATTGGTTGTTTACATAGTTTGAGGGTTGGCCTACTTATATCAAAGCCGAAAGAAAGAGCAGTTAATCACCCCCAGTATATTATGTTAGTGGGTTGGGGACTAAGCCAAGCAGGCATAACAGGCCGAACCCTAAGGAGGCTGCTCGCGGGTGAGAAGGAGATAGGTAAGTGGAAGCTTGCGGCACCCAACGTTCCTTACCAACCACCCATGTTGGTACTAACTTGGGTTTGCGTTGCTTAACTTCAGTGATCTGACGAGAACTGGTGTATCCAACGCAACTCGGCCGCACATTGAAGTTCATGTCTAGGTAATGCTGACTAATTTTTGATAGCATAGCAGACCCGTTCTTGACAGAGTGACTGTGGTTGATAAAAAGTTGATATATAACTGAGGAGGCAGAATCCATTCACTGGACATTATGACTGACTCGAAGACTTTGATTTTCCAAACACCAAGTGTAAACAGTGTTAGTTACTTGGGAAGTCAGATAGCATGACACTCCAGAAGTCTTTACCCCTTGAATATTAAGGGAATGGATTTCATATTTAGTCTTCTAGCTCCATCTAATTCTTTTATGTAGTTACGCAAAAGGGTGCAGATTTTAAACTCCGTTACTGGGTGTCAAAATAAAGTTTGGCTACCTTGCGCACACTAGCGTTAGCAGACCGCATCTGCTTCTTAAACGCGTTTGCTAGGGATAATCAATACACGTGTGAACACCATAATACATTCTATTACTGTATCAAAGTTTGTTAGAGATTTTAAATTGTGGGACCTCTTTAAGCCCGGAGCCTAAGTCTGAGGACCGAAAAATTGACTTCTGAGCCTGCCTTGTGTACACGCATCTTATTATTCTTAAGTTTCACCAAAGATCGACATTATATGCTCTAGCAAAGCAAGGCAAAGCCCTTGGTGCTTTCAAATTAGCCAGGTCTGCCTATGAGAAGCTTCAACAGTTAAGGATTCCAAGTAGATTTCGAGAACTCGTTGACTTGGGCACGATAGCTGTGAAGTCTAAGCCTTTCCATGATGCTGAAGTATGTTGTGAATTTGAAGATGAATAGCTTGTAAAATGTTGACGAACCAAGAATTGTTTTTTAGGAGCTACTTCCTTTGTGTTACCGGTGCTCCACCACCAATCCTATCTTGAATACCCGTGGAAATCAGTGTATCAATTGCTCACAGCCGTTCGTCCATTCTTTTTCATCTTTCGGTACGATATTTCAGAGTTATAGTCTTGATGTTTAACGAATTTAAGGCATTACATTGACTTAGAAGATTTGTTTTTCAATATAGAAATCTTGCCTCTAGTAGAATTCTATTTAGAAGAAGGTATATCTGGTGATGAAGCAGTGAAATTGATTGATACTTGGAATGGACCAAGTAACATTGGCTCTGGGGCCAATGGCGATCAGTGGTCAGAAACTGTTGAACAAGGTTCATACGCGTTGTTCTTTCTTCAACTTTCTAATTGGTTAGAATCGGGGCTCTACTAGCCTCTTTTTTTCCGTTTTCCAGGATACCAAACACTTACTTTAGATGGTGGCGATTCTGGAGGTATAGTCGATGAAGCCGATCCATTCGCATCCAGACTGATGACATTTGAGGTGAGACAGTGTGAAAGCAATTTAAGATTGTTTCATTGTTGCTGTCCTTCTTGATCAACTGAAAAATTGCAGCAAGGAGGTTTGGAATTTGTTCCTGTGGTAGTTGGACGACGCACATTGTCTGCCATGAGTCGGTCGGAAGTGATCGTGTTGGAACGTCGAAAGCCCTTAGAAAACCAATATTACCGAAACTTGATGCCAGATGTACCAATCAGTCATTGTACTTCTTGTTATAAGGTGGGTGGTAAAATTATTTCAAGGCTGTTCATCTCTAGCTAGCGAAAGAAGCATGTGATATTAGGGCCAATGGGAAATTGTTGCTGGTTTAGCCTGGGAATTGCAGATGCTTATTATAAAAAAGGACTCGAGGATCAGTTCCACTTCGCCCCCCCTCCCCTAAAATTAAAGATAAGCCTTCAAAAATGCAATAATGTGTCATCATCATACCCTTATCCCGCCTATGGCAGGGTCGTGTTTGCGGGTCCACTGAACCTGCTCTGATTGGGGGCACCCCAGCTAGGTGTTTGGAACCCACAGGAAATATTGGCTAAGTTGTCTGTGGGGGGATGCCGGTTTACCCACTGTTCCAACACCGCATTGTACAACCAAAATAGATATTTTGGGCAGGTAGATTAATGCTTTGTTGGTTATAATATTGCATGGTGTCTGACGTATTGCACAATAACTATAATGCACCATGAGTCAGGCTCATGAATAATGTGTATGTTTATTAATTCAAATGAAGTATTGCTAGTAAGGTAATGGTCAATCTTTACCAAGGCTATTTTTTACTTTAGAAAAAAAGAAATTTCATTTTTTAACGCAAATTAGTGTAAAAAATTAGCTTCTGCCCACAATAAGCTTTTGCATTCTTAGCCACTCATGCCAGCTAGGAGGGCAAACCCAGCTGTTATGATTGCCATTACATAGGCGAGCATCTTAGACGTAGGGATGTGGTATATCAAAATACTGTATTGTATTTCTTTAGCGCAGCCATCTCAAATAAGCGGCCCACGATGGTATCTCGTGCGGCCAGCGGAGAATTTTGAGATTTATAGGTACATTAGAAAGAAATGACGGCAAACATATAGGTACTGTATACGTATTGTGCATTACATATCTATTAAAACCTGTATAAAACGTTACTGTATGTATTTCATACATTTTAAAAATGAACATACATTAATGTACACATAGGTCATAGTGCATGCGGCCCGCAGAAAGTTTCACTGCTGTCAATATGGCCATCCAATAAAGTGAATTTGAGACCACTGCTTTAGCACTATGCAATGCGATAATCAAAAATACCCCTATCTATTAAAAAATGTAACTTAGTACATTTCTGAAAAAATTACTAAAAACTTTTAACAACTGTTTTCAGAAATGAATATCTCCCTTTATCCTCCTCCCTATAACTAATATTTTAATTTCTTCAGGTTTTTCATGCGGATGACTATGAACTGCAGGTTTTACAGCAGGGACGTTGTCCGTTCTGCCGCACTCCTGCTAGTTGGCTGGAAGACGACACCAGTAATCAATTGGACGATCGACTTTGATGGGAATCTCTCCCTGCCTTGCAAAAATTCTGGATGAGGTAAGTTTACTCCATACAATCTATCCATTTTGAAAAAGAAGATAGGTTGAGACCTCCCCTAAGAAGGGCTGTCATCATTTTGCTTTAGTCAAGAATTCCACAATCGTTTGTTTATTATTCCCCACCTCTTCAAAGGAAAGGAAAGATGCTGGTGCTGTAGTATGGGAGTTTGTAATATTCTCCAACATATGATTGACAGTGGCAGTGGGAAGTCTGCCACCTATTGTGCGACACAAATACAGTGGTTAAAGACGTGATTGCTGGCAGTCTGCCGTCAGGATTCCATTAGAACGGGGAACGTCATACTAGAGTTGTGGCCTCGGCACTTCACAGCTTGCACACATGCTCTGAGTAACTATTCACTCCTCAACCTTCATGTAAAAGTTAGGGGACTGAAGCAATAGGAAGAAAATAGTGATAATATATCGTCATAAGGTTCGGGGCACAGGGTTCTGTCATCTGCGACAGAAATTATGGTAAGGAGGTGGGCATCTATAAAGGAAGTAAGCCCTGATGTCGGGATATTTTCGTCAATCAATACCTTTCTAGATGTTGATGAGGATTGCAAAGGCCCACTTGTAGTTTCAAATTGCGGAAATTGAAGAGGTGATTGAGAAGGCAGTAATTCTCATTGTTATGACCTGATTAACCATTATTACAGCCGTCTAAACCCTTTTTCTTTGCTATGGCAGGGTTGGTATCCATTTGTCTCGATGGATCCGGGAATGACGGGAGAACAGGTTGGGCGATCTTTAAACGGATACGGCTGCTGACATATATTGCAACGTCTTGCATATTTAACCCCGGCTTATTGTATCTTTGTGGGAGAAATTTTGCCGATCCACATATATATATATTTCACTCCTTGTAGATGACATCATACGCATCACACGAGGTCAAGGCTTTTCTTTCCATCCAATGGAAGGTGCACTAGGGGCTGATCCTGCAGTCATGGACTCGCGGCATCAAATACGCCAACTTTCTGCATTGCTCGAGGAAAAGAGATGAAATTTTTGGGTGGCTTTCGTGGACTTGATGTCATTGTAGCTTTTTGATTTCGATTGAAGTGCAGCAGCATTAAGAATAGGAACTGGCTACCTCTTGAGATGGAAGTACTGTAATAGAGTGAACAAGTAAAAAACTGCATGCAGTAAGACATGCTCTCGGCCTCTGCACAGTTTTACCCTCACACTATCGCCCTGCTTCTCCTCTCTCCCACCTCCCATCCTTTTTTTGACTGAAATATTCATGATTAATGCAGCACAAGAACTAGCTAGAACTGCATGACTATATTTTAGATGATGAAAACCATCAACTGGCAATGGGACATCAAAACATAATTTTTTCCCTTTAGCAATTGGAGTGGGGAGAGTTGTGTGAATGGTTCATCTTGAGTTTATTTGACGTTAGTGTCAGTCTTTATTATTTAGATAAGGTTGAACATTAAAGGCCATTGGCAATCGAAAAAAGGCGATGACTAGTTGACTGGCATACAAATCTCAAATTTGTGGTGGACAGAATTTATATTCTTTGCACTTTCTGATGTTTTGGCTCCAGGAAGCGATGTTTGTCTTTTTTTTTATTTTTTAAAAAAAAGACGTTTATGTCATATTATAATTTTTGCACCATCGTACTCACTTAACCTACTGTGAAGTTCTTAATGGCGATGGTTTCTTTCAGAAATTAGGGAGAAAATGCGACTGCCTTCAGTCGGCTGGCAAGTAATGCAAATGCCACGCATGGCATGTGACATGTCACCCACACTACACGTCAGATAAGGTTTTTTACACGGAAAGATTAAACGGGTTCGCCTCACTAGCTCATATATAAATTCATAAGTGGCAGTACTGTTTCTTGGTACCTGCCACCTGCAGGCCATAAGGCTACGTTATCGAACCTTCGCCTTGCAATATCCAACAGACTGACGCTTGGTAAGTCAACAAAGGCATGGATCCAAGCCTTAGTCTGGGAATATGTCGATTTATGAAAGGCACTTTCCCGTGGTACAATCAACTGTATAATCTCTTATTAGATGGTGCTCAGGACATTTGGGCCCTGAAGAAACGAGATTCAGAGGCGTTATCATTCATAGCTTGACCTTAAATACATTCGTACTTCAACTGACCACATGGATATTAGGACACCAGCAACATCAGTGAAATTCAAGATCCCTTGCAGGTCTTCAGTCATGAAACTATCCTTTTAACCATCAGGACCGATCCTCATCCGTATCTTAAGGTCACCATGCGCTGTCAGTTTCATCTTCAGTTGTAACTGCGAAGTTAAAAATTGCATTGGTAAATATAATCTACTATGCAGTTAGAAATTTAGAACTGGATGTTTTTGAGTGGCAAAAGATCTAACTGTGCAGTTGAACTTTGCCTTCCTGTGTGTGTCGTTATCTGAAGACCAGAGCTCAGTTCTCTAGACCAGTGGTTCTCAACCCATTTGGAGTCGTGGAGCCCTCACCCGGCAGCCAGTTCGTTCACGGAGCCCCTATTTGATTCAAGCAATATTTGAAAATTAAACATGCGCAGAAATGACTGTAAGCAAATATATAATATAGAATGTTTCAGGAACAAGTTCTTGTTCCGGAAATCCTTCCAGGTTTTAACCACTTGTCCATCCCTGGACATCGATCAACACACTGCTACCGCAGAAGAGAAACCTCAAGCAGAAAACGTTAGAAGGGTCCAGTGCAGGGCGAGAACACAACTACTGTACGTAAATGTAAAACGCACAAGTTCAAAGTTGAACAATTTTATTTTGTCATGCAAATCACACCTAGAGCTATAGAGAGAGACGGCTGGCGTTCGTGGTGCTCCAGGGATCCGCAGCGCTTCGTGCCCGGAGCCCCAGATGAGAACCGCTGCTCTAGACAGCAGCAGTAACAACTCATTAAACTTTGGTCATTGCAAATGAAAACAAGCGCCACGGCTGTGTGTGTTTCTTAGTACTTCTCATTTTCAACTGAAGACATTCTGTACAGTTTTCACTGCACAGTTACAACTGAAGATGAAACTGACAGTGTATGGTGATTCTTAGAGAATATCTTAAAGCACTCATTAACCTTCCAGTCTAAGTCACACTTGACTAGCATTTCATAATTTGGGAGCTAACGCAGTTCTCTCCCTCTGGTCCATCCCGCTTTAGGATTCATTGCTGACCTCCAAATCATAGGCAGAACCAGACTTTATTTAATGGGCTTGTTAAGTTTATTTTTATGCTTCTTCGAACCTTCCGCCGCCCATTTGGATTCCAGATGTATTTTCATCGTTACCTGGTGATTGGTTGGGTTGAAGAGCAGGCAAAGGCAGTGCCAGAAGGTGACTAGGGGTTTGGAAGGCGGCCCATACATGTACTCACTTCTGTCAATCTTGGGTCGAGTTCAAGGCTGTTGGTTTCTGTCATCGCATCTAGTCGTGAGGGACCTTTTTCTAATTGGTGGAATTCGGCCGAAAACGTCTTGAAATCGTTATTTTGCTTGTACGCAGCCTGTTGCCATTATCTGACCTGAGTGCAGACTGCATGCTGCTTTACCCCAATAGCGAATTTTCAAATGCGAGGTCGAATGACATTTAAAAGATTAAAAAATGTTCGAAAGAGGTTTTCAAGTGGCCCGGGAGCTGAATAGTGCTCTCTCTGGATTTATCTTCAGGATGTCTGAAGCTTTTTGAGACGCTACATTGGTGTTATTCGCTGACGCAATTCTTGAGCCTTACTACTGCCCATTTAGTTGGCATCATTTTCTCCAAGCGATGCAGAAATCCAAGGTGATCTTGTGACACCTCTTTTCCGTCTTTCGACAGCTCAAACAATGCTTACCAATTGAAAGCATAGTATATAAGATTAGATTCTGACCTACGTTAGGCCTATAGGTTCCTTTCCGGCGAAAGAACGGGAACGTCCACTCAAAGGAGAATGTAGACAAAAGGGTTCATTGCAATGTCTACACCTGTACATCAAAATGGCCCCTTCCGGCAGCCAGCTTTCAAAGTGGACAGCCGACACGCTGCCAAACCGAAATTACATAAATAACAGTCGTGCCGTAGTGTTGACTGCAGGTTTGATCCTAGCTGCGGTTCTTTAAGAAGAGGGGTGGTTTCAGAGATACCTCCTTTTAAGGTGACTGTAAAACTAAGTTGTCGTCAGGTTGTGCACTGCAAATATTGTTCCTGGTCCCTCCATTGGATGATGTTGATTTCGATAACTTGGCTCATAAGAACCACCAAGTCCACAGAGGTTGACCTGAGTCCTAATGCAGTACTGTCGTAATGCAATTCAAGCCAGTTAGATTCAATACAGTGGTGCCTAGCAATTCGACAGCTGCCCTAAAAGATAGTTAGGGGTATGCCGTCAGGTCTTCCTCAGTTATGAGACAGCATTAGGGGGCTTGATTGATCCGATAGTGAACAACGTGACTCACTTTGGTTGCGCAGGAGGTAACGTGCTCAATTACTGTGTCAGTGGTTCTAGGTTCTATACTGAATCGAAGTGGGTTGGCTGCTTTCGGGCTAGAGAGAGAACCCGAGAACCGTCGCATTAGTGTAGCGTCTGTGCATTAGAACTACGCAGTGGGCGGGGCTCTAATGACTAGGGTTTGTCCAAAAACCGACTTTTATTTAAAAAACGGTTTCTAGTTTCATAATTCTCAGTAACAAACCAGATTACAAAACCGATAAACCCTACTAATGACCTTGTAGTTGAAGGGTCCTAAAACACCAACGAACGAATGGAGTCGGCGGAGTGCCCCAACGACCAGTAGCAACAAAACAACTTCTAACTCTTTTCTCGCCAATAGCAGGGTCGGGTAACCATCTTATTCCTTCCGCAGTCGTCTGCTGACCAAAGCTGCAACTCAACTCCTATTCTTATTTATCGTCGGTCTACTGTCCGTTGGGGCATTCCACCAACGCCAGGGGGACGAGCTGTGACGTCAGGATCGATACAGATCACGGCTGATTGATATTTTTGTTGTTTCACGTTCTGTCAGGTGGAAAGTAAAGTCTCATTAGTTTAAATGTGTCTAATATGTCGTCTGCACATTAAAAACTCAATAAAAGAGACATTTCAACGCAGAGAAATATGAGGACCTTCATAACATTACTGTGGTGCTGAAGGAACCCTTTTTAAGTAGAAATTTCCTTCTACAGAGTGTCACAATTTGAATCGATTACGAAAAATCCGGATTGTTTCAAGCTGTTCCTAGAAACTGGTCCTTTTTAAAAAATCCAACTATCATCATGATGATAACTTTTGGAATGATCTCACTTGTGCAGTACTTAGTGATGACTTCAATTATTGCAAAATAAAGTGCCGTACTGCTCCACTGTTCGTTCGCTTTGCGAAATGACATTGCCGTTAGATGCTGTGGCTCGGAAAACAGGTTGCGCTTAGGGCAGGCAAGGAATTTCAATTACATTTTTTAAGGGACAAGCTGCTAACCAGGGTCTGTTACGCCATCAACCCCATTTTATTCTCCTATTTCAGTGTTCAGGACGAAGCTGTAAAAACGACGCATTTTCTGAAATTGAATTGGACTTTCAAGGGACATCCTACCGTTAGTTCCAGTTGCACTGATCCCCTCTCTTTCCATTGCATGTTACTGAATCTTTCCTCCGGTTTCCCTCGCAGTACAATACCTTTCAAAATGCGACAGAAAGCCTTTTCCTCCACTGGTGACTCGTTCTTGACGTGTTGCATTTTTTGATGCTTTCATTATCCGAAGGCGATGCCCATTTTGCACGCAATCCATAAGTGGGGGAAAAGGGGCCACATGAGAAGTGAGACAATAGGTAAAAAAATCTTAAAAGATCCCCGTTCACCAACTCACCCTTTGCCGATTTTGCCTCTCGTTTGCTGTCAACATCCAGCTAGCTACAACTCTTTATTTTGAAAGGACCAAGAGTCCTCTCAGTGGATCCATTAAGAAAACGTCGGATCGATTAATGGATCGCTCACTCCTGTGGCAATGATAATATTCACTAATCGATTGTCGGCTCCTTCCGGTCAAGTCTTTTATCCGTTTGCTTGCAATTGCCACCAGAGGGAGGTTGACAGTTATTTCAGGTTAATTGAATGAATGCCCTCGAGGTCTGATTAAATCTGTCTTGCTAATTAATAGTGACAGGGTGGAGTAGGGGGTGTAAGAGATCTCGATGGGCACGGACGAATTAAGGTGGCCGATCACATAGCGTGATTCAAGTGGCCGGATGTGACAAGACTTTGTATTTATTTTCGTGACTCGCATGACTGAGGGCTGCTGAGCCTTTTTAGCACAATGTGTTGATTGATAAAAACAGTGAATGTAGACTAGGAGTTCGCTCTTCTTCCGCTCTTGTGTGTTGCCTGACTAGAAATTATGGGTTGTATTTATCTACATCTGTTTTAATTAACAACTAGAGGCCACTGGTTTTATTATTTTGGGTCAGTGAGCGTACCTCCAAACCATGGATTCAAGAGTTGAGCTACGTTACTTCTGGGGCGGCAAAGACCACCCTTGCCTCCTGTGCTAGAGATCGAAGCTCGACTAACGACACATGTTAACAGCTCTTCTTTTTATCGTATTCTTCACCACCTAGGCCAAAATTGTTATTCTTAATTGGCATTGGTCAGTGGAGAACATTTTCTAACTAGAAAGGGGTTTTTTAATGTGCAAGTGACTTTACGGGACATTGACTTGCCTCATTGGACAGAACGTTATGCTTAGGGATTTTGGGCACATATTCCTGCTTCGCGACGTTTTAGCAGTGAGGTGAGGAGCACTCCAAATTAACTGGATCAGGGCCGACAAGAGTAGGGTAATGGGATACTGTTAGCACTGATCCCTCTAAGCCAGCGAGTCTCAACCTTTTTTCGTCACGGTACATTTTTAATAATTTAAAAATTTGGCGGCACACTCACAACGACACATTTCGGGGCACACAGACGCCAAAGAAAATATATAAGTTGTAACCTAACCCTATGCAAAAGCGAATACTGGACCGAGGTGGGTTGGCTTTTGTGGGCGAGAGAGAAGCCCTGAGTGCACCTTCTTTCGGATGAGAAGTAAAACCGAGGTCCCGTGTGGTGTACAATGGCATCTGCACGTGAAAGAACCCTCTGTATTATGGAACGGCTAAAGGAAGCAAAATTTCCAGGTGAAAGGGCTCGCCCCCTGGCTTCGGTGAGATGTCCCAACGAACAGTAGAAAGGCGATAAATAGCATAGGGGTTGCAGCTTTGGTCGGCAACCGGCTGTGGGAAAACACTGTCCAATATATCGCCCTTGTGTCCACTCAGAGGGATAAGATGGGTACTCGACCTTGCCATAGGCAGGAAGAGGGTTAGAAGTTATTGTACTTGTAACCTAGCCCTATGCACACATCAAGCGGGTGACTAGTAGACTAAACTACTACATAGCTTTGTTAACCAGTAGTGAGAACTGTAATATTAATGCTTATTGGTTCAGCCTGTCCCTCCTAGGAAGACAGACCGATTGAACTACTTGCCTGACGTCACTTCTGCATGGGTATTCGAAGTGGTGGCACATTTCATGAATCTCGCGGCACACTAAAGTGCCGCGGCACAGTGGTTGAGAATCGCTGGTCTAAGCTGTGCAAACAGTTTTTAAGAAAAAAAGTCAACAAAAGTGTACCTGAATGCAGAATGCCCGAAGAGGCTCCGCAATTTAGGTCCGCACATACTTTACAAAGAAGGCAACATTTTGCACACGAGCAAGTTTCTGCCCACACTCACGGAAAAAAAATTAGAAGGAACATTGACTGTTAGTCGGACCCGGGATTCACAAGGGCCCAGGCATCATCCCATAACTTTTTTTTGGCCAATGTACACATTTTATGATTTACACTTTTTGAAAACATACTTATGCTTTGCAGATTGGAACATCGCCTACTTATTAAACAAGACTTCAGTTGTTTCAATCACGGAAGGACGGGGATGAGGCAATATCAGGTTGAAGGACGGGGCAGAGAGGTGTGTGGTCGATTCTTCGTGTAAATATCGAGTTTTTTTTTTTTTGAGGTTCTATCCGACGACACCGTGGACTCCTATTATCTAAACCAGGGGTGTCAAAGTGGCGGCCCTGGAAGCCTAGAGTTGCGGCCCTCACAACCGATATCATGTAGTATACTTATGCAGTTGGCTACTCAGAGGAGTAACGAGAGGGTGATAGTTGCCCCCAGCATAGTTGAAATGGGGTGCCATGTGCCATATTGACCATTAAATACCATTTTGACAATTGTCTTGGTACTTTTAAAAACAAATTTCCAAAATACCGTATTTATTCTAATAAACGGTGCGCAGGGCGCGGTTGCAGGGTGCTGTTTATATTTAATTGCAAACCCGCCGCGGTGGCCTAGTGGTTAGCACGCTCGGCAACTGCGCCAGTAGTTCTAGATTTGATACTGAACCGAGGTGGGTCGGCTTCTTTCGGGCGAGAGAGAGGCCACGAGTGTGCCTTCTTTCGGATGAGAAGTAAAACCGAGGTCCCGTGTGGGTGTACGATGGCACTTACATGTAAAACAACCCTCTGTACTATGCAACGGGTAGATGGGGCAAAATTTACAGGTGTAGGAGCTCGCCCCCCTGCCGTCGGTAGCATTCCCCAACGAACACTAGACCGACGATAAATAAGCGTAGAGGTGCAGCTTTGGCTGGCAACCGGCTGCAGATAAAACTGACCAATATATTGCCCTATGTCCATTCAGGGGGACAAGATGGCTACCCGACCCTGCCATAGGCGGGAAAAGGGGTTAGGAGTTGCTGTTTATATTTAATTACCGTTAATAAGGCACCCCTATAGATAACCCAGCCAATATTCCTGTGGGTTCCAGAAGCCTGGCTGGGGTGCACCCTGTCAGAGCATGTTCAGTGGACCCATAGACCCGACCCTGGCACAGGCGGGATAAGAGTATGATGATGATGAAGAATTCAGTACCTTTAATAAACAGCGTGCAGTTTATTAGAGGGCGCTGTTAATTAGAATAAATACGGTAAAAAGAAAGGTCAACACTGCATGGCCCTCATGACAAGCCCTCGGGGTGCCACGAGTTTGACATGCCTGATCTAAACCATTTTCCACCTACACAATGTAGTTTGACCCATAGTCAGTGCCCGGTCTGTTTATGATTGTTCTAGTATGGTAAACATATTCAAACAACGTTTCGCGTTTCTTTACTCAGAACTGAGGCAACTCTGTCTGCAGGCCAGGTGTCAGCGCAAGTTCAGAAGCACTAGACTGTCTTCGTGGATTTCGATAGGTTTCGGATGTTTCTTTGGGCGAAAGGTGGAGAAATCTCAAGCGGCATCATCTTTCAAATGAGAAATGACCCTGTTTTTAATGTATGTGAACGATGTCATCTGCAGTCTGCATTTAAAGGAACCATTTCTCTACATTTAAAATGGCGACTGTTCTCAGGCGTAGAATTCATGTTGAGGATTTCGAACTAGGAGATAAATGTTCCCCCATAAAATGGACCGGTTGGGATCTCAGCAAACACCAACGTCACCTTCCTATCATCTCAAAAAAGATGACAACCCTATAGCAAGGGGGTGAGAAGAAATGTTATGAGTCGTACATCTTTTCCGCGTAAGAAAGGTTTGGCATACAATTCTGATGAGTATATTAGGGGTAGTTTGGGGGTGGGAAACATTGAGGAACAGATGAGAGAATAAATTGCGGTGGTAGGGGCATGTGATGAGAAGAGTGGAGGAGGAGCTGGTTAGGCCCATTACGGGGATACGGGTTATTGGAAGTACCAGGGGTACCATCACCATGGTGAAAGATTTGGCATAAAAGAAGTTATATCTCTCCATGCCATGAGCATTCAGCGTTTAAGCAAGATCATCTACTTCTTTTAGTTACCCGGGCCACCATTTTATCAAACGTATCTACTCTTGGACAGCTACGCTATTGCCCAAATGATCCCATTACCTCTTTGGGACAGAACGCCCTTACACTTTTAATGGACCCGTCTTTTTCACTACCAGGCCATTTTCTTTACTGTTAATGAGAATGTCTGTCTGAACCATTTTGGCGTACTTTAAAACAGTGCAATCTGAGAAATAGGCTACGTTGTCGTTAATTATACGGTACTTAGTGCTGACAGAAATTCACTATTGACCCCCTCTGCATACTCCACTTACCACTCCTCATCTCCACCCGCACATTGCATAAACTGTCCTCCATCCATTTGAGACACCGTGAAAAGATCCCTCGTTCTCAATTGATTCTCTAATGGCGCCAGAGGAATTCTTCGTGAGAAGGCAGAATAGGTATTTTGTATAACCCTGTCCCCACCTCTTCATTCATTCCTCTAGTTGGTCCTAACTTCATCCCAGGCATTTACAAACAGCTGACGAATAAATTCTCTAGAAGCGGAAATTGTGGAGGTGGAAGAGGAGAGACGGAGGAATGAGTACTTGCAAATCAAATTGCCTATCACGGCAACACCTGCCCTCGAGAAGTGCTCCATCTTGTGGACAGTTTAACTTTAGAGATGTTCTTTCAATACTTCCCACTTTTTACAAGAATTCAGACTGGTTGGTTATCGAGTAATTTCATGTCGGCAAATCAACAATTAAAAAATCATTTAATGGGTGCAAGGAGGAAATGGATGAGAGCTCCCTCGCCCCACAAGGATGAGGTTAGTCCGAGGCGCAAGTATTAGCTTACTTGCCTTGCGAACTCCTGATGGATGTTCCCTGAAGGATGACCTGCCTACGACGATCACGCGAAAGCAGACCTCTAAGATTGAGCAGTGTCCATAAGTAGGTTAAACCCATTTTTAACACCACAACAGTATGAAAATGGCGTCCATCCAAAAAGAATTCCCCGTCGTTCTGGGTTAAATTGACCCTGTAGTCAAATTGTTACGAAATAAATAGTACGAGCTACAATAACTGATTTACGATGTAAGGAATGTCACTATCACTTTTCTCAAGATTATTTATCGACACCAGAGGGAAGAAAGGGCACTTGATCCTACAACGAGGAATGAATTGGGTTTTCTTTTTCATGGAGGTGGCATCATATCACACATAGTCACACTGTCATTTGCCATTTAACCGAAGGCACCCTTGAGACTCCTCTTCCCATTGAAAGTGACCACTCGGTTAACTGATTCACTCCCATGAGTGAATGAGGAGTGGGGCAGAGATGTGCAGAAAACTGCACAGTAACTACCTCATAACAACTACTAACCCTTTCCCGACTGTGGCAGGGTCGAGGTCGCATGGGCTATCTGTTGGGAGGTGTCTTTACACAGCAACTGTCAAACTAACTTACTACTGCAACCCTGTGCTTATTTATCGTCGGCCTATTTTTTCTTCATTGGGGAACTTCTCCCACTTATGCCAGGGAGGCGACCTCCTACACATGGAATTTTTGCGATCTGTCATCTTGGGACAGTTTCGTTTTTCTCAACGACAGGGAGGGAGGCTTCAAGCTGTTTCTTACACCTGGGATTTTTTTTGCCAATTACGCACTCATTTGTTACTCCGTGAAGAAAAGGTTTTTTGCATGCAGGTAGCATGATGCACATCACACGGGATTACTGTTTTACTTCTCAAGGCGCACTTGAAGCCTGGAAGAAGTCAGCCTACAGCCATGGACTGTAGAGTCAGGCACCATAACCACAAAGCCACTTCATATATCTCTTTCAGAATTCGAGCCCCCTTCGATTTTTTTTGTTAAGAAGCCGGATGTACCGGAGACCAGACAAGAGCTCTTAACGTGGTGGAGGACGATATTTAAATTAAATATAAAAAATTAAGATTGAACGACGTATTTGTCGCCGTTTCAGGCAAAAAACGTGTTTTCCACGACCATCATTTTCAATTTGAGATGGAGACGACGGGAAAAGGTGGAATGGTAGGTGGAGGGAGAATAGGCATTGAAAGAGAGGAGGAGGTAGAGATGATGGCCATAATAAGCTGTCTTGGCACCCAGGTGGTCATTAATCTCTTGTTCAAATGGCGTTATTTGGGAGCCAATCCAAGAGGCAAACTCTGCCGTACTTAAAAGCCTTACAAGTATGGTACACACCATACTCTGTGTCCCTGTAGTACTCTAACCCACCCCTTCCTATCCTTTGAAAACGTATTAATAAGAGTGGAAGTGTAAAGAGGGGGAAGGGAGTAAAGGAGGCAGTGTGATGCCTATTGAAGCCACGCCTTTTCTCACTCTTAATTAAATTCAAGTTTTCATCCATACTATCTTCCGGTGTATTGAATTATTGCAAATAAGACGGAAGGGGAACAAAATGGCGAGAGGAAAACGAGTGGAGGAAGAGTATTGAGGGTGAAGAACGATGGGGCTGGCAGCAGGAGAAACGAGAGTGGAAAAAAATTAAACCCTCTCGGAAGAGTATAAAATAGTTGTTTAGTTCCGTTCTATGTGGGGGGAGGTTATGGCAGATGGCACCTCATGCGCCATCTGGTGGTGAGAACGCTTACGAAGTAAATGAAGTGCTTTCAAATAGATGAGAGGGGGAATATGGTAAACATGTTTAACCAATAAGTCTTGCCTCTGTGTTGCCTTAGCAGGACCTCCTTCATAACAAACACACACAGGTTTTACCTCCACCAAAGGTATATTCGTTACACCTTTCAATCCCTTCCTCCCCCACTCTAGAGAGGCAGTTTTTTTGTTGCGGTTACGCACTTGATTTTCTACCCCCTAAACTTCTACCATAAGCCTCCGTGTATCTTGGTCCTTTTCCCCCCAAGTTGGATGGATACATGCTTCTTGCGGGTGCCTGAGACGTGTGTGTTTATTTGCTTTAAAACAACTTGGTATTTTTATCTTTGAAAGGCTCTGAATCTTTGATGGTTGATGTGGGCGTTTGGAGGGGGCGGAAAGGGAGCTACTGATGGCGGGACGGACCAAATGTTGGACTGGTTGGGACGCATGTAAGGGTAGACAAGCATGCAAGTAGGAAGAAAGTTGCTCCGCTTCCACTTTTAGGTTCCATAGACCACCCCATCCCCACCCCCGAGTGTAATTTGATTTCAGGATTCGTGGCGAACTTCCCATGACGATCTAACTGGACGTCGAAATTGTTTCGGTTCGTGGGTCCCCACCCTCTTCCTAAAACATCATGCGTCGGTTGAACGTTCTAACTTTTAGTCAAACCTAGCTCAAAAATACACCAGGAGAAAACCCTTTGAGCGTTGTACCTGTTAGGATCACCTATTGTCGGCACAAGAAACTAGGGCTCTTGCAAATCAAGCAACAACTGTTGTCAGGTGCCCGAGTACGCCCTTTCCGTAACTTACATAACCCCACCCACACCTCCCCTGAGCTAGTAGTTGGCCATTTTTGCCGTGTAGAAAGAGTTGTCTCGAGCACAAGACAATGACATAACATCATGAGTCTCTGGGTCTCATGTGTGTATTCACTGAGTACTAAGGGCACCCCTTATTGAACACCGGCCTCATCTAAAGACGCGTTCTCACCAGTTAAGTTTTGTTGACCAATTGTACTTGTTCAACAAAAGTTGAACATTACTTGAATCAATTTTCGTTCACACATTTCAATACAAACTGATCAGCAGTTTCATTGTACAAATGGGGTTTCAGTTACATTACAAATGGGGTCAAAAGGAGTTGTGTGGATAACACTGTATTTTGGTTAACCCCCAATTGGTCCACCCCTCTGACGGGTCCACTTTTGTATATCTACAAGGGCCTTAAACAAAAGACCTATTGTTCACTTGAAGGGTAATGGTGAATGACTCACCACTTGATCAAGAAAAGTTTGACCCAGTCAAACTTTTGTTGATCAACTAAAATGTTGATCAACTCGATTGAAACAGAGGTTCCCACTACAGTTTTCATTCAAGTTTTGTTGAACAACTACAATTGATCAACAAAACTTGACTCGTGAGAACGCGCCTTTAGTGACAGAACACGGTCAGATATGTTACTTACTGTCGAGATAGAACAACGCCCTCTAATGGTTTTTAGAGAAATAAGAGGAATGGAAACAACCGAAAATTGTGATATGGTTGACCTTTGACCTGATTGGGAACGTGGACGAGAAACAGATGGCGAGGTTTTCAGGTCGCCTGCTAGATGTTGATGGTAGGCTGGTACCGCAACAACGGAGAGTGGATGTGTGTTGTGGAATGAAGAGAAAAAGACGGTATCCCGTTCCCCTCTCATCTCTCTCATCTTCACCTTCCACCGCCTAACTTCTGGTAGCCTCCTTTTTTTCCCGTCAGGCAAGCGGACGAAATGGTAGCGAGTATGTACGTATACTTACTTACCGGCCGTCCATTCGCCTCTTGTCATTTGCCATCCAGTTGCCATGACAACCAGTTGCTTGTGCACGTACGGCATTGATGTGCGATGGGCGCTCTCTCGCACCTTGTTGGCTACATTTGGAGTTGTCTTCAGTAGCACTCATACATTGGTGCAGTCAACTCCTGTCTCGGTGTCACTCATTTTAACACTCTTCCAACCCCCTGGTTGGCTTCTCTGAACCGGCATCTTCTGCTTCCCCTGACGTGCGCTTCTTGCATTCAAGCATCCATCCCATCTCTTTCTAAGAACATCTGATTGCTAAAAAGAAACCAAAACACTTGTTGAGTGACTTTGTCTCACGCTAGGGTCTTCTTAGTGTGTACACATATGACTGGGACAAGGACAACCATTGTTCTCAGGCTGAAACTGCAGCAGTTTGAACACTGGTAATCACAGACGTCGTCAGACGCTATCCGTCTGGTAACTCAACAAGGATTACGGACAGGTTATTCTGCTCTAAGGTAAGAAGTACATTTCACATATTTGTAGTAAGTTCGTGTAGAATATCAGGCCCACTGCAGTCTCTGTGGTGGATACATGGCAAATCGACAGCATACTTGCCGCGTGCTAATCAGATACCTATCATTTCCACTCGTCCTAGCTGGGCGTAGCTGGTGTCCTTTTTTTTAGAAAGGGAAACTAAAACGGTGGTCCTGTATGAAGTTTACGATGAATCGTCCCGATATTAAGGTTGTTATGCACAGACGACATCGTACAGCGTTCAATCAGAATCGAACTCACATTCAACAGTTCAGGCCGATTACCAATATTCAAGTTTGTAAATAGGAAATTAATGGAAAAGAAAGGGGATTTAGAAGGTGGGGAGGAGGGTCAGTGATAAAGACGAACGGAAGGTTCTCATACATATAGACAGTTTATGGGTTAGAACCGACCTGTGACCCGGCGGCTTGTTGGAATCCCTGTATATAAGCAATTTCATCGAAACCGAGGGAGAATTAGTCCTGGAAATTGCGACCGACTTATACCTTTCTTGTCTTAGGGGAAGGAGGAAGGGGTTTGACGTAAAGGTGGTGTCGTACATACAACAAGGTACGTCCGAACTTTATTCCCCATCGCTCAGCTTAAAACGAACCGATCCCAATGTTAGGATCAAGTCCAAAATGCAACCACATGTGGCAAACGTATTACCATTTAGATATCAGTACGACCAAGGCCTCTTTTGGTAGGTCTGGCCACTGTCTAGTGGGGAAGTGAACCTAAAAAGGCTCCGGTGATTGGAACGTGTTTACCATGGTGTACCATACGTTACCATACTTACATCACGTAATGTTTCTTTTTCTTGCTAATCTAATGTCATCATCGTCGCCATCATCACTAACCCTCTTTTCCCCGTCTATGGCAGGGCGGGTGCCCATTTTAACTCCATTGGGACACATGGGCGATCTGTTGGACGGTATTTTTACGCAGCCCGTCTGCTAACCTAATCCTGCAACTATTATCATCGGCTTGTTTTTTTTTAACTTTTGGCCCTTTTCCTCCATCATTCCCTGGTGCATGTTCCTACACCTGGGAAAGGGTTCTTTGACGTACAATGGTGACATCGTACACACCAAACCGGGCCATAGCTTTGCTTGTCAACCGACGGGGGGCGACGGGGACCTCTTTCTCTCGCGGCCGAAAAAAACCAAACCGCATAGGATCGAACCCTGAAACAACTAACGCAGTAGTCCAACACACTGCCTCTGAGCAACCGAGGCGGTTTTTTTTTACATATTTAGTTTATATAAACAAAATTCCAGGTGTAAAAATTCACAATTCTATCACCTCTCATGTGACTCCAGGAAGGAGACACACGAACAAATAAAAGTCTCTTCGTTAAGTTAATTGACGACAACTGGCAGTGGGAGGAGGACTCCACCACCGTCCTCATCCCTGCGATGTTCAGTGCAAGGCCATCATTTAATAAGCCAAACTATTCGAAGGCTTGCACCAACTTGGTGCCGACGACGGAAGTTAGTATGGAGAGAGAGAGAGGGGGGTATACTCTTGGAGGGTTGCTCTCCAGACTTTAGTTACCTAATTCTCATTTTTATTGTCCCTCTCCACCCCCACCCCTGACTCCTCCCACTGAAAAAAAAACTTCTATTAAGAGCTGTGATTGCGCCTATAAAACTCTGTGACTGTTAAATTTATGACTGGTGGCAACAATCAGTTGGGAGGAGTGCGTGTTCACACTTGAAGGTAGTAGTAGATGACAATTTGGTTTTCCGCCCTTCTATCACTTTTTCGCCTCCCCACTCATCGTTCTGGGGATTCTGTGCTAGTGTCCACCTGAATCCCGGTTTCACAGTTTGAACGGCGTAACCACCCTACAGCATATGGGCCGGGAGTATGTCCCTTTTTCATTTCACTTCCATATTTATCTATACCCCATTAAACACTCTGTATAGGAAGAGATGACTGATAGAGAGGATGCCTCCTCCTCTTTGTCAACTTAGGCGAATTTCTCTTATGAGGGAGGAGGTGAGGAAGGAGTAATTCCCAAAAGGATGACTCAAAATCCCCAATTCTGTCGCTCTTGACTACATTTTTTGGTTCTATGGACCCCCCTCCCCCCCCGATGATAGGAAGTCCCATTGGTTACAACAACCATATGTAGCCCGCTAGCCTACTAAACATCTGTCTGCAGGATCGTTCCTGGTCGAAACCAGCGGATGTTTTTTTATTTAGTGAGACAGGAATGAAAGCACTTTTACAGTGTATAACAGAAGAAAGGAACCCGTTCTTGTTCTACCGCAGGGAGTGCGACGAGAAGAAAGGTAAAGTCCCACCAAAGTAAAACAAAACAACTCCTAACCCTTTTCCCGCCTATGGCAGGGTCGGGTACCCATCTTGTCCCTTTGAATGGACATAGGGCGATATATTGGTCAATGGATTCTTCTGCAGCCGGTTGCCGGCCAAAGCTGCACCCCTACGCTTATTTATCTTCGGTCTAGTGTTCGTTGGGGAATGCTACCGACGCCAGGGGGCGAGCTCCTACACCTGGAAATTTTGCCTCATCTACCCGTTGCACAGTGCACGTGCAAGTGCCATCGTACACCCACAACGGGACCTCGGTTTTACTTCTCATCCGAAGAAGGCACACTCGCGGCCTCTGTCGCCCGAAAGAAGCCTTCTCACCTCGGTTCAGTATCGAACCTAGAACTACTGACGCAGTCGCCGAGCGTGCTAACCACTACGTCACCGAGGCGGGTCAAAGTCCGACCAAAGTAATGGATCAGAATTTAGCGGCCCATTTTCTTGCTATTCAAATAAAAGGATTTGTTGCAGATAACCCGTTCGGGATTCTCATCTATTGTCATGTGCCTATTATCCAGCATTACGCTTTATGACGGCTGTTGGCGAGAGTTGAACCACATCCATTTGCAGGCCGTGAGAGAGCAGTAAACCCTCGCCCTCCCTCTCGTCGATGAATGACATTTAGCCCACAGACCAAGGGCAATTAAGCCAATAATAGTTAAATAGCATCAATATTCGTATACTTGCCTCGTGAGCGTGTCACTGCAGGAATGTTCCTGGCCGTGATTGCTGACTTTGACAGCATGGCACCACTTGAACTCCACGTACGCAGGTCAACTCCCAACTGGTGTGATCAGTGATTTCATTCGGCCGAGAAAGAGAGAAAACATCTCATGAGAGACATCAGTAACCTTGATAAGCTTGTGATTGGAATCAGATTCTGGCAAGCTTAAAATAATGAAGTTGGAACGGATGTTTGCTTAATTGGTAGTTAGAAAACGACATCTACAGTAAAGTTTTGACTAACAAGGGATGTGGCCCACCCTAGCAGGAAGTGGCACTTGAGAATACGTGTCTTCTTGAATATTCGGCCGTCATTTCTGTCCCGTTAATTAGTTTTTATGATAATCGAATAAACAGTAAATTTCGGATAATGCGGAACTGCGGCTCCCGCAAAGGAATAATCACAGTTAGTGAACAATTTTTTTCCAAAATGATTGTGGGTACGTAGTTGACTGGAGTCAAAACGGGTTGATACTTTCAAAGGCAATAATTTATATGAACTAGGAGATTGCAATCAACGGGATACCCCGGTCATAACTTGGGACGGTGTCAGTTGCCCATCACTTCTCCACGAAAAGCTGGTCTCCAAGCTGATTTTAGTTACCAAATGGTAGTGGACTTGTCTGTCGAGCTCGTGTGCAGGACCATCTTCACTGGGAGAAGCAATTTTCAGATACATCTCACATAAGATGGGAAGTAACTGTTGGCCTGAAGTGGTACCTTTGGCGTCACCTGTAAAAATAAACGTTAAATGACGCAATGATACACAAACTTTCTGACGATGCCAGTTCCAGTTCCTCCCCCGCTTTTTTTATAATGTCGAGAAAACCCCGTTTTGGTAGCAAGATAGACTCGTGCATCTGTTGTTGCAGGTTCGATTCTTGCCTCCAAAAATGAAATAGACTGACATTAAAATAAGTAAGGAATCCCAACATTAAGTCGGCAGCTGGCTGCTTAAAAATGTTATCCAGTAGATCGCCCGAGTTCCGATGGGACAGGGTTAGGAATGATGTTCATAATATATGCCTGTGGAAAAGGGGTTTCAGTCATCCTTTGGAGAACAGGTCCGCTGTTCATTGGTTTTGGGGGGGGGCACCCGCAAAAGAAATGGTATAGAGATGCCTAGTCACCACACGGAAGTGACCTTCTCCCAGTATTTCATTTAAATCGTCTTTTTCAAGACTGGCCCCTCCTCACTCTGGTTTCCATCACCTTCAGACAAGCTTTTATAGGCTATTCCCCAATGAATTCTTAACTCTTAGCAGGAGACGTTAGCTGCCGCACCACATCTAAGTGTTTTCTTAACTCAAAAACTCCTTTCGCACTTCCATGGTTCATTGCGCCCCTCACCTATTCAGCCCTCCGCTTGTTCATCTTGCATGATAATTAATCTCGACTTGTCACTTTGTATCTCTTCTGTCAGCAGCGCCGTACATTGCAAAAAGCATATTTTAATTTAGTAGCGGCATAGACGTCAGTGTTTTACCGCTTGAAAAGGCTTTACACTGACGGCAGGGGGCATTAAATTTCCCCCTAACTTTGTAACTTTTTAGCATCTGCATATTTTTCTGTTAGAAAATGTTGTTTGACATCCCGAGCAACGTGGGACCACTTCCTTTTCAGTGTGTGTTTTCATTACCCCGGGGATCGATTCCAGTCTGTGCTGGTTTCCCCTCTTTGGATAAAGAACGCCCGTCCGTCTTCCTAGGAACGCACATACGAACGCGAGGGTTGCCGGCATGCACTGACTACGTATATTTTCCCTTTAAACAAACGCTACACGGCGTTAATAGAGAGTTAGTGGTGAACGTCGACGAAGACGAAACGAACGATACGAGGTCAAATGAGGCATATACGCAAGCTCATTTGCTGGTCTGCTTTTCGGGAGCATGCATAGTTGCCTCATTTGACCTCGTATCGTTCGTTTCGTCTTCGTCGACGTTCACCATTAACTCTCTATTGTTTTACTTCCATGTAACGGAAGAGCCACTCCACGTCTACCGGGATGGAACCTGCACCTATGGTCATAACTGATTAAGAGTTCACCAATTGAACTACCCATCCAGTGGTTTCCTCTCTTTGCAAGAGAGATGAATTGACGGAATAGTCCTCTCACCTCGAAAAAGCCGGCTCCTGTAGCTCAGTAGATGACATACTATTCTTGTATGCTTGTAGTGCGACGGCAGGAAAAGAGGAGGGAAAAGATGGGGGCCTTCGTGTAGGGAAAGGATTGAAGGCCTAATAGTTAGCAATAAGATGACAGATTACTAGGCCTTCAGTTGGGACGGAAGTGTAAATGATGGTTATGTGTAGGAGTGCAATAAAAAGTTACAAGTGACTACTAACCCATTTATCGCCTGTGGCAGGGTCGGGTACCCATCTTCGTCCCTCTGAATGAGCACATAAGCTGTCTATTGGAAGGTATTTTATGCAGCGGGCTGTGGATCAAAACTGCAGGAGGGGGGGCGAGCTGTACAAGCTCCTATACCTGGGAAACTTGTTTCATCTACCCGTTGCATAATACAGGTTCTTTACGTGCAAGTGACATCATACACCACACGGGGCCACGGCTTTAATGCCCATCAAACGGGACTTACCCCTCTCTCTCTCTCTCTCTCAAGAAGCCAACCCACCTTGATCCAGTCCGCAGTAATTGAGCACGCTACCTCCTTCGCCACTGAGACGAGTCTGGTTACGTGTAGGATTCAAAATGTGAAAATGTTCAGGGGTTCAATATGTGAAATCAATTATCCAGCGTAATGGGGATACATGTTCGAATGTGACCCAAGGCTTAGTATCAGATGGGTCAGGTGGCCCCAGTTAAACTCTGCTGGCAGTGGTTCGGATGGCTATTCTGTATACGGTATACAGTCATGGCAGTAGAATGAGAGTAGCAGAAATGCGCATATTATGAAAGGATTGGATTATTTTCATGGGTTGGGGAGTACGCCAGGTAGCCATAACAGGACGAACCCTTAGGAGGCTGCCCGCGGGAGATGAGGAGGTAGGTGAAAGGATGAAGGCAAGGGTTAATTTGCAGCACCCATCGTTCTTTACCAACCACCAAGTTGGTATTGACTTCATTGCTTAACTTCAGTGATCTCATGGGAACTGGTGTGTCCAACGCAACTTGGCCGCACTACGCAACTTGGCCGCACAACGCAACTTGGCCGCACTACGCAACTTGGCCGCACTACGCAACTTGGCCGCACTACGCAACTTGGCCGCACGAGGAAGAGCTGTTAGGCTCATCAAGGTGATTCCGGTTATGTGGAACGGACGAGGTCGAGGTAGAAGCGAATGGGGGACCCCATGTGAAATAGGAGGGAATGAACCGCCAGAACTCTCAAACCCGACCCTGCATAGTCAAGGTAATGAGTAGAAGGTCCCCTGGTGACGAGCATTCAGACAGCCTCTGGTGAGCTTCCCTTCCACATTAAAAATACCTCAAGAACAACAAATTTAATAAAATTGTTTTTTTTCGTGTGAGTTTGTTTTTTATATTGTGCACGTTTGGTACGTTTATTAAAATAATAATAATAATAATAAAAAAAAAGTAAAAATCGACGTTAACAAAGGCTACACATTAAACTTGAATTGTAGAAATACCGTAAGTGTCTACTGGTCTGGAACCCGTAGTCACAGTCTCACGAGGCATCTAATCTAAAAGTGAATGCCTAGATCACAGGTGGAGAACCTGCGACCTTTCGGCTACTGCACTCAGATAAATGAATGCGGCCTTCAGAAATGAACGTGTTGCACACTTACTTATTTGCCTTGACTTAGCATCATTTCATGCTGCTATGATTTTAGCTAGGAAGCACTCGGTAAAAAGAAACCCCTCCCCTCATAATACAAGACAGAGCCTATTAGAAGGGATCTCACGAAAAAAAACTATTCCGGAGGCCTGGATCGTACTCCTCGTCCTGGATTCATCGGGCAAATGTCCTTTTGATTGAGGATTACGTGGGAGGAATATTAGGAAGAGATGACCATTTGCGCTCCGTATTTTTCCGTCAATGCTGAAATCTGATCCAGAGCACTTGTGGAGGCAGTCTACACTGAACACGTCAGTAACTTAGGTCCCAAAAGGCCTACTTAATGTAAATTTGATATCTTTTATGTTTCTTGATGACCTCGTTATCGTCGTTAAAAGTCGTAATTCAATCGTAATTTACGAGCACCGGCGGTAACAAAGCGATAACAGCGCCCCTCTCGGTGTCCAAAAGTGTATTTACGTAGTGACTCTGGAATAACAAGGAATCCTTTGTAATATTGAACCTAAAAAAAGCAACTCCTAACCCTTTTCCCGCCTATGGCAGGGTCGGGTACCCATTTGTCCCTCTGAATGGACACAGGGTGATATATTGGTCATAGTTTTTTCTGCAACCGGTTGCCGGCCAAAGCTGCACCCCTACGCTTATTTATCGTCGGTCTAGTGTTCGTTGGGGAATGCTACCGACGCCAGGGGAGGGGGGGGCGAGCTCCTACACCTGCAAGTGCCATCGTAAACCCACACGAAGGGGGCACGCTCGGGGCTTCTCGCCCGAAAAAAAAGCCGACCCACCACGGTCCAGTATCGAACCTAGCGTTGCCGAGCGTGCTAACCACTACGTCACCGCGGCGGGTCTTTGTAATATTAAACCTACTTGTGTTAAATACAACCAGAGTGAGAGGTGTTTTGAGTTCGGTCCCCAAATTATGGTCACTGAGGTTCTTTTATCACTATAAATACCCTGGTACACATATTAGAGTATAAACATTATCATTTTTTTTCGATCTTTACCTTGACGTTTAGTTAGTGCCAGGACCGGTCTTAGGGCAAGGCGACCGAGGCAACCGCCTTGGGCCCCCCGCTGGTGAATTGCAAAAAAATTTATTTTGATTAAAGACATTAAAGTACTGCATTGGTAAGCAATCAACTTCATAAATCTCGGCACTGGGGCCCCGCTATTGCCTGCTGCCTTGGGTCCCGCAAACTCTAGGGCCGGCCCTGGAGATCGAAGAATATCTACATTACAGGTTCAATTCTGTGTTAGGAAAATTGATTTTCTGAGGACATTGGAGGCCTGTTACTGTCCCGTATGGATTCTTCCTCTTTAGTTTTATGGGTCATGGATACTTGAACTTATCTGAAGTGGAATACAGGATCACTAAAGAAGTATAGCGCCCTGTTTGTACAGTATTTCTTAGGCATTTTTTGTAGAAAGAGTCTACGTACGGATTTAAGGTTGCCCTCTATCAGGGTAGAACCTGTAGTCATCACTCACTTTGCAAGCACAGCTGCAACTACCAATTCCGCAGTTATACTGTACGTAATTACAATCTTTTGATGTGAAGCAAATTATTTCGTCAGGAGCGAAGAGGAATAACTGACAGATGACGACGGAAGTGGAAGAAGCTAGGCGCCTACTTTTGAGTTAACAAGGTTACAATTTCCCGGAAGACATTTTATTCTTGAACTATTCGGTATTTGGGGTTCTGAGGAATTTTATCAATGTCGGCAATATGGCTTTATGATTGATTCCCTTGATTCCACTTCCACCTGAGACCCTTTTTTGCAATACTTCAATGAAACCGATGCAGTTAGAAAAACTGCCACAAATGTAGATGTATTGTATGAGAAATTCATCCTTAAAAATTACCTTAAAGATGAAAATCTTTAAATGTTATCGTCGATAAACGACTTTTGCGGAGCTCGAGGCGCGATTATGTATCTCTTGGTTGAGCTTGATTTCTTCAATGAATATCTGGATATTTCTAATCTTGAACTATAGTTTTAATGTTATGGTTGATTTACTGTAGGCATGCTGCCAAGGTTGTTGTGCACAGAATTCTATTCAGGGCGATGACAATAATAAGATGTACAATAGACTATTTTCGACATAGAAATGCAAAATAAAAAGAATTTATATAATTCATTATTCTTTGCCTCTCGCGCCCTCTATGGAATTAGAACACGGGACTGTATAGAGGCGCGCTGAACCGTGAGGGGCATTCATGAAATACGCCGCAGGTACAGTAGAACTCCAATTTCCCGAACTCCTGTACATACTGTACTAATATACAGCCCTTTTGAGTATGCTTAATATGTAAAAGAGTTGCATTTTCATTTCATTAATTAAAAGCTCTTTTTATTTAAAAATAGTTTTTTTCCTCCCATTTTCAACCTACAAACAGTAATAAATTAAATTAGACCCTTTTTTCGGAAAAAATCCAATTATCCGAATTTTTGATTATTCGAATGGGGTCCGGTCCCAATTGATTCGGATAATTGGAGTTCTACTGTACAACTTTCTTCTTTTTCAAATTAGATGAAGCAAGATGGGGAGTGGCATTCCGCATGTGTGTGCATTGGATTGCTTATTGTTATTGTGTAAGGCAAGGCGCAAAATGAGACGCAGGGTGACTCAGGTGACGAAAGTGACGTAGGGTGTAGCAGCCCTGCGAAATTCTGCTAGCAGGCAATCACCGCACATTGAATCGCAGTTTTTCACCATACTCGCATCATGCAACAAGAGAACTTCTCTGCTTCGCACCGCTTTTTGTTATTGTCACGCCAACTTCACGCAGGAAACTGCGGCATTAGCACTGCTCTCCGAAGGGTCATGTGACGCAGGTACTGAGTCACGTCACCCTGTGACTTAACATGCGCAACTACATACTAATGCCTAGTTCCGTATCACCGCACTTCAACGCTAATCACGTCGCCACTGATGACATTTTGATGACGTTTTGTGCTAGTGCGTTATGAAGGACCGCCAGCGCAATTCCTTAAGTGCAGCGCTTTATTTGGAGTCACCGCACGCCGCCGTCACGTCTCGCATTATCCTCCGCCATTTTTGAAGCAGACAGCTCAACCGCCAGCCAATCAGAACGCAGCGTGACGTGCGGGACGCTATGTGAGTTGACCACTGGTCAACTCAACTACCGTCCCGCATAGCTGCTCTGCGACACCCCAAGTAGCAGTGTGACGTCACCATTTTTTGTGCTGTGTCGTCTGATTCAACGGTAAAAGCGTTAGCGCGTGGGTATACGGAACCAGGCATAACATGTGAGACACAGAAATTTATAGTGAGTCACCCTGCGTTACCTGCGGAGACTGCGTCTCATATTGCGCTGGGCCTAATAGGTCAGACACCATGCAGTATTATAACCATCAAAGCATTAATTTACCTGCCAAAGTTCTTAGTTTGGTTGTATAATGTGATGTTGGAACAAGTGGGCTAGGCCGGCATCCCCCATACAACCCAGTCAATATTCCTGCGGATTCCAGACGTCCGGCTGGGGTGTTCCTAGTCAAAGCATGCTCAGTGGACCCGCAGACCCGACCCTGCCGCAGGCTTGATAAGGGTATGATGATGATGGGGGAGTGGCATATGGCCTCTCACCTGCCCAAATTACAGAATAAATTTTCCACAGTAGCTCTCTAGACTCACACATTGTAAATTATTATGTTAGTTCAAATAAGGGTTGCTACATCCAGAGGCTTAATTGATTGAGTACCACTCTTGCTCCTCAATCTCAAAGTAAACCATCTCGTCCCTGTCTGAAATCGATGGCTTATTTGGGATGACAGTGAAACCTCAAGTACACCTTCAAATCGGATGAAATCAAATTGGTGATTTTGTGTGGTGTACGACGTCAACAGCCAAGAAAATAACCTCCGAAACTAATAAAATTCGGATTGCATAATTAGAATAAGGCAATATATACAGTATACTAAAATTCGGTAGATTTATGACTGCCTAGTGGTCAAAACTGAGCACTGAGGACCGCAACTAAGAAAAAAAACATCCTTTGCTGTAATGATATATTGCCTAGCCACAATTTATTTGGCTAAGTGCTGTTTTCGCTGAACCGTTGTTAGTTTTGATTAGTTTGCTAAATATTTTACTTCTGACTATCAACGCTGGTTCCTACATCTGGAAACTACCAATCTATACAGGGAGCGGCGAATTGCGTTGGACACACCAGTTCTCGTCTGATCACTGAAGTTAAGCAGCGCAACCCCAGCTAGTACTGACATGGGCGGCCGCTTAGGAAAACTGGGTACCGTTAGTATCCAAAAATCGTCGCATTAGTGTAGTGTCTGTGCAGATTCTTCATCAGAACTACACAGTGGAGGGAGCGGCGAGTTGCGTTGGACACACCAGTTCTCGTCTGATCACTGAAGTTAAGCAATGCAAGCCCAGTTAATACTGAGATGGGTGGTCGCTCGGGAACGCTGGGTACTGCTAATACCCAATAATCGTCGCATTGGTGTAGTGTCTGTGCAGCATATGCATTAGAACTACGCAGTGGACGGGTCTCTAATGACCTTGTAGTTGACGGGACCTTAAACACCAACAAACAACAAAAAATACACAGTGGACGGGGCTCTAATGACCTTGTAGTCGAAGGGCCCTAAAACACCAACAAACAAACAACCAATCTATGCACTGGTTTCATTCTCCACGTAGAAAGTATCCTCAGACAACCGATATCGTACATGTCACATGGAATCACAGTTCTAATTCCAGTCTGAAAATTAAAACCTATGCTTATTGCTTACTCCGTCAGATGAAGGAAGTAACTGGCCTTGGCGGATCAAAGCCGTATCCCAACTTAAGTACATAGGAAACACCCTTGAGGCAGGTGTACTGATTAGTGACACCTAGGGAATTGCGGGCTCTGAGAGATGGCACTAACAGTTAATCGAGGTCGTTGACTAATTATGGCGTTATTGAATTTTGTTTATGAGCTATCAAAGCCCGTTGTGGATTTACGAAAATGTGACCCTGTCGGCATCGATTTGACCTAAGTTCGTTATTCCTACCAATATACTGCCGGTTGTCGAGGAAAGCGAAATCCAATACCAGAAATAGCATCAATCTACAATTTATACTTGTTGTAGAAAGGGTTATTTTATGTGCTAATAGTTTCACCCACATCACCCAGGGATATGAACATCCTGTCCATTGGAGGCCCAACTCTAGATATTCTATCTTACAAAATGAAAGGGTCACTTTGTTTGAAAGTCACATCATACATGGCCGTATCTTTACTTTTCATCCAATTTGGACGGCACAACTCGGTACTCGGGTATCGTGGCTCTCTGACGGTTACCTGTCTGAGCAACCCTGGTTACCCGAATGGGCGTCCCCTGGTTGGGCTCCAAATTTGCATTGAGTTATCATGCGTCTTCAATGCCACGGAGGTGCAGACCTCGGCCCCATGGCAGATAATGCATCGAGTGTCTTCTGTGGGGTAGGGCGGCAGCCCCCCACAGACAACTCATCTAGAGAAGGGGCTACTCTTAAAATAGGGACGTGGTTCAGGAACAGGGACAAGCACCTGATCACATTCCAGCCACCACAAGGGAGTTCACAGATATCTTTATGATGAGAAGGCAGCATAGAGTAGAGGTTCATGATTTCTGGGCACTCCCCAGTGAAAATTTTCAAAAAGAATGTGGCCATAGATTACTTATGTCAGAAATCCTAGTGAAAGCGGCAGGCAAGGTGCATTCATAGAAAGGCAAGCAGATTATTAAGCGTTGGAAATTGCCCACTAAAACAGGAAGTACGTCAGAAGGTAGATTGGGGAGCTAAACAACAAGGGGAGATATACACCAAGTCATAACAGTGAAGGATAGCAAAAGTAGGGTCCTGTTTCACCCCGCTGTGGTAAAAAAGATGCGGGAAGAGTATTTACACAGCTTTTTGAATGCTGCCAAGGGGAGAGGACGACATTGACATCAATCCTACTTCTTATGGGATGGTGGACAGGGTAACGGAGGAGGAAGTAGTCAGTGCCCTTAGGAAGATGAAAGGTCGAAAAGCCATAGGTCCAGACATTGTCCCCATTGAATTGTGGCATACCCTAAAGATAACAATAATCATGTGGCTAGGGAAACTTTTCAATAGGATAGCTAGTGGAGACAGAATGCCTTCTGCATGGCGTGAGAGTTGGATAGTACCACTCTTCAAGGACAAAGGTGATGTCCAAGATTGTGGTAACTATAGAGGTATTAAGCTAATGAGCCATTCCATGAAGCTCTGGGAAAGAGTAATAGAATTTCTCCTCTGGGATAGAACTAGTGTCGGTGGAAATCAATTGATGTTCAGACCAAGTAGTTCCACAATGGAACCTATCTTCATTCTGAGGCAGATGATAGAAAAGTGTAGGGCAGGAAAGAAAGATCTCCATGCCATCTTTATCGACTTGGAGAAGGCTTTTGACAGTGCTCCACGACAGGTTGTCTGGAACATATTATGAAAAACGAGGGGTAGAAGATGGGATCATTCGAATAGTTCGGGATATGTATGATGATTCCATGGCCAGGGTAAGGACCTAGTAGGAGATAGGTGGAAGTAGAGGGCTTGAACTCGCAGACCCGACCCAGCCACAGGCGGGATAAGGGTATGATAATGACTAGTCTAAAATAATGTGACAAACCGTTCTAGGCCAGTGTTTGGGGGATGACAGTAGCTGCATCCCCTGATTAAAAAAAGGTCATTTCAGGAGGTGTAATGTAAATAGACCATAAATCTACCTTACATTATACATAAGGTAAGCTGCCAGGAGAACGTTTGAAACAATTCCTGAGTAATGTTGCACCTACTTCACCCCATCTAACCAATCAAAACGTAAATGTAACATAACCCGTGCTGTCAGAAGCAGGAAAAATTCCCATTGAAAAAAAGCTGAAAACTGGAATATTCCAACTTTTATGGTTTGCTCTTATCAGACAATCAGAAATACCCACACTAAGTGAGAATTTTATCCCTAAATATAACTTTTACACCTATCTGACATACTTTGAGGAGGCGAGATAGTGAAAAAGGTTCAGGAATTCAAGTACCTAGGCTCAGTGTTCCAGAGCAATGGAGAAATAGATTCGGATGTGACCCATAGGATCAATGTAGGGTGGATGAAGTGGAGACAGGCAAGTGGAGTCCTGCGTGATCGGAGGCTCCCAGTAAAGTTAAAAAGAAATTCTACAGGGTAGTGGTTGGGCCAGTTATGCTATTATAAACCATGGCAATAGAATGAGGGTAGCTGAAATGCGAATGCTACGGTACATGGTTGGGGTGACGAGAGTAGACAGAAATATGAGCGAGTATGTTAGGGGTAGTTTGGGGGACATCGCAGAGAAGATGAGAAAGAATAGATTGACGTGTTATGGGTATGTGATGGGAGGAAGAGCTGGTTAGGGCTATCACAGGCTATGCAGGGCTATGCAGATTATTGGAAACACCCAGGCAGGGCCGGCCTTAGGGCAAGGCGACCGAGGCAACCGCCTTGGGCCCCACGTTGTTGTATCTAAAAAAAAAAAAATTAAAATATTTATTTAGCTAAATTTGCGTAGGGCTACGGGTTATGGCATTACAGTATTTGATTTCATGTGTGTTTAAAGACATTAGAGTACTGCATTGGTAACCAATCAACTTCATTAATCTTGGCACTGGGGCCCCGCTATCGCCTGCTGCCTTGGGCCCCGCAAACTCTTGGGCCGGCCCCGCACCCAGGGCAGAGGCAACCGAAGCAGACGTGGGAACAGGTTGTACGGAGGGATATGATAATGTGTGGGGTGGATGGGAACCTGGTGGGTGATAGGTAGGAGTGGAGAATTTAAAACGTAGCCCGACCCTGCCACAGGCGTGATAAGGATATGATAATGATTATAACGTTTATATCTATCATAATTGCTAAGGTTCACTGCTTTTTTGTCTGTTTACATTTTCTTAATCCGACATTGCCCCTAACCACTGTTGATAAATCTCGCTGCTGTCTCAGCAAGATAGCTTGGGGTGGGGTGTTAGTTGAGGTGGTATGGGCATGTGATGAGGAGGGGAGAGGAGGAACTTATTAGGTCCATTACGGGACTGCAGGTGATTAGGGGCACCAGGAGTAGAGGAAGACCAAAGCAGACATGGGAGCACGTTGTGCAAAGGGACATGAAAGCGTGCGGGGTGGAGGGGGATAGGTGGGAGTAGAGGATTAGGCCGCTCGCACACACAGCCACTTGTGGCGGCTGCTAGTGGCGACCACACGTTGTGGACTGCGTTTCTAATTGGAATCAAATAGGCTCAGCGCAGACACGGCGTTTGCAGTAGCGCTACTGAGCCACAAGCTGCGACAGTCGCCGTATCTCGCTACTTGTCGCCAGTGGCGGCGTTTTTCCTATTACAGCAAGCACGAGATCTCGTTGCTGACGCCTGTGGCAGCCACTGGTGGCCGTGTACAGCGACTAATGATCGCCACTAGTGGCTGCTGCAAGTGGCTGTGTGTGCGACCGGCCTTAGAACCCGTAGACCCGACCCTGCCTCAGGCGGGATAAGGGTAAGATGATGATGTCTCAACAGCAATTATTGCACCTCGATACATTGATTAACTGCTACAACAACCCGTTGTACTTCCACATCTTTGGATCCTGTCAAATGCGGTTTTTCAGTGAGATAAAGCTTGGCCGCACACACGTATCAGCAGTAGGCATGCTTTGCGAGGTAGGCCCTATTAGGGAGATTTATTGCAACGTTTTTTGCAAGCATACGCTACGCAGACGAATATTCAACTGCGCAAACGCGAACGCTGCCCTGGTTAAACTGAGCGTAGGTTTTGACTTACGCTTTTCAGCCGTATGCTCTGACCTACGTAAAGTTGGCGCATGCGCGTGTCGCTACCTTATGTCCGAAAATCAAACGGAGTCGGTAATCATATAGCCTTAAACGCGTCGTTTTGTAGGGCACTAATTGTTTTTTTAATTAATATCATTTTTTTTAGTTAGATGGTATAATGAATTAATAGATATTTAGAAATTTGAGGCTATCCCCAAACAGAAATTTATCAATGATTCAACATTCCGTGAAAACATAGGCTGCCCCTTATATAATGCTGCACCACGAAGTACCGGTGTCACGCAGAGCAAACGTGGTTTTAGGGGTAATTCATTATTCCAGCAAGTGCCACAGTGTTGCGCACCGGTGGAGGAGGTCTCTCGGTAGGTGGCGCTAATGTATGGGCCGTTGCAGAAACGCTACAATAAAACTTTAATTTTTTTAAAAATCGTACGCTAATCACGTGGTCTGTGTATGTTATTGAGTGCGTGCGTCGACGTTATAATAAATCTCCCTATTATTTAGGTTCCACCTCGCCAGAATGACTTTTAGACCCCTTTCCAATCGAGAATATGTGGGGCACCAAGTGTGGACTTCAGTTGATATCACACGAGCAACGGTGCCTCAGCATGCCATTTGAATTTCCAATCTTGGTGATCCTTCTCCCTGCTGATCCTACTGCTGATAGCCCTTTATGTTTGGGTACACGTAAGTCTTAAAGTCAATTCCTGATAACTTCTCCCGTGTATATCAAGTGCTATCACATTTCGAACGGCATTTTGTCTGTGACGCAGTCTATTCAGTAAGAAATAATTATGATGTTTTTCCGCCAAGAAAAATGAGAATTTCTAGACAGTGATCGAAATATACGATTACGAGCTCGAATCCCATCTTAGATATGTAATATTATTCTTTATCTGTTTTCAAGACGTCGTGGGCAGGGATTAGAGAATTGTTAGGCGTTATTAGTAGGAGAAGGGTGAATTCAAGTAGAATCCCGTGGTGTTTTTTTTTTTTTCAAAGATATAGAATGCAGTATTTAGGCTTTTTTTCGCGTCGTGTGGCAGGCAAGCATAGCGTTTTCTTCCCTTTCTCCCTTCCCCCAGTGAATGTATAAAACCTCTTCCTCCCCTCTTTCCATGAAAGGTTCACCCATTGCATGCAGAAACACCTCGTCCCCCTCTTGTCCAAATATTGACTCGCACACACTCTCACTGATAACTGACGAAGGTGACCATTTACGCAAGAGGAAGTGAAAGGCAATTGAAATAGAACCTTGCAATGGGCTCCATAGAGGACGAGGGAACAGTTCGAGGGCTGTTGGAAGGAGGAAATCAGAGAGTGAGAAAGGGTGGGTGTGGGCGACAGGGGGCATGTCCATGTGCTAATATTGATTCTCAGCCAACGTTGAATACTCTTGATAGCATAGATGTGCCTTACTTATTTGGAAACTCTTCGCTTTTCTGAGCATCCCGGAGGTCTTTTTTTGCGTGTTGTTTACATTTCCGCCGTCGTAGTTGAGTTTTTTTTCTTGTTGGTCAGAGTGAGTCCTTGTAGGCGTGGCAACTGTGATGGAATTCAATGATGGATATACAGTATAGATATATTGATTATGATCTCATCTGCTAGGCTAATTTATCTCCCTCAATTAAAAGATATGGCTGGCAGGTTAATTTACTTTCTGAGCGGCCTCATAAAAATGACAGGGGAAGCAGCTCCCTACCACCATCCCCACTTGTCTCTTTCTAAGCCTTTTTAACACTGTCTTTTCTTCTCCTTTCCATTCCCATCTTTGATTTGATTATGCCGACGTTTTTACTAGTTCCAGGTAGTCCACAGTTTATGGAACATCCTTTTTCTCTGACATTTGTGAGTGACCCTTCATAGCAACTTTAATGTTAAAGGTGCTAAAGATACTGTGATATCACATGCTATTACAGTAGACTCCCGCTAATGTGAACATGCGCTTTTTTTGAATTACACAGTAATGTAAACTAAACTAGGAAACCGCGGGCCAATCCGGGGCATTGACCAGTGGCGTAGCGTGGGGGGGGGGGGGGGGGGGGGGGGCGGCCGCCCCGGGCGCAAAATTTTAGGGGGCGCAAAATTTCAAGGGTTGCAACAATTTTCAAACGACAAAATAAGAAATATCTTTCACATTTTGCAATTTCCTATTCACAGTCTCATTGTGAAAAGTGGTCAGTGCTTATTGCGTCCACAAATCACATGGGGGTGACAAAAGTATCTTCTTAAAGCACCGTTACCTGTATTTTTCTAATCAGCCCGGACAGGGCTGGCATGATGGGTGTGCGAACTGAATGACAGCAGGGGCCCCGCACATTCGATTTAATGAACCAATTTATAGAAGGACCTCACTTCACGTTGGGTCTGTGGGTTCCCCTCCCAACCTCCACTCGCATGTCCCCGTCCACTCCCATGTCCCCACTGTTCTCACGCCTACTTCGGTCTCCTCCTGCCCCGGGTGCTACCTGCATTCCTGGCAAGGACCTAATGAGGTCCCCCTCAAGCTTCTCCATCATTTTTTCTGCAATGTCCACCAGTCCCAGGCTACTTGGCGAGTTGCGTTGGACACACCAGTTCTCGTCTGATCACTGAAGTTAAGCAACGCAAGCCCAGTTAGTCATGAGATGGGTGGTCGTTCGGGAAAGCTGGGTACTGCTAATACCCAATAATCGTCGCATTAGTGTAGTGTCTGTACAGTATATGCATTAGAACTATACAGTGGACGGGTCTCTAATGACCTTGTAGTTGACGGGACCTTAAACTCCAACAAACAAACCCAGGATACCTCTAATATAGGCATTCCTAATTCTATCAGCTCTCAACACGCCACTCATGTACTGCAGCATTTGCATTCTATTGACGTGGCTCTTCCTTACTGCCCAACACTCTGATCCATACAGCATAACTTGCCTAACCACTGCCCTTTAGAATTTCCCTTTCAGCTTGATTAGGACTCTTCTATTACACAGGACTCTACTTGCCTGTCTCCACTGCAGTCAACCCCATTGATTCTACGGGTCACATCCAAGTGTATCTCCTCATTGCGTTGGAACGTTGATCCTAGGTACTTTACCTCTTGCACCTTTTTCATCAGTTCGCCCCTCAAACGTGCATTACTATTATTTTCCTGTCCTTCCCAATTGAAAGCTAAATGCTCTGTCCTCGTCATGTTCATCTTTAGTCCTCCCTTTTCTATCACTCGTCTTATAACGTTCAGGCCCTTCTCTATTTGTTCTCTACTGTCGCTAACTTTTCCGATATCGTCGGCAAATGCGAAGCACTGAGGGGCCCAATCTCCTACCCCCGTAAGCGGTTTGTCCAAATCCAGGATAAAAAGATATGGATAAAGTGCCAAACCTCGGTGCACTCCAACTTTCACTGGAAAGCCGCTGGTATTCTCTCATGGTGTCCTTACCCTGGCCATGGAGCCCTCAAACATATCCTGGACGATTTGAATAAACACTTCTACTCCCCTTTATCATAATACGACCCAAACTACCTGTCGTTGGACACTGTTGTGGGCCTTCTGCAGGTTAATACAGATAGCATGGAGATCTTTTGCTGCCCTATACGTTTCTATGATCTGCCTTGGAATGAAGATTGGCTCCATTGTGGGCCTATCTTGCCTACACCCAACCTCATTTCCATGGACACTAGTTCTATCCCAGAGGTGGCGTTCATTACTCTCTCCCAGAGCTTCATGGAATGGCTCATTAGCTTTATATCCCTATAGTTACCACAACCTTGGACATCCCCTTTGCCCTTGAAGAGTGATACTATCCAACTCTCATGCCATGCAGATAGCATTCTATCTCCAAGAGCTAACCTACAGGGGGATTCGATCAGGGCCTACAACTTTTCAGCCTTTCATCTTCCTAAGTGCCCTGGCTACATCTTCCTCTGTTACACAGTCCACCACCTCAGTCGATGAAGGATAGGGGGCAAAGTCCTCCTCTCCCCTTCAGTATTGAAGAGAATGCAAACAGAGCGCTGCTTCAAGGGGCGGCAATTTGTCTTTTTGTCCAGGGCAGCATACGTAAGTGCTAGAGCAGGAGTTTGTTCCTAGAAATGTGTTTGCTGTAGCCGAAATTGTACTTTTTAACCACTGTGTTCGTTGTAAGCAGCATTAATGCTTTTTTGCATAGCATTTCATGGTTCTGACTATTTTGTTCGCTAAATCTTATTGTACATTATATCCAGTGTCGTTATAAACGATTTTGACAGTAGTATGTTATGCTAATGGATTGGGGAATAAGCCAAGCAGCCATAACAGGCCGAACCCTAAGGAGGCTGCTCATGGGTGAGCAGGAGGTAGGTGTAGGGAATGTAGGAAAGGGGAAATTTGCAGCACCCAACGTTCCCTACCTTCACTGTTGTAATAACTTGGATTTGCTTTGCTTAACTTCAGTGATCTGACTAGAACTGGTGTGTCCAACGCAAATAGGCCGAATGTAACTTAGCACAGGGGATTACTGTAAAGAGTATCACCCAACAGATCGCTTCTGCATAAGAACTATGCTGTGGACGGGGCTCTAATGACCTTTGTAGTGGAAGGGCCCTAAAACACCAACAAACAACAACAACGACCCCATCAGTCAAAAAAAAAACTGTTTTATTTCTTTTCCAAAATTATTTTAAAAGAATTAATAAATGAACACGAAACACACAGAAAAAGTTATTGAAATCTTGAGGCGGAACGCATTTTGAAACGATTAGTTGTATTTTACCAATATGTCACCCTCCCCTATAGGTTCGGCCCGTTATGGCTGCTTGGCCGACTCCCCAACACGTTGGCATAACATACCGTAAAATCTCACGTAGTGCCCGCGGATTATACGCGAAACATAGGGTCATTTAGTGCGGACTACATGCGAGGTCGGACTATATATGAGTACGGACTATAAATGAAACCAAGGGTTCTCAATGAAAACTGCTCCTCATTTTCTGAGCATTTTATTACACTTAACAACACGACTTTACACAGTACGTTCTTATTTCGGTGATATTGCAATATAAAATCTTTCACATTTCAATTTCATCGTCAGAGCAATTGACATTTCATGTTCAAAATCATTTGATTCCATTGCCCCCTACAAGTTGCACCATTGGTTACATTAGGAATTTTAAAGTGCGGACTATATTTGAAACATACCCATCGCTAATGCGGACTATATTTGAGATGCGGACTTTACGTGAGATTTTACGGTACATAAAATATGTTTCATATGGCAAATCATTACCGGTAAATGCCCAATGCCATCAATACTAGGCTCCGAAAATAATGCGATCCGTGCATGGAAATTTTATAGAAACCAAGTTTATTTTCACGAATCTTTAAATGGATTTTAAATTCCGGGTCGTCAGGACCCGCCTCAGTGGTGCAGTGGTTAGCGTACTCGGTAACTGCGTCTGTGGTTCTAGGTTCGATACTAAATCGAGGTGGGTTGGGTTCTTTCTCTGGCGAGAGAGATGCCTCGAGTGCGCCTTCTTTTGGATGAGAAGTAAAGCCGATGTTCCGTGTGGTGTACGTTGGCATTTGCACGTAAACGAACCCTCTCTACTATGCAACGGGTAGATGAGGCAAAAATTCCCAGGTGTAGGAGTGCGCTCCCTCGCGTCGCTGGAATTCCCCAACGAAAAGTAGACCGACGAAAATAGGTATAGGGGTTGCAGCTTTGGTTGGCAACCTGCTGCGGAAAACCTGCGGAACCCTTGTGTCCATTCAGAGGGACCCGATCCTGCCATAGGCGGGAAGAGGGTTAGTTGCTTTGCTTTTGTATCCAAGGGGGACAGTTAGTAAGGGGGATAAGTTAGTAATGATAATGTTTGCCTGTTCAGAAAAAAACGTTGCGTTTAATTATGAGTATGAAAGCCTCAAATGCTAACATTGGCACGTGTATCCAATCTGCCACGTGATAAGCACGTGCTGTCATCCGTGTGATTTTACCTCGGAGGTAAAAATAAAAGGGTTATGTTCCAAGGACCCCAACAAAATGTATAGGCTCTGTAATATTTTTTTGACTTTAAAGGCCTGCCATTATGGCAGTCGAGTAGGGATTTTATCTATACTGTATTTTGATTCCAGTTGCGCGATGTCAGTGTGCAATATGATTGCGTGATAATGCCCTTAAAATTCAATGGTTATTAGATCCCCGTCCACCGTGTAGTTCCAATGCAGAGACTGCACAGACATTATACTGATGCGATGATTTTTGGGTATTAGTGGTGCCCAGTTTTCCCAAGCGACCACTCATGTTAGTACCAACTAGGGTTGCGTTGTTTAATTTCAGTGATCAGACGACAACTGATGTGTCCAACGCAATATAGCCGCTCCTTCGCTCGATAGAAAAATGGCAATTTCATACATGGAAAATGAAGTGTTCGTTATTAGAGTTTGATAACGTTATGTTTCTTAACGAAATTTGCGCAATTTCTAGGCCGACATCATTAATAGTTTGTTTTTTCATCGCTAGTGGCTCACTCAAGGAACGATTTTGTTACAAGTGGAAGGGGAAATAAGAGAGCTATAAAGTTCGGATTGTTGGTTGCCTCTTAAACATCTCCCCCATCCATGCAGAGTACTTATTATAAAATGAATTATCGCAATATTATTCTTAAAAACAGGCATGCCACAAGCATTTCCCTTTGGCGAACATAACGTATTAAGCTAATTGGGCGAAACCATGGTGAACTTCGTAGCCTTTATTAGTTCGGTGCAAATCGAATTATTCACTACTGATTTAGTTATCTTGTTATTGTCGTCGCTTTCGTATATTTCGATTCCCGATTTTTATCCCTAGCACCCTCACTACTTACCAATCGAAGAAAGAAAAAGAGAGAGAGAGAGAGAGAGAGAGAGAGAGAAGAAAGATGGGAGGAAGAAGTAACAAATAGACATTCCTGTTTTCTGATCAGTTTTTGATCTATTGTTTGTCCCCCCAATTATCATTGCAATCCAGCCGTTTAAAAGTCGAAATTTCTCGTCTTCCAGCTTCCTACCACCTTCTACCAAACAGCTATTAAACTCTTGCAGTAGGCCATGTGTGTTACGCGTTTGTCTAGGACCGCGTTTGTTACTAAGGCCATGTGCGTACTCTTCGACCAACAATGAAATTTAGTTGGATGAGATCGTGACTAGTCTTGCAGCTCATTTTGAAAAAAAAAAGAGAGCACTCCAGAGATCAAATAATTAGTTATCTTTCATCACCTAATCAATGTATGATCACGCCCGTTTTAAACCTGACTTAAATGCCACCCAAAATTACTTCCTGATGTGAGTGACTCTCCTCCATCCATTTCTGAAGGAGAGAGACTTGATTTTTAACTTGGGTAATTGAGCTACAGGCCACACTAGGGAGAGCGCTCATGCTCTCGCTCATAAAGTACTCAGGTTTTCCTCTCTGGTCGAAGTTGATAAGGAGAGAGAAGGATTCTTTCAGACAGGATGTAAAAGCCGGTGTGCGATGTCAACTGTCCACCCACAATCCACGATCTCATTGTGAGACTGACCATACTCCATCATTGTCTGTCGGGAAGGGGAGTGTTCACAGTAACAAATAAGCAAACCGACTTTGGTAGTTCATTTGGCAACTGATAGATGAAGCAAAATTCCCAGTTGCAGGAGCTCACCCATTGGCATTTGTGGAGCGCCCCGACGAACGGAAAAATGGTCACCCTAAGGCTGACCGCATAGTGGGGCGACAATAAGAGCAGAGCTACAAGTAAAGAGAAGAGCGACAAGGAAAGTGCTACCAGTAGTGTGATGGCACAGCATAGTGGAGCAGCGATAAAAGCGACAAGACACAAGAAGTCCCTACAAAATGCAAGCAATTCCTAACCCTATTTCCACCTATGGCATGGTCGGATACCCATCTTGGCCCTCTGAAGGGACATGAGGGCGACATATTGGACAAAGTTTTCAACAGCCAGTTGCTGACCAAAGCTGCAACTGCTATACTTATTTATTGTCGGTCTGCTGTCCGTTTGGGCACTTCACCCAGCTCCAGCACATGGAAAATTTGCCCCATATACCCGTTGCATAATAGTGTGATTGCTGCACTACATGAGTAGGATGTCGAGAGCTCATACAATTAGGAATCGGCATATCAGGGGGTGGCTTGGGTTAGGGGATATTGCGGAAATAATGAGAGAGAGCAGATTGCGGTGGTACAGACACATAAAGAGAAGAGGGGGAGGAGATCATTGGGTCTCTTGCAGGACTGCAGGTGATTGGAAGCACCAAAATCAGGGGGAGACCAAAGCAGACATGGGACCAGCTTGTCCATGAGGTGGACGGGTACCTGGTGGGTGGTGTTACACACACAGGTTGGGAATTTGGCCAAGCAGCCATAATGGGCCAAACCTTGTGGAGGCTGCTCATGGGTGAGAGGGTGGTAGGAGTGAAGGATGTAGGAGAGGGGAAATTAGCAGCACCCAATGTTCAAACAATCACCCATGTCAGTAACTTGCGGTGCGTTGCTTAACTTCAGTGATCTAAGTTGTTGTTGTTTTAGGGCCCTTCAACTACTACGGTCATTAGATCCCCGTCCACTGTGTAGTTCTGATGCAGAAACTGCACAGACACTACACTAATGCGACGATTTTTAGATACTAGCGGTACCGAGTTTTCCCAAGCGGCCACCCATGTCAGTACTAGCTGGGGTTGCGCTGCTTTAACTTCAGTGATCAGACGAGAACTGGTGGGTCCAACGCAATTCGACGCTCATAACAACTGGTGGGTCCAACGCAATTCGACGCTCATAACAACTGGGTGTCCATTGTGTGACATCACAGAGAAGAGCGACAAAATCAAGTATGTCAAGTCGCGTTGCTCTTATCTCTTACAACAGCGCTACTTGTCGCATTGCTAGTAGCATCACTATGCGGGGACACATAGATTATCATGTGTTTGTTTTCGTCGCTATTGTCTTTCCTTGTCGCGCTGCTATTATTGTCGCTCCACTATGCGGTCAGCCTAACTTGTTTGTCCCTTGACTCCAAGGCGCTCAACAAGTAAGCATGTCATCAATTGAGTTACAGAGGCTAGCGTCCAGTGCCTGACGTGAATTCAACTGCAGGAGGGGTTGGGGAACCCCCACATTGGAAGAGGTTCTGGGGTGGAGCTGCTGGAATGGGTGCGTAAGGCAAAGGTGTTGCTGGGGTGCTGGTGGGGATCTGGGCATATGGGTCTAGCATGAAAAGATCTCGCTAGCAAGATATCCGTCACAAAGGATTACATATTCATATTCATATAGGTGATTGTAATAGAACTTGTATGTGAAGTGAATTTCTACTAATGAATTGTGTCGTTTGTTTTAGGGCCTCGTAATGGAGTACCCCATTGTCTACAGGCCACAACTTAAACCCCTGGAGATCATTTCTGGAACAACCATTTGTACTATGACGAGATGCTTTGTTACCACTGTTGTCTGTCACAACCAACAATCGGACAACAACCTGCCAGTGTAATGGCGTGATCTGTAGTATGCTGATTTGTCTGAAGATTCTCAATTACTTTATCCATTTCGTTTGAAATGGCACAGGAACCAGTGCCTGCATCACCATCATCATTGCCGTCGTTATCCATGACCACATGCCCACCAGCCATACCTCGGCCGCTCATAGAGGACATCTTCATGTACAGTACTCCACCAGTTGTCATTATTGGTGTAATAGGCAACTTGTTATCAGTGGTAGTGTTTCAGTGCACTAAACTGCGTCGATTGTCCACTAGTTGCTACTTGACTGCCCTGTCGCTCTCTGACACAGGGTTCTTGTTGAATATATTTGTCATTTGGTTGGAATTGATGGGTATTCCAACGTATAACAGGGCTGTGTTCTGTAAGACGATGATTTACTTGTCATCGGTGTGCAGTTTTCTGTCACCCTGGTTAATCGTTACTTTCACCGTGGAAAGATTCGTGGCCACTTGCTATCCACTGCACCGTGCTGTCGTCTGCACCGTAGCTCGGGCCAAAGCTGTGGTAGCAATTTTGACATTGACCGCTGCACTCTCTTACATTTACTTGTTTATAATGGCCGATCTGAGACCGCAAAATAGGTTGGAACGCGATGGTTATGTCATGGTAAACAATACCACTAGAATTCCAGTCTGTCGTAACGTCACCGTTAACAAATGCATCCTCAAACCGGAATACCAGAGTGCGATGCAAGTCTTGAATCTTGCCGACACAGTGGTGACCCTGGTAGTACCCATTGCTGTTATAGTCATCCTCAACGTGATGATTGCCCGTGCTATTTGGCATTTTGAGCTTGTTCGCCGGCGCATGATGATTACAGCTCCTTCTGCTGCTGTCCCTAATGATGACTGCAATTCGAGCAGCATGGGGGGCGCCACCACTTCTGAGCCTACTCCAGTTGTCGCTGCAGTCGCTCTCAATTCTCCTCATCGGACAGTGTCACATGGACATGGATCTAAGAATCAGCGGAACTTGCGAGGTCAGTATCAGATGAAGATTACCAAGATGTTGTTTGTCATCTCGAGTGTGTTTATCGGCCTGAATGCTCCCAGTTACGTCATGAGGCTGTGGGGTTATTTTAGTTCAGATCAAGGAGAACAATGGTTTCAACATGCCCAACAGTGGTGTCAATTGTGGTTTTATCTCAGTTTTGCAATCAACTTCTTGTTATATTGTGTCAGTGGACAGAACTTCCGGAAATCATTGAAGTCTCTATTTCGAAAGGTAACACGAGGCGCTTGGCGTCGTAATTTAAGTCGTCGCAACACTAGTACCACAGTGACTAACAGCGCTCACGTATGGATGGCAACTGCGGCGGCAACGCCCGTTTCAGGCATGCCTACAGTCTCTTCTCACGCGTGTCTCTTTTCCTCTTACAAGAGTTCTTCTGGTTTTACTGAAGTGGTGCTCACTCGAAATGATTCTGTGTAATTATTATACATAGGATAAATCCTTTGGGTAAATAAATCTGAGATCTACAAATTTGGCGAACGTGGTCAGGCGTATAACGTTGCAAATCTCTTCTCACCATCAGCTTACTCACGGCTTATAACGAGGCGTTCGTCCAAATATGGCGTTGACATCGGATGTAACATTTCTACACAGGCACTAATCTGCTCTTCTCAGATTTACGCCCAAAAGTTGTTTTTGCTAATAATTTTAAGTCATGTTTTTAGTAAGATGATGATCAGGTCAATCTGTTGGAGGGAAGCAAGTGAACCTTGTAGTTTGGGCAGTAGACCTCATTGTTGCTCTGCAAGTTCCAAAGAACATCCCAAAAGTCTCACTTGCTGTGAGGAAACGCGATCCCTAAATTCCAATTTGTCTTGGGATCCTGTTTCAGGGACCTCCAGATGGCGTCTCGTCAACTTCCAAACTTTTTATGTCAGAAATTCTGTAGGTTATAGCAACAGTAGAAAAACGGTGGAAGCCCAGGCTCTGGTATAGTTTTATGAAAAATGTTATTACGAACGGGCCATCGTACTACCTTGGGTGCATTGGTTGGTTACTATGAAATTATGTGACAAAATCTTGTACAAACTGAAAACGATGGAGGAAATGTAAGTACAGTAAAACCCCGTGTTACGAATGGTTTCCAAGGTCCCGGCAAAAGGATAGGAGTTTGATTTAAAAATATCGGATATAATGAATTGGATATAACGAATTTCCTGGTAATAACGATGAAAAGTTATAAAAGTTTGGATAATTTGGTTGGATATAACGAATGATGGACCTTATAAATAATTTTTATTTATGGATTTAACACAAACTTCCACTCAGTGGTGACCACATATTGAATTGAACACCACTTACAGGAATGCCTTCTCATACTTTTTATTTTACTAGGGCAGAATGCACAAATGGCTGATGAAATTAGAAACGTTCATTTTCTCATCATCATCGCCACCATACTCTTATCCCGCCTGTGGCAGGGTCGGGTATGCAGATTCTAGTCCTACACACCTGCCTATCTCCCCCGTGATCCCCCCATTCACCCCACCATTACCATATGCAGGAATTACCCTTTGCAGGAATTAGACTGGAGAAATACTCTCCCCACTCCTTTACCTCAGAAGTATGAAACAAGACTCTACCTTTTCTATCCTTCACTGTTATGGCTCAGGGTAAATCTTTAATCGCCCTATCCCTGGTCTTGGCCAGGCTACATTCTTCCTTCATTCCCCCTTTGGCTCCATCATAGAGGACCTCATACTACTGGTGTATGACCAAAGAAATGATCCTCCTAGCTGTGGCCTTGGTCTGCCTGTAGCATATTTTAGAATCATAGTCTCCTATCTCCATCCACCTATGGAATGCAGCCTTTTATTTTTTGGTGGCTGCCTCTATTGCATTATTCCACCACTATGTCTGCCTGCCCTGGAGTGCACCTTCTACTCTAGCCTCACCTAAAATGCCTTCCCTAACTTTTCTAATTTTTCTGGCGAACCTGATCCACACTGCATCAGCTGTCTCTTCCAAATCCCAGTCTACCTGCCTATCTACTTCCTACATGAATTCCTGTTTCCAACACCTAATAACCTGCGCTCCTCAAGAATTGACTGCCCTTCAATACTTAAGGGCAGTCATTACAGCTAACCAGTAGTCTGGGAGAATACCAACTGTAAGACAACTAAATCAACGGGCATTAAAATAGTAAGAAAAACATGCAGAAATGTTTCATTGGGGTAAATACGAAGGTAGACAAAGATTAGAAACCAAATGTTTTGCAGAACTACCAAAACCACAATTTCTTGATATTTGGGGCAGTATCACAGACTACTGGTTAGCTATCTGGGGTTAAAAACAGCTTTCCTGGTTGCAACAAATTCCTGGCCATAACGAATGTGATTGCAATCCCCTACAAATTCGTTATAGCGGGGTTTTACTGTATCCATTACACAGAACAGCAAGGGAGACCTAGTAGTGGACTGAAGCTGACCAGACTACAGTAATGAAATGGCAGGGATTCGAGACCTGGAGCCACAATCCTTCAACCTACGAGTGAATTATGCAAAAAAGGATAGAGCCTGGGAATAAACGCCGAAGTAAGGACAGAAAAGTAAGGTCCTATGTGACGGGCACATTCAAATAAAACTTAAGGACAACTTCTACAATTCAGTACATAGGTCACCATAATGTCTATATGGGTGCGAAATGACAAGGACAGTAGCTTTAATATGGAGTACATTAGGGTCAACTTCTGGACTTGGTGGACATGGACTGCGAGGAACATGGATTTAGGTGGACTACGGACGCTGTGTAAGGGAGCTGAGATGAGATGTTAACGAGAGTCAAGAAATAACAGAGATAACTGAGATCCAGGTAGTGACAAACACAGCGCAGAGCAAAATCGACTTCGTAATCTTACTCTTCATTTTTTTCTCTCCAAACAAAAATACAAAGATTGTCCTATGCAGTTCTGCACCTATTATAAACCAAAGCTCGAAGTTAGTTTGCCCTATGATTGGCGTCATATTGACATTGCGTTCACACCATGCCATAGTGTAATGACATTTTCATCAACTGCGTTGATATGATGCTGTCATTTTTTTCAGACATCAACCAATAAAAGTGAACAAACACCCTATTGCAACTTGAACTAATTCTTCTACAGTTATACTAACGAAAATTTAGTGCAAGTAAGTGACATTGTACAGCTCTTCACGGGCCTCTAAAATAAAGACTTGAGACGTGTGTAAATAAAAGTCAAGGCAGCAGGAAAATTTCCCCCAAAATCGGAGCACTGAGAAACTTCAGGCGACATCCTAATTCACTGTGTACAAGCTGTTGGAAAATTAATGGATAAAATGACATGACGTGATCATGTTGAAATGAACCAAGCAGTGAGATGTTCTCTCGTTTGATTTTAGCATTAAAAAAAGCATCGTGCGTTAAGCTCAATTATTCGTCGAACAAACTGTTTTCATTTGTAGGTGTGTGTGTGTGTATGTTGACGTACGTGAATATTGCAATGGAAGACAAATAGCACGTTTGTTATATTTCTGTCTTCGTCATTTGACCCTACATCATAACACATCTCAGATAAATTAAATGTCATTTTAAGAGCTCATTTATGGCATCGATATGTATACGAATTCGGGTTTTTGAAGCAACCTTGTTGAAGAGCATGACTTGTGTGATATGATTAGAGAAATTTTCCATCTGCATTAAGAGATAGGGAGATTATTCCAACCCAACATTGTTCAACCATAACCAGGGGGAGAACCCATTGAGAGACATTCATGAATCTCTCTCTCCAAAACTGAAATACTGTATTCTAGCTATACAAAATGCCATGATTTTTGAAAGAAAAAAGTGTACAGTAGTTTTATCGCAGAATGCATACGAAGCGATTAAAAATGTTGAGACATGAGGTTGGCAGTCAACCGTATAAAATCTCCATTCAGCAATTTGCCAATGAATTCTTAAAGCTTTTTTATCCTCTTTTTTTTCTCCCACTACCTTTCTGCCCCGTCCCACTCTTTTTACATCGAAATCCGGTTGCCTCCTAATGGGAAGTTTTGGTCCTGTGTGGTCAGTGACGGATTTACCATTAGGCTAACTACGCTGAAGCTTAGGGCCTCAACATTTGGCGATCTTCAAAACTTAAGAAAATGGCCTCAAAAAGGAATGAAAAATGTCTTAAAAATTGAAATATCTAAATCCGGCACTGTGTGTGGTACATATGATAGCGTTGACATACTATCATATAAATCAAGTAAAGCACCTACCAACACTTTTCCCGCTTATGGCAGGGTACTGTAGTATACCCATTTTAAGTCCCTCTGGGACACAGGCGATCTGCCGGGCGGCATTCTTACGCAGCCGACTGCCGACCTAAGTTGCAACCTCTGTGCTCATTTATAGTTGGGGCATTTTGTCTGATCTGTTCGTTGCTCAGTAGAGAGGGTTCTTTCATGTGCAGGTAACATCGTATACAGTATACACCAGGGGTGGCCAACTTTTGTGTACATAAGATCTACTTTTTATCTCAAAAATGTGTCGCGATCGACTTTTATCTTAAAAAAAAGTGTCGCGATCGACTTTTTGTCATAGGCGTAGTCAAAATGGGGAGGCGGAGGTTCGATACTGGACTAACCTCGGTCCAGTATCGAACCTAGAACCACTGACGCATACCTAGAAACACTGAGCCACTATGTCACCGAGGCGGGTCTTAAGTCAACACATCGCGAGTGATCGACCAAAATTGGCTCCGCGATCGACTTGTTGGCCACCCCTGGTATACACCATATGGGGCCACGGCTATACTTCCCACCTAACGGAAGAAACACTCGGGGCCTTTCGCCCGAAAGCTGCCAATTCACCTCGATCAAGACCTCCTAAACAGAAGGCCTTCTCACTGATTCATGACGTCATCCTAAGTAGTGCTAAGACCTACTGAAAATAATGATGAATGCTGACGCTTGCCATTACAAAGCAATGAGATATTTATTCATAAAATATAAAATAGATTTTAAATGCACATGTAAATATTGGTTTGACTGAATAGACAGCATGAAAATATTAATTTATTTTTAAATTTTTGTAAGAAACACATGCATTTAAAACACATACTTTAATGCTTAATTTTCAATTTTAACCTCTTGTAGACGTCTTCCTCTCAATATTATAATTTTAATTTTTTGAATAGCTGTGCAAGTGTCTAAACCATAGGGAAGATTTGCTTATGTGTGGATTGTAGTGCTTCAATAGCATACTTATTAGAAAATTTTTAAAATTAATTTCACATGAAAAGTCATAAAAGGAGCTTGTTGTTGTTGCTTGTTAGGGTTTTAGGGCCCATTGACATCAGTGGTTATTAGGGCCCAGCAGGGGTGGATTCAGAGGGGGAGCAATGCTGCAATTGTTTCTCCCTCAGTGCTTCAATGGGGTACATGTTTCAATTGATGCATGATTCAACTTTGCAACTGATGAGACATTTTTTAATTTCCTATTACCTATTTCCTATTTCCTACACTGCCAGTCCAATCTACAGTTGGCTAAACCACTGAAGATAGGACATTGTCTAAAGGGCAGTAGAGGACGTATATAATATATGGAGTCATGGTATGTATTCAAAGGGATTCTGAATATTTAAAAGTATTTGGTACACCCATTTTTTGAAGGGCTACCCCCTTGATCTGCCCCTGGATCCACCCCTGGGTGCTCAAAAAGACATTCACCATGGAGGGAGAATATTCAGAAGGACAAGATGGGTACCCAACTCTACCATAGGTAGGAAAAGGGTTAGGAGCATATGTATAGATGTTAGGCATACAAGTATACAGAACATATCTAACCTAACATGTATACCTAACATCACTAACCTAACCTAACATATATATGCCTAACACAGCTCACCTAACATAACTAACCTAATCTAACATATATAACCCAACATACCTAACATAACATGTATACTTAACTTTTCTACCCCCTATGATTATTCTTTTCTTAAAATATATATGCAACATCTTGGCTGCCATATTCTTAGTTTGAATGATGTGCTTTGTGTAAAACATTAGTATAAACATAGTGTATCTAATTTATATAAGCCTATGGGTTCAATATTAAATCTGCTTACCATTCAATGCTTGGTCAATCTGGAAGCCTTTCTGTTACTAGCTATAATCCATTTTGGGGTTTTGAAAAACTGAAGATATTAACTTTAGGTCCACTTCTGTAGTTTCCCTGGCATCCAGGCACAACACAATTACATGGCACAATCCAAATATTATGATTTACATTGGAAAATGGTTTGAGTTAAAAATTCAACTCAAATATCAATTTAAAAAAGACGCTTGAAATGCACACAATATGGTCGTTCACATAGTGTGCTAGCACTACTTTGTGTGACGTCACTAGCCAGTGACGTCACACTGCAAAGGCCTTGTTATCTAGGAGGCCTTGCCTCGATCCAATATCGAACCGAACCTGGAACCACTGATGTAGTAGTCGAGCATGCTACCACTGTACCACAGGCTAATATCAAATAAATTAAATGAGGCCTGAAAGAAATAATCTCACCCACTTACCTGTCATCATGATTACGTTATTTGCTGTCCTCCCCTGCTAACAATAGTTTTCAGATATTAGAACTGAGGGTTCCCAATTGGAGGCGGACAGACTATGGCGCGACCCTTGGTTGCGCTGTTCACTATTCTGCCCCCATACTTATTTTCGATAATTCTGCGACGCACACTTTAGGGCCCCCTGGTATAACCTATTATCGGGACGCTTACAACTATACAGGGAGTGGGGAATTGCGTTGGACACACCAGTTCTCGTCCGATCACTGAAGTTAAGCAACGCAACCCCAGCTAGTACTGACATGGGTGGCTGCTTGGGAAAACTGGGTACTGCTAATACCCAAAAATCGCATTAGGGTTGTGTCTGTGCAGTCTCTGCGTAAGAACTACACTGTGGACGGGGCTCTAATGACCTTGTAGTTGAAGGGCCCTAAAACACCAACAAACAATTACAACTATACAGGTGTAATTTTTAAATTAACCAATGTTTTCATTTTAGGTATAGGGATGTGATATATCAAAATGTCGCATTTTCTTAGAGCTTTCCGATGCGATAGTTAAAAATACCCCTATCGATTTAAAAAAAGTAATTGCATTTTCCTTAAAAGAAATATTGCTGAAATTTCCGAACTGTTTTAGGAAATGAATGTTCCCCTCCATTAACTATAACTTTTTCCTATATCTTAATAGTTTTTGAAATAAAGGCATTGGTTACTTTCAAAATTACAGCCTGTATACTGCTTAGCATTCTGCGATGGGGGAGAGGGGGGGCTTCTTTAATATCAATACTTTTTGTGTGTCGATTCGCTATGCTATTACTTCAGGTGAAATGGCTTTCTGGTATTTAAAATCAGCTTTTTTATTCGTCTTAAGAGTTCGACTTCAAAATAATAAAGGTCTGTAGAGGGTTTTAAAATGTGATGAACTAGAAAATACAGAGAGGTGTTAATCTTGTTTGGATATGGAGGGAGGGGAAATAGTTGTTGTGATAAATGAGAATGCAACTAACTTCTCTTTTGCGTTCAGTTTTTCAGCACTTGCTTTTAAAGCAGCCCGTCAACACTTCTTTTCAAATAGGAAGGAAAGAAATGAGGTTAGTATGCCCAAATGACTAACATTTTATTAAAAAACTAGTGGTTTCCTGACTTTATGCGTCCCATAGGGGCAATGAAGCGTATGGCGTGGGGAAACAACCTTCAGTGTCCCCCCTCTGAAGCCATTGTTTTAACGTGAATCATTTTTTTCAACCTTATTTTACTCAAAATCAAAGCCAGGATGGTAGTGGAGAAAGTATATCCATTAAAGGCTTCATTTCACTCGTGAATGTACAGGGTTCCCCGCCTCTGTAGTGGATGCAAGGGCATTCACAGAATATGCCTCGTGGCACGAGTTCAATTCTCAGCTAAACAAGGTGTGGTGTCGTCTCACTGTTGGACCCATAGTAGTGGGTATGACAGAAATTCTATCTTTATAATTCAATTAGCAGCCTATTTAGCTCCTAGGCATATGGTTCACGAATTCCATCTTGGCCATGGCTAGTGTTTCATTTCAGGCGACAAGTATTTCCTCAAATGCACGTTTCGCCATTTTGAAACTAAAGACATGGTCCCATGTGATGTGTGCAATAGCACCTATATTTAAAATTACCCTTTCTATGCGGAAACGAGATAAATTGGTCTGTACTTCTAAGCAACGCCTTCTAAGTGCAGGCGTCGACAGACGGTAGATTACCGTAATACCTGTTACCTTCGTATTTTACCTCATCTCATACCCAGCACTCCTCCCTTTCATCTCGTTGCATCCCGAACCATCTCGCTTCATAGTCGGGATCACTGAAGTTAAGCAACGCAACCCCAACTAGTACTTAACATGGGTGGCAGCTTGGGAGAACTAGGTACCGCTAATACCCCAAAATCGTCGCATTAGTATAGTGTCTTTGCAATCTCTGCATTAGAACTACGCAGTGGACGGGGCTCTAATGACCTTGTAGTTGAAGGACCCTAAAACACCAACAAAACAAAAATCCCTTCATAGACTAGAGCTCCACGTTTCCATTGCCGTCCCCACTCGCGCTCCATTTTCATGGCTCTTTTTTTTACACTGCTCAAAATCGATCCGTAAATCATAGCGTCACCACTGATTTGTAAAGCTGTTCGATCCTCGACAGAGGTGCGCTTTCGCGTGTCCACAGAGTAGAGGTAACCAGTAGCGTCACTAGGGTTGGCGTCACCCCCCACTCTCCCGAAAAAAAGCCGCTTCTACTTTGGTGTCACCCCCCCTTCTCCCAAAGAAAGCCGCTTCTTCTGCTTTGGTGTCACCACCTTTTCTCATGGTGTGAGAGGTGTCACCCGTTGCGGCCCGCACCCCCCCCCCTAGTGACACCACTGGAGGTAACGTGCGGGAATACTGTGCCAAATGTTCCAGATTCGATCCTTCTTTTGGGTGAGAGAGAAGCTCCCAATTCGCCTTTTGTCACCTGAAAGTAAAATAATCTTATTACATGGAGTAGAATACCGGTATACAGAGTGTTTCCTTTAAAGTAACCAATGCCTTTTTTAAAAAATCCCATGAGATATGGGAAAAAGTAATAGTTGATGGAGGGGGACATTCACTTCCCAAAACAGTTCAGAAATTTTGGCAGTAGTTCAGGACAATGCAAAGTTACATTTTTTTCAATAGATAGGGGTAGTTTTAACTATCGCATCGCATAGCTCTAAAAAGATGTGAAATTTTGGTATAACATGTTCCTATACCTAAAATTAAAAGTATACCCTCAAAACTGCATTAATGAGTGTGCACCAATGGCCCAGGGCTACAGAATAATGTCTCAGGTATGGAGCTCAGCAATTGTCGCTCTTAACCGCTCCAACTAGCTAGCATTGAGCTAACGTGGATCGTGACACCTTGGCTTGTGCTCCAAGTTAGCTAGTTGGAGCAGTTAAGAGCGACAATTTGCTGAGCTGCATATTAAAACGTTCTGATTTGTTTTAGCGGTTAAAAGCGACAATTTGCTGAGCTCCATACCTGAGACAACATTCTGTAGCCCTGGGCCATTGGTGCACACTCATTAATGCAGTTTTGAGGGTTTATTTTTAATTTTAGGTATAGGAACATGTTATATCAAAATTTCTCATTTTTTAGAGCTATGCGATGCGATAGTTAATACTACCCCCAGGCCTGCTACCCCTATCTATTGAAAAAAATTAACTTTGCATTGTCCTGAAAAAACTACTGCCAAAATTTCTGAACTGTTTTGGGAAGTGAATGTCCCCCTCCGTCAACTATTACTTTTTCCTAACCATTTTATCTCATATCTCATAGATTTTTTAAAAAAGGCATTGGTTACTTTAAAGGAAACATCCTGTATATATGTGGCTCACTAAACTTTTGAGGTGTAGGAGCTCGCCCCTTGGCTTCGGTGGAGGAAAAGTGACCCAATGGAAAAATAGGTCGACTAGGGGTTGCAGCAAGAGGTTGGAAGCCCATATTTCCCAATGGGATAAAAATGGGCACCCGTCCCTGTCATAGGCGGGGAAAGGGATGTTGTGGTCTATATGCCAGTGTACTTTCAAACCCCTTACCCACAACGTCTTTAATTCCTTTTTCGGTTAGGGCGATAATCCGTGATAATTTTTCAGGGCTGACTAGTGTGTGTGGGATGACATCAGAAACGCATCCTACAAAATAAATTAAGACTGATCGAAGAAGAGAGATCCCGACAACAAAGCATAAAACGCGATATAAAGGATAGCTCTTCTTCAAGAGAAAAGATTGTCAGCGAGTACCTAAGCCGGCCAGAATGTTAGAAAAGGGCACACAAGTTAGTTACATACTGGGGATGGCGTAGGATTGGGGCATAGAGGGAAAAGTGAAGATAATCTCATCATTGTCAGCATTGTTGATCATCTTACGTGGTTATGTCAAAATTCATGCCTTACGTGACAAACGCTCAAAAGGATAAACAAGATTTTCATAAGTTTTAAGTTTTACAAAATGATTAACCAAAATATTTGATGGGTTTTTGACAGATCAGAAAGAAAAATTGCAGTTTAAAGAAGATAGTTATACAAGAGGAGCAGAGACAGAAGGTTTCCTTAGTTGTTCATACAGGATAGCAGGTAACTAAATATACGCAGTTTCATTTTATGAGACAGTTTTGTTAATGAATCTTGAGAATTTTCACTAGTGACAGGCATCATTAGCTTCATTAAATAGAAGCTAATTACAAATTAGATTTTCTTAAAGATGAATTTCACAAATTGTAGTTCTTTCTACTAAAATGGACGATTTACACCTGAAAACCATGTAAAGTGGAATTCAGAGGGTTTTCCCTTTAAACAGGTTTCCGTCTCTTTAAATTTGTACCCTTGAAGCCTTCTACATTGTTTAACCATTCGTCTAAGTTGTTGTATGCTCTTGAAACCCTCTTCCATGTCTCAGGAGGTAGCATGCTCGATTACTGTGCATTGATTCCAGGTTTGATACTGCATCGAGGTTTATTGGTTACTTTCAGTTGTTGTTGTTTGTTGGTGTTTTAGGGCCCTTCACCTACAAGGTCATTAGAGCCCCGTCCACAGCATAGTTCTTATTCAGAGACTGCACAGACAATATACTAATGTGACGATTTTTGGGTATTAGCAGTACCCAGTTTTCCCAAGTGGCCACCCATGTCAGTACTAGCTGGGGTTGCGCTGCTTAACTTCAGTGATCAGACGAGAACTTGGGTATTCAACGCAATTCGTCGCTCCCGGTTACTTTCAGGCAAGAGAGAGGTCCCAAGTGGGGAGGGAAGTAAAGCGGTGTGTCCATGTTTTTCCACTCGTAGATGAGGCAAAATTTCCTGGTGCAGGAGCTCGCCCCCTGTCTGCGGTGAAGTGCCGCAACGAACAATAGGCCGATGGTAAATAAGCGTAGGAGTTGCAGCTTAGGTCAGCAGCCATCTGCGTTAAAATGCCGTTCAGTACATCCAGAGGGACAAAGATGAGTATTCGGCCCTGCCATAGGCGGGAATATAATTATAACTATGGAGGCTCTTCCATTCTGCTACATCTTGAAATGATTGTCCACGACTGCTGTTAGTCGAGTCAGGAGAAGTCCGTAGAGGGGGAGCCCGGGGCGCATCTCCAACTCCATCGATTTCTGGAACAGTGTCTCCAACCTTAGCCTGGAGCCAACTCACACTGGTAGCCTAAGAACAGTTTCTCAACTCTTCCCTAGCTAGCTACAGCAATAAATAATTGCATAAATATACAGTATATAACCAAATAGACACCACCGTGTGTTCCCATAGAACAAGTGGACACCCGATCAGTCATGGGCGAGAAAAGGATTAGTGATGATGTTGAAGTTATCAATCCTGTTTAGTCACTCGGATGTCTCCAGTTCTGTATATTAAGTCATTTGTTATCCCTGACCTGAAAGCGTCTAAAGGGAACTACTCCACCTGTAGATTCTTTTTGGATGGACTGATACCTTAATCTGCGTTTATCATTCATTGACGGTCCCCTTTACTCCTTTAAATGCACCTTTGACGCTATTCATAATGTGGTTTAATTCTATGACAAACTAGTTAAATGTTCGTCCTATAGTTACTGACACTGGTACAGCATAGTCTGTCTTCAGATAGTTACCGTAAAATCCCACGTAGTGCCCGCGGATTATACGCGAAACATAGGGTCATTTAGTGCGGACTATATGCGAGGGCGTACTATATATGAGTGCGGACTATAAATGAAACCCAGGGTTCTCAATGAAACCTGCTCTTCATTTTCTGAACATTTTATTACACTTAACAACACGATTTTACACAGTACGTTCTTATTTCTATGATAATGCAATATAAAATCTTTCACATTTCAATTTCATCGTCAGGGCAATCTGACATTTCATGTTTAAATTCATTTGATCCCATTGCCCCTACAAGTTGCGCCACTGGCTACAGTAGGAATTTGAAAGTGCGGACTATATTTGAAACATACCCATCGCTAATGCGGACTATATTTGAGGTCCGGACTTCACGTGAGATTTTACGGTAGATTCCATCCTGGATTTGACTGACATGAAGCCTGAACTGACTCCCATCGTCCTACCCTAGCCATGAATTTAGACATTGTATCCCCACCTGATTTCTGTAATCGGCATGAAGTCAGCTATTCAACTTTCTTGCTTGATGCCCTCATTTTTGAACGGATATTCACCTCTTTCTCTCATGCCCCCTCTTTTTCTTCTTCTATCATTTGTCATTTGTTTCCTGTTTTCTGCTGTTTGTCTTTCCATGTGTGCTGCTGCTTCTGCTTTTATTTCCCTTGAGCCTACGGATACCCCAGCTCAAAAAATAGGCTAGTAGTAATATTACCTGTATACAACGTGCCTCTCACATTGATGGCGTTTTAAAGAGAGAAGGAAGTTAAGATGTATAAGGTATCTGGAAAAGGAGTCCATTTTACATTTCAGAAAAGCAGTAAAATTTCAAATTTCAGAAAACGACCTGTGCATGTAAGCCATTACTGAACATCTCCACACTTCTACTTAAGATGTATCCAACAATATTCTACGTTATTTACTACCTGAAAGCAACGTCAGCAACGGATTGCTCAGTTGAACTCGATATTTTTAATGGGAATACATATCTGAAATATGAATCCGTGCACTTACATGGTATTAATTTTATCCTTTTTATACTGTATTACAGACCACAAATAGATGTTTAGTATTCAGTTTCTTAGTTCAGTTCGTCCAGGTCTGAAGAACAACTGCCTCAGATCCGTTGTAAGAACAACCTCTTTGAGGTATATGACGCATGAGTTGTATGCAAAAGCGATTGAGGGATCCTTTACCTATGTCTGGACAAATGATCCCCTATTTTGAAGACTGTGGCCCATTGCATTCCCCTCTTTTCATTGCTTTGGTATGATGTCACCTGCACGTACTACACATCAACAAAATTACCACGATTGAAAAGATTCTTGAATGTTCTTAAACTTAGTTTTTGGTAGAGACGTCACTCGAGCACTTACAGTATATGATTCAATCATTGTAGGAACAACACAATGACCAGGCTGGTGGAGACTTGAGTGGTGGAGATCCCATTTGCCATGCAGGCTATAACTACATTCATAATACAGTGGTACCTCGGGTTACAAACTTAATTCATTCCAGGAGTCTGTTCGTAACCCGAAACGTTCGTAACCCAAAATAATGAAAAAGAGACAATCTGTTTCAAGATAAAATGAAATCTTTTACTGGTGTGTAGCAAGGCTAATGAAAGCGAGACTGCGCGTGCGTTCCAAAGTGGGTTAGGGCTAAGCGTGGTTAGTACCTCATGGTCTTCATTTGTACTGCTCTCCCTCTCCTTCGTTCGCAACCCAAGGCACTGTTCATAACCCAAGACAGAAAACTTTCGAATTTGTTGTTCATAACCCAAATTGTTCGAGGTACCACTGTATGTACAACCTCTCTATGGGTACACCCCTCACATCGGTACGTATTCTTCATTCATAGGCTATTACTACCCCTCTTATGGGTACACATTGGCCGGATCCCACAGGTGTACCAATTAGAGAGGTTTCACTGTAATTGAAAGAGTTCCTCACAAACAAAAAATGGAGAGTGAACTCTTGTCACGTGAAGATGATGAAGGCGTGCAATGTTAAAAGATGTTTTTACGAACGTTTTCATAATATCTTTACTTTACTTCTTTGGTGGAGATCTGGCTTAGGAGCTCACACTGGAATTGTGAAACATCAAGAGTGTACGTATGGAATGGCGACACCAAGAAATTATGGGTGAACTTTGTTTATTTAGCCACCAAAATAGAAAATGTGAGACCCACTGCATTCCAGCATGTCGTATGAGGTGACTGAAATAGCTGTGGCATTCGGTCGGGGCACCAAGCTGCATAAAACCGTCGTCCAACAACTAACATCCCTGTCCTCCTAGCACTTTATCTTTCTATCTCGTCGGTTTCTGTCTCACCTGTCCTCCGCCCCCCCCCCACCTTTTCTATTTGTGTTTGTTACTCCTGAAAGCACAATAAAACAGTCCTTGTTCATGTTGTGAATAAATATAAACTCAATTGAGTTAACATAATGTTTGTTCAAGTCAGAATGAAGTTTATTTTTCCAAAGACTTCGAACTGCTTCAGAAATTGTTTTCCTGTAGTTTTCAAGTTTGAATGAATTAGTTACGCAGCATTAAAGAAATTGTTTATTATGGCAAGAAAAGAAAATTTTAAAAGTATTTTGGAAAATTTCAATTTCATGGTGATATTTCGTAACACTTAGTATTGTGGCTGAGTTTCTAAATTACTCGAGTCAAGCTCGAGTTACTCCAGAGTCACTCCAAAAGCGTTCCTAAATGGCTTACTCCGAAAGCCCCGCGTTCCTAAATGCGTTTTTCACGTTTTATAGAGCCACTCTAGTCATGACTCCGGAGTGACTCTTTTGATTCCACTCAAAAAGGTGGAGTAAACGGAGTAAAAGCAGTCGACAGGTAACGAACGCAATCTAAACAGACGAATAATTAGGCATATAGAGTAGGGTTGCCATAATTGTCGGACCAAAAACGCCCCTTAAAAGTATTTTTTCAACAAAATAAGAGTTTTATCACAACTTTATGATAAAAAAAATTGCATAATAGATCAATGGTGGCCGAACAGTCAGTTTCACTAGCAAAAATGTGATATTTTCGTGGACGCGTCTGTGCCAAATCTTGGCATGTACTGTATATGCGCAGTACTGAATGCAATGATATTATCGGAAAATAATTGTCTAACATCCAAAAATTTTAAATCGACCGGGACAAATGACTGTCGGACAGGGACACAGACCTCAAAACCAGGGCATGCCCTGGTATAGCGGGACATATACAGTAACCCATGTAGTAACCCTAATAGCGGGATATATAAATATAGCCTAATATATATGTGAATGAATTAAACAGTGTTCTCGGTGGACAAATGCATCGTCCCTAAATGCATGACACCGGCGTTACTCCTGTGACGTCAGCAGTAACTCTAACTGGAGTAATTTAGAAACTCAGCCTGCGTAAAGGGGGTACTTTTACAATTGTCCAGAATGTTTCCATTTATTACTGGCATGACTTTAGAAACTGAGAACTTTTGTCTCATCGTATACAACGCTGTCATCTTTTACTTGGTTTTCAAAATTAACAGAATAAAAGGATTTATTAAAATTTCTCGAAAATACTAAACCCAGAACTGAAAATTATGACTTTAAAAAATAATGCTATAGTGCAAGCGGTGGTAAGATTGCTACCTACAGTAATTTCAACAGATCAGGCATACTCATAAAATGCTTTGTAAAACTCTGCCACATTGCATAAGAAGAATTGATTCACCGTCACCAGTCACCATGATTTAGATGATTGAATGAGGTGGCAAATCATTGGTAGATTGGAAGCATGACAATCCCAAGTACAGGTTGTAAGAGACCTCAGCGTAACATCTGATGTCGTCTGTAATTTGTGGGAAAAGTTTCAGGAGACTGGCCCCATATCTAGAAGGCCTGGGCAAGGTCGTCCAAGAGCCACAACAGTCAATAAGGATTGGTATTTTGCACTTTCAGCCAGGCACCAGAGGATTGCTGCAGCCACACAGCTCTCTCTCTCTCATGAGCTCTCTGCTGGCATTGGAATTGTAGTTTAAAAGGTTACTGTTTCCCAAAGGCTTGATGAGAGAAGACCTGCTGTTTGCATCTCTCTCTCGCTCTCTCTCTCTTACACACACACACCTGTGATTACGCCATGTTTGGTCCCCCGAAAAGGGATCTGAGGGGCCACTGATTCACCTCGGACGCCGACGTTGAGCTGTACATGAGGAACTGGTTCACATCGCAGCCCAGGGAATTTTATGAGACAGCCATTCACCGCCTCGTGTCACAGTGGGACAAGTGCCTCAACAGCCAGGGCCAATACTTCTAACATACAGGTACTGGTTTCCGTCATTATGCCTCCAGCTCGTTACTTTTTGAACGCACCTTATACACTGGTCATGGGGCCAAGCCATGAGCTCTGAACTTCCGAATCGAATTGGCGACACTAACTTAGCAGTCTGTTGATAGGACTGCCATCCTTTTTTATTAGCTACACACGTTTTTAACTTCAAGAGTCATTCTCATAACCTGTTGCGAAAACTGTATTTACTAAGCAAACGTACAATTTGATTTCATATCTGAAATATTTTCTTACCGTATGTGTATTCTTATTACTAATATAGTATGTAGCTCAGTTCGGGAGAGGTGTGGTTGATTAGAGCAACCTTTATAACCAGGATGCTGTGCTATTAAAACTATTACAGTATCTGAAACTTTTACCAATGTTACAAACCCAAAAGCATGGATAATACAGAGCCTCAGCTGTCACTTTTTGGTATGAACGGTGCGGTTTCTGTCGTCAGTGTCGGTTGTTTAATGTTTAGAGATGAAGAAGATATTTTTCACAAATGACAGGAATATATAGTTTTGTTTGCGAATAATTTCTGATTAAACTGACTTTGTTCAAAAGCAACACTGAAAAATAGCTCAAGTGAGTGTACAAAGTACACTATGAAGAATTTCCTGCATACCACCATCTCATACTAAAACTGTAAATAACAATATTTGAAATTATCATTTCATTTCCATGAAAATCTGACGTCTTTCTTCACATCCTTGCAGTTTGACATCCTAGAATTACTACAAGTCTTGTTGTTTTTGATATAGAATAAATTATCGATATAAACGACTCTGAGTCTATTTTTCCAAAGCGTATATTGAATATTAAATAGGACGTGTTAGTATTTAGACGACTCTTCAAATAGAAATTGAATAACAGTTTTGCTTTCTTCTTAAAGTAATCCGTAAGTCTAGCATTGATAGAAAGTAAAACTGTGACTTCCTAATGGAAATGCAATATTACAAAATGGTAAGAGAAAGATCCATTTCTAAAGCAGTTTGTTCTTGTTCTTTATGGGTAATTGAACACTGTATCACGATCACCAGGCTTACCTGATTTTGCACAAATCGTAAAATCCACCAAGCACAATATCATAAATCTGACATTTGTGCAGTAACGTTCTATTAACTTCATCTTGGAAATAGTTCAAAAGAAATGCGTGTTGGCTAACAATAACATTTAAAATCAAATAATTTAGGTTATAAACCGCCTACGTGTACTGCACATACGGTATTCCAGTACCTCAATTTTAAATAAGTTCTATTTAATGACGTTCTTTTTAAACCATTGTTGATGACTTACGACAGGGGTGGCCGCGTAATCTTTTCGTATTGCTGACCACATGAATCTACTTAAGGTATGTATTTAGTTACATTCGACAAAAAAAGCTAACATTATTAAATAATAAAAGTTTACTTCCGACCTTACTGAAACTAGCCTCCTAATTTAGCATTACTTTGCAACATTCTAATTTTTGGCGAGAAAGCGCGAGAATTGAACGATAACTGAGGGTTGCCGTTTGCGCCCGACGTAACAATATCGATTTTTAGAAAAAGTTAAACATGGAACGGCCAACTTCAAATCACCACTTTCTCTACAGCATGTACTGTACGTGTCTTCAAAATTACTATTACAAGCGAAAATACAATTTTTATTGTAAGTTTTACTCCTAATAATATTTTCCGTTAACACTTTCAGTGCCCGAAGTTCATCATCATCATAATACCCCTATCCCGCCTGCGGCAGGGTGGGTTCTGCGGATTCTAGCCCTCCATTCTCCCCTATCTCCCACCAGGTCGCCGTCCACCCCACACACGACCATGTCCTTACGGACAACCTGCTCCCAAGTCTGCTTTGGTCTCTCCCTGCCCCGAGTGTTTCCATCCACTTGCATTCCTGTAATGGACCTAACAAGCTCCTTCTCCCCTCTTTGCATTACGTTTCTATGGACACTAAATCTACTCTTCCCTTTCAACTTGATTGGGACCCTCCTATCACACAGGAATCCCCTTGACCGTTTCCACTTCACCTATCCCCCTTTAATTCTATGGGTAACATCCGAATCTATCTCTGCGTTGCTTTGGAACACTGATCCTAAGAACTTTTCCTCTTCACCTTTGTCACCAGCTCGCCCCCAGAGAGTATATCACCATTATTTTCCTATCCTTCCCAATTGAAAGCTAAATACTTTGTCTTCTTCATGTTTATCTTTAGTCTTCCCTTTTCTATTACTGTTCTAATATCGGTTAGGCATTTCTTTTTGATCTCCAGAATCACTAAGTTTCCCTACATCGTCTGCAAGTAACATGCACGGAGGGACCCATTTTCCTACTCCTGCCAGTATTTCGCCCATAACTAGAATGACGAGGTATGGACTTAGTGCTGAACCTTCATGTACTCCAATCTTCCCTGGGAAGCCTTCAGTATTTCTCCAAGGAGTCCTTACCCTGGCTATCGAACCATCATCCATATCCTACACTATCCGAATATACCCTTCAGCTACCTCTTTCTGATACCTCCCAAACTATCTGCCATGGAACACTGTCATAATCATCATCATCATCATAATACCCTTATTCCACCTGTGGCAGGGTCAGGTCTGCGGGTTCACTGAACATGCTCTGACTGGGGTCACCCCAGCCAGGCGTCTGGAACCTGCAGGAATATTGGCTAAGTTGTCTGTGGGGAGATGCTGGCCTACTCAGACAATTGACATATCAGCTGTTTACTCAACACTTGGAGCAATGTCATAATAAGCCTTCTCCAAATCAATGAAGATTGCATGGAGATCTTTCTTTGCTGTCCAATGCTTTTCTATCATCTGCCTGAGAATGAAAATTGGTTCCATTGGGGATCTCCTTGGCATGAACCAAATTGATTTCCCTTGACACTAGGTCTATTCTTAAGGTGACATTCCATTACTCTCTCCCAGAGCTTCATAGAATGGCTCATAAGCTTCATATCTCTAAAGCAGTGCTCTGGCAACCGTTTCTCACAAAAGTTCTTCCTAGAATTCCGTGGCACATCAAGGTACCACAGTCTTGGATATCACCTTTGCCCTTGAAGAGTGGTACTATCCAGCTCTCATGCCATGCAGAAGGCATTCTATCTCCACTACCTATCCTATTGAAAAAAATTCGCTAGCCATCTCATTCCAATGATTAGTAGTGTATGCCACACTTCAATGAGAACTCTATCTGGGCTACAGTGTTTCGACCTTTCATCTTTTTAAGAATAGTGACTACTTCCTCCTTCGTTACCATGACCACCACCTCAGAAGTTAATGGCTGTCAATGTTGTCCTCTCCCCTTCCAGCATTCAAGAGGCTGTGGAAATACTCTTCCCATCTCCTCTTCACCTCAGCATGGTGATACAGGACCCTATTTTTGCTATCCTTCACTGTTATGGCTCACGACATATCTTTAGCTGCTCTATCACTAGCCTTGGCCAGTTAAAAACTTCTCTTTTTCCTTCCTTGTCTCTAACTGATCATAGAGGACCTCATACTTGTGGTGTTTGACCAAGTCAGTGGTTCTCCTAGCTGTGGTTTTGGCCTGCCTATGTTGTATTTTAGGTGAACAATGCACTGGCGGTTTGCCACAGTGGTTGGTGGGTGAGTGGCTTTCAATTTACATTGCAATGAATGAATGACAATGCACTGTCTGCCACTTAACCGCATGGTTGCATGGCCACTGCAATAGGACGTGGTTAATGCACTGTCTTATGGTTGTCAGTGTTAATTGCAAAAACCACGACAGGAACCATGAGAGCAAACTACAAAACTGTGTCCTGCCAACCGCCCATGCGTTGTTGCCCTTAGACTCCTGGTCCTCTATCTCCATCTACCTGTGGAAAGCAGACTTCATTTGCCTGATGGCTGCTTCTACCTCATCATTCCACCACCTTGTCTGCCTGCCCTGGAATATATCTCCTACTCTCCCCTGGTCTAAAATGGTTTTCCCACAGTTTCTAATTTATCTGGCAACACTGTACCAAATGGCATCAGCTGCCCCTTCCCAGGGATCGGCGAGTTGTGTTGGACACACCAGTTCTCGTCTGATCACTGAAGTTAAGCAATGCAAGCCCAGTTAGTACTGACATGGGTGGTCGCTCGGGAAAGCTGGGTACTGCTAATACCCAATAATCGTTGCATTGGTGTAGTGTCTGTGCAGTCTATGCATTAGAACTATGCAATGGACGGGTCTCTAATGACCTTGTAGTTGACGGGACCTTAACACCAACAAACAAACAATGTCTCTTCCTAATCCCAGTCTACCTGCCTGTGTACTTCCTGTTGAAATTCCTCTGTTTTGGTGGGTAATTTCCACCACCTAATAGCTTGCTTGCCTTTCCATGAATGTGCCTTGCCTGCTGCTTTCAATAAGATTTCTAACATAACTAACCTATGGCCACATTCGTGCCCAGCAATCATGAAACTCTGCTCTATATAGCCCTCTGACCATAAAGAACTCTATCTGTGACCTCCCTTGTGGCGACTGGAATGTGATCAGGTGCTTGTCCCTCTTCCTAAACCACGTATTCACCAGTGCAACGCAATGTGCTTATGCTGTCTCAATAATTGCCTGCCCTTTATACTGACTGTTCCATACACTCATCCTCTATGAACCTCTTCATATCCCTGGCTATCCTTGCCTACGTGACCCATAAAGTCCCCACCAATAACTATGCACTCGTTCCCTTTACACTGCCTTACCTGACAATCTAATGAGTACACCAACTCATCAAAGTCCCTCTAGAAGCCAACTTTGTGGGCTCATGAAGATCAGCTGAAGACACTCGATATCATTATCTGCCTGGGGAGCCTAGGTCTGCACCCCCATAGAATTTCAGAAGCATGATAACGACGGCCCAGGGGCCTGCTTGCTCACCCCTGACGGCCGCCGTCACTGGGGTATTGATCCCCTGCACTATAGGTTTGGAGTTTACAAAATTAATTACGATATGTTTCGGTATTTTTAAATTCCCTCTCCGCAGTCCCCGCCCACCACAGAGACCAACAAGAGGACGCCAATTCGGGTCTCCAAGGTTGCTTGGATAGGTAACTGTCAGAAAGTCCGGACACCCGAATACCAGGACCAATAGGCATCGGGGGCTGAACATGACATCTCCGAAAAGTAAAGCTAAGGGGCAAAAATGCCCCCTCCAGCCGATTGATCAGACCGAGTATCCGCCTGACCGCACCTTACGACATGCACTGGCCGAAAGTGTCGTGTGCCTATTCTACCCCGGGCACTCACGGAGAAGCATGCGAAAAATGTACTACAAGAAGATTCTAATATGAATGTTATTTTGAAATGGAAACTGTCGCCCATTTTAGGCGACTATGAATCTGCGGAAAAAAACCGTCACCCATGTTTGGGTGACACGGCACTCATAGTGTTAATAAGTAAGCTTTTAGAGACCCTGTTTCTCTCTTGTCTAAAAATTTGACAGAATAAATCTACCTAACAGTTGGGAGCTAGGTTGGGCTTGAAAGGTCTTATCATCAAAACTGACAATGGAATCTGGCAGTACTGTGCATGTCTTACTAATAAAAACACGAAGGATTAAGGGACTGGGATAAAAGCAGGCATGTGGTCTGGTCGCCAAGAGGTAAGAGCAGGGCAAGAGCATTTTTCCAATATTCTTAGTAAAATGACAATCTCCTCTGACGACGTGAAAGACCTGTCAACATGTGCTCAATACTTTAGAATCATTCAAAAAATTTTCTGCGTAGCAAATGAGTTGTTTCGTCCCATTCCCAAATGTTACTTCTGATCTTTTGTGTGGTAAGTGTGCGATTTTGCACCGCGACGTATTTAGCACTTTAGCAACTCTCCGATCGATCGGAGTCAGTATGCAACACGCATAGAAAGGTTGTGGTTTTCGGTAAACAGCCAGTCATGTAAAATAACCATTCAAAAGTTCGTTCATGTGTTCCCTTCCTCTTTATCTATATAGTCCCCCACCTATTACTATTTAATATATCCGGTTTTTGAGTCCCTTCTCTTCCCTCTATCTCCCTCCTGGTGTTGCGTTTGGTTTTCGGTAACCACCTTGTACCTATTGGCAAGAGAAATGGGTTTCTTAAAGAAGAAAATAATGTGCACGGGTTGAAGAAAGGGTGCAATATGGTGAATAAGAAGAGTATATAGGCTCTGACAGGATACCAATCAAAGCCTGACGAAGTCTAGGGTTGACCGACAGCCAGGTGATTAAGGAAATGTTTAATTCAACAGGTGGCGCATGCTTGGTAATTGAGATTAAAGGAGAACGACTGGCTGCTGGCTGAGGCAGGGCATTAAAGGGACACCCAAAGGGCGACTGTCCACTAACCCTGTATACCAATTGCAGGTCCAGCATAATAAACAACATGTGAGATATCATCTCCTGATAAATAGCATGTGCATAATGTGAATTAAAATTGATTTTGATTAAAAGGGGGGAGCGAAGTCGTTGTTATAATTATCCCGAACTCTGCCATATTACTAATGGAACCTTTCAGCCCTTATGGCCCATTTACATTTTCACCCGTTCCACATGGAGAAAACATGTGCACATTGGCAAAATTTTCAGGGTACGTGCTCGGTAAACGACCTTTATAACAAAAATAAACTAACCAACCTAAATTCACTAACCGGCCACCTCACATCCCGTGGTCCTGGATTGATTTACCAACAGAGGCCACTGCTATTTAGGTCCTACTTTTGGCATAAATTGAAACAAACCTGATATATGAACACATAACGTGAAACAAAGCAGAAAGGGAAAATTGTAAAACAGTAGGGGTTTTATGTATTTTCTCTTTTACAAAAAAAAAAAACGTTACAGAACGCAAAGTTTATAATTTGTTGGCTTCAACCCTTCTGATATTTTGTTCAATTCATTTATTGAGGCATACTTGGAAATTGTCTATCTATTTACTTTATATGTAGGCCTATACTAATAGTCGTACCATTTTTAACCTGGTTGAACGGTTTCATGATTAATCATCGTCATTTTACCACTTCAGTGCATCATGTATGGTAGAATGGAGTCGTTGCAAATTTCAGTAACGACATGCCCATCAAAGTTTTATACCGGTAAAGGAAATGTTAGTTTTGTTTTGCAATAAACATAAATGAATGAAATTACTGTCATTTTGAAGTGAACAATTCAGTTATTGACCACAATTTCCTACTGTTCTGCACGTCAAGCTTGTTTCAATAAAGCAGTAATGCTTTTTATACAGTGCGATCATAAAGCTTCGCAGTTTCAGACTATTTCGGAAACTATGCTTTCAAATGAACAAAAATCAACCCTTTCGGGTCCCTATATAGGGAGCGAGGGTGGAGGAACTTCAAAATTTCAAATGGGAATCCTACAATTATTTTCTATTTCTGGATTCTTTCTTGAATAGTTCAAGATATCTATGATGGTTCCATAGCTAGGTTAAGGGCACCTTGGGGAAATACTGGGGTTTCTCAGTAAAGGTTGGGGTACACCAGGGTTCAGCATTAAGTCCATATCTTTTCATTCTAGTAATGGACGACGGGGCTGACGAGGGTAGGAGAATAGGCCCCTCAGTGCATGGTATTTGCCGACGATATTGGAAAATTTAGTGAATCCAGAGAACAAGTAACGATATTAGAGGTGGGATAGAAAAGGAAGAAGACAGAGTATTTTGGAAAGACAGGAAAGTAGTGGTGACGTACTCTCTAGGGGCGAACTGGGGACGAAGGTGCAAAAGGTCAAGTGCTTAGGATCCAGGTTCCAAAGTAATGTGGAGATGGACTGAGATGTGACCCAACAGAATCAATGGGGGATTGTTAAAGTGGAGACAGGCAAGTGGAGTCCTGTGTGGTAGGAGGGTTCCAATAAAGTTCAAAGAGAAGTTTTTCAGGGCAGTGGTTAAGCCCGCTATGCTATTTGGATCGGAGTGTTGGGCAGTGAGGAAGAGCCACGTAAATAGAATGCAAGAAGCCGAGATGCGAATACTGCGGTACATGAGTGGAGTGTCGAGAGCTGATAGAATTAGGAATGAGTTTATTAGAGGTACCCTGGGGGTGGTGGACATCGCGGAAAAAATGAGGTAGAGTAGCTCGAGGTGGTATAAACGCGTAATGAGAAGAGGGGAGGAGGAGCTCGTTAGGTCCATTTCAGGAGCACAGGTGGGTAGAAGCACCCGGGGCAAGGGGAGACCGGAGCAGACGTGGGAGCAGGTTGTCCGTATGGATATGGTAGTGTGTAGGTTGGACGGGGACATGGTTGGAGATAGACGGGAGTGGAGGGCTAGAACCCGCAGACCCGACCCTGTCACAGGTATAATGATGGTGGTGATGGATTCTTTCTTGAAAAGCAATCAACTGTTGTTCGAAATTAGGTTACTGCTTGGGCGAGGACATTCCCAAGTAACACCAGTTATCCGAAATGGCGGTTTCAACACGATGGAGAACTTCAACTCACTTTTCTATAAATTTTCGTTTTTTCTTGAATCAAATTTTTCTTAATAAATGGGTTGACAGAAGAGGCACGATGGGTTTAATAAAAATACAAACATTTACATTAAAATGAGATGAATCTTCATCTTGTTGGCAATAGAACACGGTTTTACCATATCTCCGGCATAAAGCACACTTGGAGATTTCTTCTCTCTGACCAAGATGAACCTTACAGCAATGGGCGCAAGAGTTAAACACCAACTACTACTGAGCCACAGAGGTAGGTCGTATAATTTGGATTATAATATAATTTGAAACTATTTTCAAAATGCTGTACATTGTGAGAACAAGTTATGCAGTAGACTCATGTGTGTGTGCGCTGGTTGATAATTTTCAGGATGTTATTACAGGAGGCAGAGGTAAGAAGTCGTCTGGATCAACGAGTCAGAATTGTAGGACGCTCATTCGCAAATGAGGGAAGTGACCAGAGTAGGTGAAGTTAAAAATCAGTACATCAAGGACCTTAAGAGTGGCACATTATGCTGTGATCTTATTGCCAGACTTCGAGATGCACAGTGAAGAATGAAGGTGAGAGGATGGAAAAAAGGTAGATCGGGAAGATAACAGGTATGCTAACAGAACAAACCTGGCAGGCCACACGAGTGTTGGCTAAGGAAACTTGCTTGACTTACACAGATATGCCTGATTTAGAACACACCAACCTCAGTGGCACAATTTTTGGAGCGGCGGAGACGCTATGCAATATCCGAGTACATCATTTTGTGGAAATGTGTTCTTCTCATATCTCACTAAATAGCGTCTTAAAAAGAGTTTTGCCCGAACTACACACATGGGTATAAAGCAATTAAGCACAATTCAAGCAACTTCAAATTTATACTCTTACCTGGAACTTGCAATTCTATATTAGTCTGGGACATGAAATGCAAAAGCCTAGTGTCAACTTCAGGTAAGTGGTTTGTAGATGGGTTTCACAGACGTTTTTCTTGGCGGGGGTGAGGGGCGTCCTGTCAAACTTTTTTGAGAAACCGTGAGCTTGAATAAAAATTAGGAATTTATTTCTACTAGGTTCTCCATGTTAGTAAAACGCAATCTTCTATGTTGTTATTAGAACAAAAGGAAAAGCCAGTTGTAGTGATGAAAGAAAATTAATTAACGCAGGCTGAATTAACGTTTATAACTTCAGGCCTGATTCCATTAAGTCCATTGATGTACGCTGCTTGCGCTTAATAACGTTGAATTGACACAACAAAAGTGACAAATGCAATCATTATGCATAAGCAATCACTTGTAAAGTTTGTCAATTAATTACAAGTGCCCTGTCATGCTGTCATGTTCTACAAAGAGAAAACAGTAGCATACTTGTTGCTGAAGAAAAAAACAGCGTCTAACATGTGATAATGTCAGATTCACCTCAGAAATGAAACTAGAGAAAACTAGAGACCCCCTTTACAAGAGCAAACGTGCTTCTCCAACATTTTAAAACGCAGGCAGGACTTTGTTTCTTTCGTCTTCATACCTGTACAGTGGCGCCTCGCAATTCGTTGTAAGCCGTCGTGTCGCCGAATTTGAGTAACTCAACTAACCCTTTTCCCGCTTATGGCGGGGTCGGGTACCCATCTAGTCCCTCTGAATGGACACATTGGACAGTATTTTTCCGCAGCTGGTTGCCGACCAAAGCTGCAGCCCCTATGCTTATTTTTCGTCGGTCTACTGTTCGTTGGGGCACTCCATCGACGCCAGGGGGCGAGCTCCTACACCTGGGAATTTTACCTCTACTCATTGCATAACAGAAAAGGTTCTTTTAAGTGCAAATGACTTCGTACATCACACGGGGCCACAGCTTTACTTCCCATTCGCTGGAAGGCGCACTCAGTACCTCTCTCTCTCGCCCGAAAGACCCACCTTGATGTAGTATCGAACCTGGAACCCTGACAGTAATCGAGCACGCTACGTCCAGCGCAACCAAGATGCAGGCCCAGCCAAGATGGATCACGTTGTTCACTAACGGATCAATCAAGCTGTCTGATGCTGCCTCATAACTGCGGAAGGGCTGACGGCAGTACCGGATTTAGATATTGAGAGGCCCTAGGCTATTTCAATTTTGAGGCCCTTTTCTGAAGTTTTGAAGCCCACTAAATGTTGAGGCCCTAGGTTTCAGCAGTCTACTTAGCCTAGTGGAAAATCCGGCACGGGCTGATGGCATACTTGTAAGTTTGAGGTTGGCTGACGAATTACGAGGCACCACTGTATTGGATATAAGTGACCTGAATTGCATTAGGACTCATGTCAACTTCGGTGGTTCCTATAAACCAGTGGTTCCCAACCTTTTTTTGGCCATGCCCCACCTAAATATCTCAAAAATCCTGATATCCCCTGCGACAAATAATTCTTATTAATCAGAAAATGAACTCCTATTCACGCGGATGAAGCCTAAAAGTGGATAAGAGTGGTTTAAACAAGCTTCCAAGGAACATGACATCCATGAAAGTGAAAAGTAAAAGAAATTATTAAAAAAATAATAAAATGAAATTATTTTCAGATATACTTAAAACCATAAGAAATGCAAAAAAATCACTGCTAAAAGATTGTGTTCTACTCTATAAAGGTCCGTTTAGGGTATTTGCCTATTTAACGTTCAAGTAACTAACTCTGGAGGTTATTCACTGTAGCAGCAGCCACGGCCAGGATAAAATACATGGAGTCACGAGCCAAATACACAATCGCTGCACTGAGCCAATGCGAGCTACAGTCTGAAGAGATAAAATAATGCACATTATTAAGAATTACAAGTATGCTTTGAAATTCAGTAATAATCAATTTATTATTTTAAAAAATTCCAGTTTAAAAGTATTTCAAGAAATGTACAGCATGTAGTAATGCACTGGGAAGTACGTACGTACAGTACTGATGGTGAAGTGCTGTTTTTAAGTCTTCGAAGAATAATGATGAATATGACAATGATGAAGGAAGATCTTAAGGAATTTATGAGTGAAATATTATTTGACAAGTGTTTTACTTAAGATAATGTAGAAATGAGGTAAGCTATGAACTAGTAATCAAATCAACCACTAACGTTGTTAGACAAATAAATTGCATGTAGTAAATTACAGTACGATGTTTTTGGTAATAAGAAATAATTGATCACAACCAAAAAAATACAGTCCCATTTTTATCTGTAAATTAATTAAAACAGGTTTAAATGTAAGACTCCCAAGGGGAATATTAAAAGAAGGCATAACTTGAAATGCACTTGATGAGACGATAAAACCCTGCCCGGATTCCGGAAGATTATCTCATAAAAAAACTAAATAAGTTTTGCATCTTGCATACGCTTGCTTATTTATCACCGATATGCACGTACTGAGTCACTTCCGTCGTTTGTCTGATGAGGAAAAAACCTTGAAAACTGCATATACTGTATAGTTGTTAGATGTGAGGGGAAATATGTATAAGGAAGAAAAAAAAGACACATCCATTCTACTGAATAGTCCACGGCTTCCGAATTGCAGTAACAGAACAACACTTATAACATCGATAAGAAGAAAGTCCTACGTAGCGGAATAATTTCTACCCTATCTGAGTAGTAATTGCGTCTCTACTACCCAAGTAACAAGTTAACCAAGTAAGGTCCCGCGTCTAGCAACATCGACGGCAGCTGGTGCCACTTTTTGGAACAGGGGAGAACAAGGTTGTAAGTGTTGACTGTCATATCAACCCTATGAAGCATGCTGTGTAAATGAAGGGAATACCGCCTAATTGCTCTCAGTATGCGACTCATCAAGCTGGCATGGTACATACGAACCATACAACCAGCTCATGTGTGTCCAGGTTTGCTTCTCCAGCGATCAGTACAGCGCCCTGAGGCCAGTTTAGGACTTCAGGTAGGACGCTTCTAAAACTTGGAAATTTACTAATCAATACATTTTTCAGTGTACAGCGGCTGTTTTACCTGCAGGTGACATCCTACACACCATACGAGGCCACAATTTTACATTCCATTTGACAGAAGGGGCACCTATCAGTTTTGCCAACATCAGTTTTGACTTAAAGCCAAACAAAGGAAGTACAGTCAACCCTCGTGCACTCGCGCTTGGAACTAAACATATTTGTACCCGTGATTTTTTTCGGATATCCGCAAAATTCTCAAACAACTCTACAGAAGTGTTTATGTTTAATTTTTATAATAATTCATAATTTTTCATGCTATTAGGTGTAAAATTGGTAAGAAAATTTTAGTTAATGAATATTGAACTGTGTTTTTTTGGATAAAAATCAAGACATACAATATAAATAAGTTAAAAAAGCCCCTTTGTAAACTATTGTACATGGGTTGGGAGTATTGGGAGCATCACTGGGGTCATAGTTAGGGTTTAAACTATACAAATAAGAATATACAGGAACGGATCCAAGGGGGGTTTTGGGGTTGCAACCCCCCCCCCCCTAAATTTTGGGTCGACATTGACACTGACAAATGAAAATTGCGTTTCCAATCGCTGCCTATGGCTCAATCCCCCCCCTAACGAAAATCCTGGATCCGCCACTGCATATATTACCAATATCTAGCCCCGTGAATGTCCGAGGTCTGACTGTACACCAATCTCTTAACAGCCAAGCAACTCTTAACCCTTTTCCCGCCTATGGGAGGGTCGGAACCCATCATGCCCGTCTGAATGGACACAAGGGCGATCTATTGGACAGTGTTTTTTCACAGCTGGTTGCTGACCAAAGCTGCAACCCCTATGCCTATTTATTGTCGGTCTACTGTTCGTTGGAGCATTCCACCAACGCCAGGGGGCGAGCTCCTACACCTGGAAAGTTTGCCTCAACTACCCGTTGCATAACAGAGGGTTCTTTTACGTGCAAATGACACCATAAATCACACGGGACCTCGGTTTTACTTCTCATCCGAAAGAAGGCGCACTCGGGGCTTATCTCTCGCCCGGAAGAAGCCAACTCACCTCAGTCTAGCATTGAACCTAGAACGACTGACGCAGTTACCGAGCGTGCTATCTAGTGCGCCACCGCGGCAGGTCTAAATCTCTTCATAGGGCATTCTTGGCAGCTAGGATCCACCTAGAATCCTAGGTGTTCTAGGAACATTACTGGAAATGCAACCCTTGTAGTCAACTATGATAATACACTTAAAATTGATTAAATTCATATCAGAAAATGGTTTCTGTGAAGTTTTACTGTAATGGTATTAAAATATTCCAGTTAGTACTTCCATTATCGCCGCATGTAGCACGAAATGACTAAAAGGGTTGCAGCCCTAGGTCAGCATCCAGCCATGTAAAAAAAATCCTCATTACACAAGTCGCGCAAGCGTTTCCGATGCCATCCTTCTTCCCTTCCTTTCTAGCCTGTAAGTTTCTGCCGCCCTCCTTCTACTCTGTTTCTTTCTCGAAATTTCAAACTCATAGGGTGCCCGACTTGCTATAGACAGGAATACGGCTGGGTCCAGAGGTAAGAATATTGGGTCAGGGTAAGAATATGCTATCAGAGAAAGTGAGATCGTAATTACATCTATCCTTCCTACCCACTACGCTAATAAGGATAACCTGTAACTGTATAATGGCACTAGTTATGAGGGATTAATGACACAGGGATAATCTGTTTGAGCATGGGTTACTCGTAATCTACGACGAACGATGATCAAGAATTGCACTTTGGAGGCATCATTTCTAGGTCAAGGTTGGACCTAAGATATCCAAAATTCATCTGCATAGATAATATCCTGAAAGGAGTGACAACTAGCAACGTCAAACTTCTAGGTTCCAAAGATGCTATGGTGCCATCTCCTTTTCTGAAGCACTTAAAAATTGACCAATTAACACACACTGAAGTCCCATAGTTTAACTGTCTTGTCATAAGATCCCGAAACGATGACGAAGTCGTTGAACTGCAAACAGGTCACACCATCTGTATGATTCTTTAACGTAACCAAACGTTGGCCAGTTTCCAAACTCCAAACCTTAGATTTCAATGAAAAAAGTATAGTTTAATTGGAAACAACTGGGTTCCACAACTTCAAATATAAAGAGCTGCTGATTTGTACTTACTTTTAATGTTTTATCATCGCCAGCACTGACGATACGCCACCTGTCAGCTTGCAAACACCTAAGAAAAGTCATCCACATAATTAGCCTTGTACTGAAGTAGAAGTCAATACATCTACGAAGCGAGTCTAGGGCGGATGACCATTACCTAATAACTCCCGTGTGACCCTCAGATTTCATCCAGTCCAAAGTACTGAGGCACTGACCAGTAGCTAAGTTCCAGAATTTGATAGTTCTATCCAGAGAGCCACTGATGATACGGCTTGTATCAAATTGCAGACAAGTGACTGAATCTTGATGCCCATGAAGTGTATTGATACAAATACCAGGAACAAAATTCCAAATCTGAAATTGAACTTCGTAATTAGTGAAAGCTATTGACAATGCCCCTGTGCTAATGACAATGCCCCAACCTTAATGGTATTGTCTGCAGAACCAGAGAGAATTTTAGATTGGTCATAATGGACGCAGAGTACAGCTCCTTCATGACCTCTGAAAAATCCGAACTCCAATTTTTAATGCTTTTATTTCTTTCTAGAACGCAGATACAAAAATTCTAATTTCTCACTCACATTAACGTCAACTTGCACTGCCCTGTGCGAATATCCCATACTTTGAGAGTCCTATCATATGAGCCACTGACCACCTTTTCGTCATCCACTTGCAAACAGCGGACACTGTCATGGTGTCCAATCATGGTAACTTTGCAGGCAATACTTGACCATCCAGAATGAGACGACAGATCCCAAACCTTCATACACCCGAAATTCTTATTTAAAACAACCTAGGCTTTACAATTAAGAGCTACAATCAAGTATACAGCTTACCTTGATAGTGCAGTCCATAGAACCACTAACAAGCCTATTACCATCCAGATGGAGGCATCTAACTGTTCCAGAATGTCCCAATAGAGTAATCACTGACCACTGGCTGTTGGTGCGGATATTCCATACCTGTAGGAGAATAAATGTTTTCTCTTGAAATCCTAGTCAAAACCGATGTTAGTGGGTTTTGAGGCTCTCACCTTGATAGTCTTGTCTGAAGAACCACTGACAATGCGAGTATCATCGAATTGCACGCAAGATATCCCTAAACAGAAGTCACAAAAACTACTATTAGCTGATAAGAAAGATGCTTTGATAGAATGAAGCAAGTGTAAACCTTGGGTATGGCCCTGAAATGTCCTGACATGACAATGTCCTCGCATCCAATTTCTGCAGAGGCGGAAGCGCTCGGAGAAGACAGTTTTCCACTAAATTAAAATACTGATTCACCACAACTTCAACAGACTTCTTTTTATCTACACACATGACTGCTGCTACATGTACCTGGATGCTACCATCCTTCTTCCTGTACATGCCCAGTTGTTTTCTTTCAGCTGTTGGAGACAACTGCCACATGGAAGAACTGCTGCAAAACTTCTGCCATAGGCTTTCGTTGTTGGCGAGAGCATGCCAGGCTCGACAAACTTGCAGACATCGACAAAGACTCACTAGACAAGATTTGAAACGTTAATCTTATTGTTCAAACATAACGGTGGCAGAATTTTATGAGTATGAATGTGCAAGGATACCTGGGTCTAAAAAGGATAAAATGTACTGGCAAACAGGTGGTGGTAACCAAGACAGCAAGTCACAACAATTTGGTGGACAACACTTATGCATCCTGGTGGCCATGGCAACAGAGAGATAGTGGTTTTGTGGAGTTCTGCATCGTTTCTTGAATAAGAAAGACAATTAAATTTTTAAGATGCCTAAACTCTTGAGAGAACAGAATGACGATACCAACACACACTAACCAGTAATTCTTTCAGTAGGAGATTCTTTTGTTCATCTTCAAATTCATTAAACCACTGAGCGATGATATCACGGCGCCTTTTGAATTCCGTGGGGTTAACATTCTTGTTAACTTTCGTCTGAATGTCAAACTTGAGTCGACCACAGAAGCAATCTTCATGATGGACAACGGGAAGCTCTACTGTTGAGGCCGACGAGAAGGACGAACAAGAAGTGGTAGATGACGATGAACTAACCATTAATTCCCCACAGTTTTGGGCACTCTGTTCGTTGTCATTTACGTAGGATAAGCGACTGAAACATCCACATAGGTCCGTACCATTTTCATCGTCGTCTTCCAAATCATCCCCTTCTCTGTCCTCCTGAACATCAGTAAGCCCTACAGATGAGGAGTAATGCCCCTGCAGATGTCTCTGTGATGAACTGCTTGTAGTTAAAGACAACCTATGACTTCTGGAGGCATTATTTCCATTTTTGGCAGCTTTTTGGGTCATCAGGCACACGGTTCCCTGGTGTAGGTCCATCTTGAGGGCATGTTTACATTGTATATGACTATAACCTTGGAGATTCATGAATGGCCATTGGGTAAATTCATCAAAATGCATAAGAGACTCCAGGAAACGCCTTGAGTAAGGTGGGGCGAACTGGACAAATAAGCTCTGGATTCTGCAAAACAAAACATTTAAAATTAATCGTACTTTATGAATAAATAATAAATATATATATATATATATATATATATATATATATATATATATATATATAAACAGTAAAGATTTAGAAAACGTGTTAATGAATTTGGAAAATGACCTCTGGACATCAATTTAACGATAAGGATTCCATCAAAGGTTGGCCTTGAAGGAAATTAGCAGATTTTGGGTTATTCAAAGAACAGTTATTGAATTAAGAGGTATACACTTGTGCTTTAAGTGTACCGGTACTTTTAACAAAAACTATGTGCACAACAAACTCCATGTTTCTGTGTGTTCGTAACTTTTGTATTCACGTGCAGAATATTGCAACGTCGATTCACCTAATACAACGAATCTAACAGGTCAATGAAGCTCTTGTGGTAAGTTGGTGCAAAATGCCTAAACAGTATTTAATTTTAAATCAATTACCTACTGTAAACAAACTTATTGCAAGCATTACTAAATTTCACGTTCGTACATTCAAATGAAATATCACTAAAACACTAGCTTTCAACACTGAACTATACTGAAATCCAAACAAGACAGCCAGAAAATGAAAGAAATCCTGTACTGTATATCCACGTTTGGTTTACATTTAATTTGCCCATTTATTTTCCAAGATATTTTCTGACGTGAACGATTTCTTATTAACGACAACAATTAATTATTGGTGCGCTGGAAGGATGGGTTGCGACGGGGTCAGACGTCAAACAGCACAATGACCTATACGTCAAAAAGTAACTCAACACATTTTGATATTCATTTGATGCCATGTACAATGGGTTATGGGCAATAACTATTATTAATAATAATGAAATAATGTTGGTCTTTAGTTTAATATTAATCCGATGGTAAATCATCAGTGTAGATGCTAGTTATCGCCGTTGTCAATCGGTTCAAGTGACAATTGGTGCTGACACCGGCAAGCGCTCTACAAAGTCATTAGTGCAACTGCAAATTTTACGTTGAAATCAGACCTAGTCAGTCTGTCTCATAAAAATGTGAAATTAACTGAAACTTGCCATTAAAGATAAATATTATTAATACGTAAAAGAGGAATAAAAGGGCGACTCACGAGTCATCGGTGCAACATAACGACGCTAACAATAATCCCCTCGTTACCAGAACACAACATGGTTATTTCATGATGCGCTCACAAGATGGCACTCGCTTATGCTTTTCATTTTTTTAACTACGCAGGGTGAGTCGTCGACTAATGCCAATTTGCATAACTTACCTTGCTTTCTTCTGCCCTCCGCCCTTCTACCTGGATTTCATCAGGCTTGGGACAGATACGTAGAAGGAATATGCAGGTGTCTTAAGTGGATAAGGATCTCGTTTGGGGTACAGAGGGTCAAAGAAATTGTATCTAACAAACTCAGCCCTGCCGATGAAGGAACAAGTGTCTGCTAGTGATTGCATTAGCCCCCTCTTCCCCACCTCACCTTGTCCTCAAGACGGTCTATATGAGAATCTCAAATATGCATGTTTCTCGTAAAAATTCATTTCTGTCTCCTCCACCTACCTCCACCTCCCGTCCTGAATTCAAGATTAACGACCTGATTAAAAGATACACCCCGAAATACAAATTCCGAGTGGGGGTCTTGAGAAAATATTGTCCTACTAGTTCCCAGTTTCGAATGTCTACTCGCAAGGCCCCCCACAAGGTAGCTTATAGGTCTTTTTTATTGTTGATGACCTTATTGAAAATGTTAAACTAAACAAGATCTAGAAAATGGTACCTACCTTTTTTATCCACCACTTTACGCCATGAAGAGGTCATCTAACCTGCTCTTTAGAGAATAGATGTCTGAATTTTTTGGTGGTTATCATCCATTCTCTTTCACTTTTTAAGGACCTGTCTAGGTTTTTATATTGTATAGGACAGGTGTCCTATACAAGAATTTTTTTTTACTCTGAGGATGCCTCCTCCTCTCGCTTTCTCTCATCCATCTTCACATATAGAGAGTACTCAAAAAAATTCACTTTCATTACCCAGGCGCAATCATTCGAGACACCAGAATCGAGGTTAGCTCTTTGATATTGGTGGATCACATGGGGCGGGGTTACTCTCCTTTTTTTTCGTCTGAAATGCATAAGCCTAAACAAATATACCTGGGGTTTTTTTTGCTTATATGTCAATTAGCATAATTCAAATTAGGGGCTTTTTATTCTGGTAGATGAGGTAAGGTTCAGATCCCTCCATGGATGGTCGCAATTTTTTTAACGTTTGTTCTCGACCCTTCTTTCTTGATCTCTTTCAAGACGAACCTACCCTAGGATTTTTTTCAAACCAGTTTTTTTTACATAATCTATTCATTTTTCATTGAATGACAAAAAACTGTCACCCCTCACAAATGGCGACAGTGCATTTTTTTTTTCTTTTGTGTCCCCCATCTCACCACTTACTCTCTCCCGCTCTCCTCCCAAATGTCTTTTTCACCTTTCTGTTATAAAAAAATTCGGGAAACCTCTCCCTATGGATCACACCCCAGTTAACTCCCGTTTTTCTCTCTCTCCCCTCTGCCTGGACCCTCTTTTTGCAATGGTCTCTCACCCAATTCAACTTTAGTTGCCCCAACTAGGCTTCTATGGTTAGTTTTTTATCAAATAATACTAAGGTCTGTGTATGTATAACATCAGCAAAACTTACAAACCATTAGGTCGCTGCTGATTATATCTTCGTGCTCAAGGCAGAAAATTTTCCTCCCCTCCCCTCTCTACAACACTCTGGCGTGAGTTCACCAAAGATCTCTCTCTTTTTGATAGATCCTGTTTCTTTTAAGCAAAGCCTAGGTTTGCCACCGTTTGGCCCTGTCCGTCTGTTTCTAATGCACATATCAATCTCAGCCACCAATAACGTTTTTCGTTTAGCTACAATATTAATAAATAAAAACTACAGGACTCGACCTTACTTTAAAACTAATAACTTTTTTCGCCTATTCAGTATATGGCACTGTCTGGTAACATTTTTGACCCAGTGGGACACATGAGCGATATGTTGGACGGTTTTTCAACTTCATTGAGGCACTTTCCTTCACAGAAGACAGAGGACGAGTTCCTACACCTGGGAATTTTGCCAATCTACACATTCGATGTAACAAGGGTTCTCTTACGTTTAGTGCCAGATTTAGATATTGAGAGGCCCTAGGCTATTTCAATTTTAAAGCCCTTTTCTTAAGTTTTGAAGCCCACTAAATGTTGAGGCCCTAGGCTTCTGCCTACTTAGCCTAGTGGTAAATCCGGCACTGCTTACGTTGAGATGACATCGTACAAACCGCACTGGACACAAGTTGACTTCCCATTCGACGGAAGGCGCACTGGAGAGCCCCTCTTGTCAGAAAACAAGTCGAATCTGGAACCAATCGCGCAGTATAGATGAGCTTGCTATTTCAGAGCCACCGAGGTGAGTCAGGGACTTGATCCTCTTAGATCATAGGCATCCTCGGATGGGATAAACTGGCGACTTTATCGTCCATCCAGGAGAGAGAACGGAAAATATGGAAAATGATCAGGAAAATGTATCTCTTTGGATATACAAGTTGTCCGACTCGGGTCACTTCCACTGTCATAAATCGTCAACTTGTGAGATCCTTAGAGGGTATCAGAGAAGGGCAGGCCATAACTTATGTCAATAGGCCATAAAATATTACATTAAAAATCAAATGAGTATCTTATTGGGTTTGTCCTCAAGAGATGACTTCAGGTGCGTGCGCTAGCACTAGAAGTACTAAAGTTTTGATTACCAAGAAACGCTAATAGGTAATTTTTGACCTACATGTATCATTACTGCAGATAGAATATCAGTCAAATATTTTTGAAAAACATGTAGTAATCATTACAGCATAGTAGAAATTCAAATAAAATCATTTTACTTGAAGAATTTACTTATAAATTTGTATTAATTAGCCATGGTTTGTATGCAATCATTCATTTGACAACTGTAAGTTTTTCTCCAGTGTGACGCCCAGAACAAATTCTTTGACTTGTTTTTACGTGCAAATTGACAAAACTTTTGTTTTCACACAACACAATCATTATTATTGTGTTGAGCACAGAATTGAGCTTTATCAACCTAGAGAAGGCCTACGACAGTGTCCAAAGACAGGTAGTTTGGGATGTATTACAAAAAAGGGGAGTAGAAGAAGGGTTTATTCGAATAGTCCAGGATATGTACAGTATGATGGCTCCACAGGAAAACCGGGGGTTTTCCAGTGAAAGTTGGGGTGCACCAAGGTTTGGCACTTAGTCCATACCTTTTCATCCTGGTTTTGGACGAACTGCTTCCGGGGTAGGAGAATGGCCCCTCAGTGCTTGGCATTTGCGTCAGCAGAGAACAGATAGAGAAGGGACTAAACGATATTAGAGGAGCGATAGAAAAGGGAGGGCTAAAGATGAACATGACGAAGACAAAGTATTTAGCTTTCAATTTTGTTGTTGTCATTAGAGACCCGTCCACTGTATAGTTCTAATGCATATACTGCACAGACACTACACTAATGCGACGATTATGGGGTATTAGCAGTACCCAGCTTTCCCGAGCGACCACCCATGTCAGTACTAACTGGGCTTGCGTTGCTTAACTTCAGTGATCAGACGAGAACTGGTGTGTCCAACGCAACTCGCCGCTCCCCTTAGCTTTCAATGCGAAAGGACAGGAAAATAACAGTGACGTACGTTCGAGGGGCAAACAGGTGAAAAAGGTGCAAGAGGTAAAGTACTTAGGATCAACGTTCCAAAGCAATGGGGAGATAGACTTGGATGTGACCCGTAGAATCAATAGGGATAGCTGAAGTGGACAGGCAAGTGGAGTCCTGTGTGATAGAAGGGTCCCAATCAACCTGAGAGGGAAGCTCTATAGGGCAGTGGTTAGGCCAGCTATGCTGTATGGATCAGAGTGTTGAGCAGTAAGGAATAGCCACGTCAATAGAATGCAAGTGGCCAAGATGCGAATGCTGCGGTACATAAGTGGCATGTCGAGAGCTGATAAAATTAGGAATGCGTATATTAGAAGTAGCCTGGGGGTGGTGGACATTGCAGAAAAATGGGCGAGAATAGGGTGAGGTGAGATGGAAACGTCATGAGAAGAGGAGAGGAGGAGTCGTTAGGTCCTTGCCAGGAATGCAGGTGATCGGTAGCACCCGGGGCAGGGGGAGACTGAAGCAGACGTGGGAACAGGTTGTCCATAAGGACTGCCATGTCCATAAGGATATGGTGTGGGGTGGATGGGGACTTGGTGAGACACAAATGGGAGTGGAGGGCTAGTACCTGCAGACCCGACCCTGCCACAGGCAGGATAAGGGTATGATGATGACTGCCACAGGCAGGATAAGGGTATGATGATGACTGCCACAGGCCAGGGTCTAGCTCCATTTTTACCAGTATGGTACCTTGTCATCTGGTCTAAAACATCCACCCTCAACTTTGCTTCAGTTGTAATATACTGTTTCAGATAACTTTTTTTTTGTGATTTTCATCTACAGTGACAGTTTTATGCATTGAATCAACAAATGAGCAATTTTTGACTTCTTGCTCTTGTAAACCTCGTTTTTAATAATAGCTTCACCATCAGGCACCTCTCTTTGACGTCTAATAGTTCCTAAAGTGGTTGTTTGTTGTTGTTTCAGGTGGTCCACTAATTTCAAATTTGTAAAATAACTATCCATTGATACATTATATCCTTTTCTCAGGTATGGTTTCAAAAGCCACGTACAAACCATCAGATGGTAATTTATTACTTGCATTTTGAGCAGGGTCTTTACCTACACAAGGTTTTCCATTGCAAAGATTCTTTTGAACTCAGTGGCATAACTTCAGTTGTGGCGCCTGGGGCAAGAGGCATTCCAAGCGCCCCACCTCCCATGTTGCTTGTCCTGAGCAGACATGGTACACATATGTAGGCACTTTTTATGCACCATAAAGTCATCACACAGACATCATGTCACAGTGGTTGATTTTCAGTAAGGCAAACAAAGCGCTCCCAGGGTGGCGCTTTCTCTGGCGCCCGGGGCAATTTGACCCCATTGTCCCTGCAAGTTATGCCACTGTTTGAACCCCCTCTTTCTATTGGTTTACCCTCTTCAAAACTACATTTTACTGACCTTAAGGTTAAAAACTAATGGAAAGTCATTTTGACTCTTTATTATTTATAGGTAGTGACACAAATATTTAAAACAATATTCAAATATAATTTTTTAATTATAAAAACAAACATTACATTTCATTTTAGGAAAAGTCAAGAAAGCACAACTTTTTATCTTTCATAGAAATGAAATGACAGCCGGTTCAAATCCAAAATAGGTCATTTTTGACCTATTAGTACTTCAAGTGCTAGACCAGTGGTGACGAACCTTTTTTTTGAAGACGGGTCACTAACACGAAAAAAGAACCAAAAAGTTGTGCGTGGGTCAGGCGCAAGCACTATTTAATTTTATGAATAAAAAAATTATTATTAATAATGAATAAGTTTATTAAAGTAGCCAATAGAGAGCATCATAATAATACCCTTATCCCGCCTGTGGCAGGGTCGGGTCTGCAGGATTTAGCCCGCCAAGTCCCCGTCCACCCCACACAACTATGAGACGGTAAACTAGATATCATTCACGTTTGGGTCACTTAAAATTGCATGTTGGGTCACAGGTTCGCCATCACTGTGCTAGACTGTCCCTACCATAGGCGGAAGGAGGGTTCATGTTGATAATGATGAAAGGTGTAAACCCCTCCACCTAGGAGTTTAGACAACCTATGTGCAGGTCTTCTCGTCGATGCTGGTACCCGATCTCCATTATATTTATGTTCCCCATTAATAAAGGCAATAATTAGGTGTCCCGGCGGAAGGATTCACTTCCCAACAATGACGACAGGATTGTTCTACGATCGCCGTTATTCTCTTCCTCATTGGCACCTCGAAGGACACAAGTTTGCTATATTGTTATTTTTGTTTGTTAATTCTGAAGTTGAAACCCAGCCTCTTTTTCTTGTTTTACTTTGTTGGTGTATTAGAACCGTTAAACTACGAGGTCACTATAGCCCCTTAAATTGCGTAAGTTTTAATGCAGAGACTGCACAGACACATTACTAAGTGGACAGACCAGTTCTCGTCTGATCACTGAAGTCAAACAACGGAACCCCAGATAATACGAGCATGGGTGACCGCTTGAGGACACTAGGTACTGTTAATACCAAAATCGTGAGCGGCGAATTGCGTTGGACACACCAGTTCTCGTCCGATCACTGAAGTTAAGCAACGCAATCCCAGTTAGCACTGCCATGGGTGGTCACTTGGGAAAACTGGGTACTGCTAATACCCAAAAATTGTCGCATTAGTGTAGTGTCTGTGCAGTCTGCATAAGAACTACACTGTGGGCGGGGCTCTAATGACCTTGTAGTTGAAGGGTCCTAAAACACCAACTAACAAACAACAACAACCAAAATCGTCGTAGCAGCGTTGTGTCTGCGCAGACCTTGAATTAGAACTACGCAGTGGACGGGGCTCTAGTTGAAGGGCCTTAAAACGCCATCAAAACAAAAATCAGGAATTCAATTAGTATTGTCGACCATCTTGTTTTCATAATGCGTAGGTTCGATTCTGGTAAAAGTATGGTGTTTTTGGAAAGGGGAAGGGTGGCAGAGATGGACAGAAATGCTTCTTTTACTGAATGAGAAGTCGTATGTACAATGTCGCCTGTAAGGTGATAAATAGCCCTTGTGCAGCTGACAGGCTGACCCGTTAAGCCTCAGGCAACAATCCAAAGTCCACATTTCCTGTGTTTTTTTCTGACTGACAGCCTGCCTCAGCTGTTTACTTCCGACAAACGGTTTTAAGTGGCTTTCTTATTAGTCTCTTCCTTCTTCTACTTCCCTTCCCATTTCCTCAACTCTAGTATGACGTCTCTGGAGGTTCTTTCATACTACCAAATTGTCCAAAAATGACCATCTCCAGAAATAGATATCTAGATAGGTAAATTTTAGCCAACTCAATTCCTCTTTCCCAACTCGGTCCTTGACACCCAACTCTCCTTATTCTGATGCCGTGACAAATAGGGCTTCTAGTCACTATCCACTATGGTGTCGCAAGGGCGCATCATCGGTCATCTGGAAGAGTGTCCGGCCTCTTTCTACTTTTCAAATGTATTAGCAATGGAAAACACCTTCGAGGTGTCTCGTAAAGCGACATTGCCTCAGGAGGTCCTTGTCTTAAGGCTTTTAAAAACACCTCGAAGAAAAAGAAAAGGTAAAGAGCCTTTTATCAAAGACAGGGAGGGAGAGGGGAAGAAAGTCCACACGTATACACTAGCTGACCTCTGACCCCTCCCAAACTCTCTACCCCTGACAACTGATGTGTTATATAGAAATATGAGCGATTATTGGGAGAGATGTGGAGGAGTAGGAGGGAGGAAATAAGGAAATGTAGCCGTAGGGACCTTAGAACCATTCTTTACCTAGGACCCTCGCTCCCCTTCTTTGGCCGCTTTTTTTCTTCCTCAAAGAAAAAGATTTAACAGATCAAAAAGATAGATTATGTCTACATATTGATGTCTTTAGGAGGAAGCCTAGATGGATATGTTGGGTGAATGCCCTTTGATAGGCTCTAAAGGACCATTTCACATAGAGGATGGGGGTCGTTCAAGTGAACAAGGAAGACTTTGGACATGTAGGCCCTTGTCCAAAAGACGTATGAAAGTCTATAAACTATAATCTATGAGCGAGGAGTCAAATATGAGTGAAGACCGAAAGACATACAGTAGTTGGGTGGGAAAGTTTAGGGCTTGCGTGCCTGTGGTAATTATAAGCCCCATAACTGAACGACCTTCTTGCCTTTTTCGACCACCTAGGCTTCCGGAAAGTACTGTGGGACATCGATGTGTTAAAAAAGAGGCTTGTAGTTCAGGACATGTATAATCAGTCAATTGCGAAGGTTAAGACGACATTTGAGAATATACTGTATGGATTTTCCCTGTCTGGAATGCAGGCTACAGACACCAAATAGACCTGCTTAAAACAGTGTATAGGTGGGCTTTACCTAGCATGGGAGCAGACCTAGTCGGCTGGAGGTTTTTCAGGCCCTCGGGAAATGTCGATCAATACAAATGCATCTTTCATCATCAACATTCTCTTATCCCGCCTGTGGCACGGTCATGTCTGCAGGTTCTAGCCCTCCACTCTCCCCTATCTCACACCAGGTCCCCGTTAACCCCACACACTGCCATATCCCTATGGACAAACTCCTCCCACGTCTGCTTTAGGTTCCCCCTGCCCCGGGTGCTTCAAAACACTTTCATTCCTGTAATGGACCTAGCGAGTGCCTCTTCCCATTATGTGGTAGTGGCTGTATTGCGTTGGACACACCAGTTCTCCTCTGATCACTGAAGTTAAGCAACGCAACCCCAGCTAGTACAAACATGGGTGGCCGCTTGGGAAAACTGGGTACCGCTAATACCCAAAAATCGTCGCGTTAGTGTAGTGTCTGTGCAGTCTCTGCGAGGGGTCGAAAACACCAAAGAACCGAACCTAATTCTATCAGCTCTTGACACCCCATTCATGTATCGCAGCATTCGCATCTCGGATACTTGCATTTTTTACGTGGCTCTTCATCACTGTCCAACACTGATCCTCATAACAAATCTGGCATAACCATTGCCCTATAAAACTTCCCTTTCACCTTGATTGGGACCTTCCTATCACATAGGACTCCGCTTGCCCGTTCCCACTTCATCCATCCCCCTTTGATTCTATAGGTAACATCCGAATCTATTTGCCGTTCTTTGGAACACTGATCCTAAGTACTTGTAGGGACCAGGTCCTAGAAAAATCAGTCATAAAGGAGAACAATGGACCTACACAACTTAGCGGCCTTTTCCTACTTGGTGATGGTAATAAAAGCTAAAAATATCTAGTAATTAGTCAGGGACCCAAGAATAGATGCTAAAACAATAGCATCCATTCTATTCCATTCACACTCACACTCAGACTCTCCTCTTTGACACAGACAGTCAGACAGACACTCTCAGTAAGAGTTACGCAGCCAGGATTCTCCTCTCCATCAGCGTTCTAGTTACTATTATTTGGACATTGTATATATTCGGGCAGTGTGTACCGTGGGCCTGTAGTTCCGCAGGACGAGCCCGGATTTCTCCAGATTTAATAAATACGTGTTTAAACTCTGTTATTTGTGCCTATTCTCATTCGCCATCTGCACACCAGCACATATCCTCACGTGCCTCAACAAACCAACCAATCTACATGCATCAGCCGCCAAATACTTTACCTCTTGCACCTTTGTCACCAGCTCGTCAATAGAATGCAAGTAGCCAAGATGCGAATGCTGCGGTACATGAGTGACGTGTCGAGATCTGATAGAATTAGGAATGAGTATATTAGTTAGCCTGGGGGTGGTGGTCATCGCCGAAAAAAATGAGGGAGAATAGGTTGAGGTGGTATGGACACGTAATGAGAAGAGGGGAGGAGGCGTTCGTTAGGTCCATTTCAGGTATGCAGGTGGTCGGAAGCACCCGGGGCAGGGGAAGACCGAAGCAGGCGTGGGAGCAAGTTGTTCGTAGGGATATGCTGGTGTATGGGATGGACAGGGACCTGGTGGGAGATAGGCGAGCGTGGAGGGCTGGGACCCTCAGACCCGAACCTGCCACAGGCGGGATAAGGGTATGATGATGATGTCTGTAGGGGCATGCCGGCCTACCCCACTGTTTCTTCCAACAATATTTTACCCAGGCTGACTTTATCACTAGCAAGAAAAAAACGCGGCGGCGATTATTGAAGGGCGGCTGTTATTACAATAAATACGGTAAATACTGTCTTCTGCATGTTTACCTGTAGGCCTCCCTTTTCTCTCCCTGCTCTAATACTGTTTAGGCCCTTCTCTACTTGTTCTCTGGAGTTACTAAGCCAGTGGTGGCGAACCTTTTTTGAAGACGGGTCACAATAACACGAAAAAGAACCAAAAAGTTGTCCGTGGGTTAGGCGCAAGCACTATTTAATTTTATGAATTAAAAAAATTATTATTAATAATGAATAAATTAGTTTATTAAATTAGCAAATAGAGAACATCATCATAATACCCTTATCCCGCCTGTGGCAGGGTCGGGTCTGCAGGATCTAGCCCGCCAGGTCCCCGTCCACCTCACACACACTGTGAGACGATAAACTAGATATGATTCACGTTCGGGTCACCTGAAATTGCACAGTGGGTCACAGGTTCGCCACCACTGTACTAAGCAATACTATAGTGCGTCTCTGTAGCATCAAAAATTCTGTTACGTATTAATTTTTCTTAAAAATTTGAAAGTGCGAGGCCCCACTAAGACGGGGCTTGGGATTGAGGTCTGAAAAAAAAATCGATGTCTGAGCCCGGGAATCATGAGTTTGACACGATTAAGAAAAATCTGAAGGTAAACAATAGATTTCATCAATTCTTAAATCGGTCTTTCAGTGTTCATGGGCACAAATTTTCTCTCCACTACGTGGCGTCCCTCAAGAACCCGACACTGGGTCGAGGTGGATGGGCTTCTTCCGGACGAGAGAGAGACCTCGATTACACTCTATTTTGAATGAGAAGTAAAACTGAGGTCCCGTGTGGTGTACGATGGTATTTGCACTTAATTAAAGAACCCTCTCTACTATGCAATGGATAGATGAGGTAAAATTCCCAGGTGTAGGTGCTTGCCCCCTTGTGTCGGTGGAGTGCCTCAACGAACATAAGACCGACGATCAATAAGCATAGGGGTTTCAGCTTTGGTCGGCAGCCGGCTGCGGAAAAGCACCTTTGTGTACATTCAGAAGGTGCCCGACCCTGTCATCAGGGCCCGCTCTAAGGGAGGGCAACCCGGACATTTGTCCGGGGCACCATTTTGGCTGTAAGTGTGAGAACAGAGCATGCGAACAAAGCGCTGCTTCAAGGGGCAGAAATTTGTCTTTTTGTCCGTGGCGGCATAAGTGCTAGAGCAGGCGCTGCTGTCATAGGCGGGAAAAGGGCTAGGAGTTGCTTTGTAAGTTGTCTCCCTCAAATAATATACATTTATGATTTACCAGTAAGAATTGCACCATAATGTGAGGGAATTCTGAGTCCTTTTTTACTATCCTTTGTCAGTGGCGTGCCAGCAGTGTCCGGCGCCTGTGTGCGAGACCTTATTTGAAGCCCCTATTCTAGTCCTCCCGCCAAATACAAAATAATTTGGAGAAAAGTAATTTATGCAATTTAGAAAGAAATCATTGTGAATTGCACCTCTTATAGATGTTTAGAGTAAATGCAAATATTTTCTTCTCCCCTGCCATCTTTGGCGCCTGTGTGCAACGGACACATTACACACTGTGCCAGCACGGCGCTGCCCTTTGCTCTCTAATAAAGTCTGAAGGTCACCTACGGTGCATCTAAATAAGGATTGGATCTCCTTTATTCCGAGTTGGCGTTGAATGGCATTGTCTGTTTGCTTGACTACAATTATTTCATAGTAAAATGAAAGACCCCCTCAATCACTTAGCTTCTTGTTTATAAAATAACATTCGTCTGACTCGGCGGCAGTCTATGGTTGAAGAATCACTCCTGGGTGAAGCAATGCCGTGACCCCGGGTGGTGTGCACGATGTCAAATGCACGTCAATAATCCTTTCTACGAAGAGAGAGACATAATTGTAGACCGGCGAAATTCCCAGGCAGAATTCCCAGCAAAATCCGGTGGTGTCGATGAATGAATTTGCCCTCCCTCCCTCCCTCCCTACAAAAAAAAAGCAAGCAAGCAACTCCTAACCCTTTTCCCGCCTATGGCAGGGTCGGGTACCCATTTGTCCCTCTGAATGGACACAGGGTGATATATTGGTCATAGTTTTTTCTGCAGCCGGTTGCCGGCCAAAGCTGCACACCTACGGTTATTTATAGTCGGTCTAGTGTTCGTTGGAGAATGCTACCGACGCCAGGGGGCGAGCTCCTACACCTGGAAATTTTGCCTCATCTATCCGTTGCGTAGTAGAGAGGGTTCTTTTACGTGCAAGTGCCATCGTACACCCACACGGGACCTCGGTTTTACTTCTCATCCGAAAGAAGGCACACTCGCGGCTTCTCTCTCGCCCGAAAGAAGCCGACCCACCACGGTCCAGTATCGAACCTAGAACTACTGGCGTAGTTGCCGAGCGTGCTAACCACTACGCCTCCCTACAAAAATAGGCTAATATTAAATAAGCCCAAGGTTATAATATGACATCGGCAGCCGACTGCGTAAAAATACCACCCAATAGATCTCTCGTGTGTTTCCAGCTCCGATGGGACAAATCACTATCGGCCTTACCATAGCGGGAAAAGGGTAGGAATGACGATTGTCAGACAACATTTCTGCAGTTATGGGTAGACATTTGTTTGCTTAATTGTTCAAAGTCTAAAAGTGTACTTCTAATATCAGACTCCTTTGAGTTTTAGATCTGAGTCTGAGGTCCGAAAATTTGGCACTGCTTGTAGCCTATCGTGAACACAAGTACATTATCGATCCTGGCTGAGATGGTTCGAGCTCTGTTCTGAAGCATCAAATCTAGCAGCTGTACTTTAGTGGTAGGTTCATATTAAGTTAATTAAGCATTCTCTTACCATGCTGGGTCTTTTTTATTTGGGGCACAACACGCGACCTACTTGTTGCCAAAGAACTTGTGTCGCCTGCAAACCACGACGAAACCCAACACAATTCTGTATCCAAATATCTTCATCTATGTTTATAGAAGCTACATTGAAACGCACTCACTAACATTCCTTGGAGGTGATAGAAGCCTATGGCATTCAGGCGCCAGGAAGCCAGAACCGGCACTGGTTAGATAGCTCTCTTTAGGTTATACTTGTTTTCGTCCCTACAGGCCAGACATCGCGATTAAGATTTCCATTTCGCCAACTATCATTGCTTGACTTCAATCAGAATTGAACGTGTATCGGAATAACCCGTGAATTTCTAAGTTATTTTAGTGGCAAGTTCCATGTTTGCGTTGAATTTGGGTGAATTATTTATCGAATACATACTGTCTGTATAATTGGCTTGCTAATTCTAGTGTATGATACATGTGTAATACAGACTTGATCTCTAATTTGTTTGGTTATTTGACTTTTATTTAGAATACAGACACATTTTTCCTCTCAATCACTTTACTAAATATCCAAAATTTCGAATTCAAATTGTAATCGATGGTTGGACAGAACAGCATAGTTCTTAACGGAGTCGTTAGGGGCACTGTAGGTCAACGCCACCTAGAGGCAAACGTGTTTCGCAATTAGAATGGCGGTTTAGAATGTTGGCGTCATTCTAATGCAGACCGCGTTCGGCGTCACTTCGGTAGAACCTTTCATCACATCTGATATTATTCTTACCTGTCTCAACATCTCTCATATCGAAAAAATGTGGCTCTCAACATCTTTTATTTGAATTTTAGCCATAATTATCTCATTGAAACTGTTGAAAGAATTTGTGATTGATAAATTTAATAAGGTGTCGTCTGCTATTCGAGTATCGAACGCAGCGGCCGCCATTAGTCCGTATTGGATTTCGTCTTTGAGAAAAAAAATCTTGAAACTGATATATAACATCCCTTTATCATCAGAAAAGTTTGATCTTTACCTTTATCTTTTTATTTAACTGCATAATATATAATGTCGATACTTGTGCCAATGGAAAACTAATTATAACCCCGTTTAATTCGTTGATAATGTCGACGGAAGACTTCTAAAAATGTCGATAGAAGAATTTAACCTAAATAGATTGAGTCTTCACTTCGTATTGGAATATGGTTTGAACTCAAATCGCAAATCTGTGGGATCATTCAACAACTATAAAAGTAAGTGCATTTTGTTGTTAATTAAAATATTTTATTCATTGAATGCGGTATTGAATCTGTTGAAGGGAAATGTTGGATAGGTCCTATTAATCCAATCCCCGTCGTTCATTCATTTGCATTTCCCGAGATCACCTTCATTAACTAATCTTATCCCTCGATTATCGGGGGTAATTCCCTCAGTTATGGGCAGGCATGCTTGCTTACAGGTAATTTATTGGAGTCCAAAATCGCCCTAGTATTATCAGTCTTCAGTTTTACGGACTATTTGAGTGACACTCAATAACTGACATTTTTGGGAATTTCAATTAGGCTCCCTAGTATTATATTCTGCATAACGACTTGTTAATAAAAACCAACCGGTATTTATTAATAATACATTTTTGTAGTCAGAACTACCAATCAAGAATAATCTAAAATTATATTAAATTCGACATAGAATCCGTAAGAAAATTAGTAATTATCAGGCGTAATCGGCGACAAATGAAACTAAGAAGTTGCAGTGGGATTTTTAATAAAATTGCTATTGAAATAACGTTTTTAAGTAGGACCTACTAGGCCTACAATCTGAAGAACCGAATTTTATTCTGTAATACTTGTATACTAGGTATTTCATTTGTGTTTTAAATAACCCGTTTCTGTAATGGACTGCAGTTCCATTTTGAGCAAAAAAAAAGGATCTAATTGTTAGTTTAAAAAATGAATTCCGATTCTGAGACAGGCGTCTGTGGTATGTTGCAGGAACAGCCTACAGTATAGTGCTTTAGCCTATAATTAAGTGTAAGTTGCACAAGGCCAAAAAAGTAATTTAAATACCGCATTTATTTTGTATTTGTTTCAAACTCTAGTTTTTATTGCAGAAATTGGCGCCCTTTTAACCCTACTTAAATAAATTAGCATTCTTTCCGACGTTTTCCTTTTAATATTAAATGAATTGCAATTTCGATTTTATTTAAGAAGACTCGTTAGATGTAAAATGAAAATGATGAAAATAACAATATTTTCAACATAATTCCAAATGAAAGGTGAAATAAAAAGTGGTTGTCAAAGAGAGGGAGAGTAATGATCATCAGGATGACGGCGAGATGGCCGCTTGAGATAAGCTCCGCCTTTTGTTGATGTCACTTGATGATTAATAGCCAATAAAAATGAAACGCTTTATCTTTAAACACCAATCCAATGCTCAGATTCAAATAAGAGTTTGGATTTTTCTTGGGTACTACATCAGTACTAACGAATTACCTCATTGGTTTCGGATGATAGTGGGCGTGATTTGTTTGGAAGTCTTCTCTCTGTTAGCTACACCTTTCGCTGTTTTCGTGTCGTTATTGGTCAACTTGAAACTAGACTCCACCCACAATTTCTGACGTGTACTTTTTTTTATTTTGGAGGAGGGTGGTGCGCGAGGGAAGATGATGGCGACCGAGACACCTTGACGGAAAAAAGGGGAGCATCAAAGCAACAACAACAACAATCGACGCGATTAATTTTTTCCGCAGATACAAAAAAAATGATTAGTGTTCAATGAACAACAGCCGTAATCTATCTGCGTTTTAAATGTGTCCTCTCTACTTTTGATTGTTGCTCAGAAAGCCGTCAATTAAATGCAGGCTTTCGAGCAATAATCAAAAGTTGAGGGTCGACAAATAAAATCGTCTGTATAATGTGTGAGTGCATATGTGTGTGCGTGCATCTTTTATCCGAATTAGTGATGTTCTTGAGTGATATCTTTCGTTTTGTCTTTAATTCCCAATGGATTAATTTGGACACTGGCTGCTGCTTCGTACTTTTATCTACAAGATCCTTGTAAAGGATTTCCAATCTGATGTTGGTGAGTATGGATGTGGATGGCTATGGATTTCCCAATTTGTCAATACGCCATGATGCCGGTGATCATTTATCATATCGATTGTGTGACTTATGATATGATTTTTATTAACATTTTCCCCCTCCTTATGCCCTTCTGAAATAATTGAACGTACCTAACCGAAATTTATCTGATTTAAAAAAAATCGTCTCAAACCCACTGGATCATTAAGCCTTTCTCCGGTTCATGTCTTAATAGATGGATAAGCGTCTGACAATTCTCAATGTGAACTAAATACAACAGAAATTCTCGAAGAGAGCCAAAAGAATAATGAGATCGGGTGCCTGCTGCCGGCTGCCGTTTGGCCTGCATTGCTAATGACACTAGAAGACATTCAGATTGCAATGGAAGCAAAAAGTACAAAAAAAAACCAAGCCTGTTCACTGTAAGCCTAACATGGACGGACATTCATCAGATCGATCGAATTCACTTACGTCCAAAGGTAACTGGGATTTAAAGATCAAGACTCGGATTCCAAAATGGTCATCGTCTTTATAATACAACATTAAAGAAATGTGTCCGGAATATCGATCACAATATCGAATTCAAGATTTCGACTGAAGATGCTATTGTGTGGTATCGAAATGATGGTAAATTCAACAAAGCCGGATGTGTACATCATACCTTATGAAGTTCACGGCAGGCCAGGTACTGAAATTGATAGCCTCTAGAAATACATAAGCAATTATGGTCATCATTTTAATAGTTTTGTCTTTGTAGACTGAAGATGTCAGATGTCTATTCCATCAGTCCTCATTCTAAAGAGTAAAAATTCAAGAGTTTCGTCATGATGAATGCATTTTTGAACCAAATTCCATGGTATGTGATGAATTCTTGATTGCGGTTGATTTGGCTTGTCCCACGTATTTGTCTGTTCCCTTCTGTTCTGATACTGACCTGTCGTCTGTGGAAATCCGATGACCAAGCTAGTTAATGTAATGAGAATAGTCCTGCGTGATACTGGATAGCTATTGTCTCCTTTGTCCTAAATTAAACTTCTGGGTACCTCATTTTAACTTCTGCAACTCAGTCGTGTAGATTCTGTCACAGGCAAGAAGACAAGAGAATCCAAAGTAGCCTTTCGTGGTATGGATAATGAACCTAGTATCTATTGTGTAATTAATGTATATCCAAAGTCATCTACTTGCCAAAAGATTGCGAAATTCCGTCTAGAGGCATTTTCTGCTCGTTCTGTCTGCAAAAATGCCATCAGAATTTGAGATCCTCGACGTGGAATGTTTGTATTTTGGATCTCACATCTGAAAGTCACTGGTAAATATGAAAAGGGATGGATACTATGGCGTAGTGCACATTTGTTTCCTATGCTTCATTGCTTTACTTGCACGGTTTCTTGAGATGCCCTAAAACAGGGATGTCAAACTGACACAGGCCTATGTGTATTTTTGATGCCCACAACGAGTATTGAAGGATTTATTTACCCTGTTTAGGGTCTACCTCACTTAAAAAATTGAGAAAGATGAAAAAATCTTGAAATGTTACCTGGAAGATGACGTTGGCTGGCAGCTTCTGGCAAAAAAATCTAAAAACCACTACTATTTAAAATTTAGTAATAAATACTATACATATATTCTCGATATGTATCAATATACCAATCAATCAAATGCAATTATTAATATCTATTTTATTATTATTATATAGGCCTACTCCTTTACAGTATAGCCTACATTTCTTTTGAATATTTATTAGCTATGAGTAGGTATGTCGACCTATAGACTATATTTTTCTTCAACTTAACATTTTCTTTAAAATCTTATTATCAATTTGATATTTCCTTAAATACATCTGAAGGATATATACGCATGAGAGCATATATACGCATGTTATGCGGCCGGCGGGAATTGTGATTGTTGGAAATGCCGCCAATGTGGTTTGCTATTTTGAAAAATGACCCGAGTCTGGAATGACTTTGACACCCCTGCTCTATAAAAACAGATCGGACAAATGTCTCAGCAAAATATGCCTTTGGACACAGCAGACAAACATTTGGAAATCAATCCCATAGGCATATTGAAACTCTAGACGGCACAACGAGTGTTGGAAAAGTCCCTATCTTTTATCCTTGTGTGTGTGCTAGGCTCCAAGGTTCTGTAAAGATATTTGCTGTGAAAAAACATAGTGCCCTTGGGTTTATTAAATACAGTAATTGATAGGTTAGGTCACGATGCATTCATGGACTTATCTAGACTTGCAGGGTCCAGGGTCTTCAGTCTCTGACCTAAAGGTCGTTTTCTTTTATATTGTTCCATCATATTTGTTAAATGTTTCTTCATCTATTTGTTGATATCAGTCTAATTGTCAAAATCTGATTATCATTTTCAGTGAAACATTGGGTATCCGTTTGATATGGAAGTAGGACGTTATGGATGATCTAAGTTAGGACGTTGAAGCCGTAAGAAAGAAACGTAAGAGCTATCATAAATTTGTTCTAACATTTCTTCTGCGACTTTTTATCGATAGTATTGATAAGGAAAAAATATCGGCTCGGCCACTTATGCGTCAGTGGTTCTAGGTTCTATACTACACCGAGGTGGGTTGGCTTCTTTTAGGCGAGAGAGGATGCGACCGAGGTCTCGTGTGGTGTACGATGGCATTTGCACGTAAAAGAACCCTGTCTACTATGCAACGGGTAGATGATGCAAAATTTCCAGGTGTAGATGCTCGCTCCCTGGCGTCGGTGGAATTCCCCAACGAACAGTAGAACATTAGACCGACTATAAAGAAGTATAGAGGTTGCAGCTTTGGTCGGCAACCGGCTGCGGAAAAACACTGACCAATGTTTCACCCTTGTGTCCATTCAAAGGGACAAGATGGGTACCCGACTTTGCCATCGGCGGGAAATGGGTTAGGAGATGCTATTGATAACATTTCAAGAACATCTCTGACTTTATTTGAAGACGTGGAATATATTCTGCGTTTTAGTCATAAATTTTGAATAGCGAAAATTATGGACTGGAATTCTGACAGAGTAATGACGACAGTAAATTCTGTGAGTAAATGATGTAGATTTTATGCCCCCAGATGTCATTTCTAAGTGAAAAAAATAAGCAGATGAGGACGGAATTCCAGGGCATGTGTTGGAACTTTTGATTACCCGAATGGATGGAGTATGCATTATTAGTAGTGGTTAAGTTAACAAATGAGATCAAACAAAACAGCCCACCATGTTTGTCAATAGTTGATCACATCTTTGATAACTACGTCTTCGCAGTCTATGAATATTAACCTACTGGATAACACACATGTAAAAAAATCCTTTCTGTGAGAAGTGCATAGATAACACGCATTTCAAAAATTTCAGCCCCACGTGTGCCCGGAGTAAATAGGTCCCTGCATGTCATAAAAGGCTGTAGAAGTTAGTGAAGAAAACGAAGTAACTGGAGAGAAACAAGTTACTGATATTCCAGTCGAAATAATATGGGCTATCGAATCCTTTGATTATCCATTGTATATCACGCACTGTCATTTTTCTATATATTTTGTATATGTAACGTGCGCGTTTTCTCCCTCTTGATCTTTCTAACCAAAATTTATCTTACCCTTTTACGCTGCTTATTTTCATCCCCCTAATTTATTATATTGTTTCTGCTTGTTCTTCTCGAATTCCTCAATATCTTGTATCTTTGCCGTAGGAAGACTAAGAGCCCCAGGTATCATCCTCGAGATTTGTTGCATCAGACTGATGCGCTGGTAACGAAGAAAGATAAATATTAATAGTTGGGTTACAAAGTGGTTTCACTGACGGTTGATCATTCCACAGTTCATTTTCCAGAAGGCAAATTTTGTGATTAAAAAAGGTATTCAGTGAGCAACTGATGAATGATTTGTTTGACTGCATGAGCGAAAATTTCCTTCACGACGTAGTGTGGCCAATCTTCACGCGACAGCAAGGATGTTATGTCAGGGTTGGATAATCATAACTTTCAAGTATCTAGTTTAGATATGCAGCCTCGAAGTAAGGAGTGGAAAAACGAAGGCAAAATGGGAGACGTAGAAATAGAAAGACAGAATCTGTCAGTAACAAATTGAAGAGCGAGTAGGTAGGTATCAAGAGCCCATTAATATTTCGGATAGTGGTATCGCCATAGATGTATATGATACTGCTCTATGTTACAACTTATCGGGCTTAAATATTTTGTCTCAGGAACACACTCTGGTTATGCCTATAGGTCCCCTAAGTGGGATTGGAAAACTACAGACAATTTAATTCTAAGAAGAGAGAAGAAGGGATGGGGCAACCTCAACAAGGCAATACAGGATGGAAGGCTGAGGGGTTAGTCAGAGTGAAACTGAGCATGTGGCTTGCTTGTGGAAGGCTTGAGAAGCATAAGTCGCCTGCTAGCTCATGACGATTATTGCCAATCTGCATAGGCCCTACGGGAAATGAACAGTAACGAGACTAATCAAGACAGACCCGATCCAGTTTCTTTCTGGGATCCGCTACTGATGCTGATGTGGTGAGAACGATAATATACACATCAAGTAAGATCAATATTCAAATTAATGGTAAAATAGGTTCCATCTATCTAAAGGGCAATTTCTAAGCTCCATTGTGAGGTCAGCTATAAGTTACTCATGGCAATGTGAAAGTCAAGCAAACGTGAGCGGTATCTATATCAAACAGGCGAATTCAGGGTTACTTCATTAATAATAATTTAGTTCCAAAACTGACCCGTTATTCCTTCTAGGGAAACCTATACGGACAAGGAAAGAAAGAAACAATCAAAAATGATATGTCAGGGGCAGCTTTAGAGTATGAAACATTGCAGAGAAATCGAACGAAATCAGATAAATTATTTGGGTTGAGGACAACATATTGACGAAGGATAGATGAGAGTGGAGGGCGCTGGGTAAACGCTCACGGGCCCAACCCTGCCATAGATCCGGGTATGATTGTAGCCTCATCAACAGTAAATTCTCATGATCTTCAATGCACCTTACACACTAATTTTTCGTACCTGCATAAGTTATCTGGATATAAGGGCGATTCCTTCTCTGTGAGCTAAAGATACAAGTTAGATCCTGGAGTAGGTCCGTGGGTTCGTCGTTTGAACAATAAACAAGAATGCGGAACAAATATTTAATAATCAAATTGTCAGAACTTCCGTTTGTACAATTGAGTTTTCGTCTGTTTAACGTGACGTATGTTTGTAAGAAACGTAATGATAAAACTTCCTAATGAGTTTAATGGCCCCACGTTAATAATGTAAAAACAGCAGGTCTCAAAATGTTTGTCCCTCATTTCTGAAGATCAAAAGGATCCGAAGTTTTCTATGACTTCCAGGGAAGAGTAGGGTTACCACCTTCAGAGACTGCAAAGAAAATTGTGGCATTAGGTACACAGCGTCTCAAATATTGTCCAAATTGTCGCACGTGAGAATCTGACTCCGTAGACCGGTAGAGCATAGGACTACAAGTTTGATCCTGATCCAGGTGGGTGGGGAACCCCTCTAAGTGGCGTCCCGTCTGACGGAAAGTAAAGCTGTGACCCTGGTGGTGTGTTTTCGCTTCCTGGCTTCTCTGGTATGGTGCATATCAGCAAAATTATCAGCTTAAAAGCTTGGTCCTCTCCTGACATCGACAAATAACCTCATCAGTAAACAACGTCCAACATGCCCCTTAATATTGTAGGGACAAGATTCCTCATTCACCCCTGTTGGTAAATCATCTGGACAGCTTAAGAAGCCTAAAGTGAGCATGCGTTTCATTACCTTCTTCTCTGTCCTCTATTGTTTTAATTTCCTTTTATAGCAGTAGGTTCTGAAATTGTGTAATTTTGAAACCCTTTGTTAGGACATCCTGTATGTCCCTTGGAAGTGAGTCATGTGTACCCTTTGGTCACAAGGGTCTAGCCACAGCCAAGTACCTGAGGAATGGCCAGTTAGGATACATAAAAAGGACATTTTCAGGGGGTAAACATAGTCTCCACCAACACGGTCTATGCAAAACACTTTCTGTCATTACAGTCTGATGTAAACACTCCACAGAGCGTGCATGTATTATAGTGTACCCTGAAAATCCGAGCTCAAAACGATATCCAGCATTAAAAAGGTATTGAACCACAAAACGTGCCTTTAATTTCTTTTCTTGTATGAATATCATCATCCTTACCCGTAAACGCGATAATACCGGTATCAATCAAGTTGCGCTAATCTCGAGCTCCCGTGAAAAAAATTAGGGCCGTGTTATTTACAGTCTTCATAACATAAATCATCGCGTTATGGGGTTGAGGATCTCAGACTTTTCATCACTTGTACCTTCCCCACACACCTCTGAAATAAGGGAATACTCATCATAAAAAGTTTAGGGCATAAACAGTAATCAAACAATGTAGCAAGACAAATGATTTTAAAAATGAGGCAAAAGAGTTAAGGCCACCAGGGAAAACGAATGTTTAATCTCGAAGACATGGGTAAACATTTTGTTCATAGAAATGGATAATTGTAGCAACAAATGAATTGGAAAAAAAGGCACTACTGATGGTAATCCTAGAAGGTGTTCAGTCTACAGTATCCCAAGATCAACAGATGAAGAGGGGGAAGGGCATTGATTTGAAAAAAAGACCCTGACGACGACGATTTCATGAAATGTGATTGATCGTAAAAAAAGGTAATGCACCGTCCTTTAACTAGCACACCAGACTGTCGTGCGAACTATGGACATAAACTGAAAGTCTAGTCAGGAGCATAAAAAAATTGACCACTTCTACCTCTCCCTACTGTAGTACTGTCTTCTCGCTCCCCACCCCATCTCTTGTCCTCACTTTGACAAAAATCGTCTTATTTTTTTATGTCACCTCGTGGATTAAATTTATTCACAAAAAAGTTATCTCCATAATTTCAGTCCTCGCTCTTATTCGGCACCCTCAGTCTCTCATCATCTGTCCCATACACATATGGTATTGTATCTTTTCCTCTTGTCCCTCCTCCTTCTTCTCCTTGCAAAAAAGAGGCCTCACCCCACACACCAAACACACCTTTTCTCTCCCCTCTTATATCATTCTACAGACAAAAGAGAGGTAAAAAAATTGATAAAAGTTCTATGGTGTCCCACCTTTGTAACGATTTTTCTATCTTTTCTATGTGGAAGTTTTTTTATCCAATGTACCATACCGTATATACCTGACCCTGGGGTTGATCTTTGGGGAAATTCTCTCTTTACAGTCATTCCTGTTGTCCTCTCTCTCTCTTAGCACATCCCCTCTTCTTCCTGAAAAGGTCACTCAGCTATTCATTTCTTTTTCTTAAGACTTTAGTTGACAGGTGAAAACAGGTGAATTGTAAAGGACTTTTTTTTTCTTCTACTGTAGGCCTACTGAAAGACAGAAGACTGGAAGAGAGAAGTTCCAGGAATGAGGGGTGCTTTTTTACAAGTCTCAAAGATTTTTCAGAAGTTGAATTTTTTTAATAAAAAAGGTATTTTTCTATATGATTGATTGTGATATTTCAATTCAAAGCGAATGAAAAAACTGGGGGAGAGGAAGTACTTTTTCGTAGGGTTCTCTCGCTTTCTCCGCCTAAACAAGAGGGCCCTATATTGATGGTTTTGACGGTGAGACTGGTGGGTCGTATTCATCTCAGGGTCACATCAAGTAAAAAAATACCTTTAGTGTGACCCAAAAGATTTTTTATTGTGGCTGTTTTATCTTTCTGCCCGTCTTCTGCTCTCCCTCCTCTCTCTCTTTCCCTCCTCTGCTGTACTGCCTGCCTCGGTCCTGCACGTACCCTACATTCCCTTCCTTTAATCCTCACAAAATTCTCCTTCGACTTTCTTTCCTCTTTTTCTCATTCAAGCCCTTACCCCTGATGTTAGGACCTCAAGCCTCTAGTCCAATCCACTCCATTAAACACTGTTTTATAAGGCTACAGATTTCTGTTGTCATCTAATCAATCAAATTGAATGTTAAGGTGAATCGATAGGAATTAGTTCCGGATAAGGGCACTTCTCTTTCCAGAAGCTCTTTTATCAAGCTGTCTCCTATTCCACGAGCTGAGGGGAAGAGGACTAAGGACTGGCTAGTTATTACTGAATCTATGTTGCAATAGTTCAAGACATCTATGGGAAACAATTTAAGTTGAATAATTTACAGACGTTGATTTCATTTCTTCTCTAGTTTACAGAAAATGATAATTTCTGGTCTGCGAAACTTCCGGAAACAAAAACGGTGGCCGCAACAGTCATTTCCACGGTTTGTGGCGGATAGGAGATTGCATCCCGTTCTTAGAAGTTGAAGTGGCATCTTCACTGATGTCATTCTTTCTTCGCGTTGTACTCAGAGCTGATCTTCCACCTAGTAGAGGTGAAGAAAATACAAATCGTCCTATAAAGTACTATAATGGATGGTGCATATTGGCAGAAGATTAACAAAACATTGCTAACCTGATAAAGTGGTGCTTACAAAATTGGTATTTATATTTCGTTCTAATCGATCCAAGTCTTGATGCAAGTTAAAGAACCATTAAGAGCAAACTTGGGGTAATTCACTTGAATGAACCTGGGTCGAGTGTACTCAAACAGAGGTTCTATCCTAGTTTTGAGCTTGACGGATATGCATTTTGGTCAGCGGGGCCAGTGAAGCAATAGATATCGATGAGAAACAGTACAAGCACGCAAGAACTGGTAGATGGAACGTTTTGGGTCCTTCTGGGCATATTATCTCAAAGGATCCTATATAGTTTCCAATCCGAATATTCGAATACTCGATATCCGGATATATTCGGCCTGTTTGGAAGTATTTGATATTCGAATATTTTAGAAATTATTAGAATAATATTCGGGAAAAATTTAGGGCCATTTGTAACTAAATATTTTGCAAATGTTGACATTATATGATGAATTGAGCAGTGAGTACAGTTGATGGTTTGATGCATAACTCATTTACCTAGATTTTCCAGAAATATTATTGACTTATTCATGCAAGTGTTAGGGTTAAGGGCAATCTGCTAACACTGCTTGTATAAATTAAGTTCTCAACAAATATGGGATATTTTAGTTTTTACTTCCACCTACCCACTGGGCGATCTTTTGATTACTAACAAAACAAAATAAGTGTACTTCATCGTTTGATAGAGTTCAGTTTTATTGCTAATATCTTTCTTGAAACATCATCACTTAAATTTCATGGAGCATTAAAATTGGGTTATCCTAATTTTTCCGGTTCAGTGACGCATAATAAATGTCATCATCATACCTGTATCCCGCCTGTAGCAGGGTCAGGTCTGCAGGTTCTAGCCCCACACACTACCATTTAGTGATGAGCAAGCTGTTCCCACGTCTCCCCCTGCCCTGGGTGTTTCCAACCACCTGCATTCCTGTAATGGGCCTAACGAACTCCTCATTACATGTCCATACCACCTCAATCCTAATTTTATCAGCTCTTGACACCCCACTCATGGACCACAGCGTTTGCATCTCAGCTACTTGCATTCTATTTACATAGTGCTTCCCCACTGCCCAACACTGCTCCATATAGCATAGCAGGCCTAATAACTGCCTTATAAAACACCCTTTTTAACTTTATTATAGTTATATTTTGAGACATTTAATGCTTTTTTATTTTTTAAATTAAAATATTGTAAAATCAATTTAATAAATTGATTTTGCAATGATTTTATTCATTTCATTATTATATAACTTATCGTACTCATTTTAATTATCCTGGAATAGAGCTTTTACATTGTTTTCTCACAATTCAAACTATTCGAACATATATTCGGATATTCGAATAGTTTGAATAGTTTATGAAGCCGAATATTTGGAAACTCTAATCCTATACCCAAGTATGTTAAAAGATTAGTAGACGATATTTTATAATTCACTCAGTGTACGTTTCGTAAATCATCAACGATGGCCTTTCTAAAAAAATACTTGCACCCAACTTTAATGCTCCATTGAGTCCGGTGGCTAACTTTTATGTACATAAGATCTACTTTTTATCTTAAAAATGTGTCGCGATCGACTTGTTACCATAGGCGTAGTCAAAGTGGGGAGGGGGAGGTTCGATACTGGACCAACCTCGATCCAGTATCGAACCTAGAACCACTGACGCAGGCCTAGAAACACTAAGCCACTACGTCACCGAGGAGGGCCTTAAGTCAAAGTGATCGACCAAAATTGGCTTTGCGATCGACTTGTTGGCCACCCCTGGTATAGAACGTCTCCCATTGTAAGTCTAAGTGCAGCATAGGGTGTGATAGCATTAGCATATGTTAATATGTTACGCTAACCGGTTGGGGAGTAAGCCAAGCATTCATAACAGGCCAAACCCTTAGGAGCCCTTAATAATCACGTAAATCGGGAATAACAGTGGCACAGTCGTCCACCGTCCCGGGTAAGGCACAGCACAATGTATCAACAGTTGAAGTTCTGTCAGTATCTTATTACAAATTATATTCTACCGAAGTTCAAATTGCTCCTATTCAGTGGGAGGCCCCGAGTGGCTGTCCGTACTGCCCGCCCCCAAGGCCGGCTCTGGGTGTTTCTGTATAATAAATATGCAGGAGGAGAGGCGCGACCAGGAATTCATTCTATTAAATATGGTAGAACATCCTGACCGATGTAGATAGTTTCCTTCGGCAAAGAGGGAATTTCCCAGTGCGCATCCTGTCGGATGGAGAGCATGTAAAAGCACGCTTTCTACATGAAGCAAAATATGTGTAAATCAGCATTTCCAGGTGTAGTAGTTCGCCCTCCCTGACGTCGTCGACGAAAATAAACCGACGTTAAATAAATACGAGTTGCATCATTAGGTCGACAGCCGTCTACCAGTTCACCAGTGCGCTCGAGTTGACAGCCAGGTGCGAGTGCTAGTTTTATGCTATCGTCAGTCTTAATTAGGCTTATATTCTATTAGGATTTCCAGGGTTCGTGAACTGGCAGGTGACATCACATACTCATCACAATGATGGACCTCAGTCAGCGGCGAACTTGCGTCCGAACCACCGAAGTGGGCTACGTTACACGTCAAATATTTATCATTGTACTCAAAGGATACCAGCTAAGGAGAATGAATCCAGAATACGCACGACGGAGGGTTTCCCTGTTCTATAGGTTTTTGGAGGTTCAATGATTGCGGCATGATTCTTTGGAGGGGATCCAACGACGAGTCCGTCTGAGAATCTCCGCCAGGCTAAATTCATTCCTAAAAAAAGTCGTACAGTACCACATGATTATCGTTATTCATTCATCCACTGTTAATCGTGATTATAACCGAATCAGACGTCAGGGTGCGTGGGCGTGCACGTGAGTGTGGTTTTCGCAGTGTTAGCCCGCAAAGCGATAAACAACTAGTAACAACTGCCGATATTCAGCAATAGTTCCTAAGCAGGGCCGGTGGAAGAGGAGCCTTCAGAGTTTGCACTGCAGACAAGAGCCACCCACTACAGAAGGGGCGCACCTTTCTTTAGTGTTTTAACTATCATTCAAAATAGGGGAAGGTGCGCTTATTCGCAAGCGGACGCTGAAGCCTAGCACCTGCCCTGTTTCCAAGCGACATATCTTCCATTGACAGCTAATTGCCACTGTCATTTACATCTCAAGTAATAAAAGTTAATAGCGAAATATTTGAGTGAAGGTGATGCATCTTAACATCATCATCATACCCTGCGGGTCTGCGGGTTCTAGCCCTCCACTCCCGCCTATCTCCCACCAGGTCCCCGTCCACCCCGCGCACTACCATATCCTTACGTGCAACCTGCTCTCGCGTCTACTTTGGTCTTCCCCTGCCCCGAGTGCTTCCAACCACTTGTATTCTTGTAATGAACTTAACGAGCTCCTCCTCTCCTCTTCTCATTACGTGTCCATACCACCTCAACCTATTCTCCCTCATTTTTTCGGCGATGTCACCACCCCCAGGCTACCTCTAATATATGTTACTCATTCCTAATACCCTGTGCTGCATCTTGAAACATGGAATCAATATTTTTTAAAAAATCGACTAAAAATGCAACTACAATAACTCAAAGTTGCTAGTTGCTTATTGTTTAGTATACACATAGCAGCAATTAATCTTCTTAACCTTCTAACGATGGGTCCAAAAGGAAGGACCACCTTACCTCCAGACAACAAATACATATTATCATATCCTCTTTGGACTAGTGTTGTAGCCACTTTCTGTGAGAGAGTTTCATCTTCGTCATAAACAACAATGATTAGGCCTGGTTTATTTTTCTGACAGACAAATTAAAGAATGTTTTTGACCACAGGGAGAAGTTTGCGCATCCAGGAATAGTTCAAGGATACGTAAGTCAGAAGTTCTTTGCTCTCATAATTCATCACTCTGGCCAACATTGTGTGCGGATAATTGATGGCTATGGCAACAGGAACAAAATCAACCAGTCTGCAAAGTGAGCTACTCTTAGAACGTCAGGAACTGGATGTAGAAAATCACCCACCAGACACAATGTGCCACTGCGCATAGTCATCGGGATTTCTGACATCCAACAAGAGGTAAGGTCTCTCAAGTTTGAAATCAGATCGCTTAGTCTGTGGTAACCACAAGTCCAACTCTCCTACTCCAGAGATCAAGCCATGCAAAGTAGACCTCGAGGTAGAGATTCTGTCCGTTAATCCTTGTTGGACGTCTTCTTTGATATCCGTTGTTGGCACTTTGGGAGATTCTAGAACTAGAATGGAGGTTACCTAGCGGAAGCTCTCTAATGTTGTATACTTTCCAAGTTAATTAAAGAAATCGTTCATACCATCGCAGACTTCCTCGGACTCTTTCTGTATTTCATCTCGCCAAACTTCTATTACCTGCAATTGATGTAAGTCTGATTGAAAGAGTTACTTTCGTCGACACTCCGAAGATGTAGGCATAACTTACCAGTCTGATGAAAGTATTGAGTTTAATCCGCCGGAATACTTCATCGTTGTTATATTTAAAATCTATGCAAGAAGAAAAAATGATGAGGAACAAGAAATTAGGAATATTGTTACAGTAGTTCGGTTTCAGTCTGTCGTCGGCGTCCGATCAGGACAACCTGTCCATTAAGACGCAGTATCTAAGGGCCATTAAATTTTTAAGATGTAGCCCATAGGATCAATGTTTAGGCAGGAGCCTGACTCCCGTTGCATTATAGTTATTGTGTAATTGGTCAGACACATGCAATATTATAACCAACAAAGCATTAACTTACCTGCGAAAAATTTCTATTTTGGTTGTATAATGCGGTGTTGGAACAGTGGGGTAGGCCGGCATCACCCCACAGACAAACAAAGCAACTCCTAACACTTTTCCCGCCTATGGCAGGGTCGGGTACCCATCTTGTCCCTCTGAATGGACATAGGGCGATATATTGGTCATAGTTTTTTCTGCAGCCGGTTGCCGGCCAAAGCTGAACCCCTACACTTATTTATCGTCGCCCCCCCCCAGAAAATGAAGCCAATATTTCCTGCGGGTTCTAGATGCCTGGCTGGGGTGGCCCCAGTCAGAGCATACTCACTGGTCCCGCAGACCCGACCCTGCCAAAGGCGGGATAAGGGCAGATGATGATGATGATGAACCCATAGGATCAATGTAGGGAGGATGAAGTGGAGACAGGCAAGTGGAGTCCTGTGTGACCGGAGGGTCCCAATATGTTGAAGGGGAACTTCTACAGAGCACTGGTTAGGTCGGCTATGCTATATGGATTAGAGTGTTTGGGCAGTACGAATGCTGCGGTTTGTGGGTGGGGTGTCGGGAGTAGATAGAATTAAGAATGAGTATGTTAGCGGGTAGCTTGGGAGTGGGGGACATCACGAAAATGATAAGAGAGAGAGAGAGTAGATTGAGGTGGTATGACCATGTAATGATAAGAGCAGAAGAGGAGCTGATTAGGTCCATTACAGGAATGCAGTTTATTGGAAGCACAGGGAGCAGCGGAAGACCATAGCAGACGTGGAAGCTAGTTGTACGAAGAGACACCTAAGTGTGTGGAGTGGATGGAGACCTGGTGAGAGATAGGCAGGAGTGGAGGGCCAGAACCCGCATACACAATCCTGCCACAGGCGGAATAAGAGTATGATGATAATGAACACGTCCTATTAAATCTTTCTTGATCCTTAAAATAATAATAATAATGAAGCACGTATTTACATTCGTCACAAGAGAATGGTGTCCATAAATGCACCAATAAGGAAGAGAAGAACAGAGGTGGTAGCATGAAGAAATGGGCCATACCGACAAAAGGTTTCAAGCCCAAGAAACGTCTGTAATGAACTTGGAATGCATAGGGAATGATAACATCCTCAAAGGTTGCATAATAGCACTGGCTCATGACATCTTGTCAATATCCCGTACACATTACTGTAGTCCTTCACGGAGCCCATGAGTGGTATGTCCCCACAATTAGAGAGGATTGAATTTAGGTTATCCTTCCTATCGGTGACATCTGCCCCAACGAACAGTAGACCGACGATAAATAAAGGGGTTGCCACTTTGGTTGGCAGACGGCTGCGGAAAAACACTGTCCAATATATCGCCCTTCTGTCCATCCAGAGGGACAAGATGAGTACCCGACCTATAGGCGGGAAAAGGGTTAGGAGTTGCTGGTTGCCTCCAATCGGTGACATCGGTGAAGTGTGTGTATGACTGAGTTCGATCCATGCTACGATCAATTGCAGGAGCTTGTTTAGCGGAAGTGCTAAGAACATACTGTATCTTTACCCGAGCCATGCTCCTGTTCGTAATCCTGACCCTTTCTGAAGTCTTTGGTCGTCAAGATTCACCTAACAAATATGTAATCATCATACTGTAGACCCCCTTAATGTCTAGTTGATTGGGATTCTGAGAATGAGGTACGTTGAAAGGGATGAGGCCCGTAGGAGGTCATCAACAGTATTATTTCACTTCTACACTTCAAACCAGGCCCACCTTCAACCCCAGCTCTGGGAGAGGGTAATGCAGTGCCGCCTTCGGGATAGAACTAGTGCCAAGGGAAATCAATTTGGGTTCATGACAAGTAGGACCACAATGGAACCAATTTTCATTCTCAGGCAGATGATAAAAAAAGCATAGGACAGCAGAGCATATATTGCTATCTTCAAGTTGAAAGGGAAGTTTTCAGGGAAGCATATCAAGGCGAATCCGCGTGGCGCGTAGCGCGTGTTCCTGTGGCAAAAATTCCGCTGCGACTGTTTCGCGTTGGTGTGAAGGAGCCTTAAAAGGAGTAATGAATGAAATACAGTATTAAATTAATAAAAGGTACCATTGTTTATTTCAATTTCCTTGGCTACTTCTTCCCACTACTCCGACTTTACGACTCTCGTAATTTTGACCGCTTCAATTAGTTTTTCCTCCATTTTTTTCGTTACCACGCTAACTTAACGCAGGAAACTGTGGCATGGACACCGCGGTCCGCAGGGTCTCGTGGCGAAGGTACTGCGGCATGTCACTCTGCGTCGTAACATGCGCAACTACAAACAGTCATGTGAGTCACAGAAATTTGTGGTGAGTCACCCTGCGTCACCCGCGGAGACTGCGTCTCATTTTGCGCTGGGCCTAAGGATATGGTAGCGTTGGGGCGGGCGAGGACCTTGTGAGAGATAGGCGAGGGTGGAGGGCTAAAACCCGCAAGCCCGACCATGCCACAGGCGGGATAAGGGTATGATGATGATGCTGTTTTTATGTAGGCAATATTAAATTATTGAATCTTACGGGCGCCCTGCAAATAGTCTGCCAGGGCGTTAAAAATTACTTAGCGTGGTTTAGTTTTTCCTGCCTTAGGAATGATTGGGTAGCCATGAAAAATGGTCGGTATTCTTCATTGGCTGGTTGCCGACATAATGGCTCATCCACCCAGGGGCCCACCGGTTCAAACTCGCTTGATTCGTGAGTCCATGGCTGTGGGGCCGATGCTGGCCGAGGTGGGTGACTTTTTTTCGAGCGACCAATGAGTATCAGTTGCGCATTTGCAACTGACCAGACATTTGTAAAGAATTTTATTTGGGTTTGGGGCTCTATTGTGAGAATTTCTTACCGCGGTGTCTTTCTTCGATTCCTTCCAAATATTTTCTTAGAGTGGCTCCTGTAGAGAAGTCGGTAATTAGTATACCAGTATCTTAATAATAAATAAAGATGCTGAATTTGGTCAATAATTTACCAGAATCAACAACTGGTTTCACATTTCGATACTTTGGATTCGTAGGCCACCTCTTGTTGGCTGCCTTCTTTAGGTTGTCCAAGGATATTACAAGTAAAAAAAAGGAAATAAGCGGTTATCTTTTCACCCAGAGTGATTTCAAAAGAAGTGGAGTGACCATAATGTATCTAAACTTTTCAAAAGAGCATAATTACTGTACTTTAAGCATCAATAGGAAAGAAAGGGTTAAAGGGATACATGGTGGCAAGGGAACACCCATTATACAGAGCTCCATTATTGGGAACTAGTTATACGGCCCATATCTGCACGTCGGAGAAGTTATAAGTTACTTACTAGTAAGAGAACCCATTTAGTTCGACTGACGTCACATAATCTTTTTATTTAAGCTTAACGTGTCAATGGACGTCTTCTTACCTGGGAATTGAACTCGAGTCTCTATTGCTTCCCAATAAGTGGGTTTTTATCAAGTCCCACGCTAGATGTCGCATCGAACATAAACATGAACATAACAATACAATCGGGGTAAACATTTCTCAACGTGTCCTTTGCCATTCTTTATCGTTAACATGCTCTAACCTGTAATGCAGGAATGTTATTGTAAATCAGACTCACCATTGGATCGGGTCGTCGTTGAGCCATTTCCGGATCAATTAACCGGATAACGCCTTGTTACAACACCTGACTTGTAATTACACGCGTCCTTAATCCCACTTTCGTTAACAACCGTCGTTACAATGGCGTTACCGTAGTAACGGACGCTAGGTGGCGGCGTGACTTCGAGGCAGCAGTAGTTAATGGACGAAGAAGACGCGGTTTAAATAAATTGTAGAGTATTAATCAAATTTTAAACAGCGTAGAAACACATATCCAGAAACAATAGTTGAAAAGGAAGAAAAATTATATTCAAAAATAGTTCTTTAAGAATCCTTTACAAGTTTTTGAATGGCCAGTGGTGAGCATCATGTAGAGGATAATCATAGATATCCAAATTCTATAAGTATAGCATAAGGATAACATTCGAGATAAGTGCGATTAATGTTAGGAATCATAATTGGAAATGATCACCTTAATCTTAAGGTTATATAATAATTTCTGGAAGCCTGCTGCTCCAAATGCAGAATCATATCCTGGTGTACATTCGCAATGTTTTGATGGCAGTAAGTCTCAGGACACAAATATCATCTGTAGGAAAGAAATTTTTGGCAAAGTAACATCGATCCACGATGGGTATGGACTGGTCGATGGCAATATATATTTCAATTTTGACTTGTTGAATGGCAGCCATATACCTAGAATTGGCCATACGGTGTTAGTTGATGCCAGGCGTAATTCTACAGCTGAAGGTTGGGTTGCCCATTCGATTCGGTGGTTAAGCGAATTCTGGGAGGGAGAAGAAGTAAATGACAGTGGCTCATCAGTCATGATAGAACCCAAAACTACTGGAAACAGGAAGCCGGTAGTTGGGCGCATCACCGATCTAACACCTGATAAACGATGCTACATCAATCGGAATGAAGTTATAGATCTTCAGGTGAGTGTGGTTAAAAGTAAGAAATAAAATGAAAACATTTACAGCCGGTAACCCTTAAATCAATGGAGTTATACAACAGGATACCAATGTGGTAGATTTCCTACCTACCACTGGAGACTGGGTGATAGTCACCGAGATTCCTGAAGACTCAGAGCAACCCTTCAAATATGAGATGAGACCTTCAAGGATACGGAATTTTCATGGAAAAGTTACCGCGTTAACCTCCCGAGGCTGTGTAGTGGACAATTCAGTAAGTTAATGAAAAGCATCATTTGTTGTCAGATGACTATTAACATAATGATGTATTTATCAGATATTTTTTAGGTTCGACGACAGTAACTTCCAGCGCCGTTTAAGACCTGGAGACAGTGTAATGGGCACTGCAATTGAAAGTCAATATGATGATTATGAATGGCGAGTGAACCTCATTGAGCAACAGTGTTCTACGGAATGGAATCGACTAGTGACCTACGGTTGGCAGAAAATGAAAGCCGTGACTGAAATGGTGATGGATAAGAATGGTATCACTATAACGTCACCTATAGATTTTGGTGTCATGGATCAAGGAGAAGATAGGAGTGTATTCGCCTGTATCAGGTAGATGAATTTTCTGTTACAGTAAAGTAGACTAAGAAAACCAGCTTAGTTTGACAACCTGTTTTTTTACTGCACAGAAATGATGGAACTGTTAAAGCCACATTGAAACGATGCTACTTCAAAAATACTTCTCACAAACAAGTTAGTTGTTTCGGTTGGCAGAAATCTGGAAGCCATCAGGACGTTAACAAAGAAAATGATACTGTTAGTGTTCCACCTGGGCAATCAATTAACATCACTATTAAGTGCTCTGCAAAGTCTGTATGGAGTAATTAATTTAATGATTGAATTTTTGTTATCAGTGAATGTTTGTTCTTTGAATCTTGCATTTTTGTCTTGAAATCTCATAGATACTTGGGGGCATTCAAGGAACTTCTTGTCTTCGAGTTTGATGGATTTCAGATTGGTAGAGAAGTCTGTTTTCGGGTTCAGGATTCTAGACGTAAGGTATTGACTACAGACATTCCATCGACCCAGAAATATACTCGGAATCTAGTAAATGGTGCGCGCGGAAATGGAAAAGAAAATTTCAATTATTTGAACACAAAAGAATGGATACTTCCAGGCAGAAATCTTAAGAGGTAAAATAATCAGTTATGCGGCACTCTATTTTTCTACTTTTCTATTTACTGAATGTTACATGACCATTCTTGACAGAAACGGACCCAAGTTACCCATTCGTCTGTCTATGTATCCAATTCCTAAAGATATAAAAGAAAGTATTTCCCTTGGGGAAGACCTGAGGCTGCGATTACCGTATTTAAGTCAGGCAAGTTTATGGCATCGTGTCAAGTTGCAAACTTAAATCTGCAAAGCAGCTGTTCTTAAAATGACTTATTTTATTTTTAAGGATGTCAACATGCAGAACTACAAAGAAAAATTCTCAACCCTGCTGCATCTAGAGGAGATCCAACAAGAGGCAGACATGCACCATTTTGACATGTATAGGCAGTGTTTACGCGAATTTGGCGAATATTTGATTCTGGAAGTTCCCGGTTTGGCTGAGGGTCGACCTTCGCTATTGATGGGTGACAGAGTTTATCTACAAGAACCTGATGAATGTCATGGTCCTATTTATGAAGGATATATTCATGAAGTTCGTGGTGAGGGTGTTCTGCTTAAATTTCATCAAGATTTTCATGACAAATTCTCTGGAATGGATTATGACGTTACATTTGTTTTGAATAGGTAAGCTGAAAAAAATTAAGCTGTTTAAAATTATACAAATTTAGTACTTTAGTTGTTGTTATGTCTTCTAGAACTCCATTTCGACGTTGCCACCAAGCTGTGAGTCTTTACCTTAGAATAGGTCGAGAAGTCCTGTTTCCTGGTGGTGATTCCGATTCCAAGTTGAAACCACCAAGACTTATTCTTAGAGGGGGGAATTGTTTTAAGAACCATATTCTTAACGAGCGCCAAGAAATGGCTGTACGATGTATCATGGAAGCCCGCCACCGACCAACCCCTTACGTGATTTTTGGACCACCTGGTATTTGATAAAGGGCTAAACAATGACTTTAGTTGACAGTTTCAATTAATTGTTTTCTTTTCAGGAACGGGCAAAACTATCACCTTGGTGGAGGCCATCATCCAGGTATTTTTAATGCGAATGGACAGTAGAATCTTAATCTGTGCTCCATCAAATAGTGCTGCTGATCTTGTGGTGAGATCTCGTATATTTGCTATTCTCATCTATAGGTGGTTATTACATCGTATCACTTAACTTTGGCATTTATCTTTTCTAGTGTGAAAGGTTGCACGATAGTGGCGTCTTCAAGACTACTGATATGATTCGTCTCAATGCAAGATATCGATCAGAAAATGTACTAACTTACAATGAATTGTTGCCTCTTGAACAGTTTACTAAGTTTTAAAATATATTTCAGGATATACCAGAAACTGTGAAAATGTATTGCAATCCTTGCATTAGTTTAGAAGTTATGAGTCGCTACCGAATTGTGGCAGTCACCTGCATGACTTCAGGACTGTTGTACAATTTAGGGATCAAACCAGGACATTTCACACACGTCTTCGTCGATGAGGTTCGCAACAAAACAAGTCCAAGTGTCAATTTTAAATTTCGTTAATTGAGATTAATATCTTTCTTTTCCTTATAGGCTGGTCAAGCAACTGAACCTGAAGTATTGGTTCCAATCTGCCTTGTAGCTGCTCAAGGCATTGAAGATTTCCAAATTGTCTTGGCTGGTGATCCTAAACAATTAGGTCCTGTTTTGAGATCAGCGTTAGCGTCACAGTGTGGTCTAGAGAAGTCATATCTAGAACGAATTTGCCAAAATATCCAATATAGGCGAGATTGTACCAAGCCTTTGAATTATGACCAATGCCGCATTACCAAACTCGTTGACAATTATCGTTCGCATCCAACTTTAATATCGCTGTCATCTGTATTATTTTATGACTCTGAGCTCGTACCACGAGCTGCACGCGACTTGGCCCTCAGCTTGTGTGACTGGGAGCATCTTCCAAACAAGGAATTCCCAATCTTGTTTCATGGAATCAGAGTACGTTCTCATTTGACTAAATGCATCTAATTTAATTATTAATAACAAAAGTGGGCTTGTTGTAGGGTGAAGAGCTTAAAGAAGGTGATAGTCCATCGTGGTTCAATCCTGAAGAAGTCTTCCAAATTGTGAAATATTTACAGTCTCTTTACGGGGTAGGGCTAAGTCCCGGGGATATCGGGATTGTTACACCATACAGAAAACAGGTAAGATGAATCATCTAATCAAATTACTACATACCATTCCACATGACCCCCTGTATTCCTGGAACATAGGTTGAGAAAATCCAATTACTACTGAGAAGTGTGAACACTGTGGCACCAAAAGTGGGGAGTGTCGAGGAATTTCAGGGTCAAGAACGAATGGCAATTTTGGTTTCAACTGTTCGTTCTTCAGATGACTGGAGAAATTTTGACAAGGTTCATAATTTGGGCTTTCTGTATAATCCAAAACGATTTAACGTGGCTTTGACCAGAGCTCAAGCTTTACTCGTCATTGTTGGAAATCCTTTTGTGCTCATCAAGGTAAGACCTATTAACGATTTTAGACAGTTTTAATTCACTGAATGTTATTTATTTTTAATTGTTTTGTAACGGCAGGATTTTCATTGGAGAAATCTCATTAGATTCTGTCTTTTCAATGACGTTTATGTGGGTTGCGACTCAGAAGAATTAAGTGAAATGCTCCAGAGTATTGACGATGATAGTGACTTACCAGTTAAATGCAAAAATCCTTCAGAGTGACTATTGATTGGAGTTAAACGTTGAATACATCTCAAGAAAAGTCACATACAGGTAGTTATAAACAGAAAACTTATCTTTAATTCTGGTCTTCAAATAGCAACAGAAGTGCATGTGCACTTAAAACTTTGATTCTAACAAAGACTATAACAATATTCTACAATTTTTTTGGCACCGACGGTGGCAGCTCTGGGTGTGGATCCAATGAAAGTTTGTGCTCAGTAGTATCCCTGATGTCTAATGAACGTGATAATTCTCAGACGACATTCAGTTTTCAAAGGCCCGGCACCATGTCCGGACACTGTCCTTCTTGAATCATTTAAGTGATGCATAACTGCAATCCATTGCTAAGTCAGTTCACGATCATTTTATAAGTAAAATCCTTTAAATCGAAATATAGCAGTCATGATTGCTTTCAAGAGCCGTCAAAGATCATATTGTTGTCTTTGGCAAGTGATTTTGCGCGTTGGTTCTCCTGCTTTGAATGGTCATCAACAAGAATGGACATTTCCTCCGTTACATTTATTTCGGAGGACGCGAAACAAATGACGTCACTTCTTCATAAACTAATCCTGAAAGAAAGATAAGCACTAAAATAAGAGAATATAATGACACGATAAACATGAATTGAAAATCACTTAAGCCAGTATGGATTGTTTGTTTGTTGGAGTTTAAGGTCCCGTCAACTACGAGGTCATTAGAGACCCGTCCATTGTATAGTTCTAATGCATATACTGCACAGACACTACACTAATGCGACGATTATTGGGTATTAGCAGTACCTAGCTTTCCCGAGCGACCACCCATGTCAGTACTAACTGGGCTTGCGTTGCTTAACTTCAGTGATCAGACAAGAATTGGTGTGTCCAACGCAACTCGACGCTCCCCAAGCCAGTATGGAATCGGCGGGGATTATGGATGCCAAATTACTAGTAGCAAAAGTTCAGAACAAGGCTGTGTAAATGATCTGCTCCTCATACCCTTGAGCAATTGGGATGGGTAAGGATGGGTTTTGAAAGCACCTTTTAAAGCATTTTCATATATTCATTTGGTCAATTGGTTACTTGACATTGAAAGTACAGTAGAACTCAACTATCCGAATCGCTTTCAGAATTTCCGAAAAAAAAAATTAAGAGGGGACGTACTGCGACTTGGCTGCCCGAAAACGGATCCTGACAGTCAAACAGCTTACTTTGACCGAGATGTTCAGCAAGCAATGACTTTCATTTCCAGTATGGTACAGTATATACTGCACTAATGTACAGCCCTTTTATGGATGCTTAATATGTAAAAGTTTTATCTTTTCATTTAATTAATTAAAAGCTCTTTTTATTTAAAAATTGTTTTTTTCTCCCATTTTCAACATACAAGCAGTAATAAATTAAATTACACCCTTTTTTCAGAAAAAAATCCAATTATCCGAATTTTTGATTATTCGAATGGGGTCCAGTCCCAATTGATTCGAAGTTCTATTGCAGCTCATTTATAATTCTGGTGGGTCAGTTCCAAAGAAAAAAAAGCTGCAGACTTAAGAGAGTGACCTGGTTAAGCCTTTCTTGGGCGACAAGGGAACACTCAGTACATCACTGGTACAGTTATATGCAAAATGTTATACGACGTAATTCCACCATTCATAACTACACTAACATTTAAACTTCACATTAGCACCTTCCAACTCCCGCGTTAATCTGTTAAAATTATTAACAATTGAACATAGGAGGAGCTTGGTATCAAAGACGGACAAACGCCAATTTGAATATTTGCCAGGGAAAGCAAAAATCTGTTTCTCAGTAACCATCAGTCTATGAGAGATGAAAGTTTTTCTTTATAATTTCACTGACTTCTGTTTAAATTTGAAAGCAAATGATATGACCATTGCATTCAGCATGAAAACTTCTGTAAGAAACAACTTTAATCCCATTTTTGAAAAAAATTATACCAAGCTCCTCATATGAAAATGCCTTTAACGACTTACTTTTCCATTCTGGAACAGCGACCTCCATGTCCTCAAAAGATTGATCATAAGGTTCTGAAACTGGTTCATCAGCTGGATCGGCATATTGTGCCAAATATGGGTGACTAAGGGCTTGTTCTGCTGTTATCCGCTTGTCAGCATCTAATTCCAACATCTTTTCCAACAGGTCGATAGCTGAAAAATATACATATTGTGAAAAATATTCCAAAGTGTTCCAAATAAGACAGTTCACTCACCAAGTGGATTAGCTCCTTTAAAAACCTGTTTGAAATCTTTTTTTTTCATAATGGACAATGATCGGATATAACTCCTAGCCTAGAAAGAGAAAATCATGGTAATCCTAGTTTGACTGTTATTATTGTGTTGTTTAATCTCGCTTTACTTCCGGATTAATGGATAATATCCAGAGTTAAGTCTATTCTATTTCGTTCCATGCTGTCCAAGCTCATTCTTGAGGTTCCACTTTAGCATCGCCACGCCCCCTTCTCCCAATGATGCTGCTATCGTTTGAGGTAAGAGTGGAGGGCTGCATCACAAGTCAGGAAGTGCAAGTAGTAAAGGAAGTCTTACCTCGTCGCTGGTTATTTTGGATAGTAGTTCTTCGTCTGGTGTGCCACATAACACCATGATGCGTGTTAGTTGGTCAATATCTGGTATTATAGATGGTCAGTTCCAACAAGTAACGTGCTGCAAGCTGTTTAATTCCCATTCCCTACTTTAGTCTAAACACCGAACTAATGCCATATACCTGTGACACCCTTTCCCTAAATCCCTTCCCCGTTTCAAGAATTAGCATGCCAAGTAAACTGTCAAACATCGAAAGCCTTCACGACAGGCAAGTTATTAATGCTAGGTCTTAGAATGAAGGGCACATACTTAGCCCTTTAATACTCAGTGTCATTGTGCATTCCCTCCTGACGTCCATCACCATGGTCATTTCGATTCCTTACCTCGTCACTAGCCAGTTTGCTCAATAGGTCATCATTGGGAGTGCCGACAATGCCCATTATACGCGTCAGTTGGTCGATATCTGATAGATAAGGTGTCTTTCAATGTTGATCCGAGCTGCCCCATGTTTATTTTCGTTTACCCGCCCCTTTCATTGACAAATTCCTCCGTACCCCAAGTGCATCCAAAGTAGTGTGAGTAACCATGCAAAACATTGAAACGATAGCGGCATGCATTCCATTCCTATTGTATACGGAGACAGGAATTTGGCAGCATGCTTGGTGGCAACCTCTGACCCCTCGGACGTCATGTGGCCACTACTCACAGATTCACTGGAGATTTTCTTCATGAATTCGTCCGAAGGGGTTCCTAAGAGTTCGATGATTAGATTAAGTTGGTGAATGTCTATGTTATACGAGCTAAGGCCACCGAGGGTCGAAATAAGTCTCGGAGAGAGCAGAAACAAGTTACGAACAACGATGGACAACACGTGACATTCGACAAGGACCAACCACGATCAATCACATATCCTTGCAAGAATGCATGTGACAGGCTGAAAGAAGACTCAAGATGCAAAACTGGCAAGGCAAAGGAATTGCCTTTCCACTCACAAGACACCTTTGGAGTAGGCATTAATGCCATCCTCACCGCCCCATTTCCAAACATTTCTGCAAATTTTTCATTCCCCACCTTTCATACGACATTAAGCCCAGAAACATATGCAATTAATTGTACAAGTAAGGATACGGTCATTTCCGGGAAACAACGTCTTGGCAGTAATTAACTCGGCCATTATACATCCCACTGACCAGATGTCCACTAGAATAAAGTAAGAAAGGGGGTGTTGTTGCTAACATATTTTGTCATGCCGTTCATAATCTAAAAACTAACCAGTTTGATTGTAGTGCATCCAATTTAACATGATTTCTGGCGCACGATACCACCTTGTAGCTACATAACCAGTCATTTCTAATTCCGTATGTCGTGCCAAGCCAAAATCTAAGATCTAGTAAGGAAACAAAAACAAAATCAACAATTGGTAAGCTTTTGTAATTCTCACAATTTAAAGTCCGAAAGAGTAGGATGGCAAACCTTTAATTCACAGTCTTCATTAACAGCAATATTGCTTGGTTTTAGATCCTACAAAGTGGATATAAACCATGAAACCATCACACGAAGACAAAGAAGAAAAACTGGATTTTGGTTGTCCTTCTTGTGATTCTGTTCATCTTTCACATTATACTAACCCTGTGAATAATCCCAGCCGAATGTATATATTTGAGTCCACGAAGAATCTGATAGACCAAAAATTGAACGTGGTCATCGCTTAACTTCTGTGTCTTGATAATATTGTTGAGATCAGCGCCCATTAAAGGAGTTACAAGATAAACCTCTTGAAATTCTTCTAAAGTTGTCGTGGGAGTAAAGACATCGATTAACCCTATCACCTAATAAATACAGGAAGAGAAGGCCAGTGCTATTAAAATTTGATGTGCAAAAAAAAAATAATAATGAATGTGGTGCTTAGTGTGAAGAGACAAACATTTTCGTGATCCATGTGTTTAAGCATCCTCAATTCTCGATAGGTTCGCTTGGCGTGAACTGCGGACTGAAATGGACGTGCTAGTTTTTTGATGGCCACTTTAGTATTCGTCGTTGATTCAACGGCAGAACTGAAACAATATCATCATCGTTAGAGCTGTGTCTGACAAGCTGACAGGTAAAAATATTCAAAAAAAAAGCATAATATTTTCTTTCTTAAGTTGTGGGTAGCTTTAAGGAATGTTTCTACCTTGCAAACGGGGTTTGCTTCTTAATTTCACAAAATCCCACGTTTATGTTTACCCCACATAATCACAAGTTAACAGCTTTAGCAATGAAAAGAAGTCATTGGAACATGGTTGTCGACTTAGTTTCCGAAGTAGCCATTTTTTACATACAGTGGACACAAAAAGTATGGAAGCACTATGATATTCTGTGATTTCAGAATATTTAATTGAAAAGAAAGTAAAACGCTTATGCAATAACAGCCCTTGCATAGTATATGTACTGTAACAATAACAAAATGTGGGGGGGGGGGGGGGGGGGAAAAAAAGCATTTTCTTGAAATTGAAAGAAAACCAAATTTTCAATGCAAAACAAGTATGGAAGCACTAACTCCTGACGTATAAACATAGCAGATATTTCAACTCCAATAACAAATTAATATTTTGTGTGTAGCCCATTGGCTTTCACAACAACTTCCAAACGTCTGGGCATTGATTCCACCAAACATTTTGTGATATTTGTGGAAATTCTCATCCATTCATCTTCCAAGGCAGATTTCATACTTTTTGTGTCAACTGTAGTACAATTTGAATTATAGTAAATCTAAATTTGCATGGTGTGCATGTTCAATCCTGTGATTCTTTTTCGTCCAAGTCGGCCTTCCTGTGGATGGGGACGTATCATCCAGTGGCGTCACTAGACCGGTGCGGGCCGCACCGGGTGACACCACTCGCACCATGACAAATGGGGTGACACCAAAGCAGAAGAAGCGGCTTTTTCGGGAGAGGGGGTGCCACCATAGCGTCACCGCACCGGGTGACGCCAACCCTAGCGACGCCACTGGTATCATCTACTTGAAAACAAACCCCTATCCCCTTTCTATATGAAAAACATTTGTAGATAAGCAAAATTCCCCAAGTGCAGGAACTCTTCAGAGATAAGTGGCCGTCGTTTAATACCAAAGCGATACAAAACACTTGATAAGTGAAGTTGTACACCTGGTGGAAACAATTCAAAGCACCTTAGGCTATTTTTGCCGTGTAAAACTGTGAATCAATGGGGTGACTAAACTTATTGAATTCTCACCCTTCGTCATAGATGTTGTTTTTAGAACATCGATTTGCCTGGGATGTCACCCAAAATGTTCACAATATGCCCTGAATTCGACTAAAGTTGTCGTAGTTTTATCTCTGATTATAGATATTTTCTTGAAATGGTGGGATTTTGACCACATGGGCCGGTTATAAACTCATTTTTGGATGGTGGGCACTGTGAAGGCAATGTGTATGGTTAAAAAGGTAAACTATGATGACACGTGCTGAACTCTTTAAAATGCTATTGACAAAGAATGGCCTCTTTATTTGACCTTCTTTATTTAAAGACTGATAAATATTTTAACTTTAAGACGCAAAATTCATATCATATATAAATTTAAATTTTTTTAGTGTCAATGAAAGCCTTTCATTCATTCTTTGTCACTTTTGATTATATACCAAGCATGACATTTTACGTCCTATCTAATGAAAGGCGGCACTTCAGGTCTCGTAGTTATCACACAAAATACGTAACCACCTCTCGTGAGGGGCGAACCTGCGTACTTTGATCTCAAAATGTATGCGCACTTTGTCAATTCAATTATCGAGGTTAATATTTGCAGAATTTTTGAATTTTGGGCTGAAAATCTAGTAGTTTGTAAATTAGGCATCGTCTTGCAATGCTCGCCCCAAGCTTGACCATGGTATTTCAAACAAAGCCACTGTACAGGACTTTTTTAGTGGTGACTCAAAATACATTTGAAATGTTTTTAACGAAGGTAGAAAGAAAGAAGTCTTAACTGTTTATATTTGGTTTCTTACGTCTCCTGTATGATACATACAGAGCCATGATATTGCCAAATTTTATCAAAAAATACAGGTGATACTAATTTAGATGAAGCACTCAGGATGATGATTAGAAAAAAAATAAGAGTTCGATTTCCAAATTATCTATCTAAAGCAGCTGTTAAGAAGATCGGATTTAGGGCAAAACGAGTCATAACTTCTATTCTTACAAATAGCTTATGTATAGTTTCTGCGAAATATTTACTTTGGATCTAAAAACGTGCTGAGTTATTTATAAAATGTGTGCATACAAACAGCAGACGACATAACGTGACCAACCTATTAGGTTCGAACGCCATCTAAACTCCGACCTCGTTTTTCAACGCTCGTTGATAGAGTGATACGTTCGTTAACTAACTGAGCAGGAGTCATTTTTATAATGATTCGTCTTCCATATTAGCTTTCATTATCATCTCGTTAAACAAGAGGTCTTCCTGAGTGAAATAAAAAATATGAAGGTCGATTTCTAGTATATATAGTATCAAAAAATGCCACAACTGACAAACGACGTTCGAACACTAGCTCCAACTAATACAATGGCTGCCAAGCCCATTCTAATTTACTGAAAAAAAAATAAATTCCAAAGTCATTTTGTAGAAATTTAAGTCCAAAATAACTTTTTGAAAGCTGAACAACTATTAATTTGGCGGATTTCTGAGCGCGAAGTGAAGAGATAGCATTATAAAATAAATTTCATGCTCCCCGCCAAGTCAAAGACCCTCCCTCTTTGGAAAAATTATATCTATTTTAAAGGGAATTCTGAAGATAATTACTACCTACTACTCAAGAAATCCTATTTATTTTTTAATTGAGAAGATATTATTTTATGGCGTTGTATAGTTTCAATTATTTTATGCACTTGGAAACTCACCAAACTTGACCATAAGCCCCAGATCCGACAGGCGACAGCATCTGATATTTCACAGGCACTTCCCATACTGTTTTAATGAGTTCCAATCGATAGAAGTCAGGTTTGAGTTCGCCACTCATTTTAAGTCTACACTTGCACTCATACAAACTGGCTAATTAAGTGCTTTCAATTATGAGAAAAAAAAACTTTCTTGAAGAAAAATTAAAAAAAAAGAAGATAAAACTATACGCCGTCCAACATACAACAGTCAAAACAGCAAGTAGATGATAAGCGCCCTAACCAACCAGTAGCAACCAGCGACCCTAACGTCAAAGATGATAACTACATTCTTGTCCGCTAGGGAGTCTCTCTTGGCAACCGAAGCATCTTGTTTAAAATTTGGTTGCGACGTGGAACCAAGCCAGTCGAGGTAATTCAACTAAAGTTAAACGTTTGTAATTAATTTTTATCGCTTTCTTCAAGTCAGTTCCCATTTAAAATTCTGCATTAATCACTCCGCGATCTTCTGCCAGTTAATACCATTGTGAAATAACATTTAACTGTAATTGTCAAAAGTGGGATTGCATTCCATTGCGTAAAGTCTTAACATGGTTTTCGGAATATTAGAGTTTGTGAATTAATTTAGCACAAGGTAACTTAATGTCTTTTTTCCTTATTAAAAAAAGAAGTGGTTATTGACACAGACTGCAACATACAAAGATATTGGTATCTGTATGTGGAACTTTCACACATGAAGGTGAAGATCATTGTTGAATGTCCTTCTCTGAGGAATTTAAATGACGTTCCTATGCTTATCAGAACTAAGTTTTGACAATTCTTAAGGTCTGATGTCTTTGAAATACATGAAATGTCACTAATATTCAGCAAGAATTTAATTGTTGCATGTCATTCCTCTTTTGGTGATGATGCAGATATATTTTAAAGTACTTAAAAGTTTTGAAGTGCATCATCAGAAAGAAACCACTCGACTCAGCTACATGTATATCGGTACCGAAAATTGAATTTCGTTAAAGCTAAATCTGCACTCTACGACTAAAGGACAATGAAGGCACTCATCCTTGTAGGAGGTTACGGCACTAGGCTTCGGCCGCTTACCCTCAGTAGGCCCAAACCTTTGGTTGAGTTTTGTAATAAGCCTATGCTGATGCATCAGATCGAGGCTCTAGTAGAGGTGAGTTTAAGTATTAATTGGTGAGAAAGTCAAAATTTTCTTTGGAAAAACTCAGGCCTGAAGTTGTTTTCTCTGCAAGGCTGGAGTAAAGCATGTTATCTTGGCCGTAAGCTATAGAGCTGAACAGATGGAGCAAGAATTGAAACAAGAAGCTCAAAAGGTGAGGATCACGAAATGTGCGTCTTAGTGAAAGTTTAATTAATGAAGATTTCGGAAGTTGGGTGTAAAATGGTGTTTCTTTTAAAGCTTGGAACGACTATCACTTTCTCGCATGAGGCCGAACCACTTGGAACGGCAGGACCTCTTGCACTGGTTGCTCCACAACTACGGGCAGACACAGAGCCCTTTTTCGTCCTGAATAGTGACGTGATTTGCGAATTTCCATTCCGAGAGATGGTCAAGTTCCACAAGGATCACGGAGCTGAAGGAACGGTGATCGTCACCAAGGTGGACGAACCATCCAAATACGGCGTAGTAGTCTACGATGACGACGGTCGCATTCAACAGTTTGTAGAAAAGCCACCGGAATTTGTGTCAAACAAGATCAACGCTGGATTGTATATGTTCTCGCCAAAAATCTTGGATAGAATACCGGTAAGATTATATAAGGGAATGCAACAATGTCGGGGATTGCATTACAGCAATGAATTAAGTTTCATTTTTTGAATATTCTGAATAAAAAGCTGAAGCCTACATCAATCGAAAAAGAAGTCTTCCCTCAAATGGCAGCTGACGGCCAATTGTATGCAATGGAATTGGAAGGATTCTGGATGGACATCGGACAGCCAAAGGACTTTCTCACTGGAATGTGCCTTTATTTATCTTCACTTCGACGGAACAGTCCCAATGTTCTGCACATTGGACACAGTATTGTTGGCAATGTCCTAGTGGTCAGTTAATCATAAATCTTTTTAGTCATTTTAATACTGTCGTATGCGACCCCCAGCTATCACTTTTAGGATCCCACCGCAAAGATAGGTCAAGATTGCCGAATCGGGCCAAATGTAACGATAGGACCAAATGTAGTCATTGAGGATGGAGTGTGCATTAAGCGATGCACAATACTACGGGGAGCCAAAGTGTGTTCTCATTCATGGTTAGAATCTTGCATCATTGGCTGGAACTGTGTTGTGGGTCAATGGGTAAGTGGTAAATTTCCTTTCTTGTGGTCTACTTGAAAAAAACACTTGTTGTATCCACATGTGTTGGTTCTGATGACGCACTAGACACTTTTTGTTTTGCTGTTAAAGGTTCGAATGGAAAACGTCACTGTATTGGGAGAAGATGTTATAGTCAAGGATGAGTTGTATATCAATGGTGGTAAAGTATTGCCTCATAAAGCCATTGCTGGATCCGTACCCGACCCTCAGATTATCATGTGATATCAATTCGACTATATCATCATAATCTCCACCGGTTGCAGGATGCAGATTTTTTTTTATTACGCAGCCATACATGATTTTGTCAAAACTGTTTTCTAGTCCGTCCGCTATGTTCTATGGGGTGTGATATGATGTGCCATTCCAACAATGAATATTAATTCTCCAACTTGTGTTTTGAGTCCGCTTTTTCTTTCGCACGTCGGATTCTTTCCTCTTCCAACAAACTGTCAAGGTCCTGCGTATTGGGGGAAAAATTGTCACGATTACGCCAATCTTTTCAGAAGCTAAAAAAAGTTATCTGTAGTCCAACATACGTTTAATGGCTTGTAATAAAGGTGAACAACTTGAGATCCCAAAGCCATTGATAAGAATGCAGCAGTCCCAAATTTGAGGTAAGTTGGCCAAGAAACTCCAGCTGGCATTAGTCGGCGCGTTGGTTTATAGCAATATTCGCTTCGCTACTAATTAGTTTATCAACTTGCTTCCTCTTGTAGGTGCTATCTGTTTAGTGTCAAGGCCCCAAATTTAGTCGTTATGGGTCGTTAAAATTCGACAATAGAGAGTTAGTGGTGAACGTCGACGATGACGATACGAGGTCAAATGAGGCAACTGTGCATGCTCACGAAAAGCAGACCAACAATTGAGTTTGCGCATTTGCCTCATTTGACCTCGTATCGTTCGTATCGTCATCGTCGACGTTCACCACTAACTCTCTAATTTTAAAAGTACGTCAACTTACAAAAGTTCACTTCTCCTACGTGCCAGTTGATCATAACATATTCCAAGCTTGCGCCTAACAAAAAGAAAAGTGGAAGTAAGCGATACATTCCAAAATATCGCTTCCCAGGAATCCTATTTAACAGGGTTTCCAACTTTTGGATTTTCATGGACTTTTATCCGTCGCCGGAAGCAAAACGTGCAAATAAACTCCACACGCACCGCAGATAGCTCTTTCTTACCTTGACTAGAGTTCAATCATGCGGCGGATGTAACGTTAGTACCTTATGCGCAAGCTTGAGCGCAAGGGCAATTCGTTCAATACGATGATTAGAATATTCTCACCAGTGGAAAGCTAGAGGTCAAATGCGTTAACCCTCTAGAAGTGTGGCTTAAATTTTTGAAACTGGTATCGTCCTTATTTTCGATACTTTGATTTGGAGATGTTGAGTGATGGCATGTTTGCATCTTGAGTGTGAGACTGCAGCTTTAAGTTTCTTTAAATCGTGCCGTAGGGACAGGGGCGGCAGACAGTTACAAAGAAAAGATGAATCGACTCTTTCTCGAACAAACGTCAACACTTAACTTCAAAAGGAAGAATGCGTTCATGTAATGAAAGTGTCTTCAAAAATACATAAAGCAATTTGTAATGCCGTGACTATTGACTTTTAATCAGATGTTGCACAATAGAACATCATTGCTTTCAATTGAAGTGGACGTCATTAAAAATTGCAGTTCATCGTAAATGAAATTTTGATGGGGAATATTCTCTCACTCTCATGTGTATACCGGGTCTATCAACGGAATAGCTACAGTTAGGCAAGGCGCAAAATGAGGCCGCAGGGTGACGCAGGTGATGCAGCCCTGTGCTAGCAGGCAATCAACGCACATCAATGCAGCCAAGTTGCGTTGGACACACCAGTTCCCGTGGGATCATTGAAGTTAAGCAGTGCAAGCCCACGTCAATACCGATAAGGGTGGTTGGTAAAGAACGTTGGGTGCTGCAAATTAACCCTCTCCTTCATCTTTTCACCTACCTCCTCATTTCCCGTGGGCAGCCTCCTAATGGTTCGTCCTGTTATGGCTGCCTGGCTTACTCCCCAACCCACGAAACATTGAATCGCAGTTTTTCACCATGCTTGCATCAAATAACAAGAGAACTTCTCTGCTTCGCACCGCTTTTTGTTATCACGCCAACTTCACGCAGAAAACTGCGGCATTGGTACTGCGCTCTGCAGGGACTGAGCACGTGACTCAATGCCTGCGCCACTTGACCCTGCGGAGCGCAGTGCCAATGCCGCAGTTTCCTGCGTGAAGTTGGCGTGATAATAACAAAAAGCGGTGCGAAGCAGAGAAGTTCTCTTGTTATTTGATGCAAGCATGGTGAAAACTGCGATTCAATGTGCGGTGATTGCCTGCTAGGAGAATTTCGCAGGGCTGCTACACCCTGCGTCACCTGCGTCTCATTTTGCGCCTTGCCTAATACCCTCGTTAGGTAGATAATTTTCTCTGTGGCCTAAATGCACCTTCTAGGATGATAATGTGACTAGGTGTGTTATGGTATCTGAATCGGGTATAATCACGGGCTGACTATTGTCTGTGGGTCTGGCGACGAGTAGCAAATGAAAGAGGAATACTGGATAACCCAGTGGTCTCAAATTCACTTTATTGGAGGGCCATTTTTACAACAGTGAAACTTTCTACGGGCCGCATGCACTATGACCTAAGCTATGAGTAAACTACCTACAGTATATATTATAAGTGCTGTGTGCATTTTTAAAATGTATAAAATAATACAGCCAGGGTCCGATCTAGCGCTTACGTCGCCCCGGACAAAAAGACAAGTTGGCGCCCCTTAAGAATATCATTCAAGTTCAAGCAGCACTTTTTCTCACACTTACAGCCAAAATTACGCCCCGGACTAATGCCCGGGTTGCATACCCCTGGAGCGGGCCCTGACAGTAAGGCTTTATATAGAATTTAATTCAACAAAACGTTAACCTATACGTTTACCGTCATTTTTTTCCAATGTGCCTATAATTCTCAAAATTCTCTGCGGGCAGCACGAAAGACCATCGTGGGCCGCGTATTTGAGATGCCTGGGATAACCAATGTGGATGCGCATGCGTAGACCCGTTGTCATGGTGCAGTGCAATAATGTAGTGATATTGATAAATTGTTATCTAATTGAAGAAATAGCAGCGACTAAGTTGAAGTAGGCGTCTGTTTTGAACCAACCTCATATGTATTTGATTCATGTATTTTGTTCAAGGCAAGTATTCCGTAAGTACCCGTAACATCCAGAAACACTACCCACTTTAATACTACACAATGAGGTAGCAGAGAGTCTGCTGTTTGGTTGAAGCAGAAGCATGCGAGTAGCATTACGTTGACTTTTTGTTTTCTTCTTGGTAACATAGTGAGATAGTTTTTTTTGCAGATATTCATTATTCTGCTAAGTATTTGCCAAAGTATTGCGTTCAACAAAATAACATTCTAGCAGACTTTTCTACAGTGGCCCGTCCACTTTTACGTCATGATCCCCTTTCGATAAGTAGCCGCTACGCCGCGGTCTCTTGCGCTTACCGCGTTTTCTCAAGAAATAGACAAGCTGAAGTTTATTACGATGTCGGCCTAGGAAGGTTAGAGTTCATTGAAGTTCACCGAATGAAATGATAGCGAAGTGATTATTAATATACACACTCAATACCCGATTTTTTAAAGAGTGTAAATAATTTATAATATGGGGTTTGTCACATTTTCATTATTGCCCTTTCTGACACTGGCAATAGTGTTTGCTACTATTTCTGTTTTTGTTGCGACTCTTGCCAACACTGTCTTAGTGATACCTTATATGGATGAAATATTTCATATTGGACAAGTTCAAAAATATTGCGAAGGAGACTTTTACCATGTGAGTATTATACTATTTGCTGAAATTAACGCGTTTGTGCACAATCCTGCCACTAATTGTAATTCACCTAACCTGCAAGATAGCGCCTTCCCCGCTTATTCACCTGTTCTGTCATTAAATGATAGGTATAAAGTTGCACCTGCGAGGTTGTATGCTGGTAAGTTTTCTGTATATTAAGCATCGGTCTCTTTTTGATACCAATGCCATAAACATGCACTTCAGAGATAAAGTTGGAGTGTGTCGGAGCATTTGAGAACTACTGTCGCAACCTACAGACTCTGCATTGTCAATAAATTAGGGGTCTCGATTTCGCTACGTATGACTACCTAGATTGGACACGAACGAGAATGTATGACAACCCAGACGCTTTAACTGCTATAGGGGAAGAAATGATCATCCATTCAAATTGAATGAGATCAGGGCACGAACAGACTCATGTTACTGGTCTTTTCTTTTAAGGGTCATTCGACAATGGAATTCTCTTAGTGAGGATAATGTGAGGAAGTTTCTGCAAGAAGGTGCCATTATAGCAGGTATACAATATATGGCAGATTAGATGTGATGCTTCAGGTTCCTTGGGGGTTCAGTGGTTTAGTAATTAGGAATGAGAGTCATTCTCTCCACTGCCAATTTGGCCTATCAGGGCTGCTTGGAGTGTATTCAATTAGAAAACTGTTACGGCGTAGATGATAGCCGTATTGGCCCTATCATGCCTTTAGCCAGCTTGAAAGCTTCTCTCTTCCCCTCTTTTGGCCTTAGCTGTGATCGTACAGGCTCTCATACTTTTGGTGCTTGACTAGAGTATTGGTCCTCCTAGCTATTTTCCTGACCTGAATGTAGTCTCTCTTTTGGACCCCTGGTCCCCCTACTCACACCTCAACACAAGAAGGTGCCATTCCACAGATGGCGTGAATGGAGGGACCAGGGGTCCAAAAGAGACTGCATTGATTAACTTAATAACTAAAGATCCCCACAATCCATGTAAATTTGCGCAGCGACTGCACTTGAAATCATTTTGAGATTGAATAATTTGAGTCATTTAATTCTATTCGCTGATTTCGTAGACATCTGGAACTCAAGATATTTAATTTAAAACAACGTTTTTTTCTATTCTGTAGTGGGATTCCAAAATTACAACACCACCTGGACTGTATCTAATAACCTTGGGTTTGCTGAAACCACTCTCTGACATTTGGCCCGAGACATTTGAATGCAGTAGTGTTGCTGTTCTAAGAAGCATCAATGTGTTATTTATGATTGGGAACTTTTACTTATCTTATGCCATAATCAATAAATTAAATGGTAATAATCAGGTACGATGAATTAGTCATTCAAATGTATTATTCTGTTGTCCATGCCATCCTGGCCTTGTATTGTCTTAATTTTCGTGGAATTGTAAATCCCTTACATTTCAGGTATTAGGACAGTACTATAATGCAGTCAACGCTCTGGCTGTTGGTTTGTTTCCTCCTCTGTACTTCTTTACGTTCCTGTATTATACCGATGTTGGGTCCACATTCACAATCCTTCTTGCGTATCTTCTGACTTTGCACCATAGCCACTTATTGGCTGCAGCCGTCTCACTCCTTGCAGTGGTATTTCGTCAAACTAATATTGTATGGATTGCATTTCTTGTCATTCTGACTGTGATAGATGTCCTAGAAGAAGTTTCTGCTAAAGTGTTGCAGAGAGTGAACAAGAACAGTCTGGCATATCTCGAGGTAGGAAAAGTAGCAATAAAATTATCGAGAATTAGCCAGTAATCTGTTCTAATATTGGTTTTTCTCGCATTTTTCCCATCTCTCCTCCAGGAGCTCATGAAATCTACGATAAACATTTTTGGCAATAGGAAACAACCAGGACGTGGAACTCTTATTCGAAATTTGGCCACACGGTGTGGAGGATATGTTGCTGTTGGACTATCATTCTTAGCCTTCATTGGCTGGAATAAAGGAATCGCTTTAGGAGATCGGGAAGCCCATCCTGCTACTATCCATTTACCTCAGTTATTTTACTTTACAGCTTTTACTCTGTTTTTTGCATGTCCGTATCTCATCTCAGTAAATCATGTCCGTCATTTTTTTCGTTTTCTGATAAACTACAAATTTTTAATCGTTATTGCAACAATTGTAATGTTCGTTGTGATCACCTTCAACACAGTGGTTCATCCATATTTATTGGCGGATAACAGACATTACACTTTCTACGTTTGGCGTTGGTTCCTTGGTCGCCATTTAGTGGCAAGACTCCTTTTGATCCCCGTTTATTTATTTGCTGCATGGAGTGTCTTTAGTTCATTGCTTCATAGTCGAGGATTACTTTGGGTGATGGCTTTCATTATCTGTGTGGCAGCTAATTTGGTTCCGCAAGGGCTGTTAGAACCGAGGTACTTCATTTTACCATATATCATATTTCGCTTGAATCTCTCCACAGGTCAGAAATTGAAAGCAGTAATTATTGAAATATTCATTAATGTGATGATTAATATCTACACTCTGAATTTGTTTTTGATGCGTCCATTTGTAATGCCAGACGCTGATGTCCTACAGAGATTCATGTGGTAACATAAGGGATTCATTAATTTCTAATAAAACTTTTTATTTTCCGAAATAACACATTTGAGTAGTTGCATTAAGTTTTTCAAATGGTGAACAGTTGCTCTCACACAAAGCCAAAATAACTGATGTGATTTATTTACTAAAATGATACGTTGATAATGGTTACATTACTTTCCAATGGTCAACTTTCTATGTCACAAAGATTTTGTTCAGCTACTAAATTTTAGTGTGGTTTCTCACGTGCGTGACAATTGTTCGTTAGACAATAACGTCTACGCTAGTTACCACTGTCAACCAGTTTAAATGTCGGAGTTTGAAATTTTGGAGTGAGAGAAAGTGTAATACAGGAGGAGACCTCAAGAAGTAAGAGTTTATCAAGCTACGGTTTTTCTTGGGAGTGCAACTATGGCTACCACCTTGGTATCAAGTTTATTAGCCGTTTTTTTCACAATCTTGTAGAAATACAGTTATGATGCTCAATCGGGCAGTTAGTGTGCGTGGAACACTCATGAAAGTTTCATTTTCCACTGTCCAGAAAGCCTGACCCGTCTGGTTCTTTCTCGAATAGAGGACTCAACCCTGAGGCGCTACACATCTGGCTGGAACTTGTGTCAAATTTTGATTAGGAATAAGAAGTATATCACTCTCCCTCTCTCTCTCCTCCTAAAAGTTTTTTTTTCCTGGTGCTCCAAATTGTTATCATTGCACATTTTTACTTGGGAGATAACAGATATCCACCCTTCAAAGAGCCCACGAGTGTGACCATCACAATGCACGCCTGACAGAGATTTTAACTCGGGCTCACCTGCATGCCAAGCGAATATACAGCCCATCACTCCACCAGATATGTGGCCAACAACACCTACACTGAGCGTTACACAAGTTATTTCCAACTATTCCTGGGAATGTATGTTGGGACGGGTCCCTCTTCCCATTCATCCTCCTAAACAATAACATCATTGAGAGGACAAAAAAAAAAACACAGAAAACATATATACCGCGAAAAATCTTATTACTGGCATCGTACGTTGCTTGGTTACAAAATACAGTACAACGTCATGTAACAGAGGTGCTACCGGTTGTCATCCAGCTGCTACATAATTCCCAATGAATAGTCCACTACGGAAACATGTTGTGCATTGCTTTTGAAGAAAGAACTCGTCTAGAGATGAAAATGATTTTTCGTAAAATAAGTGCTCGCCGATATTAAAAACCCAAATTAAGCTGTGAAAGACAACGAACTTGACTGACTATTAATACCTAACTAGTTCATACAAAAAAGGCACACGACAATTCCAGGTTGTACGCGAGTCTCTTCTTTGAGTGTTGAACATCAGTAACGCCGCTTTAGTAAAGGAAATTTCACAAATGGCGATCGGTAATTTAGTGTTGATTGTGATGTGTAGTCGTCTTGTTTTCCTCAGTTATTGTATTCAAGGCTGAACATAATTTTAGGACTTTAATATGTATCTTGTCTAGGTAAAATATATAAATTCTAAGTCTTTTAACTACATCGTTGGAAGAGACGCGTTGCCGCTAATCGTAAGTGCATAACTTCAGTATATAGTGTACAGTAGATACAAAATGGGCCACAAAATGCATTTAGAAAATGAGGGACTTGAGAGACGATATCGTTGTTGCTGTTCACGTACTGTACGTAGGTTAAGAAAAATTGGACAGCATTCTCATTATTTTTGAGTAGAAGTCGTGGGACAATCTACTTTAGCATTGTCTGAAAAAATAGTCTGTTATTTAAGAATCTATAAGACATATCTATATACAGTATGTTACCTGCAAAAATACACCTCCAAACATTTTACAGAAACATCTTTTATTACATTGCGAATTTGTGTTTATCTCTCCCCTGTCCCACAAAACGAGTGTTGATTATTGTCAATTTTTATCAGATCATTCAATGACAGAATATATTCATACTATTAAATTTCTTAGGTCTCGATGCAAACAGAACCGCCCATCAAATATTGGCATGGCGTCTAATGATGCCGATGGAACACCATCTCATAATTTCGTGGAAGTCGAAGGTAATGAAGTCGATGTGGCAGAAGGAGCGGCTCAGTCTGACCAAGGAGGCCTTGCTGTTGGAGGAGCTTGCACTGCAGCAGCATCCGGGATTTGTAGTGGTGTTTGCGTTGGTATGAGTCCATTGCTGGCAAATGTTGCTATGGTCGATTCATTTCATGGAACTGTGTCTTCTGGAGATGATCCAAGTACTGAATCAAGGATGTGCACAGAAGAAAGTGCTGAGAGAATGACGAGTAGCACCGAAGGGATGGTATCTCTATCAGAAGACTCTTCTGGCCGGGATACTTACGCACAAGCGCATGGCGTTTGTAGGCACAATTCGACGTCTGCAGCATCAGGAACAGCAGGTGAAAGTTCTGGCCCTCCTCAGCATGCAGATACCATCGAATTGGATGAGAGTGACGAACAGATGAATGGCTTGATGGGATCTTATCGGGAAATTTCCATTGAAGATGAGATTGCTAGTAAAGGTTACTATCGCTTGTAGAGGAGGTCCCTAGTAGACAACTTTAATTCATAATATCACTACTGCCTTTTTTGTGTTCTAGGCGAAGGAAAATGTGAGTGCAGTGCACTTTTGGGTGAAGACACAGAGGAAGAAGTCAGTAACTTGAGTCCAGACAGCACGCCAGCATCTCCTGTCGAACAATATCATTTCGAAGACGAAGGAAGAAACGGCGAGGAGTGCAAAGGTGATAAAAATGAGTCAAGCAAACGACCTTGCAGTCTGCATCTGGCTTCCGAAGGCGGAGCGCGTGCTAGATTACGAACTGACGTTTCCAAAGGCGTCTCAGATGCTAATCGAGACAAGAGCCATACCAATTCAAAAAGACATTCAAATAGTTGCAAACCCTTAGAAACCGTACCTGTAGATGTCGATACTGCAAAGTTTAGTCTTCAGGGATTACAAGGCCTAGTATTAAGGGAAGGAGAGATGGTGTCATTTGTTGCTGAAGACCTTCAAGAACAGATCAAAAGGGCTAGTCCTATTGTAAAACGAGGTGGTGAGTACTGTCGTTGTTCTCTTTTTTTAACCGATTTTCAATGTTTTTTGAACTATCTCACTGACGAATAAGAGGGTTTCAGAGACTCCGTCATTTCCTGGATCCCGTTCTTCAACTCCAAGCCTTTATAAACAAGCCTTGACTCCACAGTTGGCACCCATTGATCCGACCGTTCTAAACGACATTGAAGCGAAAGCTTGCAGTATTTCTTCATCAGTGAATACCATTCTGGAAAACCTTACTGGAACACTTCACAGCGTAATAATGTCGTCCATATATTTACCACTTCCGTCCGAACAATTTTTCATTTAGCTGCAGTGTTGTTTTTGATTCATAGATGTCATCTTTGACGGTGGATTGCATTGAGACCTATCACGATGCTGTTTGCAAAACATGCGATTCTGTGGATGGCAATATTAAAGCTATGTATCAACTTATGGCAAAGTTCGAAGAATTAGGAAATTTGATGAGGCCCGTGTACCGTTTATCAGGTCAAGTGTATCCTTTTGGAGACAATATTTAGAACGTCAGCCTCTGATAAATGGCTACCGTTACATGGTTATGTACTTTTCCCTAACTCCTGACTTAGTAAAGAAATCAAGAGGATGTTAGGCCTGCTTGAGCAAGTCGTATCATCGGGTGGAAGCTAACGATCTCGTTCTGTTAGACGGTAACATTTCATTTCTGTGGGTGGTCATCGTTTGAGTCACAGCCACAACTTCCATACATTACTTTGAGGTTTGAATGAATTAGTCCTTTTAAATTTACTTTTGTCGTTTTGTCCGTTATTACGTGGCGTCTTTCATTGTTCTGCGGTTATATAATTTTTTCTAAAAAAAGCTCAGAAGCCAGATATCGGAGGAGTAAAATCCTAACGATGGTTAATTTGTTGCTATGCATGTACTTTCTTGGCATCTCTCACCGGAAATGCTTGTGATATCTTACGTATTTTGAATTAAATAACTTTAAAATTAATATGGAGGCTGAGTTTGAAGCAATACTAATAATCGTTTCATTTTACTCTGTGAGACCGACAGTTGGGTTAATGCAGAAGTTAATAAACAGCTGTTTTGTAGTATGCTCGACTTTGAGGTCATGATGCGCAGTTTCGATTTCTTTGGGTTAAAGGGAAAATAAGGGCTTCCATCAAATGCCGAGTAATGCCATGACCTGAAGTGGCATGTGCGACACCACCAGCACCACAGTGTACAGTAATTTTTGCAAATCAGAAAGCGGCTTTGCACAGCATGCAACCTGAATTAATCATGAGTTTTACCCTCCACTGCGACTCATTGATCAACTGTTCTAGGGCAAATGCCCTAACCCGTCAGCTGCATATATCTCTACACCAGCGATTCTCAACCTTTTTCTCGTCATGGTACTTTTAATAATTTAAACATTTGGCGGCACACTCACAACGACACATTTCGGGGCACACAAACGCCAAAGAAAAATATACTGTAAGGTGTAAAAACCTATGCAAAAACTCGCCTCGGTGGTGCAGTGGGTAACATGCTCGGTAACTGCGTCAATAGTTTTTGGTTTGATACTGGACCGAGGTGAGTTAGCTTTTTTTTCGGGTGAAAGAGAAGCCCTAAGTGCGCTTTCTTTTGGATGAGAAGTAAAATCGAGGTCCCGTGTGGTGTACGATGACATCTGCACGTGAAAGGGTCCTCTCTATTTTGGAACGGGTAGATGAAGCAAAATTCGCAGGTGTAGGAGCTCGCCCCCTGGCTTCGATGGAATGTCCCAACGAACAGTAGAAAGACTATAAATAGTATAGGGGTTGCAGCTTTGGTCGACAACCGGTTGTGGGGAAAACACTGTGGAATATATCGTGCTTGTGTCCACTCCGAGGGACAAGATGGGTACCCGACCCCGCCATAGGCGGGAAGAGGGTTAGAAGTTACTTGTAACCTAGTCCTACGCACACCACAAGCGGGTGACTTGAACATACTAACTACTAAACTACTTCATAGCTTTGTTAGCTCTGTAATATTCATGTCCATTGGTTCAGCCAGTCCCCATTCGGAAGGCAGAACTGATTGAACTATTTGTCTGACGTCACTTATATAGGCCTATGGGTATTCGCAGTGGCGGCACATTTCATGAATCTCGCGGCGCATTGGTTGAGAATCACTGCTCTACACATTTACAAACAACTCATAAAAATTCCTTGCTTGAACTTGACATGAGTGCGTGCAGTCACGAAGTTGACCGTGGGCCACTAAGCCGGTAGCGTACTGCCTGCCTGCCTGCCTGTAAAAAGACATCTCAGATTTTTGCGGAGCTACACGTGTGTTTTTGGGTGTTGCTCTCGACCAGTTTTTCAACCTTTTTATTGAGACGGAACCCTTTGGAACATTTAGACCTTTCGCGGAATCCCATACAGTGACAGAAAAAAAAACATTAATTGATACAGGTGTGTGTGTGTGTTAGCATAAGCAGTTGAATTCATGGCCTAATGTTTGAGAGACACTCGAAGTTCATCTTCGACAAAAGTCCTCGTTTCTTGTGTTTTCATTATTTTTATATTTTACCTTGCCATTGGCAGAACCCTTGGGCGGACCAACTGGTTGAAAAACACTGCTCTAGACGAAAGCTACAACGACAATATCAGGTTCCTCCTGAAATAACCAAATTTTTACAAGGTTGAGACCAGTGGCGGATCCAGGATTTTCGTCAGGGGGGGCTGAGCTAAACCTCACATATTATGCGAATATAAGTTTATATGTGCATGGGGGGGGGCTGCAACTCCAAAAACCCCATCCTGGATCCACGCGTGTTTGAGAATAATTTGCGGACCTCCATGTGAAAAAGTTGAACTCAAAGCAATGACTTAAAACAGAAAAGGATATCTACGAGAGCGTCGTTAAAAACATACCAGAGTTGCGTATGTCCGAATGAGCAACTAATTCGTTCTTACTATAGGAGGCATCTATAATTGCGCATGCGTCCTTTTCCGGCGCATTTAACTACATTTTGCTAAGCACATTCTTCGAAAACAAATCTTCAATATGGCTGCCAAATTAGTGCACTTTAGGGTTGGACAGCTTTTTCAAGTAGAAGGACGTCCGGAAACATGTGTACTTAGATACAGCGCCCACTTGTATGTAGCTGTAAGGTTGTGATTATGATGACCCAATGTTTTGTTGACGGGATCTTTGTGGTCATGTGGAATTCGTCTTCTTTATCTAATTGTGATATTAGTTTTATTTTGACATTGTCGACGTGTCCATCATATTTCACATCGGGTATATCAGTTAAATTTTAGGTAAGTAACGGTCCAATCGTAAACCTTGTAATGAAAACGTCGCAAAGTTCCGCCGTCAATGTAAGCCTCGTTTAACCCTAAGAATCGATTACTGGACAAAACAACGTAAGTCTGGCATCGATTTCTTGATGGAAACTGCCTTTTGCGTATTTAAATCCATATTTAGATCTTTAGTAATTATCCCTTAATTGGTCGACTCGAAAATGGTTCGTTATTAGGAAATGAGTTTAAAAATTAGACGTTAGGCTTAAGTTGGTGTTTCGGCGGCTTTACCGACATTTATCCAATCTCTAGTTAGCATTCAATGTGGTTGTTGCATTGTAGGTTTAGCCTCGTGGAACTTTTAAGAGAATCGACTACTTTTGGTTTCTTGATCAGACTTAGGTGTCACAAATTTCGAGATATTTTGTTTGTCAAAAATGCTGTCGTTAAACAACGGGTCCATGACTTCAAGTGACCTTGTTTCTCCTCCCATACCTCAAACTATTCTTTGTGTGAATTTTTTTCATCATCTGCTCGATGCATAAAATTAATTCGAAGGTGTGATTTTAAGTGACATTTATTAGTAATCTTAGTGGAAAAAAAGGCATTAGTGAAAATAGTACTAAGTTGAATAATGAAAATTGTTGACGCCGTTGTAATATTCAAACATTGAAATTTCGGACTCCACGCGCGCTGGTGACGGTTTCTTGTTTGATGTTTGGAGTTCATGACGTCATTTTATTTTTTCCCCTCTACCCTTTATCTTGGACAGCGGTGGAGTGACCACAAATGCGGCGATGGGAATAGATTTCGACGTGAAGACGTTTTGCCAGAATCTCAGGGCCACCAAACCGCCCTACGAATGCCCGGTGCGTGATTGCGGGAAGGTGTACAAGAGTTTCTGCGGCATCCAATTCCACCTGTACAATTACGATCATACTGGTCAAGGCACCGATGCGACTGCCGCGACTGCAACATCACCACATCTGGCCAATTCGTCGACGCCTGACACCGGAATTCACAGTAAAGGCAATAGTGGGCAGAAACGAAGGGGCCGATGGCATCATAGACAGAATAAGCGATCACCTTCCCCGCCAGAATTTTTAAAGGTCAGTGAGCTCCTACGTTTGGTAATTTGGGTGTCATGTCGCACAATTGAAACCCGCTATAACAACCGATCTCTACAACGGTTTCGAAATCTGGTTGAGATATAGGACGGGTACCTTGATAATGGTCTGGGTTCCTTTACATCTAAGACAAGGGGGCACTATTCAGTTTTGTTTGAAACTCATTAGAAAAAATGTAGGTATTTTTTTATACTTATTACTTGTCATGTATGTGACATTCACAACCCGCGGATAATTATGCATAAAAATACGGTATTTTTGTTTATTTTGATGGTCCTCCGATAAGTTAATATCGTAGGTCTCTTTAAGGCGTCTGACTTCAGGTGCCCTATGCTTAGTATACCTAGGCACTATTTGTCATTATGGAACCCAAAAGAAATTTTGGTTCACTCGAACCAGAGGGAAACAAAGATTAAGCACATTTTAAATACCTTAACCCTGGTTGTAGTGGGACCAGTGCCGGATTTAGATATTGGGAGGCCCTAGGCTATTTCAATTTTGAAGCCCTTTTGAACCCCTTTTCATAAGTTTTGAAGCCCGCTAAATGTTGAGGCCCTAGGCTGTAGCCGAAATAGCCTATTGGTAAGTCCGGCACTGAGTGGGACATTTCATTACCTGTAACGAAAGCAATTTCAGCTTTGAATGTGGGCCTGTATAACTAATATATCTCCACGTTTGCTTTCTCATTAACTCGTTAAAATAATCTTAGCATCATAAGTCATTCTTTGCACCGAACCGAGAGAGGGGGGTGAGAAGAAGGTCTAAGATCCCACACTTGGAAATTTTGCACTCTCTCATCACCGACGAGAAGATGGAGTAAGAGGTAAATTGTAGCTCGTGTGATGTGATCAATGTGAGAGAATAATGTGCAGCTTTTTAAAATTTCCCGGGTGTTAGAGTTGCCGCTTGACGTCAGTAGGTGGCCATAGCAGGCATCAACTACTAAACTAATCAGTCATTCTGTAAATAGTTGGGTTTGTTTGGTATTGGGTGGAACCACGTGGTAGCCCACTTGCAGGAAACTGCATTTTCATGTCACCGGCAGTTTCCGGTATTCATCATGTATCCCTAATATCATATTAAAAGCTATTTGAATTCAAACATTCTGTTTGAACGCTACAGATACAGGAGTGTTTTATTACATATGTTCATTTCCACTTTAATCTTACCTATATTCACCTGACAATTTCAGACTCATGTTCCGGAAGGCCTGACATACGCAGATGCCCAGAGAATGGTAGAGGTGGACATCGATGGCCGAATCCATCGTATCAGTGTTAGTGATCCCTTAGAATTAATCGTGACAGCGACTGATAGTTTAGAAGACGGTGTTAGCGGTGGTCCGCTCGGTGCAGGCAGTGGAAACTCAAGTGGAACTTGTGGTCCTCAGGTGACGGAAGAAGTAACTGTCGGTAGTCCGGTAATGGGAAGTAGTTCCGGTAGCAACTCGGTGAACAAAAGTGGCAGCGGTGCATCAGCATTCATGAGTAGTACTATTTCTAGTGGAGGTCGAGAACAGCGATCTGCTACCATGAAAAGCGCAAAGCATCATGGCAGTGGTGTCGGAGGACTCAGTGGTGGAAGTGTTGGTGGTGGGACTAGTGCTTCAGGAGCCAGTAACATTGGTGAGAGTTCTAAACACCGTAAAGAAATGTCTACTACACAGAATCCAAAACTTCCAGAAGCTTGCTTTCGAATAATCGACGATTATGAATTACCAGACGCTCCTGCACGTCCTGTGGCCTATTATCGGTTCATTGAGAAGACACCAGAAGAGTTGGACGAGGAAGTGGAATACGACATGGAAGAAGAGGTATGTGGTGGTGTATATATATTGTGAGTGTGAGAGGAAAAGGTACGTTTACGTATTTCCGATGAAAAGTCTCTGATGTGGGCAGAGGCCGTGGGAGGGTTTACTACAGGACACATTGTTTTCAACCTTTCTTCACCCTTGTACATTACCTTTATTCCAGGATTATGCGTGGTTGGAGTTGATCAACGAGAAACGTAAGCAAGACGGGCTCCAGGCGATAAGTCCTGACATGTTTGAATTATTGATGGATCGTCTGGAAAAAGAATCATTTTTCCAGAGTCAAAGTACGGGCAAAGACCCGAGCCCGTCGATCGACGAGGATGCCGTCTGCTGCATTTGCATGGACGGGGAGTGTCAAAACTCAAACGTGATCTTGTTTTGTGACATGTGTAATCTTGCTGTTCACCAGGTAAGTGTGTCAACGTTCATTTATGGAACATTTAGAACGGTAGTCCTGCATTTTACTGGTGTAAATCATTTCGTCATGTACGTTACAGGTCCTCCAATAGATTAAAAACGTGTTGCCAATGCACTTTTTGTAACTAATACTTAATGGTCCTCATGAACAAATGTATGGCGAAATCATTTACACCACTAAAATGCAGGGTCACCGTTCGAACATAGTGAAGGTTAAGTTACTAATACTGACGTCAACTTCTATTTTTGGTGATGTAGGAATGTTATGGTGTTCCTTATATACCAGAAGGACAGTGGCTATGTCGACGGTGCCTACAGTCTCCATCGCGAGCTGTTGATTGTGCACTATGTCCTAATAAGGGCGGAGCCTTCAAGCAGACGGACGACGGGCGTTGGGCGCATGTAGTGTGCGCCCTTTGGGTTCCAGAGGTGTGTTTTGCCAACACAGTATTTCTGGAGCCTATTGATAGCATAGCGAATATACCACCCGCCAGATGGAAGCTAAGCTGCTACATTTGTAAACAGCGCGGAGTAGGCGCCTGTATTCAGTGCCATAAGGCTAATTGCTATACTGGTAAGTGTAATTGGTTATGATTGTTTCTTGTTAGCCTCAGCTTCTAACCGGCGGGATTAATATTGTTAAACGTTTTGCCTAGCTTTCCACGTAACTTGTGCCCAACAGGCGGGACTTTACATGAAGATTGAACCTGTTCGTGAGTCTTGTCTAGGTCCAACTGCTGGGGTGCCATCGATAAGCGTGCGCAAGACTGCATATTGTGATATGCATACTCCTGCAGACTCAGACTCCACTGGGGATGACGATGGTGGCAAGATGGATTCTGTGAAGAAAGCTAAGGCAAAAGCTAAGTCTAGACTGAAAATGAGAAAGGCGCGGAAAATCTTGGCTGAGAAGCGGTCAGCCGTCCCTGTCATCTCCATCCCTACCATTCCTCCAGACCGGTGATTATATTTATCCATGTTATCTAATGTGCCACTTCATTCGCGTGTTAAAAACATTATCGTTATGTCTATCAGCCTGCATAAAATTGCTGGAATGGTCACTATCGCAAGGAAGAATGTATTCTTGCAGCGCCTAATCAGCTATTGGATGCTAAAAAGGCAATCTCGAAATGGGGTACCATTGTTGCGGCGACTTCAATCTACTCATTTCTCATGTCGTGAGCAACCAAAAGCAGTAAGTATCCCATAGATGGCAATTTGATCAACTTAGTGCCTGTTATTCATTCATTAATTTCACTCTTCCACTTAAGGATCGGGAAAGAAACAGTGCTCTCAGGGAACAGCTCAAGTACTGGCAAAGATTGAGGCAAGATTTGGAACGAGCTCGCCTTTTAGTGGAACTTATTCGGAAACGGGAAAAGTTAAAGAAAGAAGCTGTGGGTGATATTTAGGATTATTAGAGCTTCCAATATTGCCACTGTGTTATTACATTGCTATATTAATTGGAAACAGGTCAAAGCTCATCAGATGGTGCTTGAAATGCAACTGCAACCGTTCGTGGTTTTACTAAGGCATGCATTGGATCAACTGGAAGAACGTGACAATAACCGGATTTTCACCCAGCCTGTAGATCTAGAGGAAGTGCCTGACTACTTGGACTATATTGAACACCCAATGGACTTCTCCACTATGCGCAAGAAACTGGAGGAGCATCAGTATTTGACGTTGGATGATTTTGAGCGGGATCTTCACCTCATCTTTGACAACTGCACCACCTACAATGCTAAAGACACGTTATTCTACAGGACGGCTATTAAAATGAGGGATCAAGTGAGGAATTAGTCATTATTGGAAAAGGAGAGTGGAGGTTTCCATTGATGAATAATCATAATTTAATGCGTTCTCTGTTTTGAAGGCCAGTGCTGTTATGAAGCAGACTCGAAGGCAGGCTGAAGCCGTCGGGTTTGATATGAACACAGGGATGCACTTGCCTGAAAGACCGAAAGGAGTGGCCGGGTCGTCAGCAGCTGTACTCTCCATAGTGTCGCCTTCTAAGTCGTTGTCTGGTCAAGCCGTATCATCTCCGAAATCTGAAGACGAAGATGAAGTGATATGCAAAGAAAGTAAGAGAAAACCCAAAAGCCCATCTTGTCCGGGCCGGCGTACCTTGTCAGCCGGCCACTTCCTCAGTCTTTCCTTATCCTGGTCAGTAATCCCTGACACCTAGTCTTTCCCGGTACCTTAATGCCGTTCTTTTTTGTAGCCCACCCAAATGTGATTTGTTAAATACATTTATAACTTCGTGGCATTCTCTCTTGCCCCTTTATAGTCGATCGGTTTCTGAGCAGTTCTGAGCGGTTTCGCATGACTGTGGCCGACCAGATGAAAATCTTACAACAGAAATTGGAAAGAGCAGCGCAAATCAAACACTCTGGTGAGATCCCTATTTTAGGTAATCAACGAAATAATACAAATTGGCTAACTTCCAGACTTTTTTTAGGAGCTAGAGTTCGCAAGACCAAACAGTTAAAGGGGGAGATGAATAAACTGAAGCAAAGGTCATCTGGAGGTCCAGCTGCAATTCTCTTGGCGGCAACTTCAAGTTTGCCCCCTCAAAGAGCTGCGGGTAGTCGCCAAGTAATACAGCAACAACCACAACAACCTCGTCAGCGAACAGGCCCAGGTAGGCCTCGGCTTCATCCCTTAGTGACAACTCCTCCTGCCCCGAAAACGTCGTCATCCTCGTCCAAGAAAGTTAAGAAAAAGAAGAAAAAGAAAAAACGAGTTCCAAAGATGAAACAAGAACAACCTAGAATGCTGAGTAGGTTGCCGAGGAGTAGGGTGCCACCTGTAACCCCCATAGATAGTGGTATGTCAAACGGTGCTTGTCAAACTGTAAGCTGAAGACATTATGTAATAATTGGTTTGTGCTCATGGTCATTTAGATTCCTCCAGTGATTCGGATGATACTGGAAGTGAAGACACAAGTTCGTCCTCGACGACGTCTTCTGAGTCTTCCTCAGAGGACTCTGACTCATCAGTGCCTCCGCCACCATCTCTGACTACATCCAAAGGACAGTCCAATATGCAGAGTGGACAGCAGCACCATCATCATCAATCACTCCACCATCCTGTTTACCGACAGCCACCACCACATCAGAATTACCAACAACATCAGCACCGGAACCATCATCATCACCATCATCAGCGCCATCACCATCATCTTCCTCAACAATTCCATGGACAAGTGCAGAGGACGAATGCTATACGTGGTGGGATCGTTAGCTTAGGAGGCAAGACGCTGAGCCCTCCAGTGCGAGCTCTACGAGGTCGTAGACCTCAGAACATGTTAACGCCCAGGACGCCAACTAGGCAGAATGCAACGATTCACCGTGGGAGTACTGGTTCCTCTGTGACGACAGCTGCTGAGTACTACGGGGCTATACCGGGAACGCCAGCTATTAATGTGAGAGCGCCTCGAGGGAGGCGAAGACCTGCAGGTCGAGTTCCGCGTCATATTGCCATCGCCCCGATGAGAAATCGCTTGTCATCAACTGGATCGTCGACTTCTTCGTCCTCATCTAGCACTTCATCCAGTTCGGAGACGCCCCCGCCACCACAATACCCACCTCAACAGAGTGCAAGTACGGTCCATCGAAAGGGGATTACGTCGTCAAACCAGAAATCTCTACAACCTTCTCGTGGCAAACACAGGAATTCTCATCACAGACGTGAAAACCACAAAGAGGTTCATCAACGTTCATCACAACTTTCGCCTCAACAGCCGCAACACCTTTCAGTAGGAAGGACACATTCAACACCAACGAATGTACCCCGTTTGCCGGCGCCACAAAAATCCGGAACCTTAGTATCACCCGTAGCCAGACCTGCTCCGGCTTCTCCGGTGTCACCCAAACCCCAGGCACCGCAGCTTCCCTCAGTACTTTCAGTGATCCGCGCCAGTGGTTCACTCACTGTGATACCCACGACTGTGACGCCAAGTTCTTCGTCGTTAACCTGTTCCTCTCCAGCCATAGTGACCATTGCCCCTGTGTCTGGCCCACCGGGCCGGACTACCGTCCTTCAACCTAGGCCAATGTCGACGTTACCTCTTCCGGGTAGTGACCCTCCCTTGTTGCCACCACCACGGACGTCTAAATGCGGCCTGACGCATCAACAACTGCAACAGTTGGAGCATGCTATTCAGCCGCAGCTGCAGATTCAGGTACGGACGCAAGATTCTAGTGGCCAAGTTATTACCGAACCGTTGACTCCAGCGCAGCTTCGCGAGCACCAGCTGGCTCACGCCAAAGCAGCGGCGGCGTCTGGTACGCCTTCGTCGCCTCCACCGTTTGTCCATCTTCAGTTGCCACCTGGATCTACTCTAACTCCGACTCCGTTGCCTGTACTGAGTACTCAACCAGCCTCCAATCCGGGCGTTGCATCAGCGTCGTCAACAACAACAACGATACCTCCTCTGGCTCCACCACCACTTTCAACGAATGTTCCTGCGTCCACGGCGCCTGCTACCCGTGGCCGAGGCCGGAAGAGCGCATCGCAGAAAGAAGCTTCAGCACAGCAGCAGCAGCAACAAGTACCACAGGTTCACCAAAGGACACTGCTTTCTAGTTCTACAACCATAGTACCAGTGCCGTCAACCTCTACAGGAAGTGGAGCAACAGGTGCGCCGCAGGTGACAAGTGGGATCGCATCCAAAGGCCAAAGTTCTAGATCGCAGAAGAGGTCCAGATCAGAAGGTGATGCGGCGGCTGTGTCTTTCGCTGGTGTCACCTCTAGTCTTGGTATTTCCGCCGGTCCGAAAGGTATGGGTCGAAGTGTGTGTGGGAATTGCCCTTCACGTTTTCCTTGGCAAATAAACATTTGACATCTTCTTCTAGGGAAATCATCAGCTGGTACAGACAGGCTGTGTGCTGATATCCCTGAATCTGTACCATCGCCAGATTCATCCTCCTCGTCTTCTACGACGTCTACTTCCTCTTCTGACTCATCATCATCGTCGTCTTCGGCGTCATCATCGTCATCCGCCTCATCGCAGTCGTCTAGATCTTCATCACTAAAGAGGGATGGTGGTGGTACTGGAACGGGAAGAGGTGGTAGTGCAGCAGGCGGAAGTAGTGGGAAAGGTATCTCGGCTCAGGGAAGTCCAGGTGCGGCGGGAAAAGATGGTGGAGCTCTTAACGGACATAGTAACGGCAACTCTACTAGCAGCTCACCCTCGGGTGTTAACCGACGTACTACTGTCCTCTTTACTAAGAAAGCGGCTGCAGCTTTTAAAAAACCAGAGAGCCCGTCACCGTCGTCAACACCACCAGGACAATCATCGACACCTGTGGCTCACCCTCCTAAACGAGGGGTAGGCCGACCGCGAAAGGTATTAGAACCGTCGTTATCCGTCGCTCCTCCATCGCTTATCACTTCATCTTCGAATCAGATGCCCACCGCTGGCACCAAGGGATTTACAAGTGCTCTGACCACGAAAGCCTTGTCGAGTGGTGGGAATGTGTCCTCCAAAAGCGCAGCCGCTGGTGCAGTAGTTGCTACAGCAGGCTCTACGAAGATTCCTGGCGTAGCGGTGCCACCATTGTTTGCTAGTGCTTCTTCCCTTGGATCGGCCAGTTCACTTTCTGGAACTGGATCGGGAGTTCAGGCCCTTTGCAACTCCATGTTGCCGTTGGGTAGCTCTGTTTGTGACTTGATGCCTTTCACAACTGGCAGCAGCCAAAGTGGTTCCATGAGAGATATATCTAGGGACAAAGTGACAGGTAAAACAACCGATATTGTTTCAGAAAGGAAGTTTTTTTTAATTTTCGTATTCATAATACTGTCTCTTCGCATTTCAGCGGCAAGAAAACGACTGCGGTCGATTAGTACCGGAAGTGGAGAGCCAACGAGTCCAAAATCGAAACAACAGCAATCATTGATCCTTTCTCAGGGTCAGAACTTTCCGTCTCCTCAGGGTGGTGCAACAAATCTCGACGGATTCGGTGCAGGATTCCCGCCTACACACAGAGACAGCTTCAAGGTGTACAGGACAGGCGGTGAGCGTTGTAAGTAATTTATTTTGCCATTGGTCAAGATCTCAGAATACTGTTTGAAGAGTGATTTCTTACTCCCATTAGATGTCCCAGGTTCCGATACTGATAATAATTCGGATAGCAGTTCAGCTAGCAGTGGCACCTCAGGTAGCATGACCTCTTCCGAAGAAGAGGAAGGTGAGGAGGAAGATGAAGAGGAAGATGATGATGATGATGATGACGACGACGACGACAGCGAGGAACGAGAAGAAGAGGAACCTGATGACGAGGACGCTGTTGTCAAGGGAAGAGGCGATGATCAGAGAGAAGATCCTAGAGGTAGTCAACGGGAAGATACTATGGGTCTACGAACTCGCTCCCGCCGTTCTACTAAACCTGTACCGTCAGGTCGCGAAGATGCTGCTGGAGACGCGAGTCGTGGAAGGTTGGGGGGTCCTTCAGACGCAGGGCGCAGAGGTAGGAAGCGTCGCCTTCAGAGTAGCAGTAGTGAACCTGATGAACCAGCGACTCGTCAAAGCGGCATTGTGTCTGCCGCTTTGGGAACGATGGTTGGTTCTAAAGGAATACATCATCAGGGCAGTGGTGACGACAGGAAAACTTCTAATACCAGTATGTTACGAATGTTATGAATTTTTGTCCCGTAATCGAGCACATTTATTAATGCTATGAATGAACTTGCTCGTTTGCAGTGACCACTAGGTTTCGTAGTAGCACTCCAGACGGAGCAGCCATTCCCTTGGAGCCTTTGGACCTAGTGTGGGCGAAGTGTCGAGGATATCCGTGGTATCCGGCTCTGGTAAGAGTCAGAAAATTTGCTTACAGTTTAGATCCATTGCAGTAAAAGTGTTGAGTTTTATCAAGCCTTCAGAGGTGATTTTGCTCTTTCTAGATCATCAATCCAAAGATGCCCAAGACGGGCTATTTCCATAATGGTGTGCCCATCCCAGTTCCACCAGATGAAGTGCTGGCCCTGCAGAAGAATTATGAAGAACACGTCTTCTTGGTGCTGTTCTTTGACAACAAGAGGACCTGGTGGGTCCATAATTCCCGGATTGTGCTTCCGGACCACCCCTCTCTTTCTGTTGCGTTACTAGCTGCAGACATCACCGTATTTTTCACCAATTTTGTTGCTTTGTTTCTCTCTGGTTCTTTCACCCCAATCCACGTGGGCATTGCCATCTTCCGTCGACTTCTTTTCACGACAGGCAGTGGCTTCCTCGTGTCAAACTGGAGCCTTTAGGTGTGAACTCAGACCTGGACAAAGCCAAGCTGGTGGAATCGAAGAAGCCTACAGACAGGAAAGCGGTCAAGAAGGCGTACGAGAAGGCCATCCTTCACCGGTGCCGGGTTACAGGCGAATCCACTGGACTATCTGGCGAATCTAGCAGTGAGGATTGAAAACCTCGACTTTTTGATCGAGAATGGGAAAGTAACTCGTATTCTGTCTGGCCCCAATGGGTGATCCATGAAGAAGTGCCACGACTCTACTATTGGAGCACCTGCGTTTCTGCAGATGGTCGAAGGCCGGCCCTCCTCCACTGTCATTGACTGTAGTAGAGAATCTCTGCAGAGGGAAATCTTAGTATATCAGACGTACTAGGGTTCCCAAATCAGATGCTACCACGAGATTGGCGCAGAATTCGGAATGTTACATTTGCAGAATGGCACCATGACCATTCCGAGGCGCCTCTTCAGTGATATCCTAATGTGGGGATATTTTTATAATATAAAATGAAGCAGAATTCGTAAGAATTTTGATTCATTTGTTGCAGATTTTTGTGTCTTATTTGAATAAAGTGAAATGTGATTTTTTTTAACACCTACGACCCTGTATGCTACCTTATTGTTGGTATTTAATCTCGACTATCCCGTGATTGCAATAGTGGTCACAGGCTGCCAGTTCAAATTGTAGCTATCGGCTACAAAAATGTCATCTGCCAATCGCGAATTTTTAAATTCAAACGTGCGAATGAAAATTTTGCATATTTTTAAAAAGGAATTCTTAGTAATGGGTTTAGTTGAAGGGGTGACGTAATTGGAGACCTTATGGTAGTGAAATTAGTGGTTTTTAATTTGGGTGAGGTTGTGAATTGTGTTTTGCTTATGGGGCGGGTGAGTCTATTGTCTAATTTGCGCGTCTTCTTGGAAAGCGCAGTTGTTACTTTTTCTTGGAGTTTGTATCTAACATTTTTTTGTCTGCAAATGACTACATTTTGAGTTTACCTTGATATATGTTGAACATAGGTTCTATCCCATGAAATGCCACAGAAAAACAGAACTGTATATATTAATGTACACAAAATAATAGACTACAAGAAGACGACGCAGTGTTAGAAAATGGAACGTCAAACAGCGCCACTACAGGGAAAGGCTAGAACTAAATAGACTGTTTACTCCAACAAAATAAAAAAGAAGCGCCTACTAACCCTTTGCCCGCCTATGACAGGGTCGGGTACCCTTCTGCCCCTCTGAAGGGACACAGGCGATCTTTTGGATGTGATTTTTACGCAGCCGGTTGCTGACGAAAGCTCCATCATCATCATCATACCCCTATCCCGCCTGTGGCAGGGTCGGGTCTGTGGGTCCACTGAACATGCTCCGACTGGAGTCACCCCATTCAGGCGTTTGGAACCCGCAGGGATATTGGCAAAGTTGTCTGTGGGGGATTCCGGCCTACCTGCGAATTGGGACGATGCCACCAACCACCCCCACCCCACCTATACCCATTCCTAACTATCAGCTCTCCACTAATGTACCGCAGCATTCGCATCTCGGCTATATGCATTCTATTGACGTGGCTCTTCCTCACTGCGCAACACTCCGATCCCTATAGTATAGCGGGCCTAACCACTGCACTGTAAAACTTCCCTTTTAACTTGATTGGGACCCTCCTAACACACAGGACTCCACTTCAACCACCCCCATTGATTCTATGGGTCACATCCGAGTCTATCTTCCCATTGCTTTGGAACTCTGATCCTAAGTACTTTACCTTTTGCACCTTCGTTACCAGTTCGCCCCTAGAGAGTACGTCACCGTTATTTTCCCGAGCAGCCTCATAAAGGTTCGTCCTGTTATGGCTGCTTGGCTTACTCCTCGACCCATGAGATTAATCCAGAAAATTATCCCAATTGAAAGCCAAATACTCTGTCTTCTTCATGTTTACCCTCGGTTATCTATCGCCTCTCTAATATCGTTTAGGCCCTACCAGTGGCGTAGCTAGGATTTTCTGAAGGGGGGGGATATGACTCGATAGGGTGTATACCTCTTCGTTATATTCGAGGCCCAAGGGGGGGTTTTAACCCCCCAACCCCCCCCCCCCCCCTTGGCTACGCCACTGGGCCCTACTCTACCTGTTCTCTGGAGTCACTAAGTTTTCCAATATCGTTGACAAATATCATGCACTGAGGAGCCCATTCTCCTACTACCCTCAGCAGATTAAAAGTACATTAAATGTATTTTTGAATTCCAGAAATAAAATTAATCTAGAATCAGGAATAAACCCTTATCAACATTTATCACCATGACTTGGATCGAAAATGGTACCACCAACATACAGGTGCAGTATCCTACAGAAAATCATTAGTGGTAGCATGATTCAAGGTAAGACTAGTGTTCACAGCGACATCACATGCAAAGACTATAACTACTTCAGTTTTGGCAGATTAGGCAACTTCCGGCGGCATTTCTTCAGGTAATTCGTTCATGGCGTTTGAAGAATCACGGCAGTTTATGTTTTTTATTTTTTGATGTGATGTGGTGCTAATAACATTTATACTAATTAATTATTGATTGAATTACATTTTGAAGATTTATTTAGTGCTATTTTAGACCTTATAATTGGCTTACGATCATTTCAGGATTGGCGGGAGGCAAATTAAAAACAGATCAAGAAATCAGTCCATCTTAGCAATTAGAAAATGTATAAACGTCGCGTTGGGGTTGTCCGGGTAATAGGCAGAAGTAGAGGGCTAGAACTCGTAGACCCGACCCTACCACAGGCTGAATAAGATGATGATGATGATGATGAAATGAGCGTTTAAGAATAAAGTCATCTACTGCTGGTATTTTAGATCATGAGGTTTCTCCTATTCCTGATAGCATGGATTTGTTGAGCGTTACATTACGCCTTATTGCACCTGGATCAATCATCAAATCTGATATTTGAAAGGGTTATAATACGGAGGGGTTCCTTTCTAGCGATATTGATGAACCCACAAGCATGATTTCGTCGATCCTCATGATAATTTGAGTGATTACAGGACAGTTAATCGTGGACAATTAATCGTTGGCCTAATTATCGTGTGAAGGGTGACACTGCAGCTTCACGGAGTTGATTGCAGCGCGATTATAATGTAAGGCATGATTCTTTTTACAATAAAATGCGAATTTTTCACGTATTTTATGGTTTGCCCCCCTGTAGGTTGACAGATTTTTGGTCAGTTTACATTTGCTTCCCCCCCCCCATGAAATGACCGTAAGCCTTATAGAGCGGCTGTATTGCGTTGGACACACCCGTTATCGTCTGATCACTGAAGTTAAGCAACGCAACCCTAGCTAGTGCTAACATGGGTAACCGCTTGGGAACTCTGGATACTGCTGATACCCAAATCGTTGTTGTTGTTTGTTGGAGTTTAAGGTCCCGTCAACTACGAGGTCATTAGAGACCCTCCAAATCGTCGTACCAGCGTAGTGTCTGTGCGCCCTATGCATTAGAACTATCCAGTGGACAGGGGCTCTAATGACCTTTGTAGTTGACGGGCCCTAAAACACCAACAAAACAAACAACCCCCCCCCCAATCCATAATACCTAATATGGAATTAGGAAATAAACATTCCTAACAACAACAGCCCACACTTAGCAAGACTAAAACGCGGGACTTCTGAAGTAGGCATACACATCCAGCCCGGTACACGCAACTCAACGAGCATTTAGCACCCATCACCACTAGTGACACTAAAGGTCGCCATACACGATCTGTTGGTGTGTTCACATCTATGTGACATGCGAAACTGACGCGTGTGCGTAAAGAAGTTTGAGCTCACACCACAGATGTCAACTGACGGTGTGAAGAGATTCTATCACATCGGACTGACGTCAGGTCGATTTGAGCGTGTGTAGGGTTGCTCACATCAGTTCTTCACACCAGACGTTTTGAGCATGCCCCACCATGGATATTGCTGTTTGGTTGTTATGTACGTTTAGGGCTTAAAAACGATCAGTTTGGTGTGTCACATCGATTTGTTCACACCGAACTGTCACATCAAACTGATCGTGTGTGGGCAATGCATGCCTTCACACCAAACTAAACACATCGATGTGAGCACAGTAAACTGATCGTGTATGGCGGCCTTAAGAACGAAGCCAAGACGAGACTAGCGTTCACAGCGACACCTCAGGGAAGGACTTTAACTACACATACGGGTTCAATCACAGTACTTTGAAGTTTCGCCGGACTGAGACTACTGTACATGATGGGAAAATAGAATATGTTAGTAGCCATTTTTGATTTCTGTATCTCACCTTAAGAAATGGAAAAAGAAACTGTGAGGTAATCAACATGCATTTCATATATTGTAGATGTTCACCACGTACAATGACCCGCCTCGGTGGCATAGTGGGTGGCTTGCTCGGTAACAGCGTCAGTAATTCTAGGTTTGATACTGGACCGAGGTGGGTTGGCTTCTTTCGGGCGAGATAAAGAGGCCTCGAGTGAGCCTTCTTTCGGATGAGAAGTAAAACCGAGGTCCCGTGTAGTGTACGAAGGCATTTGTACGTAAAAGAACCCTCACGACTATGCAACGGGTAGATGAGGCAAAATTTCCAGTTGTTGAAGCACACTCCCTGGCGTCGGTGGAATGTCCCAAACGAACAGTACACCGACGATTAATAAGTATTTAGGGGTTGCAGCTTTGGTCGGCAACCGGCTGTGGAAAAACAATGTCCAACATATTGTCCATTCAGAGGGACAAGATGGGTATCCGACCCTGCCATTTGCTTGAAAAGGGTTAGGAGTTGGTTTTGCTTGTTCACCACGTACAATGACAAAATGACGAATCACTTTTTCGTTTTAAAGTTGCCGCCATCGTCATTCATTCGACAACAATTCACCATTTACGTCAACCGCGTTGACCTGGTATTGCATCTATTTATATGAGAGAACAGCACCATTGAAAAGTAGGGGGCAGTTATCTTAGTTGCTAGAAACTTGCTGTCTCGATTAACAACTTTCCTTCATTGAAATCGAGTTCCAGATGTAATGTTTCTCATTTTTCTCTCACTTGCCAATTGAGAGCGACGAAATAGCAAATAGCCCGAGAGATAGGTTGAAATCTTGTATGTTGGTTGCCCTAAATGTCAATGGTGTTTTCCGCTGGTCCCAACCCAAGGTAGGTGGTGAGTTGTTTTCGTAACACCCTGTACATATCAATGTCTTGGCAGTGAAAAAGTTGAGATGAACTAACAGTCTTCAGAGAATTGTGACTGAGTGGAGAACTGCACGATTCGATGCCCAGCACTCCTTGCTCTCTCATCTTCAGATCGAGTAGCAGCATCACACTCACAACTCACTTATAAATACATCCATTTCGAAGATATTAACCCTTTAAGGGCGCTTATTAGGTTACTTGAAATTCTATTCCTGAGACTCACTTATATTGTTATTCAATTGAGCACCAGCATTGCGCCCCTCCGAAACAGAAGGAAGGATCATCAACCTGCAGCGTTCATCGTCTCTTCAACGAGTAGAAATTGAGAACTCTGGATATGTGATGCTTCTGTCGTTTACCGCGCGACTCTTGTTGGTCGGAGGAGTAGCCGATAGCTAATTCCGAGCTCAGGCTAGCAAGATTTTAACGTTTGTTTATAATAGAGGTCAGTTCTCTGCCCAGATTCTTCGTCTGTTCAGTACACTTGGAGGAGGCTCCTAACAGACTCCATCACGGATTTCATTCACTTTCATAATCTAGAATTTGAACCCGGATTCTTTGGATCTGACTTAGGTTTTCACAGCAATCGTGTGTGTGTGTTTATGATTACAAGTCTTCGAATTAGTGTTGTGCGACGGTTTGATGGAACATGAGCAGAAAGAAATCTTCATCTGATTTCTTGATTGTCCTCACGGTGGTCTATGTGGTGACCACCATGTGGAAATTGGGACTATTTTGTCAAGTGAGTTTCGTTGTAGCCGCGTCATCCAACGTTCCCTGGTCGGGTTTTGACCTCAGGAATTTTACCAAGGATGATCAAACTCTACTGTGGAAAAACTTAATTGGTGAGTTGATGGGATTTCATTGCACACATGATATATTTTTCTCGTATTTGCTTTACTGTCTCGCCAAGGGTCAAGTGCTAGGATGTCAATCTTAGTGCATATTAGACAAGAGAGCGCGGTCCAATAAAATCTTACTTTGGACGTCCCGTTACAAATATAAAATTGCTTCTATATGATTGTATAGAGTGGGTAGATGATAATGGATTTTAAGATTTTGCAAAGAAATACTCATGTAGCCCCCGTATGTGTCCGGTTTAGAATAGGCACACGGCACTTCCTCTCCCCCAGTGCATGTTGTAAAAGGCCACTAAACGGAGCAGACCCAGGGACGACCAACCTGGAACATCATAATTGGTCCTGGTCGATGCAGTCTCCTCTGGGAGGTGACTGTAAGAAAACGCCTACCCACGTGTTTGCCATGCGTGGAGACCCGAATCCCTGGGGAAGGTGGATTCTGGTAGTTGAGGGGGCGCACCCCCTGCGCCGTATCTGGGCCGCCCTGCACTGACAGGACGGCTCCGACACATCGAAGAGTGGGGTTGAGACCCTATGTCCCCAACACGACATTTTGGCCACTACTTCCTGTGGAAAACGGGCGGTCAGACGGATAACCGGTCTGATCAATCGACTGGAGGGGGCTTTTTCGCCCCTTTGGGTTACTTTCGGAGGTGATATAGTCAGCCCCCGATGCCTATTGGTCTTGGTACCCGGGGATCATGACTCTGACGGTTACCTGTCCGAACAACCCTGGCGACCCGAATGAACAGGGAATTGAAAAATACCAAAACATGCCATGGGAGCGCAGACTTCGGTTCCCATAGCAGATAATGCATCGAGTGTCTTCTGTGGGGCAGGGCGGTATCCCCCACAAGCAAACCGTCCAATATTCCTAGGGGTTTCAGACGCCTGGCTGTGGTGCCCCCAGTCAGAGCAGCTTCATCAAAAATAGGGGCTAATCTTAGATTAGGAATGTGGGGACCCTTACAGACAAAACGGGGGAATTAGTATCCTAATGCATAGGAGGATTAGAGTAGCTTTTCTGCAGGAAACCAGGTGGAAGAGGAAGAGATCAAGGGCCCGTGGTGAGGGTTGCAAGCTTATATATACTGCCAATGAAGGGGGACGAAATGGGGTGGGTATAGCATTGAATAGTGTGCTGCAGCAAGGGGTCACTCTAGTTAAAAGAATAAATAGCAGGTTGAACTTAGTTACAGTAGTTTGGCGGGGAGCAGAGCTCCACCTCATCAGTGCCTACACCCCTCAAGCTGGTCTGGACGAAACCACTAAGGTGGGTTTCTGGAGGGACATTGATGAGTTGGTGCACTCACTAGATTTTCACGTAAGGCAGTGTAAAGGGAATGAGCTTTTATTTATTGGTGGGGAATTTAATGGTCATTTTGGCAAGGATAGGCAGGAGGGATATGAGGAGGTCCACGGCGGATGGAATATGGAACAATTAGCATATAGGGCAGTCATTGCTTTAGGCAGCAAGGGCACAAGGCCTTACATTGTCAAATACGCTTTTTTAGGAAGAGAGAGAAGCACCTTATCACTTTCCAGTCACCACAAGGAAGACCACAGATAGCTTTCTGTTCTATGAAGCTCTGGGAGAGAGTATTAGAATGTCGCCTCCGTGATAGAACTAGTGTACGTGGAAATCAGTTTGGGTTCATGCCAGGTAGGTACACAGTAAGATCTCCAAAGGCGGCTAAGAAAGATCTCCATGCTATCTTTATCAGCATGGAGAATGCTTATGACAGTGTCCTACGACAGGTAGTTTGGGAGGCATTATGCAAAAGAGGGGCGGGGGTTTATTCGGATAGTGCAGCATATGCATGGTGGTTCCATAGCCAGGATAAGGACTCCTTGGGGAAATACTGGAGGCTTCCCAGTGAAGGTTGGAGTACACCAAGGTTCAGCACTAAGTCCATATCATTTCATTCTGGCTATGTCTATGGATGAGCTGCTGACAGGAATAGGGGAATGCGCCCCTGAGTGCATGGTATTTGCCAACGACATAGGAAAACTTAGCGGCTCCAGAAAACAAGTAGAGAAGGGCACGATGTGATAAAGACATGAAGACAGAGTATTTGGCTTTCAATTATGAAGGACAGGAAAATGATGGTGACGTACTCTTTAGGGGCGAACTGGTGAAAAGGGTGCAAGAGGTAAAGTACTTTGGATCAACATTCCAAAGCAATGGGGAGACAGACTCAGATGTAACCCATAGAATCAATGGGGGATGATTGAAGTGTAGACAGGCAAGTGAAGTTCTGTGTGATAGGAGGATCCCGATTGCAGGAATTTGCAGGGATTTGCAAGTAGCAGAGATGCGAATTCTGCGGTACATGAGTGGGGTGTCGCGAGCTAATAGAATTAGGAATGAATATATTAGAGGTAGCCTGGGGATGGGGACATCGCGGAAAAAATTGAGGAAGAGTAGATTGAGGTGGTATGTACACGTAATGAGAAGACAGGAGGAGGAGCTCATTAGGTCCATTACAGGAATGCATGTAGATGGGAACACCCAGGGGAGACCAAAGCAGACGTGACAGCAGGTTGTCCGTAAGGATATGGTAGTGTGTGTGGGTGGGCGACGACCTGGTGGGAGATAGGCGGGAGTGGAGGGCTCGAACCCGCAGACCCAACCCTTCCACAGGCAGGATAAGGGTATGGTGATGATGATGAAGGAAATGCCCATGTAGGTAGATACTCTTCATAGGTAAAATAAGTGATGTTGGAATGTAGGCGTGGCGGACAATGCAAGAAGAGGTTCAGAAATAACCCCACTAGCCCGTAAGTAATAAGTAATTGGGGCGGAAGAAATCTCTGAAGGCATTAATTTTAGTATGGTTATCTGTACTGTAATACTACATGCAAGCACATGGATAAAGGTGATAAACGATAACCCCGAATCATAAGCCCAATTTTATAGGGCGAGGGCATATCCCGCTGATTCATGTCGAAATAATTGAATGAAGGGGTCAAGGCGGGCTTCTGATCACTGTTAACTGTGAGGTTGAGGACATCTATGAATTTTTGCCCACAGGGTTTTCTTTGGACAACATGGATGAATCGCCATGTAGGACAGGTGTTGCGACTATTGTCTTTTTATATATGCAGTACAAATACAATTTTATCTTAATAGTAACACATTGTAAGTTGTTGTTCAACATAAAATTTCAATTTCCCGCTCGATTTTGATGTCAACATTTATCCCAATAGTTACATGGGTCAGGGTCACGCACCTCAAAAGCGGCAGAAATGTGATAAAGACCTACTAGTGAGGAACGGGATTTAGGCGTCTTCTAAGTTTTGGAACAAGGCATGTTTTCAGGAAGAATAAAAAGATTTGAATGTGTGTCACCCTGAAAAATTGTTTTTAGTCTGTCCTCACACATCAAGTTTCTCTCTGCGCTTCTTCCGTGGCCCTGGGCCTGACTCCTCGCTAGGTGGCCCTGAGCTTAAAATAAAAGTGATTGCAAAAGGCGCTTTCTTATTTTTCTCAGCATTTCAAAAACGTCATGTTTGAGGTCATTGCGTGACGTCATCGACCATGGAGAATGGGGTAGATCTCCCTCTCGGGGTACCTCTTCCCCCTTACAGAATAAGTCAGCTATTTTTGATCAATTCGCGATTTAATATGATGACCTTGTGAACTTTGGTGACGTTGGCTAACCGATTCAGTTGACAACGTAAGCTCAACAACGAATGACTGTCATGAGATTCCTGCTGCAGCATGCTGCACTACCTAGACTCGCCTCTGGTTCTTGGGCGTGTTCTCTAACCTCACCTTAATTTCTCGTTGGATGATGAATTTTATTGATACTCAATATTTTTTTGAATTTGAAACTACTGGCCAGTGGCATAATAAAACATTTCATTTTTATTTACAGACGAAGACCACTACAGTACTCAATTAGAGCCTAAATCTCCGAAAGAGTCTACTCGTCATCTAGATTACGGAGATGGACACGAAGAAGTGGTCACTGTAATCCAAGAACAGCTGCCCCCAATTAGCTTAAATTCTACATTTAGTACAGCTACTCATCTATACAAATTTAATGCGTTTGGACGTCGTTTCGTCATTCGGACAAAGCCGGACAGCGAGTTTCTGGCTGAAGACACCATAATTACTTACGGCCGGCAAAATGACTCTTGGGCTCACGTGGTGTCACCCTCTACGAGGCGCTGCTTTCATGTGGGACAAAACCCTGGATCTAGGGTGGTACTCAACGTTTGTAACGGCCTGGTAAGTATGGTCTCTCGGCATCAGGAATTTAGAATTGGGTGGGGCTGAAGTTAGAATGAGGATTCCGTCAGAAATTAGAGGATGTGCATACTGTATGTGGTGCTGCGTCATTAGAACCCCAACCAAGGGCGTTGCTTCATTTTTTGAGGGATTAATTCGTGTAGGTATGGTGCAGCTGCGATAGTCCGGGCACGTTTTTCAGTTTCCTTATCTAACTCATTTCCCTATTAGTAAAAGAGGGGGGAGATATCTTACCGGATGGACACATCAGTAACCCAAGGCCGACTTTAAGCAATTGCGGTGAATCCTCAAATGGTTCTTCTGAAGTCGTTCGCCTACACAGAGAAGGGTCTGAGCTCATAGCATGACTTGACCTGCCTGGGAACTTACTTATTGCCAACTGGTTACATTGGACCTGAATTGAATTTTAATGACAGTTATTGGTCGTCTATTTAATTGATATCGAGTTTTCACTTGATAAAACTACTTATGAGACTCCCACGCCTAAGAAATTTGCCCATCTACATATTTTTCCCCTGCTGAAAAGGCGCTTTGTGTTAGTAGGCCGCTACAGCGAACCGAAGGGAACCAGAATTGATCCTGCATTCGCATGCTCACTAGGTGGACAGAAAGTGGTGTGAATAATTTCATCTGTAGTTTACCAAATGTTCAGCTGTGAGATATCTGCTCTCTGCATGGTCTTCGCGCGATGCGGAAGTCTCACGCAAAGGCGTGTCTGTCCAGTTGGCGGCAACTAAGGCGGATGATACCAAGTGGTGGCCTGGTCGTCCTGGAATGCAAGGAGTCGGGCCACCACATTGTATTCAGTCATCGACACATTGTAATTTTTGATCGAAAATGGCGCCGTCCGTTAAATTCCTCTTTTCTTCTTCTTCTTTTGTGTTTTATTTTTTACTGCTGTTATTGCTGTTATTTTACCTGCTTATTGCTTTTTAATCAGAATTGCAGAATCAGGTAAAAGTCATAAAAATTTTTTTATGATCTTCAATGACCCCCCCCCCCCCACCACCTCCACCTCATGGAAAACGTGGTTAGCATTGAATTGATGCACATCCACAGATCGAAGCGACTACAAGGAAGGATGGGTAGGGGGCGTGGTTGATCCCTTGATTCCAAGGCATTGCAAAGTCGGGTTCCCGCCTCATGGTCTGATAAGGGACATTTTTGAGAGGGCTTTGTTGGTGGGCAAACCATTTAGCCCCGTTCACCTTGAGATAAGGAGATAATGCAGTTGGTAGTTAGAAAGCAGCATTGAAGGAAGGAGAGATAGAGAGAGGGGGTGGCACCACGCAGTCTATGATAAACCAGTTTTTATTTCCGGTCAATAGTTTAATATTAGAATGATATTTACGGAGTAATGGAGAGAGATGGACTGGGTGGGGATTAATAAAGATAAGAATAGGGTCCCCTCTAGTCAGGTAAGAAGTATCTATTAATAGTCCACGCACATTTCGACTTTGGAAACGTTGTGTTGAGCGAGCAGAGGTGGACAGGCTGGATGATAGGTCTCAATAAACATCAGTAAATGACGTTTAGCAAATTGTCGTTCGTCAGTTCCACGTTGGTATGTGATCACCGTGTAGGTGCCATGTGAAAGAACCCAGTAACGGACCACGTTACCTCTCCACTCCATTGCACCCATCTACTGGTGTCGACCTCATAAATCAATATGAGAGTATCGGGTTTCTATTAGCTAAGGAATCCCAAGAAGTGAGCGTCTGTTCACCTAGTTTTTCTTTCTTCGCGACCCGTCCCCCCCCCCCCTTTTGGACATCACAGGCACCAGACTACCCACATTCAGTCTCTGCACCTGTCTATGCCACGTAACTTGTACCTATGACTTTTACAAGCATTTACTGCCACCACCCATTAATTTTGGACTTTAGTATTTCTGAGAAATCTTAATTTTCCAGCTTAAGGCTCACCTACGTTTTGCTTGACCTATTTGGGCGTGCGCTTTTTTCTTGATATATGCCGTATAGGTGTGTTTTACGTGCAGAAGGAATACCCCTTTTACCTTTTAGGGTTCTTAACTACAAGGATCCAGGAAGCAAGCATTCTGGAGAGTAACACAGTCACGTGCCATTTCCTCCTGTCATACCTTTAAGGTGCATGCACACTCTTATTGAGCTCCTCTATAAGCAGCCGGTATGCGTTAACTTTTACTAATTTTCCTACTGAAACCCACCCTATGCTCATAGGAACTTGGTGGATGGGTGCATTTCCTCCACCTGAATGCTAGTGTTGCCCACTTACAAATCTGTACGGTGCCCATATTGTTTGATGTGTAGCATTCAGACGTACTTCAGACAAGATTACTTGTGTGAAAGGCACACTATGAGCCTATCCTCTCGTCCCTGAGAAACATAAGTCGGGCTTTGAATTTGAACTGAGCACATTCAACAGCAGAGACGCTGAAGTGGGCCTGCTAAGCTCCGCAGAGAATCTCCTCTGCCTCTTCTTCCTCTTCCTCCTACTCTTCGTCCTCTATCCTTACTAGTATTGAGATAGAGGGTCACTCCAAAACTACACATTACTACGTTAGCTCGCATTTCATGGCAACTTGGCTGACTTCCTAATTGCTATTCCTTTAAATGGTGCCGAGATTTTGTTCCGGGTTGGTTTTCAGCGGAAGCTAAAGAAAACGAGGGTTCTGAAGTGCCACAAGGACCCTGTGTGATATCTCTCTCTCTTTTTGTGTATATCTCTTTTCTATGTGTCTATCTCCCACTCCATAAATTAGGACTGCAAGTTAGAGAGGTGGTCACGATTAAAAAGGGGTGTACTGTAGGAAGATCTCTGCTGACATAGTTGGCTCCTATCAACATCCAGCCGCCACCGCACCAGGTTCGACCCCTTTAAGCATTAAATTCTTCTCCCTTCTCTAACAACAATAATAAACAAATGACCCCTTATCCCATCCCACATCTCCCACTTCACTCTTCTTCCTCTTTCGCCTCCATTTTGTTTCTCTTCCAAGGCTCCCGTGTGTGTTTCATCTTTAGTGTGTATCTCAAGAATTCGCAAACGTAAGTGGATCCTTACTGCCCCCAAAATAGCAGCTCCTTGCTTTGCCCGCCGCTTACCCAACAGTGGTAATCCAAGCACGATGTCCCCGCCATACCATTCCGTCCCTCATCCCAAATGTGTGGGACCCTAATGTGGTGGTGGGTTCGGAGGAGGGAAGGACGATGGCAGAGAGGGCGGAAGCGCCAAAAAACGATAATTTATAGACTACTCAAGCATCTCCCCGCCGTTGTAAATGTAAAACGGGCATCCTACATCCACATGTGGCACACGTCTCTCCCTCCTGCTTCAAACTGCCGGGGAGTTGCGACAAAGGCGGTGAAGAGCGATGCACCTTGGATGCGTACAAGGCTCGGGTTTGAAGACAAACAGAGATGTTTCTCTGCGAAAAATCCTGTTCAAGATGCAGTAGTTCTTCATTGAAAATATGGTCTTTTTCGGAAGTCTCTGTTGGCCTATAATCCCTTTCTGATGTCTTACATGTAGTTTAGAACAGTCGGCCCTGGACAATGAATGATACGATTTCCAGAAGTTGTACCACAGCAGGGATTTTTTGGGGAACATTGAGGGATGGTGATGCTATCCAGATTAGTAGATCATATATGGAAATCCAAGGCTACTTGCTGCTACTGGACCACTTCTAAGAAAAAAATTATCTAGCTGTGTCTATTTCGGTACTGCAAATCTGCAAAGCTCCGCAATTTGTTGGACGTCCCTCGGGGTAGTGTTTTGTCTTGTATTGTGAGGTGCTTGCTAAGTTGTAGGTCGTTTCGCTAGTTGTGTAGCTGTTTGATTCATCTTATTTGTTCTTTCATTTGAACACCCCTCTCCTCTATCCCCTCACGCCTCACCTTCTGCGAGCCACGCCCAGTTTTACTCTTATACTCAACCTTCTGCTACCCTGCTGCCCCCGTCGGCATGCACCCTAGAGCTGTTGCTCACGGTGCACCTGCGAATGTTTTGTTGTTGTTATTGTTGCTAATGCTTATCAGTTCCCGTTTCTGCTTTATTTTGTTGGCACAACCTCAACATTTCTTAGCCCCTTTGAGGGTTCATGTGAGAACTTTGACCTTTCGCCTCTAGATCCCCTTCTCTCTTGTCTACCTCTCCCTATTTCTCTCCTACCTCTGCCCCTCACTCAACCCCTCTGCTATCTCTTGACTACCAGGCTCTCCTCCATTAATATCTTTTTGCCCTCCTCACCTTCAATCTCTTGAAGAGATCAAGAGGAATTCCGATTGAGGGAATACTAGCATCCGACTGGCCGACATTGCTCCGCCCATCATCATCTTCCCCTTCCTAAAATTGTCCCTGCCTGCAACTGCTCCTGGGTTCTTTGGCTTTTCCTACCCCTCTTCCCTAGCAGTACCCTTCTCTACCCTCGGATATTCTTCTACCCTCCAATACCCTCGGAATTACCCCAACGCCGAAGCGTGGGTAAGCCCTCTAGCAACTTCTGTACCTTTCAACCAATCAGTACTCCCCGCCAGCCATTCTTTCCCTGTCCCCCGCTTTACAAAGGAATTTGGAACCTCTTACGAGGCGCGTTCTCTGTGACCTTTCAACTTCACTCACTACTCATGTGCTACTTTTCGATTGACCTCTGTGATGAGAGTGCTAGCGCTGAGCCCCGGCTGGGGTTTGAATGAGTATGGGCGAATTTTGGGTAAAGAAAGGTGGCAACGTCGTAATGCATTCTTGAACGGCTTACAAGATATGTGGGAGGTAGTGGTTCTGACCAGGGGTTATTTATGTAGATCCCTTAAAATGTTTTTTTAGAGAGTTAGTGAACAAGAGAGAAGAGGTCAAGGGAGGGTTATGAACAAAATTGACTGTGGATGGATGGATAGGAGGTTTGTTTCGTGCACTGTATAATTCGGTGACGACCTCCTAACCCGTATCCCAGGGTTGGTGTTTGCATGCACTTATAATTATTTCCCACCCCTGTGTCTTGAATGGCCGGTCAGGCCAACATGGGCAATACCCAAATATTACTTTTCGATTTCTCCTTGTAGTGTCATGGCCTTGTCACCGAGGTCGTAGTTTCTTATTGGTGCCTACCCGAGGAGTGTTCCATAAGTTTAGTCACGTATTGGCCTGCGCCTCGAGACTTGTTTATTAATTAAATTTTCCTCGTTAGATGAACGTCGACCCATTTCTGTTACTTAGGCTGCTAATTCTCACCCTCTATCTTCCACGTTCCTCCTCGACAACAGGTGGAGTGCTTATACACTTATAAATTATACTGTTTTCCCAGACCTGTTGTTTGGCTAAAAGTGATGGTGCATACGTCAGTCAGTACTCCATAACGAGGGGGAGGGGACTTGAAACTGTCTTCGACGTTGTTCAACTGCATTCCACTTTAGGCGTATTATTTAGGACCGCTGTTAATTCCATTCTTTTGAATATCTAAACCCCTACATCCACTAACCCACTCAGAACAACTCTTGACTATATTAACTAGATTCATGTTAAATGGAGCCCCCTCTTCCACTTGATCAACCTTCTTCCTTTCCAAATATATAAATATTCTTGTAAAAGTACATAAATATTCGCTGCGATAGGAGAGGAAGATAGTGGAAATGACGAATTTTGTTAAAAGTAGTGGAATGGTGATTAGAGAGATGGAAACGAGTGGCATTGAAAACAGTGGAAAATAATAGACACCATTGAGGTCGAAAAGCAGTTGAAAGTAATAGAAGGTGAAGCAAAGTTGACCTCTTCATAATGGTCCAACACCTCCCCTTCCCTCGGTCAGGAAAGAAATCCACCAAGATTTATCCAGCCTTTCTTAGGTTGATAAATAAGTGGAATACTTAATGGTATAACGTGTCGATGCCAACTTCTGTAATCATAATGAGCAGTGCCGAATTTAGGCGCAACCCCAGCTAGTACTGACATGGGTGGCCGCTTGGAAAAACTGGGTACTGCTAATACCCAAAAATCGTAGCAGTATTGTAGTGTCTGTGCAGTCTCTGTGTCAGAACTACGCTGTGGACGGGGCTCTAATGAACTTTGTAGTTGAAGGGCCCTAAAACACCAACAAACAACAACAGCCGAATTTAGATATTGAGAGGCCCTAGGCTATTTCAATTTTGAGGCCCTTTTCTACAGTTTTGAAGTCCGCTAAATGTTGAGGCCCTAGGCTTCAGACTACTTAGTCTAGTGGTAAATCCGGCATTGATAGTGAGGCTTCAACTCGGTGACTGGGAGGACATAGACCCCAATAACTGCAGGAGGAGTGGAATTCAGTTGTACTGAGTTGTTGTTTGAGGTCCCGTCAACTATAAGGTCATTAGAGACCCGTCCACTGCATAGTGCTAATGCATAGACTGCACAGACGCTACACTAATGCGACGATTATTGGGTATTAGCAGTACCCAGCTTTCCCGAGCGACCACCCATGTCAGTACTAACTGGGCTTGCGTTGCTTAACTGTTGTACTGAGGGCTATATGGGAACGTATAGGAAGGATCCATACACACTGCATGACAGGTATGTTAGTTGCAATTATCAGGTAAGAATTTTTGTCTGCATCGCTGGTGATAAGCCAACGTTAAATGAGTCAACAAATCTAACCGTTTATTGAGATTTCTTGTTGGTTTAGTTGCTTAAGGCTGAAGGCGCAATTTCGGATGAACAAAGGAAAGCCGACTAAGAGGTGACCGGAAGTTTTGGGCAAAGCAAACAAAAATGTAGGGCGACTTAGTGCGATTGAGGTTGCTTTAACAGTTTAGAGGAACAGGGCTTGTCTCGCCGGAATGTCTTTTTTTGTGCCATGTCTCCCCCTCTCCTCTTCAAATTTAAAAAAAAAAAGAAGAAAGAGGTCCCATGTTGACGGTCTCTAGGTTTTTTGTTTACGTTATCTAATTAGAAAAACTAATAAACAGTGTCCCCGAGGACAAGAGAAACGTGAAGGAAAGGGGTCACTCTCCTAATCCACACGTACCACTGATCTCTTATCGTATACTGCACTATCTTCTCGTCTTGCCCATCAGCATTCGACAAAACAGGATCGTTGGCCCGAAGGGTCGGGATGGGACAGATAGGAGTAGGGTGTGGCGAACCTAGAGATAGGTGCTGACAAATTCCAGACAGGGTGTAAGTAGATGATTGTCTTAAGATTCTCAAGATTTCTTGTATTGGTGCTCATCTTCTCGGAGCACACTTACTCTGATTTATACGGTTATCGTCTACCCCACTTTCTCCTGCCCCTTCCTTCCGTTGTCCACCACCACCACTTCACCCTCCTCCAACCAGCCTTTCTTAGCCAGGCGCGTGCAAATCCAAGCACACATACACACAAACGCTTTCTTATTCCACGCCTCCTTCCTCGGGGATTTGTCTGCAGGCTCTCACGATATTAAGAAAGGGTTATGGCCTCGATTAGAAGTTCCTCACCTCCTCCTCTTCCTTCTTATTGAAGTAAAGTTGGCGTTTAGTCTCACTTTGCAGGGGTGCAAAAAAGCAGATGCTGAAGGGGAGGGAAAGGGAAGAAAACTTGAGTTCATTCATCCGAACCCGGGCTAGGCTTTTACAGGATTCCTGTTAGTGGGGTTGCGGGAGAACAGATCATGTACTTAGACAGCATCTCCCTTATTGGGATTCCCTAACTCGTCTTGTTCGTCTACCTTCTGGGGAAACCATCCTGCTCAGTGTCTCTCTTTCCATTCTCAGACGGAGACGCCACGCCTTTTCATCCACCCTTCCCTACTCCCGCCACCACCCAGAACTCTATGCACAGCCCTCTCTTCCCTACACTGATTTTGTGGAGTGATGATGTCTGGTGAATCGCTTAATGATTTTTTTTGTTCGTATGGTAATGTTCAGTACAATATCTGGAGGCCTCCTTTGGGGCCCAGTGATAGTGACGAACTCCTTAGTCGATTCTTCAGACACGCCTCTTGACGGGTTGTTGGGTTTAGGGGTTCTTAACCTCGTCTCGGTTTCTCTTCTCCTTTGTTCTCTGTTAATTGGTGATTCACGTTCATTCATTTTAATAAGAGGCGATTATTTATTATGATTCGCAGGCAGCACCAGCTCATGCCTGCCCTCTCCCGACCCCGTTGCTCAGGGTGGTAGGAGTGGTTATTCACCAGTATTAACTCAACGTTGGCAGTCTCTATCTGACACGAGAGGGAGCCTCACTCTACTCTGATACTCGTTGCTCTTTCGCACAACTTGGGTCTTGTTATGTATCGTCGACCTCTCAGCTCCGAAGGGTGTTTATCAACTCCAGGAGGCGGAAAGGGAAACTGACTCCTTCACCTAAAAATCGTTTGGTCCTGTGTATAAAGGGTTATTTGACATGTAGAGTGTGAGTGACACATTTAGCATTGTTAAAGCCATACAGGTTACACATCTGACGGAAGGCACACTTGAGGTATCCCATATAGCCCAAAGAAACTACTGACGATGATCGGGATCCATCTTATAAGTGGGAAGGGCGTCACCAATTCAGCCAACGCTGTCAGCCCTCGGTAAACTGTGGATCCACCTTCCTTCATTTCTTCTCTTTAAATTGATATCCATCATATTCAGAGGTGGCGGCTACTTTGCAGTGACAGAAATACGACCTCGGTAGACTCAATTGGTCGAGCTCACATGCATTGAGTTCAAAGTACGCAGGTTCGCTACTGTACAAGGTCGGTGATGATACGAAGGGTACATCAGTGGCGTACCGAGAGTATTCTGCGCCCGGGGACAAAGACACAAGTCTACGCCCTCTGACACCCGCTAAACGTAATGTGAACCGCATTTTCGCACCCTCTGTCTTCTGTGCCTGGGGACCAGTGGCGGTTTTAGGCACGTGCAAACTGTGCCTCGGGGCCTCGCTTTTGCAAGTTGAAAGGGCCTCGCACTTTCAATTTACACAGGTTTGCACAGGGCCTCGCGTATGCTAGAACCGCTACTGCTGGGGACATCTGTCGTTCCCCCGCCCCCTAGTTACGCTACTGGGGTACATAAACTGGGTCTGCCGTTATATAGGAAGTCAAATGCTGTGGTTTCGTGTGTTGGTATGTGATAACACCTTCCCGTACACGGAACGTGAGCGACCGTATAGGATAGAAAGGAAATCTGATGATGACCTTCCGTCGGATTGGCGGAGTAAATTGTTGGTCGAATGCAGCGTGTTTGTTTACGCCAAATATGCACCCTGAAGAGCTCGTTCAGCACTACAAAAGACTACACTGTATATAGGCAAAGTTCCAAGGTGTAGCTACTCAACCATCTTAGTGTCGGTAGATAGCCTGACAGTCTTTAGTTCTGACAGGCTGTCCTTAATAAACAAATCACTCAGTAATGATTTACGATGCTGAAATATGCAATGGAGAAATTCTAAGCCGCAACGGCTTGGGTGGCAGCTTAGTGGGCTAGATGTCAATCGATGACTAAATATCATTGTGACAACTGCTGACGTCACTTATTTTACATTTAACTGTATGTAAATGCCCGCTCGATTGAGATAAGGACCAAAATTGAGAGGTTATCAGGCAAGTATTTTTTTTATGTTAATTGATGAGGTCATTTCTTAAAATTCCGTATTTCTTGACAGGAGGCCCGCCTCTGTGGTGCAGAGGTAACGAGCTCGGATACTGCATCAGTGATTCCAGGTTCGATAGGGGATCGAAATGGGTTGGTTTCTTTCGAGCCGAGAGAGGGGTGTTGCTTCCAGTGCGCCTTCCGTCCGATGGGAATTAAAGCCGTACGTGAAATAACCCATTTTACGCGGAATATTCAGATAGGTAAAATTTCCATGTGTACGAACTCCCCCAAGGGCCTGGCTTCGGTAGAGGAAAAGTGTCCCAACGAAGAGCAATAAGACCACACGATAAAGAAGCTAAGGAATCACAGCATTTGGTCGGCGGCCGTCAAAATACTGTCCAATAGATCGCCCGTTTGTGTCGATGGAACATAAATGGTGACCTTACCCTGCCATAGACGGTAAAAAGGTTAGTGGTAATGGCTAGCGTCAGGTTTCGTCTCGAGACATCCACTGTAACTGGAGTACAATAGCTGAGCTGAATGGAAGCAATTGCTAGTCTTCATTCATTCCCCCGTATCAGCTGAAGTTGAGCTAGCAATGGCCAAGGCACTGAAGTGAGCATATTTTTTTCGAGGTCATGTCTATCCCCCATTCCTCCTTGAAATACCGAATCACCCCCCCATCCCCAAATCTGACGTCATGGTCGCGTGTGTAGTCACTCAAAAAACAAAAGTCAGCCACCTCGCAAATAGCCAAACGGGATTCCCACTCTGCCCCCATCTGCGTCGTGTCGACGACGTGCTATTTTAATTTCAAGTGACTTTAATAGGCGAGAGAGGGTATGACCCCTTTAGCCTTACATCCCTCCAAGGGGTCAAAGTTTGGATTGTGGCAAGACTCTAGTTGATTTGTAGAGGGAAGGAAATCATTCCATGGATCACCGAGATGGAGTCATAATTGACATTTTATTGCTCGCTCCAAATATGAGGAATGACCTTAATCTGTCCAGGTCAATTTGGTTTAGATAGAGGGGGGAGGTCACACCACTAGGAAGATGGCAGAAGTTAGTGGTGTGGATGGTAGGGGGAGGGGGATAATGGTGATTATAATGTCGAGAATGGGCAGGGTCACAATGCGACCGAGAAAATGAAAGAGTACAACAGTGACTGGGAGGTGGGAGTCATCGATCCTTTTAACTAGATGCATCGTTTAACGACTTTTGCCTAATTTTCAACTGTGTGAGACCACGCCCGTCATCCCTCTTTTTTTTTCCAAGACCTCGCCCACCTCGGCTTCTGGCGTTGAAGCACAATGACCACGTTTGTAACGAGGGTTAATAGTAAGACGAAGGATTTGGGAGTGTGTTGGCAGGCAAGGAGAAGGGGTTATTTCTTGTGATAAGTTGTGGGTGAGGGCTTTGCTCTGGTTCCCATCTGAGAATGGGCGCGCTCCAATTCACTCACTTTTTGCCAGCCGACAGGTGGCGCTGTTAGATTCAATTTTTCTGGAGGAGAACAAGGGGTTAATTTCCGCATTGTTTTAATGACTGGCATCCTGTTTTCTCTTTTTACATTCCCCCTGTCTGCTTTGCCTCACACCCCATCCATTACTCTCGTCCCCCCTCTCCTAGCTCTCAAGTAGCCAGACATCCACCCGCCCACACCCTGCGCTTTCTCCCTGCTTTTTCCGACATCTTGAGCCACGCCTTCTCTGCCTGAGAACAAAAAAACAGGCCGTCGTATTGCAGATATATCAGAGCAGTCTACCAATTAAAATACTACACTCATGTTCAAAATTAAGAGAATAAACACGTTTATTGGAATGTGTTAAACCCCACTGGACAGAATTTAGTAAAATTTGGTAGAGAGACAGGGTATATACAACAGCAATTATGCCCTGCAACATGGGGAAATACCATCGTAAGTCATCATCATCGTACCCTCCTCCCGCCTGGGGCAGGGTCGGGTCTGCGGGTTCTCATCCTCCACTCCCGCCTATCCCCCACCAAGTCCCTCTCCACCCCGCATGTCTCCATGTCCCTCTGCACCACCTGCTCCCACGTCAAATACCATCGTAAAATCATGAGTAATTCACATGAGCAGGAATGTCCACAGCTGACATTGCAAGATGGTGCCGAAAATGAGGCTTATAAGGAGTATGGTCAACACTAACAAACACACAGGTTCTACAGCGAGTCATCATACTGTTCATTAGACAACTGATGAGTCCCTGAGGCAGCTGCACCCACTCCTGCACCAAAGCAGTTCTTAGCTCCTGGATAATTCTGGGAGGTGGTTGGCGAATTGCAACTGCCCTTCCACTTGCATTCCAGACATGTTCAATAGAATTCAGGGCTAAAGATCTGGCTGGCCAATCAATCCGCCGAATATATTCTCACTTTGAAAATATTCGTCCTCCATCTGGGCCCAATGTCAACGAGCATTGTCATCCATAAAAAAAGGAAGTAGGTTCCAACTGCACCCTTCAAAAGTAGCACATAAGGCTCTAAAATCACACATCTCTATACCGGCCCACACCATGACACCTCCACCACTAGAATGGTCCCTTTTCCTGATGTTGGAGAAGTGATAGCTGGTTCCAGGTTCTCTCCCCAGATCAAGATTCGTCTATGTTTCTTGGTCTGATGTTTTCTTCAGCAAATGCTAGACGTTGTGTTTTGTGTGAAGGCTCTCGCGAAGCCTTCGGCAGACAGAAACCCTTGAAACTACAGTTCCAGTAGCAGCAAAGAGCTTACGAGGGATTGTGTTGGCTGTAGCAGTCCCCTGGCGCCTTCCACTGTCCCAGCGCCAGCTCCACCTTCACATAAGAGTTCAATTATACATTCGATACGTGCGCTACAATATTATTATTTAAAGACATTATTTCCAGTTTTGAGTTCAGTATTTTTTGAGAAATGTTAATAAATGCCTGCATTCTCTTAATTTTGAACACCAGTCTAGTTATCCATTCAGATAAGTGGTTGTGATGCAGTGTCGGCGGCACATAGACGCAGGGTGGATTGGTCACTCAGTGGAATGTGGGTGTGGTCATTGACCAATAAGTCTTAGATATAATATAATGGTGGAATATTTTGGTAGGCTGGTGGTGGTGAGTCGTGAGATTCACCTTGTCAAGGTTCGAAGGGTCTTTGACATTGCGCAGTCGCCCTCGAAGGAAGTTGAAGAAGAAGAGTTGATAAAGGCGGGGCAATCAGTCGCCAGCGTGAGGGTGGCGGTGGAAGAAGCGTCGTAGCCGCAGGTAGACTACTGACATGTTTTCAAGCCAAACAAGACCGCATCCTTTGATTTCACGTGCAACTCTTTTATGCCCCACCTTTTACCTATCTTTTTCACGGCTTGCCAGCGTCACTTACTGTTCCTCTGTCCTCCCTTGTCCTACAGGCCCTAGAACCCCCTCTCCTCCCTTACCACACTTTTATGGTCAATAAATTTCGGGTTCGTAGAAAGTTCAACGACGATAGATAGCCGAAGTTGAAGGGAAGACAGTGAAGGGCAGGGGGGAGGGAAGAGAAGAAAAAAAACAAGGTCATCTTTTATTTGTGTAAAATTGTTCTCTCTCGCTCTCCTTCCCCTCATTTTGCCCTCAGGAGGCGTGGTGAGAGCAAGGAAAGATAATCTCTGTACCTCTGGAGAGAGAGAGAGAAATGGCACCATGTCCACTCTTGCCTTATCTTTCTTTGGCAATCTCCTGTATCTGTGGAGCCACGCCCTCACTCTGCAGGTGTGACTCTTCTCTGTCTACTTCTCTCTCTCGCTCCTTCTTTCCCTCTCTCTTTCACTCCCTACCCCCATCCCCCTCTCCCTCTTTCTTTAGACAATTCCCCCGCCTCCCTTGAGTCTCCAGGGTCAAAACAGACCCGCAGAGTTGACGAACGACAAGCTACCTGGTGGGTCTTCTCAATGGCGTGATGGTGTCCAGTGTTCGTTCTGCCTACTGAAAGCGACAACGAGGACACGCTGGGCTGAGGGGGAAAGTGGTTAGGTAGGGATACAGTAGAGGCGTGACGGCCACAATGGGAAAGAGAAAGGAAACAGAAGTGGACGTCGGGTTTCAATTCTCTCATGCGGTAGCTGAATGCTCGATTCATGACAATGTGAATACAGGGTCGATCCTGGACTCCACCTAGGTGACTCTTTTCATTGGGGAGGGGGACCTGGTGAATAAAGATAGTGAATTAATGATGCCCTCCTCCGTGTGGTATGATGCAAAACAACCCTTTCTGCACTGAAAAAGAAATGTGTAGATTGCGTAGACTTCCAAGAAGTAGGAGCCCCACCGTGTGAGGTCATACACTGATGTAACTTAACCCAGTTACTAACGAATCGTGACTGTAATTTTCAATCCTGGCCGAGGCCACTGTATTCTTTAATAAGCCCTAACATCAGATGTGAGGTAAAAATAGGAACCCAGTAGGTGAGTTGTCCCTTACCAATCCCCTTTCTATAAAGAATCGTGTACCAATCGACTAACATTTTCGTCTCTATACATCGGTAAATACCTTCCGACAGAGCAGAGGTAAATAACCTCTGCACGTTAATTCACTCTCCCTATGTTGATTTTAGTAATGACCACTAATATAGTATAGGTGGAGAGTCAGTGCTTGAGCTCGGGTTCGATTCTGGAAGCGCTTGTATTTTTTTTTTTTTACTGAAAGAAGTGGTAAGGATAGGATAAGGTTGGAGGGTGGGAAATTAACCTCAGGTGTGATTTATACGATAACAAATCCTCTAGAAAATTTCGATTGGTCACTCCAATTGTGGCACTCTTCACTCTGAAGTTCATGGTGCGTAGGGTCAATTCTGACCTAGGCGATGGGTTTCTTTCGACAGATGTATTTACGCATAAACGAACCTTTTCGTCCGTGAAAGGGATTTTACTGAGAGGCAGATTTCCAAGGTGTTGAGGTTTGTCCACTTCTCACCCTGCACCGATGTTGTTTGTTGGTGTTTTAGGGCCCTTCAACTACAAGGTCATTAGAGCCCCGTCCACAGCATAGTTCTTATGCAGAGACTGCACAGACACTACACCAATGAGACGATTTTTGGGTATTAGCAGTACCCAGTTTTCCCAAGCGGCCATCTATGGCAGTACTAGCTGGGGTTGCGTTGCTTAACTTCAGTGTTCAGACGAGAACTGGTGTGTCTAACGGAATTCGCCGCTCCCTCCCTGCACCGATAAATAACCATTGGAACTAAGGGCTAATGTCAAATAGGCCCATATCTGTAATAGTATATATACAGTATGTACATATGCAGATAATATAAAGTGGTAGAGCAGTGCCGTAGCAACAGACAGACTTTGAAGAAACGAAATTAATCAGTCTGTGCACGACATTAGTACAATTTTCAGGTGTAGGCTCTTGCTTTTTCGTCTTCTTTGCATCAGTGTATGATCCTAGAAACAGTCCGACCTTATACAAATCAATCATAAATGACAACTGTGAGGCCTGTCCGTCCGCCAGCTGTCAGACGAAGATTAAATTTGAAGACGGAACTTTCAAGATTGAAAACTTGTTTTTGGCTCCACTTGTGATAGGGTGTAATTGTGTTGCGTGAGGTTTATTAGAAGGATTTGATCGGGCAACCGTAGATGGGACAGTGGGTGTGCTGTGGTACATCACACCATATTGGCATCCTGACTGGCCTGCAGGTCTGTTAGTTGACCACTCCCAGCTATGTTCCATAGTATTTGCGTGTGTGTTTTTATTGTTGTCAAATGGCGCATCTTGCAAGGTCACGAAATCTAGTCTGGGGAAATTCGGGTCACCCTGGTTCGTTGCAACTAGGGGATTAGGGGATGGGTGGGTAGGGGGGGTCATGGACATGTCCAGAATACTTGAATAGCTTCTTGATTCTAGCCAGCTAGTTCGTTGTCTCAACTTCCCCCTTTTTCGTTTTGAAAATGAAGAAGAAGAAGTCGAAGAGTGGAAAAAATGTGCGCATTTTTTTCAGGTCATCAAGGAAAAGAATTTGGGAACCTTGGGCCAAATTCGAACCCATCTAGAATCATGCCAAGGTCCCTCGGTCCAATTTAAATTGTTCAAAGGGTTCCACTGGTAGCTACCAGGTGGTTCGGTTCCCACGTGCGTCAGAAAAAGGTCTTTTTCTTTGAAAGAGAAACATGCAAGGGTCAAACCAGGTCTAACAGCTGGTGGCTCCACCTGGTTTCCTGGTCCTCGACCCATATTTTGGTGGACCTCCTATTTCATTATTCGTGTGTCTCACTCTTTCTCTCAAGGTTCCTATTTTTTTCTTTCTGTTTCCCTTTTGAAAACTTCCTTCAGGTGTCCTCCAAGATCGCGTCCACGCCTCCAGCTCTTTACCGAGTCCATCCTTCCAGAAATTTCTTCTGTATTATACATTTATGAATTGCCCTTCAAATTTTGGCTAGCACTACTAAATGCGACCATCGACGGCTAAATTGAAGATGGCTGATTCCGCAATTTGGTCGCTCACTTCTCTACTTAATTTTTTATATACTGTAGTTGTCTTTTAAAAGAAGAAACATCGGTAATTAAGAGGCCTAAGGATGTTAATTTTAAAATGTTGCTTCGTTGCCGCAGCGGGAAAACATTTTACGCTGAGTAAAGTTATCACCTCATTATTCCTAATAATTTTCTTGCTTATGACAGGGTTTGGGTACCTATTTGTCCCATCGGAATCAGGAACACATTCCAACGATCATTAAGTCAATCACCTAACCGCAGAAGTGGCGGGCTTATTTTATTTCTATCGCATAAATGGTAGTTGCTCTGTAGAGAAGATAACTACACTGTGAAACATGGAGTGATTATCTACGATAATGGCGTTGGCACTACTTCCGGTGTGGGTGTTCTGGTTTCTAGGGCATCGACTTCTTTCTTGTCGTATTTATTTGGTTGGTTATTGGGTCATTTAACGTAGGGATTTCAATTCTGAAGGCTGTTCACCAATCTTCTTACGTCTGGAAATTTTAATGAGTTACATTCTGACGAGCTACGGTGGCAAAGAGTATCACCACAGTACTAGTCTTTGATCCTAAAGTTCCCGACCAGTTTGATCCTAAAGTACCAGTCTTTGAGCCTAAAGTTCCCGACATCCTATCCTCGTCAAGGTTCGATCTATAGTGTATCTGCTCTAAAGGTTATTTACTGGCAGAGAAGGAACGATCTCTTGCATTTGGAAATTTTAACCGTCATCTCAGGAGTGGGCAAACTACGGTCTGCCACGACTATTTGTGTGGTCTGCAGACATTCGTGCAATTTTTCGTGATTTCGATTCAAAAAAATTCATTTAATTGCAGATAAATTATGGGCTGGATTTTGTGTGAAAGTAGCTTTTATTATGTGGTAATTTTAGTTTGTTTTTGTCGGATTTGACGCTCTAGAGACTACGGATGGCTATTCATGTGCCCCGCTTAGCGAAAAATTTGGCCACCCCTCGTCGACGCATTTACTCTTCCCTATGTGGGTTTGGTTTGACGTATTAAGCGATTTACCCTTTTCCCCCCACATACGTGAATATTTTACTCCGAGTAGAAAGGGTTCTTTCATGTGCTGTGCTGGTGACATCGTAACAGCATTAGATTGGCCCACCGGGGTGTCGATTTTTCTCAGTTGGACCGTCATCGCCGGGGGGCCAACGCGAAGGCATTTAAAAATTAATGCAGGATAATAACATCATAACGAAACAAATTATTATTTTTGGAATTCTATGTTAGTTTTGTAGAAATAATCCGGGATTCCCCTTTCACGTTATTCTTTAGTGATGGGTGTGGGTCTAGTCTGGCCCTGCAGTGCACCTACAGGTTGAATCTCGGCCAGGATTGAATCTGAACCTACTAGCTCAAGAGGTCAGCCACACTACCGCTGAGCCACCGAGGCTGACTTCTCTTTGTAGTGGGAGTTTTCTAAATCTCAGGTGACATAATACGTGCCATACGAGATCATGACCTACCTCTCGTGAAACGGAAGGCACACTTAGGGGGTGGTTCCTTCTCGCTTATCTCGGCCAGGATGGAAACTTCGAAGGATGTAGGCACAATGGGACAACTGTTATTACTGTGCTCTTGTGGTTGTTGTATCCGGTGAGGGTGCCGCTTTTTTGTCCAAGTAAATTTCAGAATTCCGCTAGTTTGGTGAATGTAATCATTGATTAGTTGGGCTTTGAAATAATATTTGAAGAATTAGCGAACAACGTCAGAAATGGTAACTACTGTAAATGAAGTAGTCTCCTCAAATTTGCAGCCCTCTTAAGTAGAAAGTTTCCGCATTCTAATTGAATGCACTGCAAGTAGCCCTGATAGGCCGAATTGGCAGTGGAGAGAATGACTCTCATTCCTAATTTAAAACCCATTGAACCCCCAAGGAACTTGAAGCATAACATCTATAATTGCACACCTGCTATAATGGCACCTTCTTGAAGAAACTTCCTCACATTATCCTCACTGAGAGAATTCCGTTGCCAAATGACCCTTGGAAGAAAAGACCAGTAATATGAGTCTGTTCGTGCCTCAACCTCCTTCTGTTTGAAAGGATGATCCTTTCTCCCCCTATAGTCTGCCAGGGATAAGCTGCCCCCCCGGGGGTACCCTCATACCCTAATGTCAGCAGTCTGTGAAAAAGCTTAATGTTGTCAGATACCTGCATCTGATGTAGTGAGTCCCACCCTAATTCTTTGATCATGTCCCAGACCCTCAACACCCGCCGCGGTGGCGTAGTGGTTAGCACGCTCAGCAACTACGCCAATAGTTCTACGTTCGATACTGGACCGTGGTGGGTCGGCTTCTTTCGGGCGCGAGAGAAACCGCGAGTGTGCCTTCTTTCCGATGAGAAGTAAAACCGAGGTCCGTGTGGGTGTACGATGGCACTTGCACGTAAAAGAACCCTCTCTACTACGCAATGGGTAGATGAGGCAAAATTTCCAGGTGTAGGAGCTCGCCCCCTGGCGTCGGTAGCATTCCCCAACGAACACTAGACCGACGATAAATAAGCGTAGGGGTGCAGCTTTGGCCGGCAACCGGCTGCAGAAAAAACTCTGACCAATATACCACCCTTTGTCCATTCAGAGGGACAAATGGGTACCCGACCCTGCCATAGGCGGGAAAAGGGTTAGGAGTTGCTTTTGTCCCAGACCCTCAACCTATGAGAGAAGCGATTCAGCACAATTCTTGCAGCCCTCCTTTGTGTCATTTCAATTTCCCAAGATAACCCCTGCCTAAAGGGAAACCAAATTGGACTATAGTACTTCACTATTGGCCGTACCAGTGAAAAATAGGCTACTTCTTTTACTTCCTTTGTGCCTTCTCCCAACACTCTTCTAACCAAACGGAGAGTACGCCCAGCCTTCCCAATCAATTTGTCAATGTACTCCTTCCAGGTGCCCTCAGTGTTTAGAATAACACCAAGATGCTTATGGGTCTCAACCTACTAACCCTAACACCATCTATGCAATAAGTAAAATCAACTTTCTAGGCGGTCCGAGTTCAGTTACCGATTATGAAGGCATGGGTGGTGTCTCTGTCTCTCGGAGGGTTTGATATTTGTGGTGTCCACAGTGAAAATGCATTAAATTAATTAATTAAGTAAAAAACGGATTCACTGTCCTGTTCAGGGTTACGTCTACGGTATATCAACTTTCAACCACATTACCAAACTTATCACTTTAAATGTGTCAGAGGTTCGAATCCAATCTGCATTGATTTTTATTGCAGGCTATGATCCATGGATTTGTTGTGACCTTTCTGCACTTGTTCCAGTTTGCGAAAAAAGTCAAAAAAGCCATGGGTTCGAGTTAGAAGTGGCATAGGTGTCTGTGTTCCTTGTCATGATGCCAAAGTTTATAGAAGAATATGGGCGCCTAAGAAATGTTATGATTAGACCACAGAGTGGCCCCGGTATTTTACTAACCCTTCTAATAGACCAGCTATTATACTCCTACTTCTCTCTCTTCCCTGTTGAACCACGCCTCCGCCCCATCCGTTGAAATTAATTTTAGAAAAGAATATAAATCACTTTATAACGTTCATTTTCCTCTCCTCGTACTGCAATTAATATGTCGACGTTATTCATTCACATCCACACTTTAGGGCTGTTGCCGGCGGTAAGTAGGCGTGGTGCAGGAAGCCGAAGGAGGCTTGGTTGACCTGCTTTTCGTGTGGGTGTCGATAGGGGTCGCGTTTTGTCTTTAGTTAGCCAATCCGTTGATTTGAAGCGTGAGAAACCCTGGCTGACAATTTTTTTTGTTTCAACGGAAAGTGAGGAAAAAATAAAGTATAAAGTAATAGAGAGAGTGAACTTGAGGGAGAAAAGGGTGGGAGGGCAAAGGTCAAACCGAAAAAGAAACTTCATAACCCTGACATCGCTCTTTCTCTAGCTCTCTCTCTCTCTCCTCCTCATCTTTAATTGAGACGTACGGAGGCGCTAGTTAGGAAGGTCATTCTCACTCGTATAACAAATAAGGATGTTTATGAAGGGCCCCCTTAGTTTTGTTCTGCAATACGGAAGATTTCTTAGTTTCCTGTCTTCGCTGGGTGGAGGGAGGCTGTCTGATTACTGACCACGCATGCTATCGACATCATCATGTCGATGTAAAGCATTGTTCCATAGCTTTCCTGAAATTAAACACCATATTTTCTCCACCATCTCACCCTCCCTCCGCCATGCACACCAGTGGAGGGAGAAGAACCTCTATCAGTTGGACGTGTTTGTGTTTCGACTGGGCGACGCAGCAGTGGTAGCCCTGGCCTTTCATCGAGAATAATTGAAGTTGTCAGTGACCTGTTGATCTGTTCATATGATCCTGTCTCATCTTTGGGCAGGCATTCGCCGCCACCAATGCTACTCCATGCATCAGGCTTTAACTTCTCGAGGACCCAGCTGTCATAATTCATTTTAGGAGGACTGCAATTTCAAATTTGATATTTTTCATATGTCATTTATTTTCTCTCTGTATACGTGCGTGTATAGAAGTTTTCATAGAGAAGAGGGGATGGGGAAGGCCAAATGTCAAGATGATATTTGACCCCCTCCATCCTCTTGTCTCCATTGACCCTCTCCTGGGTCTCGTCGTGGACTTGGGCGGCAGATTGTAGGAGGCGCGTGCGCCTGTGTGTGTATGTCATGTGCCTCAATTTATAGTTATTAATTGATAGGAGGGTCATTCTAAATTTACGAGTCCTAGTTAGACCATTTACCGTCTTCTTCCATCGATCTCTGAGCTTTAGGATGGTTTAAATAATTTCTTAATGTCGGAGGTAGTGAACAGAGGAGATGAACTCCTATTCCAAGGTTCTTCACATATAGAAAGGATTCTGTTCAAGAGCATCTGTCAAGTTCATCTGACCCGGAAGGAAGACACCACCGTGAGCAAACGGTTTCGTTACGAGCAACTACCGTAGAGGAGGATTTGCCCTCAATAGCTTATTGATAGTGCACTTGACTCGTGAGCTAATGGTCACAGGTTCGGTCCTGACTGACACGGAGTGCAGGGAGCGGAGAATTGCGTTGAACACACCAGTTATCGTCTGATCACTGAAGTTAAGCAGCGCAACCCCAGGTAGTACTGACATGGGTGGCCGCTGTCGCATTAGTGTACTGTCTGTGCAGTCTCTGCATAAGAACTATGCTGTGGACGGGGCTCTAGTGACCTTTGTAGTTGAAGGGCCCTAAAACACCAACAAACAACAACAATGACACGGAGTGCATTCCATCGGATGGGAATTACGACATGGGTTTTAATTAAAAAAAATCGCATTTCCTCACTGGCGTTAGTAAATGACCTCATAGCCTGATCGACTATGAATAATCATTCAAAATTCGCGTGAGGTCATCATTTTTCTTTGCCGCATACTTATCCCTGAGGGCACTTGCCATATGGCTTATTTGGGGTGCAAATGAAAGCCTAAAGGTACAACTTCCGTTGGGTAAGCAGTAGCCTCATGTTCTGCGTATGCTGCTACCTGAATGTAAATGAACTCTATGCTAGAAAAACGTGTAGAATGTAGATAAACAAAATTCCAAGATTGATGCTGTCTGCTTCCTTCTTGAGTTTATGTTGTGCAGGTACGACCCTGGCGGAAAGATAAATTTTCAGCTCTAGGAGCTTTTTAAGCGACGACGCCGATGTTACATAATGTAAGATCTTGTCACACGAAACAACAAAAAAAAAAGTTGGGGGCCCGGTTAGATAACAGAAGCACCTGAGTGAGGCCTCTCAACAAAAATCAGACGTCCGGTTTTCACCCTTACGCCTCTCCTTGTTAATAGATGGTGGCGTGATGCATACTGTAAGCAGGACGACGGATTGGCACACTAGGGGTTATCATTTAAAATAGTAACGTCGTTGGAAGGGGGGGCCGTGTCCTATACGTGGTTCTAAACCAGTAGTTTGGACATCGTATTGTGAAATATCTCTACACGGTTCTCTACTCTAGTGCTGAATCTTGTTTTGGTAGCTTATTGGTGACGTGCTTACGTAAGTCTTGGCCAGGATCGATGATTTCCCATATTTCCGGTTATTTATCGATGCCAGGAGGCGAACATTTTCCTTCAAAATTCTACGATGGCGCAGTGCCTATTGCAAGGCGCGATTTAGGCAACTTTTCAGTCTCGGTGATTAATTAAATGACACTTTATACTAAAAATCATAATTCCACAGCATCATCATCATCATACCCTTATCCCGCCTGTGGCAGGGTCGGGTCTGAGGGTTCTAGCCCTCCAATCCCGTCTATCTCCCACCAGATCCATATCCTTACGGGCACTACCACGGACAACCTACCCCCCCCCCCACGTCCTCCTACGCTTTAGGATCCTAACTAATTCTCCTGTTTTTCCTGTAAGGGTCCCCACATTCCATGTCCCTAATCTACATGAGATTGCTCTGACTGGGAGCACCACAGTCAGGCGTCTGGAACCCACAGAAATATTGGCCTGGTTTTCTGTGGGGAATGTCGGCCTATCCCACAATATCATAATTCCACAGAATAAATGAAAATAATAAATGGGGGATGAGGGAAAATAGATTGAGGTAGTATGGACGCATGATGAGAAGAGGGGAGGAGAGCTCGTTAGGTCCATTACAGGAATACAGGTGGTTAGAAGCACTCGGGGCAGACATGGGAGCAGGTTCGCCATCCGTCTTCCGTTCGCCTTCCGTCCACAAGGTGACGATTTCTAGCATACACTGCAAGGTGGGATCTGCTATGACCCCAAAAAGACTTTTTGATTTTCAAGGATGAAATATTCAAATTAAAGGCATTATTATTGATATTGAATTAAATACCATCCATACCAAGGTTAAGCAATGAAAATAATTTGGAAACATGCTAAAAAAATTCTATAATGCCCAAGAAACCCAAAACATCATCATCACCATACCCTTATCCCACCTATGACAGGGTCGGGTCTGCAGGTTCTAATCCTTCACCCCTGCCTATCTCCCACCAGGTCCCCTTCCACCCCAGACACTACCATATCCTTATGGACATCCTGTTCCCATTTCTGCTTTAGTACCCAGTGTTTCCGAACAGCCACCCATGTCAGTACTAACTTGGGTTGCATTGCTTAACCAGAAATAAAATATGCTAGTTACTTAGAAGACCTGCCAACTTCGCTAGATAGGTAAAGAAAACATGGGAGAACAGGTATTCAAAGGTTGGTTAAGTTTAGAGAAAGTGGTACATGTGTAGAAACAATTTTGTAGGTTTGGGGTCTGTCGAGACCCCACCTTGTGGACGGAAGGTTAACATTATGGTAATGTGGGGGTGGACAGGGACCTGGTGGGAGATAGGCAGGAGTTGAGGGCAAGAATGGGCAGACCCGACCCTGCCACAGGCGGAATAAGGGGATGATAATGTATGTGTGGCCCGTCTACCTTAGTTGTTGTTGTTTGTTGGAGTTTAAGGTCCCTTCAACTACAAGGTCATTAGAGACCCGTCCACTGTATAGTTCTAATGCATATACTGCACAGACACTACACTAATGCGACGATTATTGGGTATTAGCAGTACCCAGCTTTCCCGAGCGACCACCCATGTCAGTACTAACTGGGCTTGCGTTGCTTAACTTCAGTGATCAGACGAGAACTGGTGTGTCGAACGCAACTCGCCGCTCCCCATCTACCTTAGTATCATCATTCATGGGGCCGTGTAATAAAAGCAGGTTGCCCATCGCTGCTCAAGCGGCATGTTGGCATGGGTTCGAAATGACACCTGGGCGTTCAGGGAGCAACATTTTAATCCCCCGTGTGCGGAGACTAATCTAAACATGCATGGTCTATTTTGTACCGGCAACAATTGAACCACCCGCAAAATCGAACGTGTTGCAATTTTTTAGTCACTGCAGCTATTTAATCAGTAATATACGGGTCATCCCAAGAAATGATGTGTCCTATTTTTCAGGCGACTAAATTGTTTAGTCACCGAGACTGAAAAGTTGCCAGTGTGCGCCTAACCGTAGAGTTCCTTCCCTTCCTCCCGAATGTGACTCCCAGCTTCATTCTGTGGAAAGAATCCGAAAACAAAACGCTACCTTATTGAGCTGACGAAACCGGCTTCCGCAAGTTGAGAAGCACAGACGTGACTCGGAGTACTGTTTGTTTGTCAATTCATTGCATTGCTTAACGTCGGCCTCGCACCTCTGAAGGCTATTTATTTATCGACGCTTTGGGGGTAGAGCTCCAGCACCTGGAAAATTTGCCGATTTGCGCCCCCCCTTTTCTATGACGTGCGTATGACATCGTGCACACCACACAGTGTGCATCCGTGTGGTGTATACGATGTTGCCTGAAAGTAATAGAACCCTCTTTGTACTCCGTATTGCTTCTCCACCCCTTATCCCCGCGGTTCAACATATCGGTGAATACCCTTACTGCCAAGAGTAGGCAGGCCGATGTTCGAAATAAAGTAGATAACTGAAGGATGGATTTAATCATTGGAATTTTCTTGTAATCCTTATAGTTTGGGCACATAGCAACTCAAGACACCATTTACTTCATCAAACCTGTCAATCTCAAGAATCCGAATTCCGATGCAGTCGAGCATATCATTCAGAGATTTGGAAAGTCGAGAGCTGAAATCCAACATTGTGACGCTTCAGGTAAGAAAAGGGCAACGTGTCAAGCAGATTTCTGTGCTATTTTTATCTCGTTCATTCATCTCTCAACTCTTAAGCCTGGATTTTGGAGTTAACCTTAGACGAACTTCCGATGTAAGTCTCGTCTAGTCCACTTCCCACCTTCTCCTCCTTCCTGTCTTGAAATAGGAGAACTAGGAACTTTGGAGTTAAAGAAGAATTTCACAAATGTACCTCACCTCCTTCTCAGTTACCTTTTCCCGGGTGGGTCTTACCTGTACACATTTGTTGCACCTGCTGATTCCACACGCCCTCACCCACGCCTGCCTGAAGGCAAATGGCCGTTTGGCTCCGCCTTAGTTCCGCCAGATCCTATCAACCCTGAGGTGAGCGCCCTCTTTGTCATCGAAGCCGTTGAAGCGATGATGCTAATCTTTGGATTGAAGTTAGGATTTTGTTAACACCTGTCACTACGCCCCGTTCTTTACGTCCTTCTTCAGCTTGTGGGCAATGCGCTGACGCGGTTAGCGGCGTTAGTGAGTTACCTGGCGCGCGAGAATTTCTGTAGACCGGAATAGAAGGGTTGATCGCAACGATTCAATGACCACCATTCTTTAACAAATGATTGTACTTCTACGGCGACTAAAAGGGATTCAACATTAGGACGGCAGCCAGCCACATAAAACCACTGTCCATCAGTTCACCCATGAGCTTCCGGCGAGTCCCTTTCATTTCTTCCCCGCCTTTGTCTTCATAGCCTGTCCATTCTTTGTATATCCACTTTAAGCTCTAGATAAAAGGAAACAGTTCTTGAATATCGGCGAGGTCTTGAACCTAGCATCCTAAGTATTGGCGTTCAGAATTCTGTACCTCCTTGAAACATCAGGGTAACGTGTACATAATTTTGAACCGCACCTTCTTTCATCGAGTGTGATGTCCCACCATCCAGAGGAGAAGGATAGTACAGTAATTCAATGACCTAAAGAAACTGCAATTGTCGCCCGCGCAGCTACATGTCGTTGGAGCGGCGAATTGCGTTGGACACACCAGTTTTCGTCCGATCACTGAAGTTAAGCAACGCAACCCCAGTTAGTACTGACATCGGTGGTCGCTTGGGAAAACTGGGTACTGCTAATACCCAAAAATCGTCGCATTAGTGTAGTGTCTGTGCAGTCTCTGCATAAGAACTACACTGTGGACGGGGCTCTAATGACCTTGTAGTTGAAGGGCCCTAAAGCACCAACAAACAAACATACATGTCGCTTGCACCATCTTCTCTATCTTCGACCTGGAAATGCTACTACTTCATTTATTGAATTATTTGTCAGTCATCCTGTAGGAATTAGCTGTGCCTGTAGCTGGGTGGTCCGTTCCTTTAATCCGGCGCTTTTTAAGCACATTTGGCCAACGGTTGGTTTGGACTGAACTAAAGTCGAAACCGGCACAAGTACTGTATCCTTCTCCTACCAGACCTACCTAATTCTTTACCTTTATGATGTAGAGTAGACTGTTAAGCAGCCTACCCTCGATTTTGTGACCGTAAATGATCAACACTATATAGCATAGCCCGGCTGACGGGCTCCATTCTCGGAACACACCTTGAGCGCGACCTCGACCCTCCCCCACACCCGCCCAACTGCAATCCTTGACGTTCGGGTTTGTGACGCCTTCATTTCCTCGAGAGCCCCATTGTCTGTCTGGTCGCTGGGAGAGAACAGTGTTTATTGCTAAGCCCACCCTCACTCACACCTCTTTCTCTCCTTACTCCATAGCAATTTGCATACACGTTATAGTAGCCATCAAAGGTCAGTCACACATCTTACATCTCTTGAATAAGTGCATTCATCAAACGAAAAAAAAAGTGCTGTCCACCTCTTTGGGTGAAATACTTGATCGTTTTAGTGGCCCTTTGTGGTGCCAGTGTGGCCCGGGAATTTCCTCCAGATATGTAAATAAAGTCGGTGTCCTGTCACACCTTTGCATACAACCCACGCCTCCTCACGCAAATTTCACTGATAACTAATTTAAAGGTAGGCCATGGAATCCACTTCAAAATATCTTCCGCTAGGGGAACATTGGTAATATACATCTCCACTGTTCTAAGGCGTGGCCTGTCAACCTTGAGGCAGGTTATGACTGTTAAGGCCAGCCGTCCATTCTGCCTGATGGACTGCCTCCTTCCATGAACTCCCACTGATCATCAGCAGAGATATGTTGTTTATTCACATTATTTGTAAAATTCGTAAACGGCGGTTTGGGCTGAAGGGGCCACAATCAGAGAATTTGGCTGATCAACAAAATGATATCTAGTAGAAATGATGCAACTAGGGAATGGGAATGGCAATACAGTGCCAAATTTGACTTCCCTTAAAAATGAACCGGTTTCGGTACCTGGTTACCTCTTGACCTCGTAGTTCACAGGCTCCATCCTGATTGACGCTAATGGATCCCCTCTACAATACCAAGAATAGTGTTATTGGCAAATACTTTTTTTTGCATAGATGTAGGAGATTGCCCCTTCCTGGCCCCGGTAAATGACCTTTATGTATAAGAGACCGATGTTAAACTAACCCTTAGTTTCTCTTCGTACTGGAGTAACAATAGAGTCGGGACCAGACATAGAGTACCAGACATCGTACACCTTTTAAAGAAATCTGTGACGCAAATTGTCTGGTCCTTGTCATTCAAAACAAAATCATGTCCCGTACATAATTACTGGCCGCAGTGCGTGAGGTTTTCGAGAACCCCAACGAAAACAGGTATGCTCTCTAACCTTAAGGATTTGAGCCCGTGATTATGACATTGGAGACTTAAACTGACCACCGAACAATTTAGGACTGTCTATTTTAAAGGTGCGGGAATATTTTTACTGAACCTTGAACAGCAAGTCTGATTTCAGACTAGAACAAACAAGGAGCAGTTGTAGACATGTGTCTTCTTCTGATAAAGGATTTAGAGGGAGGGTGGAGATGAAGTGGCATTTGAATTTCGTGTTTTGCACTCAGACCGGTCTTCCATTTAGTTAGTTTTTTATATCACGTCAACCTGTTATTGCTGTTAAGGCAACATGCCTAAAGGCTCCTACACCTGGGAAGTGTAGGAAGAGAATTTTATTCGAATGAGACATAAACAGATTATTGCTCTTATTTAGGTGCAGCCACTGCTAAGCCTCGAAATAGATAGCCCGTGCAAGTCATTTAAAGGGCCTAGCAAGCACTCTGCCAACAAATCGGGATTTATATAGCAAATACAGAAAATTAAGAGGACTGCTCAAAATTGAAATTTCCGTATTCGCTGCCATTATACGAAAGCTCAAACTTCTTAAGGGGGGAAGAAGTGGTTATATGGGAGCCCCCTCTAAATTCGTCCTTGGATACACAGTATATTGTTAAGTTAGTAAACACCAAACTCAATATTATCCAACTTAGTAACAACAAACTTTAAGAATCACTTCGCCACGAAATTAGACTATCAAATTTCTATTTACGAGGTTGATTAGTACTGTAATTATTACATCGAGGACGTTACAGTGTCCCAACTCACCCCTCAGGTTCACGCCTGATTGGAGACGAACCTCGGAGCGGCGAATTGCGTTGGACACACCAGTTCTCGTCTGAGCAGTGAAGTTAAGCGACGCAACCCCAGCTAGTACTGACATGGGTGGTCGCTTGGGAAAACTGGGTACTGCTATTATCCAGAAATCGTCGCATTAGGTCTGTGCAGTCTCTGCATTAGAACTACGCAGTAGACGGGGCTCTAATAACCTTTGTAGTTGAAGGGCCCTAAAACAACAACAATGTGCAGTTTCTGCATTAGAACTACACAGTGGACGGGGCTCTAATGATCACTGTAGTTGAAGGCCCCTTAAAACAAACAAATGAGACGAACCTCAGTCGAAAAGAGCAGTTGCATTAACACAAGATCTAATGAAAAACGTCTTGGGTGGTTACGAGGCTTTGGGGATGGAGAAAGTCTCAATTTTATAATTGTTTGGACGGGTCACTGTTATCAGTCATTTGTTTCCGATCGTTAAGATTGTAGTTCGTCTGAACATGCACGTAGTCAGTGAACGGTCGGCCTTGTACTAAAGAGTGCATTAGCAAGCAATGTCGCGTCCTAATAGAGTGACAGTATGCAGAAGGTGCTACCTCCCTGCTTGCAGGTCGTTTCTTACCTGTTAGATTAATGCAACATTCAAAATGCCAAGATCCTGCTAAATGGGAGTCCACGCCATCTAACGTCAGAAGTATAAATGGTATCACACTTTTGTCGACGTTACCGACTGCATGACGGATGGTAGTATTGTCGCAATTGTCCTGAAAGATGTTAGCAAGACTAGGGACTAGAGACAGAAAGATGTCTTCCGTCACAATAGCTCTCATAGCTAGGCCCGAATGACAGTGGTCTGTCATCAGTTCAATTATTAACTATGGAGTCTGCCCGGTCATTGGATGCAAGGCTGTCGTGTGACTGAACTAGGTGATTGTGCTGCGATCCTTCTCCTAGGCTCCAAGAATAGATCAGACCGGTTCAAATACGGGTGGGCCATTCATTATCGGCCGTATACATTTCGTGGAAGTCGTGCCGGTGACTCAGCACACCAGCCCCCACATTCAGGATCAAAATAGGCAGCTTGCCGGGTAGCATATGCTAGTCTCAAGACTGTCTGGTTGCCATTGTGCTTTTGGCACTGATACTCTTGATGGTACAAGGTTGAACACATTGGGACGGTATAACCTTAAATGTTGATGTCACAGAAACTGTTGTAATTGCCGTGTGTAGGGCCTACCTAAATATACTACTTCTACAAGACTGCAGTTTCGTTGCAGTCACGCGCGGATCCAGGATGGGGTTTTTGGGGTTGCAACCCCCCCCCCCCCATGCACATATAAACTTATATTCGCATATGTGAGGTTTAGCTCAACCCGTCCCCTTACGAAAATCCTGGATCCGCCACTGGTTGCAGTAGTTCATTGGTCATTCTGATTGCTGTGAGCACAGTGGTGGTGCACAGAAGGGGATTGTTTGATGGTGTTTTTGCAGTAGCGGTTCTAGCATACGCGAGGCCCTGTGCAAACCTGTGCAAATTGAAAGTGCGAGGCCCTTTCAACTTGCAAAAGCGAGGCCCCGTGCATTTGCACAGTTTGCACGTGCCTAAAACCGCTGGTTATTAGGGCCAAGGGAAGGGGAGCCTCATTATGTATTATGTTGGGGTGACGGAATGAAGTCATTCTTGTCGTTGCTCAAAAATGGCGTGCTTACTTCGTGAGTCTACGAATGCGGGATCTATCCTAATTGAAATCTGTAGTTACTCAAAGCGGCTTCCTTCTTTCAAACAAGAGATGGGAAACTGTGATAGAATGACCGTGCTACCATTCTGCCTATCATTCAGTGTCCAGCGTGGTAGCATTCTTTAAAGTGCGTTTGAGCATCAAAAAAGATGTCAAGAATGCGTGTTCGTTTATATGTGGTCCTGGAAAGTAGAGTGCTTCGTTATGAGTGTGAGATTTTGAAAAATCGACATACATTGGGGGAATTTCAGCATTTGTTTGGTGAGATTAGGTAGAATGAAAGAAAATTTTTCAAATACTGTAGGATGCATGTAGTGCCCGATTTAGGACATATAGGACCCTGTGCTACTCAAATTATGAGAACCTGTTATTTTTGGCCGTGCAGGAGATAGAACCTGATAAATGTGCTACCTGATCAATCACTATTTATTTTTACAATGTTGCCATTAGTGAGGACCCACCTCGGAGGCGCAGTAGATGGCATGTTCGGTAACTATGTCAGTGGTTCTAGGTTCGATACTGGAACGAGGTGGGTTGGCTTCTTTCAGGCCAGAGAGAACCTCCGAGTGTGCCTACATCCGGATGTGAAATAGAACAGAGGTCCCGTGTGGTGTATGATGGCATTTGCACGTAAAAGAACCCTCTCTACTATGCAACGGGTAGATGAGGCAAAATTTCCAGGTGCAGAAGCTCGCCTCCTGGCGTCGGTGGAATGCCCCAAACGAACAGTACACCGACGATAAATAAGCATAGGGGTTGCAGCTTTGGTCGGCAGCGGGCTGCAGAAAAATAGCATTCAAATATCACCCAGTGTCCATTTAGAGGGATAAGAAGGGTACCCGACCCTGTCATAGGCAGGAAAAGGGTTCGGAGTTGCTCGCTTGTCATTAGTGACGTTTTTCCTTGAAATTTAAATCTTCTGCACACGCTATCAACATAAAATGCAAATAATTAACCTAAACTAGGCCGTGTTGAGCAAAGAAATTTGTTGGAATTTTGTTTCCAAAGTTGATGGGCCCTCTGGCTATGGGTCCTTGTGTTTGAGCACATCTTAGCACAGTGGCAAATCCAACACTGGATGCATGAAAGATCGCCAGAAGTAGCCACATTTAAAATTCTCGCCAAAACCCTTGAGGAAAGGAAGCTGCAATCAAACGGATCAAACCCGAGCAACCAGTTCACGCTACCTGGTAGTAGCTTGACTCTCCACATGGCCACCTTGGACATTGTCATGTAAATGTATTGATTTGACCGCTTTGTGTGGTAGCATGTGAGCGCCCTCTCACGCTTTATCCTGCCATTTAGGACATAGCCTAAGAGTGCAAACAGCGGCGGATCCAGGATTTTCGTCAGAGGGGGGGGGGGGTTGAGCTAAACCTCACATATTATGCGAATATAGGTTTATATGTGCATAGGGGGGGTTGCAACCCCAAAACCCCATCCTGGATCCGCGCGTGAGTGCAAGGTAGTGCTTCTCTACTTCCTCTCCCTGAATTATGGAGTATGTAGATAACTTTAATAGCTTCAAGGTCGGCATTCAGGAATCGAGTGCCCCACCATAGATGCGTGCGGAGTCACTCACCACCATATTACCTTGGAATATGCAGTAGATTTGCAAAATGTTCAGATGTGAAATCTACTTCCCTTCTTCCCGGCCTTGATGTACAGCCTTAACAAAAGTAATATTGGTATTTTATGGCACAACAAACACCATGCACTTTTGTATGTGAAGGTTCTCCAGTGCATTTCGTGACACCCAGCATTAAGAAGTGTCTTGAGTGTAAAACATTTGCGTGCCTTGCCAGGCTGTTGTCTCTTGAAATTCCTGAGGAATGAGTCATTAACGCATTGGGGTCGAGGGACAATTGCAGCGGTCGATTCCTTCGTCCTTCTTCAGGTGAGGGCAGTCATTATATGTTGGCCTAGAGGTATAGGTTTAAGTTTCATTTCGTCTAGCGATTATATTTTAAAGGGAATTCCCCACACGATAAGCGCCAAGAGGTCTATGGGCTTCTAAGTCATGAAAATTTCTAAGGGACCTTCATAATGGAGAGGTGGTACTCCTTTAAGGCAAGGTATATTCGATGTTAGGTAGTCGACCTCTGCTGATTTTAATTAATACTTCTAACAATCGGTTGCAATTATCTTAAAGTACTAATGACTGATCCACTTGTTTTAATTTCTGTTCAAATTCATGCTGCCATTCCTGAAACGGCCAATAAATATTTAGGCTAAGGGCCCAGTGGTAATTGGAAGTCCTATATTCACTAATAAACAATTTTTCCTTCTTGCCCGCAACCAGATATCAATTACATATTTTATCTTGTCCTAGATTTTACACCGCAAAAGAGTCTGTCATCATCTCTGAGACCTTTATCGTGGCCAAACACTCTGTTTACAAATAATCAGCATCGTTCCAAACGTTCCGTGTCTCGAGACTTGTACGTGGAAGTGATGGTCACTGCTGACAGCACCATGAAAGATTATTATGGAGGCGGATTGACTGATTACATCATGACGTTGATGTCCATCGTGAGTACCGGATCGCACAGAGCAGTTTGGTCATTTTCCAGTAATTCAATGTTCATGTACATGTTATTGTCTAGGTGGCCCATATTTTTCGAGATGCGTCATTGGGCAATTCCATCACGTTGACCGTAGTAAAAATCGTTGTGGAGGAGCACGAGGTAATTGAAATGTAAGGTTCAGGCGTGTGACTCTTGGATTCTGAGATGACGACAAGACGTTCCCGGGTCGTCGTTTTCTTTACATAGGATAAAGATTTCGTTACCACAAATGCTCCGACGACTCTGAGGAGGTTCTGCAAGTGGCAAGCTAAAAAGAAGTACACAGAGGGCTGGAAATATGATGTGGCTATTTTATTAACAAGGTGAGTTGATGATCTCCGAAAAAGATGGCCAACAGAGCAACAAAGAAACGAGCACAGACCAACAAATGTTTTCATGCCCTCTTTTTGATCCCTACTTCTAGAGTGGATATCTGCAGATCCCACGAGAAATGTGACACCCTGGGTGGGTATATGTTCTATATTTTTAATAAATGTGTAAACTATTGGAGTTTCCCGTTCTGTGGGGTCTTTTTTTCGTTGTGACCTACTTTTCTTTGTTCCAGGGCTTGCTGATCTGGGAACAGTATGCAATGATCTACGCAGCTGTGCCATTACAGAGGACAATGGTCTCAGTGCCGCGTTCACCGTTGCTCATGAATTAGGCCATGTGTGAGTATATGTGCTTCTTTACTAAAGTAATGTTATCAAATTACAGGCCGCCTTAAAATGCCTCTTTTTTGTCGTTAGTTTTAACTTGCCCCATGATGACGACACACGATGTTTGAACTTCAGTGGAAGAGACATCACACGAAATATCATGGCTAGATTCATGACTCCCCATACTGACCCGTGGACATGGTCGACCTGCAGTTCGCATTACCTCACGGAATTTTTAGAGTAGGTTCGGACAGAGACTCGAAATGTCAGTCTCTCTTCTTGAGAGACTTAAGAAGCCACTACTAAGGAACAGTGTCAAGGTTTCCATCCCGTCGTTGCCTGTTTTGTTGCAGAACAGATGCGGTTGAGTGTTTACTGGATAAACCCAGAAGCGATCGTCTCGTCACCAGATTACTTCAAGGGGGCTTACCAGGAGAATCCTATGATGTGGACGTTCAGTGCGAGATGCTGTATGGTTCAGGCTCGAAAATGTGCCCATTTATGGTAAGAATGGCATACCACTGATGCTCTCATGCAGCATCTTCAGAGATGGCAATAATTATATTATCTCTATGGTTACTATAGCATTATTGATAATTTTTGTCATTTTAGGCCCCGTGTCGTAGTCTTTGGTGTATGATAGGCAATGGAGGAGGATGTCGTAGTCATCACATACCGTGGGCAGATGGAACTCTGTGCGGAGAAGACAAAGTACTTGGTTTTTTTATCAGCTAATTGTCTGTGAGGCTGCGTTTAACACTTTTTATAACTGGTACCACTCATTCTGAGCAGTGCTGCTATAGAGGCGAGTGCCGTTATAAGCCCAGTATTGACCTTAGGGCTGTCGATGGTCAATGGGGAGAGTGGAGTCCATTTGGAGAATGCTCTAGGACTTGTGGAGGCGGAATACAGCGTAGCATACGTTTGTGTGATAATCCCAAGTAAGAACACTGCTTCACTACGACTGCAGCATGAATTATGTCAATAAGGTTTCTACACTATCTGAGATGCATTGTCATCATCAATACAATTTCGATTTCAGACCTAGAAATGGCGGAAAGTACTGCGTTGGCGAGAGAATAAAATTCCGTTCATGTCAAACCCAAGACTGTCCACCTAACTCATTAGACTTCCGGACACTTCAATGCGCGGACTTCAATCGGATTCATTTCGAAGCTCTGGGTCTTGATCCCAATATCCAGTGGTTGCCGAAATATTCTGGAAGTGAGTCGTTAATATTCTTCATATGAGAATTAACCCAAATTAATACTCATTGACCTGAGTGAGACGGTCTGATAGCTTAATTGATACAACATACCGGCCTCTTGAGTTTAAATTACGGTGCTTCGCCCCAAGAAAGTGCAGGGGCGGATCTAGGTTGCTCGAGGCCTAGGGCTTATTAAAGTTCAATAATGTCACATTGATTTAAATTCAATGAATAATAGTATAAATAATCATTATTATTATATTATTAATGTTAACTATTTTTTACTATATGATAAGTTCTCATTGTTTATCAAAAAGTATTAAAAGTTTATGATAATTCAATTTTTGTGGGGCCCCTTGAAACTTGTGGGCCCAGGGCTTAAGCCCTATTAGCCCCTATGTAGATCCGCCCCTGGCAAAGTGCACTTTTTTTTAAGAAATAGAAGTTCAAGAAACTTGAACATCCAAATTAGGTATAATCAATATCTAAGGATGATGAATGATCAGCATGGTCATTTGTTGACAGTCTCCTTCATTTAGTTGTTGAATGATCAGATCGAAGTCAAAGTGTATTGGCAATGCATGATTGATAATGTGCGATTCTTTGTTTTTCAAACTTTCAGTTCAGTCGTCGGACCAATGCAAGCTTTACTGTCGGATTTCAGGATCCGGAGATTTTTACATGCTTCGAGACAAAGTAGTGGATGGGACCAAATGTGGATTATATACCTATGATGTATGCGTTAATGGTCGTTGCAAGGTATCTGCGTGTAATAGAGCAATTCCTTCCTCCACCCAACTATTGGAATAGAGGATGTCTTATTCCAACATTGAATCTCTTTGTTATGTAGCCTGCAGGCTGTGATAACAAATTATATTCTAAAATGACGGTGGATAGTTGTGGGGAATGTGGTGGCAAGAATCAAAACTGTCGTAAAGTGTCTGGTCACTTCAACACAACCAAGTCTGGTCAGTAGACCATTGTTATGCATTCTGTTAAACTCTTATTCTAAAAGATGAAGAACTTTAAGGAATTTCCTCATGAATCTAGATCATCGTTCTGTCTTTCAGGCTACAATCGAGTGGTTCTCATTCCGACGGGATCTGCCAATGTCTTCATTGAGCAGTACGGCTTTCGACATACAAAAGAAGACGACAACTACTTAGGTTAGTTTAGTGAGTACTACGAGCATGATGAATTTGAGGAAATTTGATCAGTTTATGTTGCTGTTTGTTAGCACTTAAGTCAGATAAAGGCGAATATATACTGAATGGAGATCTGACTGTGACCACTTCAAAGAAAATAATTGAATATGGAGGTACTCTCTTGGAATACACAGGAACGAATGTTGTAATTGAGAGGATAAATTCTTCCAGACCATTAATGCGAGACTTAGTGGTGGAAGTATGTCTCCCTCTATTAGAGTGGCCATTCAAAAGGATAAAAAGTTAAAAATAAGTTTTATTTGCCTCTCCCTTCTTTCAGGTATTGTCTTTGGGTAAGCTGAGACCTCCTGACATCCGCTACCAGTACAACGAGCTGCTGCCCAAGACGAATCCTCCGCATAAATATTCGTGGAACTTAGAAAGAACGTGGTCGACTTGCACGCGGATGTGTCAGGGTCAGCAGAGCCGTCGGACTATCTGCATTAACAAGGTGTCCGACAGAAGAGCCAATGACGACAGGTGCCGGAGGACGCCAAAGCCAAGGAATTTTGTGCGATCCTGTAATGATCACTGTAAACTCAGGCAAGTAAAACCCCATTCGTTACCAGGAGTGTTGCAGCACCGTCAACAACCCATGATATGCCAACATGGACAGAAAGCGTTCGTGAAAATCTGATAGTCTTGTCTGGAATTATTATGGATTACTATTTAATTTTTTAAACAGTTGGGCAATAGTCGGTCGGGGAGAATGTCAGGTCACATCAGTAACAGGTTGCGGTGTTGGAATCGTGGAACAAAAAGTAGTCTGCCAAAAACGCTTAAATGAAGAAGAGGGAGGGCAGGTGCTCGAAGTGAGTGCTGATAATTGTAAAGATTTGGTGGAAAAGAGACCCCAAGAAAGGGCGTATTGCTTCAAGGAGTGCCTGGACGGTGCATGGGAATATTCGTCTTGGAGTCAGGTTTGTCATTCATACTATTCAGGCGCTATTAGCAGTTTACCGTCTTATAAGATGTGGTGGGTACACTCTATCTTTAAAGTGCTCTCAAACATGCAATGGAGGAACGCAGACGAGGCGAGCTACATGTCGATCAACTAGTGGTCACGTACAACTAGCCGATGAATACTGCCGCAAAGAAAATCTGGAGCCTGTCACAAGAAGTTGCGCCCAAGTAGAGTGCCCTGACTGGCGAGTGAGTGGCTGGACAGCGTGTTCCCAGCCTTGTGACGGTGTGCGCATGCGACCCATTTGGTGCCAATTGGAGAACGTAACTGTTCCACCAGGATTTTGCAATAGCAGACCAATGCCAGTTATTGAAGAACCATGTTCAGAACCTAGTTGCTATTCTTGGCACTATGGCGAGTGGTCAAAGGTATTTGTGTGACGAAGGACCTACTCTTACCTACCTAAAAAACTGTTCGTAAGTTCCCCATCGGTCTTTCTAGTGCTCTGTCAGTTGTGGGATGGGAATGGTTCGTCGACTAGTCCGATGTAGGATGGCTGATGGCAATCTCACCAATGACGACTTGTGTCAACCTGATCTGAAACCTCCAGCGACAATGTCATGTGATTCTGGAATTCTCTGCCCAAAAGATCATCTAGCTCCGAAAAACGATTACATTGGAGACACCTTAAAGGCATCGTTTAAATGGCAGACAAGCACATGGTCTGAAGTAAGCAACCTGTGAGTTATTTTGGCATTGTGACGATGGAAGTTTAAGTGGTTTAGCTTTCCAACTATTACTTGCAGTGTTCTGCATCCTGCGGTAATGGATATCGTTTCCGTTCTGTTACATGTGTTGGAGAAAATGATGTGAAAGAAGGAGGTGTGGCTGAGTCCAGGTGCATGGCAGTGGATTCAGAAAAGCCTTCAATTGTTGAATCTTGCCGTTTGAAGCCGTGTGGCTCCTGGAGAGTCGGAGAATGGAATCAAGTTTGTACAAGAAGATAATCAGAAGTCTATATAATGGGTGATTGAGAATGACGTATTTTTTTTATGGTTTGAAGTGCTCAAAGACATGTGGTGGAGGAACTAAGCTACGAGAGGTTACCTGTGAAGACGAAAACCATGTACAGGTGGAGGCCGACCTTTGCGATTCTAGTCTTCGATCAGAGTCAATTATGCCTTGTGGTGAAGAGCCATGTTCTCCCCACTGGAGTGTGGGAGACTGGACAGAGGTAAGAAAGACTCGTGTAGTGCGAATTTAGCATGCGTTGTAAGAAAGCATCAACAGAAGGATCTCATTGTTGCTCAACAGTGCTCAGAAAGTTGTGGCTGGGGTAAACAGAGACGTCACGTTGAGTGTATTGGAGAAGACGGTAAAGTCCAACCAGAATCGGATTGTATGGAGTCAGAACAACCCGTGAAAGAACTGAAGTGTAAAGTAACAGAATGTCAACATTCGACAGAGGACCCTTTAATTAATTCAGAGAGTCCCAAGAAATCATCATCAACCGACGACTACTCTTGGAGAACGGGACCATGGAGTTTGGTAATAGAATGACAGCACAGTTTGAGTTTCTGACATCTGTTCTCCTAAATACTGAAACTATCGAATGCTACATTTCAACATGACTGCATTTTCCCTTCCCATTGTCCAAATATTTAGTTAGCGACACAAAATAAACCAATAACACCAAGTATGGTGAGAGTACAACTTTTTATTTCACATTTATAAATAATGCCGATGATGTCCTTGTCATATATTTCGAACATCCTTGTCTCTTAATGTGACTAGTATCTCGGAGATGCAACTCGTAAGATCAAAATTGCCTCCTTGATCAGTTTGGTCCTGTGACACTTGGCTGCTTACATTTTAATAGTCATTCAAAAACATTAAACGTGTTGGAGGCGTATAGCATAGCTATCCCAATCCTTACGAACCTTGAACAACCTGAACTGCGTCCTGGTTGCAAATTTAAATACTCTCCGTGCGGCCAAGTTGCATTCGACACACCAGTTCTCGTGAGATTACTGAAGTTAAGCAATGCAAACCCACGTTAGTACCAACATGGATGGTTGGTGGTGAACGTTGGGTGCTGCAAATTTCCCCTCTCCTAGTAGGCATCCTCTACACCTACCATCTCCTCACCCGCGAGCAGCCTCCTAAGGGTTCGGCCTCTTATGGCTGCTTGGCTTACTCCTCAACCTGTTAACGTAACTAGCGGTCGGTCTTTTTTCTGAAAATTAAAATCACTCTTAAGTATTTTCTTGAAAGGTAAAACAACTTTGACTCAATTTATAAAACTTGAAAGCGAGACAAATACATTCCAGCGCCACAAATGGAATATAAATTAAATATGAAAATAATATTTAATGAAGATTCGTAGATAGCAAGCTAACAAGCACCGACATTAAAGTTCACAGTCGCATTTTGAGAAAACCCCTTGTTACTCATCATCATCCCCTTATCCCGCCAGTGGCACGGTTGGGTCTGCGGGTCCACTGAACATGCTCTGACTGGGGGCACCCAAGCTAGGCGTCTGGAACCCGCAGGAATATTGGCTAGGTTATCTGTGGGGGATGCCGGCCTATCCCATTGTTACTATTCCAGTGTAATTCCACCAAGGCAGATTTGAGTTTCAAAAATCATTCCTGACCAAATATTACAAGTTTGTAATGTCTTCTATAAAGGTTACTTACGGTTCATGCTGAGCAGTTAAGAATCAAATTTCTTATTTGGAATTAGCCACAGTGTTGTAGGATTCACCAGTCCATCCCGTTCCAAGCTTAATTGTCCGTTTGTCTGTGTAATTGTACTTCCAGAGAATGTGATCTCGTTTGAACTCATGACATCACTCTAATGACTTTTCCAAATTGAACGTCTGTATGATCAGATCCAGCTGTCTTTTATGTCTGTCATATAATCTTGCATGGCATTTTACTCAGCTCTACAATTTTTTTCTGCTTGGCGCGACATTTGCCAACCCATGAATTACTATTTTTTCCGAATTACATTGGTGGGATGAGGTCTTAGATCCTCCTATGCTGGATAATATAGTGGGCGATGAATTAATCGTTTCCCAAGCGAGTATTTTGTTGTCATGGTGCCGGGTCGCTAACCCAACGCCCAGGGATCACCGTTTTACCTCTCATCCCAAGGAAGGTATGCTGGACATATTCTGTATACTGTGCATATTGTAACGTCAAAGATCCCCCTTTACACTGAAAGGAATTTTGACAAAATCCCCAGGTGTGACAACTTGCCCCTAAAATAGACCAAGCGAAATCTAAAGGGTCCATGGATCTCCTGTCCCATCACCCACTTAAAACATTGCTTATTATGCCTCCTCCTAAACTGCTGATGATGACATAATTTCTTTTTCAGTGTTCTGTTACCTGTGGATCCGGGATTCAGCGACGGCAAGTCATTTGTCTTGGTAAATGGGACGAAATTGTCCGCGTGGAACAGTGCATTCGGCCAGCACCGGCCAACATTCAGACATGTAATCAACCCGGGTGCCCCCAGTGGACGTTTGTAGACATTTGGTCACAGGTATATACGTTTCAAATCTATTTTTGATCAACAGACGGCTCTGATGCTCTGATGTCTTTCTAGTGCTCCAAGAGCTGTGGTGGTGGTGAACAGTGGAGGATGGCGGTTTGTTATCGAGAAGGACACCAAGTAGATTCCAAGTTGTGCCTCGGGGGAAGTGACCATAGCAGTAGTTCAGCCTACAGTAGAACACATGGTCAAGAGAGAAGTAGCGCGCCACCAATAGAGAAAAGAGCATGTGGACTGGAGGAGTGTCCTTCCGTAGCAAGATGGCAGAAGAAGCCTTGGACAGAAGTCAGGGGCCACTGAATTTTACTTAACGAATTTTAGGAAGTGAACTTAACATTGGTCATTTTTTTGTACTGTAGTGTTCCAATAGATGTATCAAAAGTCGGCAAATAAATTGCGTCGATGGGAGTGGTAAGTTCCTTGATGACAACGCTTGTTCGAAATTGAATAAGCCAAGGACCACACGAAGATGTTCAAAGTGCAAGATGGCTTCTGACTTTTTGTGGGTTAATGGAACATGGTCTGAGGTATTACTGTATATTTATTGATACCAGAACGTGGCCAAAGTACAAGACGATCTCGTAAACAGCTGCTGTTTTACTAACAGTGCACTGCTACTTGTGGTCGTGGATATCGGACCCGTGATGTGGAGTGCCACAGAGTCAATCGTTATGGTTGGGTTTATCCAGAAGTTCACAATCAAGAGTCAGACTGTAACATTACTAGGCGGCCATCCCGCGTACAGACTTGTAACTTAGGGGACTGTGACGCTAAGTACAGATGGGTTTCTACTCCTTGGCAGAAGGTAATTCATTCTTTACTCTTATTATCGAAAACAAGAAAGAAATAATGTCCGACCCAATTTCTAGTGTTCTGTGGAATGTGGACAAGGACATCACAAAAGGCAAGTCTATTGTAGTGATCGCCAGGGTGGTAAAGTGGCTAGAAGAAACTGTTACGCACATCCAAAACCACCTAGAAGTCAGCGATGCCATCAAAGGCCTTGTGAGTTAAAATTCTATCCAGTTGGACTACATAATGGTCAGTCGCCATTTCAAATTCAAAATCTTGACACTTATAGGTGTATCCTCAACCTGTGGTGAAGTTCAAAACAAGACTCGTGCTAGCAAAGATGGACACTACAATATATGGATTCGTGGAAAAACGATCCGGATTTATTGCGCTGACATGCATACAGCGACTCCTAAGGAGTACCTCAGCTTGGGAAATAGTGATGAATGGGAAAACTTTTCAGAGTTTTATGAAAAGAGACTTATTCGTGCCGACTCGTGTCCATCAAATGGACAACGTCTGGATACGTGCCAATGTATCGCGACAGATCCTATGTCTGGCCTGACAATCTTTCAGAAAATACGACTGAATGTCACTTCTCTGACAGTGATAAGCGATGACTTTCGGTTTACGACGCAAATGCACGGACAACCAATAGAATATGGCAAAGCAGGGGACTGCTACAGCCTCAGCAAGTGTCCTCAGGTCAGTCGATTCAAACTTTGTTCATGCCACAAAAGTCCAGGGATCCCCAAGATCGAAGCCCAGGGACCATAATATAGTATTTATGGAGCATTTCTGAACTTCAACGCAATGGCTTAAAGGTATTAATTTTTTGTTTGGAATTTAGGGAAGGTTCTCCATTAATCTGTCGGGAACAGGATTGGTAGCCGATAAGTCCACCAAGTGGGTGAATGATGGTCACCATCCACAAAAACAAATTACGAGATCATCTGTAAGTAATTAACTTTAATCCCATATTTAAAATGAACTTGCTTTCAAAAGAGGTAATCCTATAACGGTCACTTCTCGCTTTCAAATGGTTAAGAGTGGCCAGAGGATCCGTGGTCAATGTGGTGGTTACTGTGGTGTGTGTATGCCAGATCCAAGAATCGGTTTGTTGCTGGATGTGGATCAACCACCTTGAAGGTAACCATCCGCCGTACATACTGAAGAATGAATTCCGTTTTACGCTTACTATTCTTTTATTTTGGATTTCAGATTTGGTTGTATAAATTCGTCACGCTCTCTCTTTCTCTCTCTGTCGTTTCCTTTGTGCTCAACTTTTGCCATCCTCTTTCTTCAAACCTTTTGATAGGGAGAGATACAACTCTGTAAGTTATTTCGCTAAGGATTCGATGTACGCACGGAACAATAATCATCGGTTAACACTGGCCACTAGGAAGTGGATGGTCAGTGGAGGGACCGAGAGGCAATCCTTCGCTATATTTGGGGCCGGGTACCCAAAACACTGCCAACGCCTCTCGTGCTACCCTATCACTCATCCTCCACTTGCTTACTTGGACAAGATTGACTAATATGACCTCTTCAACCTCCGCCCTCTCCTATCTTCTAGACCACGGCTTCCATCATACAGTTCTGTTACATCCGTGCTGCAACTTTTCTCAGTCGTCTGTGTGTTCGTGCAATATATTTTTGTGAAGTCTGTAAATTAGTGTGTCTCTTTTCATAATTAACGTGACGTCTCATTCAGATGTCCAAACCTTCTTTATGCATTTGTCACTTTATTCTCTCGGTGTCTTTATCAACAGCCTGTGCAGCCTCTTGGAGGACCTGCAGCATGATGGGGTAAATGGGTGCGAATTCCCGTTCGCGTCGTAGGCGCACTACATTCACGTAGGATTCTAAAGCCCCTTTGATAAGTTCCAGTCGCTCAGATTCAGAAGGATGAGCGTCAAGCCACTGTGAATATTGGGCAATGGACCATCCAGCAGTCTACACAGCAAAGTGAGGAAGGCTTTTTTTTAGTCAGTATTCCTGAAGGAAAACGTCTGTGTAAGGTTAAATATGGTGTTACCTGATGTGGTGAACGAATTTCTGGCGGAGCTCTGGAAAACAAAAGGTGCATCACTGTACTAAACGGTACAGTACCTTTGATGGACGAAGATCGAATGATATGTTCAGGTGTCTGGAAGAGGAGCGGTCTGTAACGATTAAACCATTAAGATCTAGTCAGACGTGCACAAACCATGGAACTGGGAAGAATGATAAAAAAAACACACCGAAAAGCACGTAGCATACGATAGGACTTTCCCAGGTCGCTAACTTGAGTGCAAAGAGGCGACAGACACAACTCCATGTGAGCACAGTCGGCAGCAAGACGACGTTTGCCACCCTCTCCTAATGGACGTACTAAGGCGCCGTGCCTTAAAAATAGCTCAAGGGCACGGCAAGCCACATTCTGACAGCTACATGAATTTAGATAAGTTGAAGTTGATAGATAAGGCTTTTAAAGTCTTTCTAGTTTGTAATATCTCACCTTTCGTCAACAAGGTCCTTGCAATGATACAGAGAGAAATAGTCGGATTTTACCCTAGCAATGAAGTCCTGAAGTTCACGCATGTATAGAGAACATTGTTGTCCACTTGCTGGTACATCGTCACCCACCCCAAGTTCTTGGCCATCAGTTGTTTGAGACCTATGGAATATAGAACGATATGGATACAACGGCGTCTTATTTAACGGTGGTAAAATCCGTCATACTCACGAGAAATCCTCATCATGCATAGTCAAAATGATAGCTTCTATAGCACATTCCACTGCTGAGATTAACGGCCGAATTGCATTTCGCATCAAGTCCCGTATAGACTAGAAAACAGAACGTGAACTAATGATGAGGTAATAATTGATTCTATATTCCCAAGTCATATGGTCCCGAATAATCTTTTCTGATAACAATCAACGTGCGATTTCTGACAAATAAGAAAGGTTGTAAGGGGCGCGGGATGTCACCTGCATTTCTAGGTACAGGACTTAATATCAATTTGAATTTGGTGATCTGTTACTGGCTTGAATACCAATGATCAACCAATCGACGTCAGGACGCTGAACGGAAGGTTTACCTCTGGAAGGAAATAATCCACCAGTCATGAGCTCCGGTCGAGCTATGGCCTGGATAACAAACAGGCACATAATTTATCACTGTGCCACTTGCATTCACATGTTTGCCGAGTCTTTGCTACTGGACACGAGCGCTGTTTCAACAGCTACTACTTCGTTTTAAGTAATTACACCGACTTTATACTTACTGGTAGTACAGATTTTATCACTTCCACAGCTTCTTTTGGAAAATTCGGATTGACATCTTGAATGACCTATAGAAAGTTCCACATTTGAATTACAGTCCAGAATTACACACCAATAACGAACCTTGATTAATTCAACCTTTCGAATGGATTCTTCATAGAGATGTAGTATGTCGACAATAACTGCATTTGTCAACTGTCCTGCAGTGGCAGGACCAATGACTTGACTAGCTTCAGAATCATTTGATAACTGAAACGGAACGAAATACACCTTTAAAATTTTTCTGTTGAACATTTTTATATCGTTTCAGGTAACAAAATTCTACCGTTTGTTCGCATTTAGTAAGAAACAACTGAATTGTCTTGACCACGTTCTTGGCTACCGTTACCGCTAACCGGGCATCTACTGAAGCGACGTTTAACTCGGATGTTACCACTCGCAGTGCAGCCTTAACTTCATGTTCTGTAGGGCGTGAAGTTTCGCCACTTGAAAACATCAGATTAATTGGATCAAAGAGTCTTGATAGCGATCGGGATAAATAGGCATTCTCGAAAGGAACTAAGGCCGCACGTAGACTTTCTTCTGGACTGCAAAATAATGTTACTGTATTAAAAAATGTAACCGGTACTATGGCAGAATAGTATCATAGACGCTTACTCAAAGACTTTTTTGGTATCCGAGTCATCCTGCGTAGAAGCATCGACTTCACTGTCAAGTTCACTGGCTTGTGAGACATCTGCAATGTTACACGGGATGCCTGTATAGTAACTGAACTGCTGAAGACGGTGCCACAGATCACTGTGAAGTCGCAATAATTTTGGATATTCCTCTTCAAAAGCCTGTTTGATAAAAGTCGACTCTGTGGATGAAACCATCACATTTTCTGAGTCACTGGGGATTTTTGCATCTACTGGACAATGCGCATTTTCTTCTACAACACTTTTTACCATTAGCAGCACGGACAAATTCATCTGTTAGGACGTTGCTCACAGCAGTCCAGAATGAACCGACAACCGCATCTAAGCCACTGCCATCACCTTCAGCATGAGCCAGTTCTTCAGCAAAAGGCCGATGGGTCACTGGATCTCTTTTCTTGTATAATACTTTTTGAAGGTTTTGAATTCGTAAACAGTGATCATAAATTTGGTCAGCGAGCTTTTCCATGTTGCTCCACAAAGTGGCTTTAAATATGGACACATTTCCCATTGTTGGCATAGCAGCCCGACCGGGAGTACTTCCTCCTGAAAACGCATTCAAGTAATATCAGGTGCCTTGCAGCAGTTCATGGACAGTGGCAGATTACATCAGCTACATTACACACCTTGAGCTATGGAAGAGGAACTGCTTAGATTCCGAGGATCCAGAGCCGTTTTGATGTTTTCCTCAAGATGGCGTTTAGTATCCTTGACTACCTGCCAGACTACATCTGACAAAGTTCCGAGATAATGAAATACCTGAAGAGCTGTTGCCATTTGAGCCTGGTTCTGTGACTCAGTGCCGCGATCCAACATGTCTTTGCCTTTTTGTTCGACATCTATCCTTGCTTGTCTGATCATTTTCAAATCCTTAGAGATTATTTCCAGGTCAGTCACGTCCACACCTTCCAGAAGGTACGCTATAAAAATACGGAACATCCCTGATAAGTCAAGCTTAAAGAATCAAATGTGAAGAAAATGAAAAGACGAGGGTAGCAGGTCTACCTAGTTCGCTGAGAGTATGGGCGCATTTAGTAATATCTTTGGATCCTCCCTGCAATTGCCCTTGTAATCTCTTACAAAGATTCGATGTTCGAAGAATGCACCGAAGTAAATCACAAGCTGCCTGCAACCTAGACAGTTTTGTGGTCAAATTATGGATCTTCTGATATGGTTCTATGACTTTCATTCTCAGCCTATATTCGAAAGTACACTTAGACTTGATAGGAAATCTTTTGAAAACTCACGGAATCGTGTTAACCTTTCAATGGCAGACAGCAGAGCTTGGATGCGAAGCTGCATACTTTTGAGTACTTCTTCTAATGTCTCGACAGCCGTAACTCTGGACAGGAGATCGTCGTGATGTACACATACTTGTTCCCTCAACTCACGATCTAAGTTCGCGATTCCTTCTGCGATTCTAGCTAATTGTTCGACTATTGTCACTCCTTGGTGAATCGACTGTGCCGTAAAGTCTTTCACATCGAAGTTCTCATCGTAAAATTGCTGGTAGAACGCTAGCATAAGAAAAAGACAAGATAGTATGATTTACAACATGGTACACTCTTTGAGGGTTCTTCTCTATTCCACAGTAAGAATCACCCTACTACTAGGGTAGTAAGTCATCCTGGGAGTGGCCCCGATAATCTTACTTCTGTCTTTTTTGTTTGATTGGTATTTAGGGCCCTTCAACTACAAAGGTCATTAAGAGTCCCGTCCACTGCGTAGTTCTAATGCAGAGACTGCACAAACACTACGCGGATGCGACGATTTTTGGATATTAGCAGTAGGCAGTTTTCTCAAGCAGTCACCCATGTTAGTAGTAGCTGGGGTTGCGTTGCTTAACTTCAGTGATCAGACGAGAACTGGTGTATCCAAGGCAATAAGCCGCTCCCTTCTGTCGGTTAAAAAAAGGCTGGCATATCTGCAGGTAAAAGATAAGTAACTTTTGGAAAAAAAGAAACGCCCACAGTATTGGTTATTCAAAATTCCGAGAGTTAGGGAAGTGAACCCCTTCTCCTAGCCAGAAACTTGCCGATCTACACAAATCTCTTATGTATAAAGTTATTCTTTGGTTTGACTGTAACGCCTTATGAGCTGGTGGTTTTCAACTAGAGTTACTTGACCAACTTTAGTTATTCGCATTGTATCTGCCCTTGGCAAATAAATTTTCAGAGATGTCGGTTCAACAATGAGGTCCGTAATTCAAAGAAAGTTGAAGACCACTGTTATACACCACGGCTACAACTTAACCACTCAGACGAAATAACTCGAGGCTGCTGCCCTCATCATCGCCCCAGAAAATAATCATCGAACACAGTGGTGTTATGCATGCTCTAATTAAGTTAAGAGAACCAGGCTTGTTTCACTTGGCTATTTAACTGCCTTGTCTGCGCTGAGTCATTTACAGATGCAAAACTCCAGTTCAGCGGTGCATGACTCTTGAAAAGCCCTAAAGTATGTCTTCCGTCAGATGGAAAGTAAAGGCGTGGTGCAGCACTAGCACCAAGCAATTTGGTAAAATATAATCGGATTGTTGAAATTCTCAGGTTTAGGAGCTTACCCAACCGCTGGCGTCAGTAGACCAAACACCAAGTTCTAGACTCCAATGACAAACTTGACGAAACCTAACCTAACTTCCCATTTTCAAAGACGACCAAGTTGCCAAGTTGAGTAGGTGCGGCCAAGTTGCGTTGTGCGGCCAAGTTGCGTTGTGCGGCCAAGTTGCGTTGGACACACCAGTTCCCGTTAGATCACTGAAGTTAAGCAGCGCACACCCACGTCAATACCAACTCGGGTGGTTGGTAAAGAACGTTGGGTGCTGCAAATTAACCCTCTTCCTCCTCCTTTCACCTACCTCCTCATCTCCCGCGGGCAGCCTCCTAAGGGGTTGACCTGTTATGGCTGCCTGGCTTGCACCCCAACCCACAAACTAATCAAATATCACACAAAGGAAGACTATCTTCAAGATCGCCTTTTGGTCGAGTGCATTACCCATTGAGGTGAACTTTCTGGTAAGAAGTTCGGGGATCGGAATGAACAGAAAATTACGTACTAGGGAAAACTACAAAAAAAAATACCCACAGCCAAAATCAGCAAATAAGTAATAGCTGAATACAGGATTATTTCTACAAAAGTCATTACAGAATTAAATTGCAGTTACGTTTTATTATTATTATTTATATAGGCTGAGGTGCTATGGACACGTCATGAGAAGAGGAGCTCGTTAGGTGTATCCCAGGAATGCAGGTGGTCGGTTGCACCCGGGGTAGGGGGAGACCGAAGCAGACGTGGGGACAGGTTGTCCGTAAGGATATGGCAGCGTGTGGGGTGGACGGGGACTTGGTTGGAGATAGACGGAGGTGGAAGGCTAGAACCCGCAGACCCGACCCCGGCGGGATAAGGGGAAGATGATGATGACGTTTTATTATTATTTGGAATTAATATTTTTGATGTCGGCCCACCTCATAATGCCCAGTACCCTTTATGAGCCAATCCAACCTTAAATACTTGGATGAACCTCTAGTCTACAGGCTAATTTGTGCTAATTCAAAACAATGTTAATGCATTACAGTAAATGCTGCGTTACCACTTTTCATACCAATATTTTGGCCGTGAACCCTGCTCGATAGTTAATAACTTCAGTATACATACAGTACATTGCGCCCAGACTGCAATTAGAATGACGTCACTGTCCCCATGGCTTCTTTGGTTTGAGATTAGCTTGATGTCGCCTATGTGCCGCAACAAAAGATGGCAGCGGTCACCGGCCAACTCTAGTTTTATTGGGTACTTAAAGTCAGGATAATTATATGGAATGCAGTTCCATGTTTATGACGTATTGTCATCCAGATCTCATGAAAACAAGAATTTAATAACAGGACACCATGCCACCCTTCAAATGTTGATGACGACCTCTTTCATTCTTTACTTGCATTAACTGTAGGTCATGGGTTAAAGGTACCTACATTGTATTAGCGGTACTTGGGTATTAGTGGTACCCAGTGTACCATAGCGGCCACCCATGTTAGTACTAGCTGGGGTTGCGTTGCTTAACTTCAATGATCAGACGAGAACTGGTGTGCTCAACCGCTCCCCATTACTATGTTACGCTAACAGGTTGAGGAGTAAGCCAAGCAGCCATAACAGACCAAAACCTTAGGAGGCTTCTCGCGGGTGAGAAAGAGGTAGGTGTAGAGGATGTAAGAGAGGGGAAATTTGCAGCACCCAACGTTCACTACCAACCACCTGTGGGTTTGCGTTGCTTAAAAGTTCAGTGATATCACGAGAACTGGTGTGTTCAACGCAACTTGGCCATATGAGAAGAATTTACAGATGGGCCTTCCATTAAGTGGGAAGAACTGGCGGGGTTGTTTGTGGTGTCCGCCATGTCCTTCTCACGTAAAGTAACATTATCTGTCGCCGAGTGATTCAACAATGAGGTGATGGAGTAGATTTATTTAATATGGGTTTGTCATAATTGCATCTTTCTTCGGAGTCTGGAGTGGTATGTGTTTGGAAGGGAGGATTAAAAGGATTGTGACGCAGATTGCATCGTGCAAAAACTGCTTTTCTGAGGTTTTAAGCTCTTCGTGGCCACATTCCTTTTCACTACATCATTACGGTGGCTGGAACTCATGAGTGTCCGAGTTTAACAAACACCAGGTAGAAGAAACTGTTGAAAATTCGTTTAAGATACCAAATCACGACGGGATTCGATCCTGCAGTCACGCACTCACACCGCAAGCGCTTAACATTGGAGCGCCTCAACATCCCTCAGTAACAAGAAATAAAACACGTCTGCTATACATCATTTCAATTAACAGGGCCTTGTAAACATTCCTTTTCTGGACTTGAACTCACACAAGTGAACATCGGGCTTCACGAGTTCAAGCCTGCCATTATTTCATCCACCGTCAAATTCTTTACGGCCAGTTCTTAAACTTCCGGCTTTTGTCATTACACATGGATAATAGCCACTTTACTCAGAGTTTTAGATTAGATAGCAGAGTAGTCCAACCTTTCTGGAATTGTGGGCCACTCGACAGCTCCAAGATCAAATTGCGGGCTGCAGGCCGTGAAAAGCACACAACGCACTATTTTAATGAGACTTTTAAACCTGGTGCTGATGAAGATATGATGATGAATTGTCAGACAATTTTGTTCCTTTTTTTTCGGCCGACCGGGGGCCATATTACAAGCCTTTATGGGCCGCAGGTTGGACAACCCTGTTATAGATAGAGTATGTCTATTATAAAGTAAATTGAAAAATTATCCGAACTGAAATAACTCATCATAACTTTAATTGGAAGTAAAAGATTAACACGCTATCGGAGAGTCACTCATTAATCTTAATGTTTTGGCCCCACCCACTGCAATCAAGACAGTTGGTGATATTTGATAGCATTTTTGAAATACCCCACTATCTTTCGGACTTTTTCAAATAGTTTAAAATAAATGTAACTACTATATTTTAATGAAATTAGAGCAATACTAGCTCGTCCCATTATATAATGAAGAGAGAGCATCGACTGACCATGTACATAGCAAAGACCGCGCCAAACGCAGTAAATACACGTCTATAAGGTCTCAATTATGAACTGCTATCACATTTAAAATTGAGAAAATACAATTCTATGTATAATACTTGAATGGACAGTTTAATAATAACATGAACTATGACTCAGTTGACTTACGATTCTGGTTTAACGCTTCCATTGTCAATTTCAGGCTCAAATGAGCTCCAGATTACATTGCCACAAGTTCATTTACGTTACATCATTCGTTTACTGATCACTGGGTGGCACTACCTTCTCACTATAAAGGGCAACTGACGACGTGGACAGGCGGGTTTCATTTGATAGAGACGTGCCGGTGATTTTTTTTGCTTCTTCATGCCTTCACTTTAGATAGTTTTCCCCGTTTCCGCTGTTCTGTCTTGAATCGTCTCAGGTAAGCTTAATTTAATGTGTGACATCTTAAATGAACGAGAAATTAAGGTCTTTTTAATGCTATGGAGTATTTTTGGCATATTGCTGGAATTTCAATATGATATAATGTACAAATGGTTCGAGCCACACTATTATCTCTTGTGAAGATCGGAACAGTAGGATTTCTCATTTCTATTTATAAGAATGTTTGTCGTGGCATCTATTAAATGATCTCGGTATGAAAATTTGAGATTTGTGCTTATGGTCGGTGTTAATTTGACGCACACCGGCTTGAAATTCCCAATGTATATTTTCGATTAGGGCAGCGCCTTTCAACGTGGCGCTGCGGTGGAAATGACAACTAAGTTGAAGTTCACGTTTAAAGGGAGAATCGGAAATTACTCGAAACCTCATAATGTCATTGTCTTTAAAGATATTATTTAATTTCAAACGTAAAAGAATTTAAACGTTAGGATCCAATGCTTTGTGGTTATGTGTCGGGTAAGGTATTTATTTGGTATATTAATGTTGGTGAAACCTGGACTTGACGGATACGTGATGAAATCGAACGTCGCGTAGATGCCATTCAGTCGTTTTTTTTCTTACGAGCTAGAGCATTGAATTCCATTTTCCGTTATTTAGTTGAAGAAAATCTACTAACTGGTTTTCAATTTAGTGAGATGTGTAATGTAGATATCGTTGTGTGAAACTGCAACTATTGAAGAGAGCGTAGTTTCATCCAGAATGTCGTCTACGTGGACGTGCCCATTCAACCACCCAGTAGGACATAAAACCTCATCCAACCTTTTGCCCTTGTGTCGTCGACTCTTTTCTGCTCCCATTGTTCGGCCTTGAAAAAGTCAAGGCATAATCCTATACTAATGACAACGGGCCTATCATCGGAGATTAGTTAGTAATGTGATATTTTGGGTGATCATTAATTTGTCACTCGCCACGTCAAGAAGTTCACTGTTCAAGATGCACTGCTAGGATATATACAGTATATACCATGTATGCTATATGAGATTTGGGCTATTGTGACCTTTGAGGGTAATCATAATACTCATGGAAAAACAATATAGTATCCCAGTTTTCCTAGGACATAAACCTGTCAGGTAAGTGGAGGGGGAGGCGAGGTGCTCGACCCCATTTTCAAAATTGCTTCTCTGTAAGTTATGCTAGTTATGGCTCGTGACACGAATGTTCAGGCGAAGAGCCTTTTGAAGGAGTCCCTTGTAGGAGCTTTATACAATGAGAAAAATAGTACAGTGGTTCGTATTTTGTCTTCAAGGGTGAGAAAGCAGGCACTAAAGGGATCTCGGTATAACATGATTAATGATAGTCTTATCTATGGCTTTACAACCATAGATGACACTTAAACTTAAATTACCCCAATGCACAAGTTCGACGCTGAGACTAGAATGGATTTTAGTAATATTATTGCTTAATAACTAATGCTTCGGATTAATGCATTATGAAGGCATTTGTTGAGTGGAGACGGTTTACTCAGTCGGGGAAGTAGGAAGGCACAGAATACCAAAAAACGTGGAATATGTGTCCGTAAATATGGCTTACTTTGGTTGGGTAACTGGTATAAAATTTGGCATATGAATGCGTGGTTCGCTGGTCCGATCCTATCCTAGGTGATTTTCTTAGGCGAGAGGGGTTTCTTAGATGTCGGAGCTCCGCCCCTCCTTCCCACTGTGTCACTGACCTTCAAAGTAGACAAACCGACTTCAATCAAATAAAGCACGCAAATATGGCAACATTATTGAAATATCTTACTCAGACTTGATTCCTGCTTAGGTCGAACATATAGGTATGATGTGTTAACATACCGGTAGTAGTCATGCTTCTTAATGTCTCCTTCTTCTTGCTCCTGCACTCTCGTAGCTGTTAATACACGATTAACATTGACATTTTATATTCCAGAGGAATTCCGAAAGGAACGCCATTGATTGTTTTGTAGACGATTAGCCAGAAAACGTTCTTACAAAAAAAATTTATCATTAAAGATGGATCTTCAGACGGCACTTATATGCGTTGGCGTGTTTGTTGTGTCAGCTGTTGTAGTTTATCTCATCTCTGTGTTGGGAATGAGAGAGAAAACATTCGAAGAAGCAATTGCTGAACAACGTCGCAAAGATGAAGAAGTTGTAGCTCAGAAGAAGTCGGACAAGATGTCTAAAGACAAAAAGCACAAGAAGTGGGGTCGTAAATCAAAGGAAAAGTCTGATAAGGATGACGAGACTGAATTGCATGTTGGATTCAAACCAGAGGCAGAGATTATCCCTGATGACAAAGAAACTATGATCACCGGTGCTCCTGCTAAGATTCCCTCAACTTTGGGAAAAGGATCGAAGAAAGATGAACCACGCTCGATTCTAATTAATAAAAAAGAGAAAGCGCATCCAGTAATGGACGGGAGAGAAGATGCGGTGACATCTAAAACTACCAAATTGGAAAGAAGTCATGCAGTTAGTGAAAATGGGAATCCAGACAAGGGCGAAAAAAAGGAAACTGCAGACAATCTTCAGGGACAAGTTAATCGTGCGGAACCTGAAGTTACCTCTACAACTGTCGTGGGTCGTGTTGAAGTGGAGTCTTCCAAAGAGCCCAAGAAGGAAGGGACCACCAAAGTTCTGCACTCAGACAAGCGAGATAAGACACCTCCAAAAAAGTCTTCTGATCAGAACAAGGAAAAGCGACGTGAGGTTAATGATGTGGCTGCGGTTTCTAAACGAGGACTGCCTCTTGAGGAATTCGATTCAAAGAAGTCTGCTAGTCGAGAGCTGAAGGCAGAGGAAGGAAGGGTCAAGGATATCAAGAGAGATGAACCAGCAGGTGACCTTCACTCGGGTCACGCGCAATCGCCAAGCAAAAAATCGAAGAAGAATAAGGATGATGAAGGTATATTGAATAGCTGCTACTATAACTCTTCGCTTCGAGGTAGTTTTTAGTGTGTTAATAGCTTTCTGTTCAGGGTTGATTAGTGGACGCCTAACGACGCTTATAAAATCCTCTTCTTTGAGCGACACTGAGATTACATCGTTAATCGAGGTGCTTCTTGACAAACGACAGTCGGGAACTATCGATGCAGAATGGCTGAAGTTTGGGCAAAAAGTGGATCCAATGTCTGCTTTGCGCAAGCAGCTCCAGGAAGCAGAGGGAGCACTGTCTGAAGAGCGTCAAAGGGCGCAAGGAGCTAGTGCAAAACTGAAGGAATTAAGACAAGAATTGAATAATGAGAAAACTAAGTGTTCTCAGCTGGATAAAACGAGGCAGCAAGAAGTTCAGAATTTACATGCTCAGTTGCAGCGCGCTTCTACCGAGCTGGTTAACGTCCATGTGAGTAGTTTTTTTTTTTTTTTATGAACTTTTTTTACAATTTGATGTAAATTTTGAGAAATCTTGTTTGTAGAATAAGAATCAACAAATGCAGACCAAATTCAACGAGGAACTTTCTGGCTTCCAACAGCTTAAAGAGGAGGTTATACAATTGCGTCAAGGGGAATCAAAGTATTCGTCACCAATATAATCTTATTTTGATGGTTATGGTTTATTTTGTACTGACATTGCCACTTTCATGTAGTGTTTTACGCCTGCAGCATGATATCGAACAAATGAAGCTCGGTAATGACCAATATCAGGCCACTGTAAACCAACTGGAGCTTCAATGCCGACAGTTGGAAGAGCAAATTCAGACATTGGAACGGGCCAAGGTAATATCTGTCCAACTTTTAAGGATTAATGGTGTAAGCAATCTATCGGAAATATTAATATTAATGCTTCTAGTCAAATGCGGACACTATTTATGTTACTACAATTGATGACCTCAAAAGTCAGTTGAAAGTTGCTGAAAATGAAAAGATCAGAGTTGATAAAGAACTTGAATGTGCTCTATCCAATTTGAGGTCTCTAAAAAATGAGATAAAACGCTATCAATTGGACCAAGAATCCTTGCAGAATACCATTTCCAGCTTAGAACCTGCCAATGAACAACTCGTGAAAGCTAACGATGTTGGTACTTGTATGATTACTGTCCACAAAATTTACATTACTGTTTCCTGAAATAGTGAATTACTTACAGGAATTGAAGCAGCACAAAGCAAATTTGGAGAATCAGCTTATTGGCTTACAGACGCAATTTCAAGAAGTCAGCGCCCAGCTTACCAAATCGGACAAAGAGCTTCTGTTGATAAAAGAAGAGAATGAACTCTTGGCATCTCAGATCAGCAAAGTTACTGAACGGGAGGAAGCTGAAGGCCAAGAAGGGTGTTGGGATCCTGTCTCCAAAGAAAAGGCAAATGGTCACATTCAAGTTGAAGTGAGTGCCTGCTGATACTTTACTGTTTTTTGTTTACCATGATTTCATATTTACCCACATTTTAAATTTACAGGAGTCTGGCAGTTTGACTAAGATTACATTATCTGACCATGAGACCATGTAGGTATTTGCAGTCGGGAATTGACGATGTTAAAGGGCATTAAGTAATATTTATAATTCTCTCAGTCTTCACGAGAAAGAGATACTTTTGGATCAACTTTCTTTTGAGTTGAAAGAAAAGGAAAAGGTGACGGATCAGTTGAAGGCTCATCTTTTAGACAAAGAACAGCTGGCTGATAGGCTTCAGGAAGCTTTGAAAGAAAAGGAGAACCTGGCAGATCAGTTGAAGGCCGATCTTCTAGACAAAGAACGGCTGGCTGATAGGCTTCAGGAAACTTTGAAAGAAAAGGAGAAGCTGACAGATCAGTTGAAGGCTGATCTTTTAGACAAAGAAAGGCTGGCTGATAGACTTCAGGGAGACTTGAATGAAAAGGAGAAGCAGACAGATTGTTTGAAGGTTGATCTTCTAGATAAAGAAAGTCTGACTGATAAGCTTCAGGAAGATTTGAAAGAAAAGGAGAAGCTGGCAGATCAGTTGAAAGCTGATCTTATAGACAACAAAAGGCTGACTGACAGACTTCAAGAGGACTTGAAAGAAAAGGAGAAAGTTGCAGAGGAATTGTCTTCATTAAAGGAGAAAGACATTGCTGCTGCACTTTTATCCACAGAGCTAAAAGAAAAATGTAGTCAAGTGGAAGACCTTACGTCTCAGCTGGCTGATAGCAAAGTGACCATTGAAAGGTTGACGTCTGAATGTCAGACCCAGAGAGAGAAAAATAATGTAAGTCTACCTTGAGAACGTGCTTGTGAACTTTATTCCCCTAGAATGAGATGAACTGCATGGCTTTCCCGTCCCCTGTACTTCGCCAGGAACTACGGACGAAGAATTGGAAGGTGATGGATGCCTTAAATAAGGCCGAAAGTTCATTGGGAAGCAAAATGAAAGAGGTGGAGAAATTTGCAAACGTGAGTACGGCTGGAGATAGGCAGGCTGCTTGTGGATGACTTTACCCCCATTATTACTTTTTGTGTGTAGTTTCAAACTGAATGAGGGATTTGAGGTTGGCTAAAATTTTGTTATAAATGTGGTTCACGTCCATGGCTCATTTTGTTGATTTTCAGGACAAGATACTGGAAGTTCAACAGACTGAACAAAAAAATATGCGTGAAGTTCTTGAAAGGATATTTCCTTCCATTCATGTAGAGGAGTCAGTGGTGAGGTTTTACAATGGAGTAAAACAAGTACAGTGAAACTCGGATAAGAGGTTTCCCATGTAAGATGTTTTCCCGCATTAGAAGGCCAACTTTTTAGGTCCTGAAATAAAATGCATTGTCTAAGTCATCTTTTCCTGAATATGAAGTTTCTCTGGTATAAGATTTCCCACATAAGGTAGTGGGTACTCGATGGGCAAGATGGGTACTCGACCCTGCCATAAGTTTGAAAACAGCAGTTGCTTTGGGCGTTATATTAGAATGCCTATAAATTAATTTAAGGATAATTTTTCATTACTTCAATGCAACTCTATTCAAATGTGTAAAACTGCATTTCCCGTGTGGCCAAGTTGTGTTGGGCACACCATTTCTCATGAGATCACTGAAGTTAAGCAACACAAACCCACGTTAGTACCATCATGGGTGGTTAGTACCTCCGCACCCGTGAGCAGCCTCCTAAGGGTCCGGCCTGTTATGACTGCTTGGCTTACTCCTCAGCCTGTTAGTGTGTAAGAAACTGGAAAAAAAACCCTTCCCGCTTAAGAAGCCACTAAACGTTGGGTTCCTTGAAACACTTCTTATCCTGGTTCTACTGTAGTCTTTATATTTGGTCGCCCTCTATAACAGTATCTGGTTCAACAGAGTCAAGTAAACTGGCTGCCAGAGTTTGAGAAAAATGCTCAGAATTTCCTTGATTCACTGCTGCTGCCAAAGCAGGATACTGCTTCTTTGGAGGAAATCAACATTCTCTCTACTCGTCTGTTAGTCTTAGAAGAGGACAATGAAAAATTGCAAGCTCAAGCGCAACATTACAAGACGTTATTAGTCGAAACAGTAAGTCTTGCTTAGATTCATAGGCATGATATTTATGTGTACAGGCTGTTAGGGATCGGAAACAACTTCTTTGATGTTGTTTATGACCATTACCAAAGTGATGTTCTATCATTGAGGTGAGGGTCTTTCCGAATTGCTCTAATGACCACTAGATACCGTATTTGGTTGTCAGGTGGTGTAGCGGCCAAGATAATTGCAAGCTCATAGTGCTGATTTTGGCAGATTCAAGCCAATTTTCAGTCTCCGTGTATTGCAACAAGTTTATTAGACATGCATCAGAACATCCAATTTTTTTAATTTGTGACCTCATTTTTGATTTTAGGAAGACATTTTGAAAAAGCTTCAAGTAAACGTCGAAGAAGAGGAAGCTAAATGGAAGCAAAAACTCGAAGCAAAGGACTTAAAGATTGAAAAGGTTAGATCTTATTTAAATTTCGTTTGGTGAAAGTGAAATAGTGGATCGTTCTAATTTCGACTTTCCTTGAGCATTAGATGTTAGAAGAAAAGCGGTCTTACGAAGCTAGCATGGATCAAGTGAAGTCAACTGAAGAGGTAAGTGAAGATTCGGTTCTTTATATCACTGCAGATGTTGGACATCACTCGTTAATGTTTTTCTCATTCCTTCCACAGGAATTGGCAGAGGTAAGGATAACGTCATCTTTAAGACCCCAGAATAGAAAATGAATAGCTATTGGGTTTTCGCTCCTCCAGATGCAAGAAAGGTTGACGGAGTTACAAACTAGGTTGGAGTCTGAAGAAAGCGAGAGGCGGTCTTTAGAGGAGAGGCGGCGACAAGCAGAAGATGGTGCTGCTGAACTTGTCAGACGACTTACGCAAGTCGAAGAGAAGTTGCATCAGTGTGAGTCAATGACACAAGGAGCTGTGGAAGCAGAAGCCTTGAAAGTGGAGCTTGCCAACGAAAGACAATCCCACAGGGAACTGGTGGACCAAATGACAGAAAAAGTGAGGATTTTGCAGGATGCCCTCCAAACAGAACAGGAGCAAAGCAAATCTTTACAAGCCAAGCTAGAAACTGCCCATACAAATCAGGTTCGTATCCATTATGGGGAAAAGAAATTACTGCAAAATTCCGTTGTCGTGCTCGCAGACATATAATAAAATCAATCATGAAACTTAGGTTCCGACTGCTAATGGATCATCTCCAACAGATGAGATTTTGGAACAGGTTAATGAGGTGAGTACTTGTTGGTTTTATGATTGCACATTGAAGAAACGCAACTTTTACGCCCGAAAGTTTTTTTTTTCAGCTTGCACGTCAGTTGTTATAAGGTTTTGTTGAATTTTCTGGTGGTCAGTTTATTTTCGCAACACGCCGCATGTTCGTTTATATTGAAATTCAGTAGAAGCGTTGCATTTATGTTTGATTCGCATCATAAAGAGTGCATGTCCGACGTGAACATTTTATTTTAGATCATTTAAAAATATATTTCCTTTAGATGTTTTTCACCAACTTTGTAGCACGTTCTTTTCTTTCTTCTCCTGACATTTCCAACTTCTACTCGCATTCTTACTAACCCCTGTGCGTCTTATCTTAGTCCAGGATGATGGACAGCGGTCAGCTAGTTCATTCCATCGACCCTTTGACTGATGCTGCCTCCACCTCTTTAACCTCTGCAGCATTTTTGCCGCCACAAAAGCCTCAAGCTGATCAGCAATTGCTGCTGCGTCAACCAGAACAGCCATCTGTGGAACAGAAGGCCACTGGTCGCAACAAGAGACCAAAGAGCAAGAAGCGGGTAAGGACAAGGACCTTGTCAGCTCCGTCGTCGTCTACTAGGACGGAGCCACTATTGCCGTTGCTTAATAATGATAGGTGTGAGGTGCAGTCCAGCTTCAGCACCGCCAGTCCGCACAGTCACTACTATACTCTATTGCCGCTTTCTGGAAGCATTCAACTCTTTTCAAGATTGAGTTCTAATATTTCTCGGTTCTGAAACGTTGATTTTGTCAGTTTATGAGAACTTTGCGTCCATTTCGAAACTTTCTCTATTTGTTTTATTTTGGCTTTTGGGTAATCTATTGCTTAACAGACTGCTATTAATGTACTCCTGCATAACATATACTCACTCGTCCATTGCTGTCATCAGCCCACTAATATTCATAGCTTGGTACCCAATCGCTTGTCTTTCCTATCATCATACAGTTAATATTGTTGGTCAGATTTTTATTTTTTTTTTAAATTTTATTTTTCGACGTGAATCCCTCGTAGAGTCGGAGTGGGCCGAGAGCCAGGTTATTAGGTGCGTCCATATTTTATCATTTACTCGTCTGTTTTGAACACAACGCTTGTGGTGTCCGTCGTCTGCCTACTTTGTTGTGCAACGTCTGTCTATGCGTAGAAGGGTGTTAAGGTCACTGGTGATCGTTGTTTTGGCATTGGTTACTCGTCAGTAGATTTTTTGCTAACTGGTAGCCAAATTGCATGTGAGATTCGCCCCTGTGTAGCGTATATTTTGCGATTTCATCTACAACATAGTTTTGCTGTTAATTTGAGGGCCAGTCACAACTATTGCACTCTTGGTGAAAGGTGTAAAAGCCCCAAAATTCGACAGCGTGCTCGAATGGGTCTGTTATTGAATGTCCCCTCGCTGGCTGGCGTGTTGCTCTTAACTGACCACTGATAGATTTTATCTTGTCATTTTGTTCTGATCTCAATATTTCCCGCTTGCACTCTCCCACTATGGGTTTCATATTCTCGCTACCTGGTCTGTTAAGGGTGTTGTACTCGTAGCATTTTGTCAGATATGCATAGGATACGTGCCAATATTCGTGATTGATGTATGGAATATGTTCATGACAAGACCCTGGTGTCCCAAATGTTGAAAAATTGGTCTTTGGGAGAGTGTCGCATGCAACTGTACTGAATCGTTTAAGAAACGGATCTTTGCTAGCACCATTACATTTTATCTCTGCAATTTATGAGTCCATACTATTCGTTAGAGGTGTAAAGAAATGATTCTTGTGTCGGGAACCTTTCACTCGGGCGTCGGAGCTGGGTTTTTCCTGTTACGTGATAAATTGCTACGTGTATGAGATCCTTTAACATGCAAATTGGTCACGTGCATCTGTAGTGGTGATATGTCTAGTGGCTTGTTTTCTCATCTTGCCACAGGGTCATTCAGGGTTGAAATTTTCTTTTTTTGAGAATTGCAACTCGTTGAACAGAAAAGAATTTTATAGTATTTATTTGATTTGACAGGTTTTTATTTGTTTTTTCAGGTTGCTTTGGCTAAGAAGTAAAAAAAAATCCGTGTTCGTGAAGCCTCTCCCAAATCTTAACAGAATTAACGGGACTGAGGAAGGATTTGGACACTTTCGTCTGCTTTTGGTTGACAACTTGAGCAATCCGCGGCGGAGCTTCTGTACTAGAAATTGTAATGAGTTACTATCTGTAGAAAATACGACTAAAAGTGGGCAGATAACTATTTACTTATGAAAAAAATATTCCGTATTTGCAAAGCAAAATATATATATATAAAAGTGTCAAGGAAATGGACGGTCATGTGAGTGGTCAACATGGTTACTCCTAAATCGAGTTGGCAACTTTAGAAGTGGAGCATTTCGCCTTTGCCTATTACATTCGTTTCTCCTAAATTTACGCTTTTTTTTTTACATAAAATGCAAGATGGGGAGAATGGTTTGAAAGGCTTATCCTCCAGAAGTGAATGACACCGGCAGACTGGTCTGACTACTGTGTCAAAGATTTGAAAGAGTAGGACTTTATTGCATTTGTTAACCATATCTCTGGAGAAATATGATTCCTGGTGCCCTGTATCAAAGATTTGTAACCCCTTTTCTACCAAAGGGTTTCCCCCATGAAAGGTGATAATAATTGATCGGATCTAGTTTGCCTGTCGACAAACTTTTTTTTGCACTCATTTATGTAGCCATTATTTCTGAATAAATGTGTGTATGGTGGTGCCTGATAGCTATTGTCATAAGATGAATGCTGCAGTCAGCAAGGGGAGTATTGGGTTAATCGCTAACATATTAGTCTGCCCCAATTACGCTTTGATAGATGTAATTACCTTTTTAGGCAGTGTGAACTGAAACTACAATTGTTAGTCATCTTTGTGCTGTGCATGCTATTCGCATGCTGCTTTTGATTCAGAGGTTAATCGCCTAGTTTTAGGACTCGCTTGATGTTGATATTTCGTCAATACTTCCTTCCTAAGAACTTCACTGTCAGTTGTTTCATTATACGCAATATACTCCTCTTCCCACTGGGTGTCAACGGCCTCCTTGTTTGTCCCACCTTTCACTGATCTAACGATATAGAGAGCAGCCAAATTTGAACATCTGATAGTTTACGTTTTCTGACTTTACGTTCGTTTTTGTCAGGCCTACGATAACATTGTAAAATTTGTATTGGAGAGTTAATTTATTTTTATAGAATAACTTCTCCAAGATTTTAGTTTCATTCATTTGTGCCTCTTTTGTTTGTTAGGTAACCCTGACTTCGATATTGAAACTGTTTGCTAATTATAAGGACGTACAGTAGTTGCTAGATACAGCAACAGTGTAGGAATGTTGACATTAACACCTGCAATTCCCAAACTATTTAGAATAAATGAGACCCTTGTTTACCGGTTCAGACACGTCGTCAAACGATGTCCTTGTGCACAGAGGTCGAGTAGCTGCCATTTAGATCAAGTAACTGACACTGGTAGAACAAGGATTTGGTCCTTGCTGGGGACTTGGTCTTTAAGACGATTATTACTTAAATAGTGTACTGGAAGCTGGTGGGTAGCGCACGTGACAGATTAAATGACCGACATGAATACGTTGTACTGTAATGACCACCACGTGGATGATTAAGTATTAATACAAGCTCGAAGGTTTCTTTTGAAACTTGATTCCAAGTAAAAGATTGAAATAAAGAAAATGGGCACCAAATGGACTTGAGCGTCTCGCCTCTTGTATGTCATGCGCACTTGATCCTCAAAAAAAGATGCCAAATTCACTCTGGGCTGGTAGGAGTGAAGGCGGAAGGTGAAAGTTCATTTCCTAAAAATAGTTGTGGATTTTTAGTGGCGAGAGGGTGGCTCGTAGAATGAGTACAAGGGCTGTTCCATTGTAAGTCTATATGATATTAAGGAGTAGGATTGGCTTCTTGAAACAAATGTGGTCACTTCGTCCACCAAATCCAGTGCTTGAAACGCCCTCTTAGATAGATCTGAGTTGTCAGTTCCGATTTTGCTATCTGATTTCTCAAGAACAAAGTACAAGGCTGTAACATCTGAGATGTAGTCAACCTCAGTCAAGAGCGGAAAATTTCTGGTGTCCAGTGTCGTTTAGAAGGGAGTGCCAGCACACGCAGTCAGTCACTTATTTCAGTAGGACTGTTAACTTATTGTCGAAGGTTCTTCATTGAATAACAACTATGACTGAAGTCGTCACTATAGATTCGTGAGTGTCTCGGCAAGGGTTTCTCATATTTTTTCTAAATAAAACAAGGGACTAATGGAAGTTTTATTCCTAATTTCAGCACCTGGAAGTATGCAGGACAGTCAGACAATCTACTCATTGGCGATGCGGATTGTAAGTGAATCTTAATCTGTTAGTAACAAACAGTGATGAATCTTAGATAAAGCAGTATATGGCCTCTGAACAAAAATTTCGCTCTATTTAGGTGTGGTTGTTGTTGCTACATTAAAGCGCCCCTTGATGTTTGATTGCCTTTTGCTGGTCAAGAGGTATCGGTCAAATCTGGCAGCTTATACTCTGGAATTTCCATCAGGTAGGTTTAAACTCATTCCCTCATCTTGTTTGATTACTCATGCTGAAGTTGGATTAGTCCTAGCATATGTTTGTCTTTAGTCGAAATACCCCATTTTTATCTCCTTCAAATAGCCGTTAGGAACGTAAAAACAGTTGGGTAACTTCTATTAACAATTGATAAAGAAAAATGTGACGCGGTAGTATCTTTAGCCCGTAAGGCTTTCTAGCTGATCGACAAAAAGTAAAATTACTAGAATAAATTGAGACTGACGGGAGAAGAGGTGGATTGTTGTTTGTTGTTGTTTTAGGGCCCTTCTAGTTCAGAGACTGCACAGACACTACACTAATGAGACGATTTTTGGGTATTAGCAGTACCCAGGTTTCCCAAGCAGCCACCCATGTCAGTACTATCTGGGGTTGCGCTGCTTAACTTCAGTGATCAGACGAGAACTGGTGTGTCCAACGCAATTCGCCACTCCCAGAAGAGGTGGAGGAGGAGTGGAAGAGAATGCCATTCACTTATGACTACTGAAGGTTTTAGTGTTGTCAACATTGTTGTTGCGCGGTGTTGCCTTTTGGGTCACAGTGTCTTTTAGGTACTACCTGTCTCTGGTATGTACAACTCAGTTGTGCCACTATATGCACCCCAGGAATGCATGTTGCAGGATGAGAGTGTGTGAACAGACCATGGCTATAAATAAAAAAAAAGGCTTACAAGTTCTTTTGCGCAACCACGTATCCGTGTGCATTGAAGCTGTTGTATACCATGAGCAAACGTTCGGTCTCAGTCACGGGTTGTTTATAAGCCGTTGTTCAATTCCGTCTACACTTCCTCTTTATTTAGGTCATGTGAATGCTAATGAGTCTGCTGAAACTGCTGCTCTTAGAGAAATCTTTGAGTTGACGCAGTACAGAGGCAGAGTCCGCAGTATTGGAGAAGGTAGGAATGTGAAGTTCTTGCTTTTTTTAGCTGGCATTTCTAGAGGCATCTTTCTCTTATTTGATTTTGGCTCAATTTATAGTTTCTGCTTTCGATGCTGGAGTTTCCAATGATACTGTGCGCCTTGTGACTTTGGAGGTATTGCTATGAATCTATTCTGTAAGAGATAGTCATTTTCAGTTTGCCAGTGGACTTTTATGTCTGATGGTGGTCTTTGCTCTCCTCAATTTAGATTTATGGTGACGATGGACAAAATAAACATGTACGATTGCAACGACATCATAATGGAGGTGAGGCGCCGGATAGGTTTATCAAAATAGTTGTGATCTGTTGCTGGGTGTTACTTGACATGAGAATACTCACTGATAACTGACAAGAAACTTATTCTATTTTTTTCAGTAAATGTGGAAGTGATTCCAGTGCCCATTGCAGAATTTCAAAGTCGCCTTTCGGGTGAGTGTCTAATTGCCATTATTGCGGTGAGATACTGCCAGAAGTTTTTATCATATCCACGGGTGAAAGTTCGATAACTATTGGAGTGGCGTTTTTGGATCACGCAGAGGGTCCAAAGGTGGCTTTTATTGAGGTCTCGGAGAATTTTGGCGACCTTTGTAGACAAAAATGGCGAGAGAAGTCTACCTTCGAAATAAGTGAAATATGCATGTAGTCTCCATTGATGAGTGTAGGTGTCCTTTTCAGATGAGTGTCTGGTCGATGCATCTTTAATCTCGGTAGTTACTCCGGAAGCCTATAATTAAGGGGTGCAAACGGTTCATGTCTACGGTATATTTAACCTGCTTTAAGACAAAGGATCATACTTAGTCCTAGTTTACGCAACTGAGCCCTCTGATCTCTCCATTATTATGTGGCTCTAGTGGTGTGTACAGGCCCCTTCACCGGAGTCTTGGCTTCTCATGGACTTCTTCTCGAATGAGTTGCATAGACCTCTCTCCTGATGTCGAACAAATTTATCAGATTTCATGTTGCATTGTTTTCTTTTGTAGATTATGCTCACGAAGGCCTGGTTATAGATTCTCGAGTCGATATGTATGCGATGGGTCTCTGCACTAATTCGACCTTAGCGAGCGCATTAACAATGTGATAAACGCAGGTCAGCACAGAGCCTTGGACTTCATCTTTGGGCTATTGAATTTCATTTCATTCATTTTATATGAAGGTTGTGCGTGTGCAGGACCGATTGTAAATATATTTAATCAATGTCATCCGATTTGCGATGTACTGCGTTTTTTTATGTATAGTTAGTTGGTTGTATTTCTTGACTTGTCTTTTAATGAATTTACTGAAAAATGAAATATGGAAGTAATAATATCATGTTATTTCTGATTACTTTTTTCCTCGACATTGATAATTGATGCAATGTGTTATTACCATTGGCAATATCTTTCTGACGTCAACACTCAATGCTGACTTTGTTTAGCCTGGAAATATCTCGTTGTATTAAAAATTTGTCATCATGTTTTTTATATTCACAGTTGTTTTCACCACAAGCGCACACGCACACAAAAAAACAAACGCTGCTACGTCATGGAAACACCGATAGGAAAGATGAAGTCACTTGTTTACATCCTGGTGTTCCTGGTGTGATTTATCAGATACAGATGGATGATGAATGTTTTAAAACGTCACTGAATGCAAACGTCCGGGGAGCGGCTTATTGCGTTGGACACACCAGTTCTCGTCTGATCAATAAGTTAAGCAGCGCAACTCCAGCTAGTAATGACATGGGTGGCTGTTTGGAAAACTGATTACTGCTAAGACCCAAAAGTCGTCGCATTAGCGTAGTGTCTGTGCAGTCTCTACATTAGAACCACGCAGTGGACGGGGCTCTAATGACCTTGTAGTTGAAGGGTCCTAAAACGCCAACAAACCAAACGCAAACCTCCATAATGGATCATCTCTGAACAAAAAAGGTCGTCAACAAGTTCAGAAGTAAGTGACACACCGGTAGATACAATAGATTAGATACTGTATTTTACAAGGTTTCGGATAGGTGACATGGTCCTATCACGCTGAACCACGGAGGTAGTCTTTTCCCCTTTACACCCACACAGATGAAAGAGTGAGTTAGGTTTTGCTCATAACCACACGAAATCATAAATGTCGGCCAGCATAAAGTTTCAAAAGTTGACCTCAAGAGACAAATAACTTGCATCATTTAAGATGCCTTTGCATTGTAAATGGATGATTGTTGTGGCATTGGTATCTGCCTCAGAACATTATAGCGAGAGCTTGTGATGCCATTTTACTTCCACGGTACATTAGAGACATTTTAATAACCCTCAATAATTCTGATGAGGGTCCAAAAGACGCCAAACACTTTTATTTTGATAAGTATAGAAGTGCCGCTTACGCTTAAAGGAACCCTCCCTCTACTATTCAACGAGTAGATCAGATGAATTTCTAGGTGAAGGAGTTCATTCCCTGGCGTCGGTGGAGTGACTCAACGAACAGTAGGCCTCCAATTACCCATGTCTTCGAGAGGGACAAAAATGGATACCCGACCCTGCTATAGGCGAGAATTGTTAGTAGTTGCTATCATCATCATCATCATACCCTTATCCTGTCTGTGGTAGGATCGGGTCTGCGAGTTTTGGTCCTCTATTTCCACCTAACACCCATCAGGTTCCTATCCACCCAACCCTATCATATTCCTTCGTACAATCCGTTCCCACGTCTGCTTAGGTCCTCCTCTGTCCCAGGTGCTTCCAGTGACCTGCAGCTAGTGATGGACCTAACCAGCTCCTCCTCGCCTCCATCATCTCCCTCATCCTCATCTTTTGGCGATGTAACCCTCTCTCCAAACTACCCCTAATATAGTCATGCCTAATTCTGTCAGCTCTCGATACCCCACCCATGTTCCACAGCATTCGCATTTCGCACTGCCAAACACTGATCCATACAGCGTAGCAGGACTAACTGGACCTCACGAAGTTTGACAGTGGGGTTCTTTTTACATAATTATCATCATTGGCCCTTTATCCCGTCTATGCGAAGGTCGGATCTTTGAGCTTTGCCCTCGTTCCTTCCCTTCAACTGCCAACCAGGTCCTCACTCACGCTACATAGTGCCATATCCACCACTTGACAGTGCAGACTTCCATGCTTTAAAAGGCTCTCAACTTATTCACATAGCATACTTTTATGGTTGTCAACATTTTACAGTTATAAAAAACTGTTAAATGTAAAGAAATGGATTTTTATGTTATACTGTATGCTAGGGTCGAGAAAGGCAACCAACACAGTTTAAAATAGCAAATAAGGTTGTGAAATGCGCAAAGAAGGGGAGTAGGTTATGGGATGATCAAGGTCATCAGTGCATATGCACGCAGTCATCAGTCTGCGAAATTTTATGTAATTTCTCCTTAATGAAGAATGTTGGGAAAGTCCCGATTTCACAATTGGTAGTTTATAGATTAGTTTTATGGATAATTTGTGACGAAATTTACCACCCAGTTTGGGGCCAATTGAGTTTGTATAAAGTGACCAGACGTCCGATTTAGGCGGGAAAATCCCGCAGTCCGTCGCTTGTCTCGGCGGAGGGAGCGGCGAATTGCGTTGGACACACCAGTTCTCGTTTGATCACCGAAGTTAAGCAGCGCAACCCCAGCTAATACTGACATGAGTGGCTGCTTGGGGAAACTGGGTACTGCTAGTACCCAAAATTCGTCGCAGTAGTGTAGTGTCTGTGCAGTCTCTGCATAAGAACTATGCTGTGGACGGGGCTCTAACGACCTTGTAGTAGAAGGGCCCTAAAACACCAACAAATAAACAGTTGTCCCGGCGGGAAGCCCGTTTGTCCCATTTTGTCGGCAACTTCTCAGAAGTATTCACTCGTCAATGAAATACTGTACGTCTACAGAGCACCTACACAGAATGATCCTTCTACAGTAGGTGGGCAACTGATCATGAGGGTCCATCATCTGCATCCTGTGTTGGATGGGTACACATTCAAGCAATAAGGTACAGTAGGTACGAAGTCACAAGTTTTGTTCTTTCCTCTTCAGGAAAGTATGCCTTACCACCAGGGCCGTAACTAGGGCGTGGCGAAGAAGGCGGCCGCCACGGGCGCAAAGTTTTTAGTCATTATTGGGTTATGGGCAAGCGAAAGTTAGACACTTGCCACAGGCGCTTCATACCCCCGTTACGGCTCTGCTTACCACCCCTACTTGAAGGCGCTCACCAAAAGCACCGTCCCACTTTGCTTTCTGGAAAATCTGGTCACCTTAGTTTGTATCAATTACGAAGTGTAAACGAATTTGCCTGAAAATGCGCCTCATTTCTCTTGAACAGATACTGTATTACGTAACGACCGTGGCGCCAATGATGAAGACTTGAGTTTTTTTTTTAAACTAACACGCGAATGCAGAACATGGTGGAGTCAAAGCTAGACGGGGGAGAGAAAGGCTGAAGTAAATATGGGAGTATGTTTTATATGGTGGTATATGGTGGTGTGTGTGGTCATGTGAACAAGGATATGATGATGATTAATAGAGATAACGTCAGGCACATGAATACGAGGTCGAATCTAATTTCGGAATTCCTCCGAAGGAAGTACCGGTAAGCTTACGATAACGTCCCAAGAAAGGTAGTAGTGGGTTTGTTTGTCTGTTGGTGTTTTAGGGCCCTTCAACTACAAGGTCATTAGAGACCCGTCCACAGAATTGTTCTTTTGCAGAGACTGCACAGACACTACACTAATGCGACGATTTTTGGGTATTAGCAGTACCCAGTTTTCCCAAGCGGCCACCCATGTCAGTACTAGCTGGGGTTGTGCTGCTTAACTTCAGTGATCAGACGAGAACCGGTGTGTACAACGCAATTCGCCGCTCCCTGGTAGTGGTGGTAGGGACTAAGGAAAAGGGCATGGAAGAGAACAATACGGATAGTTCAGGATATGTATCATGTGTTCCATAACCAAGGTAAGGACTCCCGGGAAATACTGGAGACTTTCAAGTGAAGGTTCAGTACCCGGGGGTAGAAGACCTAAGCAGACGTGAGAGCAGGTTTTAAGAAGGGATATGATAGTGTGTGGGGTGGATCATGTCATAGGCGGGATAAGAGCATGATGTCAAGCTGTACTGCCGATGAGACCCATCTCGGAAGCTTAAGTAATAGTGCCCTTGACTCGGGCTAATTCCGTCGGCGAGGGTGGATGCACTTGTATGTACAAATGCAGTGTAAAGGGTTACCACTATCTAATAATTTTGCCACCACTTTTACATCTCCAATCTTGACTTTTTTCAAGATCTTTGTTTTTCCTTACTTCGATTTCCTGAGCCAGTGATTTCAGGTTCGATACTGGATTTAAGTGGGCGAGAGAGAAGCTCCGAGTGCACGTCTCTTCAGATGAGAAGTAAAGCCGTATCACTTGCAAATAGAAGAACCTTCTCACCTATGCAACGAGTAGATCAAACAAACGTCTCAGGTGTACCGGGGGTGTGCCCCCTGTCGTCGGTGGAATGCTAACGAACAGTAGGCCGGCGATAAAAAAAAGCACAGGGTTTGCAGCTTCGGTTGTATTAGAGCAGCGATAGAAAAGGGGTCTGAAGGTTAACAAGAAGAAGGCAGAGTACTTATTTAGTTTTCAAGTTGGGAAGGACAAAGAAATCATGGTGACGTACTCTGTAGACGCGAGGTAGTGAAAAAGGTGCAGGAGCTCAAGCATCTAGGATCAATGTTCCATAGCAATAGAGAAATAAATTCATATCTGACCCATAGGATCAATGCAGCGTTAGGCTGGCTATACTGTGTGCATCAGAGTGTGTTGGGCAGTGCGAAAGAGTCATGCCAATACAATGACTGTTGCTAAAATGCGAATGTTGTAGCACATGGTTGGAGTGTCAAGAGGCGACAGAATTCGGAATGAGTATATTAGGGGTAGCTTAGGGTGGGTTACATTGCGCAAAAGCGCATCGCGGAAAAGATGAGAGAATAGATTAAAGTGTAATGGGTGTGTATGATGAGAAGAGGGGAGGAGCAGATGGTTAGGTCCATCACTGGATGCAGGTGATAAAGAGCGCCCGGTGTAGGAGAAGACCTAAGTAGAGGTGAGAGCAGGTTGTACGAAGTGATATGATAGTGTATGAGGTGGGTGATAGGCGAGAGTGGGGGGCCAGAACCGAAAGACCCGACCTTGCCTCAGGCAGGATAGGGGTATAATGACATTGCAGCTTAGGTCGGTAGCCGGCTGCGGACGATGTCCAAGAGATCGTCCATGTTTCCATCCAGAGCAGCGATTCTCAACCACTGTGCCGCGAGATTCACGAGAGTGTGCCGCGAGGTCGGGTACCCGGGTGTCCCTCTGACTGGACACAAGGGCGATATATTGGGCAGTGTTTTCCCACAGCCGATTGCCAACCAAAGCTGCAACTCCTATTCTATTTATCGTCTTTCTACTGTTCGTTGGGACATTCCATCGAAGACAGGGGGCGAGCTCCTGCACCTGGAAATTTTGGTCCTCTACCCGTTCCATAATAGAGAGGGTTCTTCCACTTGCAGATGCCATCGTACACCACACAGGACCTCGATTTTACTTCTCACCTGAAAGCAGGTGCACTCAGGGCTTCTCTCTCGCCCGAGAAAAGCCAACCCACCTCGGTCCAGTATTAAACCAAAAACTACTGACACAGATACCGAGTGCCTTTGTTTGTTGTTGTATTAGGGCCTTTTAACTACAGAGGTAATTAGAGCCCCGTCCACAGCATAGTTCTTATGCAGAGAGTGCACAGACACTACACTAATGCGACGATTTTCGGGTATTAGCAGTACCCAGTTTTCCCAAGCGGACCCCCATGTCAGTACTAGCTGGGGTTGCACTGCTTAACTTCAGTGATCAGACGAGAACTGGAGTGTCCAACGCAATTCGCCGCTCCCTACCGAGTTCCACCGAGGCAAGTTTTTGCATAGGGTTAGGTTACAACTTATATATTTTCTTTGGCGTTTGTGTGCCCCGAAATGTGTCGTTATTAGTGTGCCGCCAAATTTTGAAATTAGTAAAAGTGTACCGTATCGAAAAAAAGGTTGAGAATCGCTGATCCAGAGGGACAAAGTTGGGTACCTGACCGTATCATAGGCGGGAAAAGGGTTAGTAGTTGCTTTGATTCCTATCCCATGATAGACAGGGGATTTGGTCGTCTCATGGAAATGAGGATTAAAGGTTCTCAGATGCTACGCGCAGGTGACATTGCAACCACAAGCGATATCCCAATTATTTACTTTAAACTCACTTTATTGCATCTACTTAAAGGCACATCTCATCTGGGAGCAGGCCCGGCGCGAGAAGGGCTCAGCACGTTTGGCAGAACCCGTCTTTGCGCGCGGGCCTTATGAAAATGTAAAAACGTGTTTTCCTACAAAAGGCCGCACGAAAGCTCACACAAACACTGTCTGGGAGAGAAAAAAAATACCAATATTAGCCAGGGGCGAACCGACTTACTTTGACTTTTAGAGGTAATGACGACATCAACATTGCCAACGGAGATGAGCGTGCAACTATTGCCGGAAATGCTCAGAACGAGTTTACTAATGTGACGCCATTACAACAAGTGGACTTGTATAGAGTGTTTGTTTGTGCTGTTAGTTTTATTTCATTTTGATTTTGCGTGGTTGATTTATTATTTTTCGTGCTGCTATTCTGATGGACAAACATCGAATAGAAGATGTCGCCCATGTTTAATGATGACTCGTATGATTTTTTATTTAAAATCGTTGTGATTGGAGACTGTGGTGTTGGCAAAACATGCGTTGTTCAACGTTTCAAAGCGGGAACCTACGTGGAGAGACACGGCAACACAATTGGTGTTGATTTCGCGATGAAAGAGGTAGTCGTCAATAATAAAAGAATTAAGGTAAGGCGAAGGAAGGAAAGTAAGAAAGCAGTTCATTTATTGTTTCTTTTAAGTGATTTTTAAAACATGTCAATTTAACTAGGCGAAATTAAAAACCTATGATATGTTTTTGGTAAATATTTGTCCCCGAACGTGATATTTTAAGTCTTGTCAACGAAGTTGAGACTCCATTTAGCTCTGATAAGTGCCCCTGATAATTAAACTATTGAGATTACTACTCATATCGACAAAGATAAAAATTTATGCTCTAAAGTACAATGAAGTGCGAAGAGTAGTTTTTATTTGAAGAAAATGTAAACAGGCTTCATATAACTCCAGAACGATAAAAGTGGTCATTTTATTTTAGTTATTTAATGATGCTGAACGGAACTTGCTTAGGACAGTTATACTGGGCCGTTGAATGTTGGACCAAATAAGCTTCAGATTTTCACCATTATAAAAAAAAATTGGTGTGAACAAATTATTACAAAGGTAGTTTTTATGCTTGCAATCGTCCAGCTGGAAGCTCTCAATACACGCAATGCTTTCTACCGCCTCTACAGTACATTTTCTTGTATTTTCTTATTGCAAAACGTACTGATGAGTCTTTGTCAGAGCCTCACTAAATTCACTTGCAGAAACGTTTAGCAAGGGATAATTGAGGACAAATATTTCCTCTTTATCATTATGAGAATCCTTATCAAGTGAAGCTTGCTGTTGATTCTTCGTAAATGAGATCACTGAAGTTAAGCAGCGCGAGCCCACGTCAATACCAACAAGGGTGGTTGGTAAAGAACGTTGGGTGTTGCAAATTAATCCTCTCCTTTGTCCTTTCATCTTTCTCCTTATCTACCGCAGGCAGTCTCCTAAGGGTTCATCCTGTTATGGGTGCCTGGCTTACTCCCCAACCGACAAAACGAATCCAGTAAACACTATCAACAGACGATTGAGGCTCAGCTCTCACGATCTTATCATCGAAAGTTACATAACCTTGTAACGGGGGCGGATCCAGAGGCAGATCGAGGGGGAGGGGAGAACTTCGAAAAAAGTGCGTCCCAAATATTTTTAAATATTCAAAATCCCTTAGTATAATTCTAGCTAGAAATTACAATAGGTCTTCTACTGCCCCTTAAACAATGTCCTGCCTTCAGTGGTTCAGCCTACTGTAAATTGGACTGCAACTGTTGGACCGGAAGTATAGAAATGGGAGCAGCAATTCAAAAATGCCTCATCAGTTGCAAAGTTGAATCCTGCATCAGATGAAATATGGGCCCCATTGAGGCACTGAGGGGTGGAAGCAATTGCTGCATCATATACTCCCCCCTGGATCCGCCCCTGTCTTGTAAGCAAGCCGGAGGATTGCCCGCGCCTGTTGCTTCCACATTGGCAGCGAAATTCGACGGATTCAAGGATCCTTAAAATCCACCTTGAACCATTGGTTTGTTAACTTGGGATTTATAAGCCAAATCTTGGAGAGGCAAATTCGTAGTTTCCTCATGTTCAATTCCAAACACAAACATAAAATGCTTAGACATTTTAGAAAAGAAAGAAGACTGACAGGAAAGGATTTGCCCTGATTACTTTAAGAACTTATATGGGCATGAGAGTAATTTTTTAATTGATTTGATGGCGTTTTAGGATGATCTGCCAGAAAATTTGAGTCTGCATTCCAAAATTGTTATTGAAACATTGCCTATTCCAGAATTGTTATTTACCATTGTCAGTCTTGACCACTACATTCAAAAGGCAGTGGTGCCCTAAAAATTCGTATCGTATTATTGGTTCGAAAATTGAGAGTTGACTGTATAACACCAACCACAGATAGGTCCATAATAGTACAGTAGTTTATATTTATTATTATTACAAACCAGGGGGTTGGGGAAAGACCAAACAGTAATAACAGGGTATTAAAACCCCCACGGATGCTGTTCGCCTGGAGCGATAAGTTGCAGTGGACACACCAGTTCTCGTCTGATCACTGAAGTTAAGCAAACGCAACCCCAGCTATTACTGACATGGGTGGCTGCTTGGGAAAACTGGGTACCGCTAATACCCAAAAATCGTCGCATTGGTGTAGTGTCTATGCACCCTAAAACACCAACAAGCTGTTCGCTGGGGTGGGAAAGGTAACAACAGGTAATTTTATAGGAGGGGCAAAATCAAAAATGATATTGTACATACCTATACTGTATGTTAGTAGTGTTTTAGATAAAGTTCCATAGCTCACTTGATGTGCTTGATTCTTGAAGTCAAGGTGGGTAGGTTAGTGGCCTAGTAGAGGTTTCTTTGGGGCGAAAGGAGTGGAGTGTAAAACCATATGTCCCCTTAGCTTGTTAAACTTGTTTCCCTTCCGTGGCATTGGTAGGTAGCCATCAGAAGTAACTAACTACACGTGTTTAGTAGCTGTTGTAGTAGTGGGCAACTTTGCAACTTTTTTTCATGTTATGCAGTATTTTCCTTCCCTGTCGTCAGTGCATAAGTGTACGAAACGTGTGGAAAGTAACTGGATTTTGTTTTACAGCTACAGATTTGGGACACAGCTGGACAAGAAAGGTTTCGAACTATCACACAGAGTTATTATCGAAGTGCCCACGGTGTGGTTGTTGTATATGACATCACAAAGAGGTCGTCGTTTACAAGCGTTCAACGTTGGATGGATGAAGTCAGACGTTACACAGCCTCTAATGTATTGGTCATCATGATAGGTAACTGACATCACTCATTAATTAATGCCTCATTTAAGGCCAGAATAACTGACGTGGTTGTTTTTCTAATAAATCCAATCAAGGGAACAAAAGTGACATGGAAGAGTCACGAGAAGTGGAAACTGCGGAAGTGGAAGCAATAGCAGAGGGTTACGAAGAGGTCATTGGTGTATTAGAGACAAGTGCCAAAGAGGATGTCAATGTGACTGAAGCTATGTTAACATTAGCGCGAAAATTAAAAGACCAACATAGCAATTCAAGTTGTGGCCTAGGTGCAGGAGACGATCGTGTAGCCCTTGGTGGTAAGAAGACGGGGAATGAAGGATTTCGGCTTGGTGGAAGTGCTCTTGGAGATGGTAAAAGTGCTTGCTGTTCTTCATTTGGCTGATTTAAAGACTCTTGCCACCATGTCGGTACCCCTTTCTCCCAGTTGTTATGGGTGCTCACTTACCTCTGTCTGTTTCTGATGTCATTGCTTTTGGACAGTGAAATTTAAAATAGCAGCATAATGAAAGAGGTATTTTTAATTTAAAACGTATCAAGCATCCTGAAATGATTCAAATTTCATCGTGCTGAGAAACACGTTTTCTAATATTGTGGGTCTCCAGTGTATTTAGACTGTCTTTCGTGTTGCCAAGCCTACTGTTGATATCCTCATCATTGCGGAGATATTTCTTTTAACGATTTTTACAATATTTAGGTGCCATATTTACAGTTTTTATGAATTCAATATTTAAGAGGCACAGCTACATTCGATAATGGTGGACTCCTTAAGTTCCAACAGTTCATCTACAGACTATTGTCATAACATGACCTTGTAACGGCTTGGAAATAATAAATTCACATTCCATGCCTGGGATCAAAGTTCCAGATAAGAATGTTTTTTTTTGTGGTTTACCTCTAAGGGGTTGAAATTTCTATGATAACGAACTCCTGGAATTGTCACATTTCAATGCACATTTTTTTTCAGTTTAGAAAGAATTACTCTGTTGCATCCTTTGGTGTCTTGCACATCAAACAGGTCCATTAATTTACTTTTTACCCACTACTAATATCTCACACCCTGTGACTCGATCAAACCTTTGCACTGTAAATTCAGTAGTGGAACGGGGAGGGGAAAACGAAGTATAAATTCCGAATTTCTTCTGACCTGTACATGTTTTTTGTAGGAGCGACAGATGCTATGGGTAGCAAGTTTTTTTTTTAATCTGCGGCAGGTGAATTTGGAAACTCCTCTTTGATAGATTCAAAGTTGGGCACCACGAGTTTAATTTTTTGTTGGTTTTTTTGCGGTACATGAGTGGGGTGTCAAGGCCTGATAGAATTAGGAATGATTATATTAGGGGTGTGGTGAACATCGCGGAAAAAATCAGGGAGAGTAGATTGAGGTGGTATGGGCACATAATGCGAAGAGGTCTATTACGGGAATGCAAGTGGTTGGAAGCACCCGAGGCAAGGGGAGGCCAAAGCAGACGTGGGAGCAGGTTGTCGGTAAGGACATGGTAGTGCGTGGGCTGGACGGAGACCTGGTGGAAGATAGGCTAGAGTGGAGAGCTAGAACCCACAGACCCGACTCTGTCACTGTAGGGATAAGGGCATGATGATGATGTTTTAGGGCCCTTCAACTTGAAAGGTCATTGGAGCCCCGTCCGCTGTGTAATTTTAATGAGGAGATGCACAGACACTACGCTGATGTGACGATTTTTGGGTGTTAGTAATACCCAGTTTTCCCAAGCGGCCATCCATGTTAGTACTAGTAGGGGCTGCGTTGCTCTATGTCAGTGATCAGGCGAGAATGGGTGTGTCCAACGCAGTAAGCCTCTCCCCACCACGAGTTGATTTTTTATAAATGAAATAATTTACAAGTTTTGTAGAGTCCCAGCATGTCATCCACAACATTGGTCTATTGCATCATAAGAACTTCGTTTGAACACGCACATTTAAATTTTTGTGGACAGATTTATACCTGATTGTCATGAATTAATGTACAAATAGGATCTGATATTCTTTTTGCATAACTTTCTAATGCCACTATAACTATTTTCAGCACATATCAAAGTAACAGTCGGTGTTTGTTCTGCTGACTGCAACCGACTATTAATCTTACACAAAAGGTCTGATAGAAATCTTCATGTGATTATTAACTGAAAAGCAGGAACATATTTTTAATCAGTTGTGCCCTTTTATGATTATGTACCTTTCTTTCACTACGTAAAATGTTACTTTTTTCAAGGTTTGTGAATCTTTTCAGTGGCCATGATCAAATAAAAGTTTGACGGTATAAAATAACAGTATATGGATACTGATCTGAAGCTGAAGGTATAATTACAGTTCCAGGCCTGGCATGCCTATTGAAATTCCAAGAAACCATATGGACTATCATTAATTAAAACGGTTATCATGGGATGGCTGTTTGAAAATAATTGCTGTCCAACGAATTATTTTCAAGTGTTGTTACCTGCAAAAAAAGGTATTTGGGGTGATCATACATCCAGCTAAGAATTGTCAGAAATCATTTCATCTTGCAATTCCCTTTGTTATCTGAAATGACAAATTTTGAAATAAAGATATGCAAGCTTAAATAAAAATTAAACTGCTAATAATTTTAATAAATGTGAAATTTGATACACTGATGTGAAACACTGTGACTGTCTATTAAATCGAAACTTGCAGAGATGCCTTGAATTGTACAACTCTTGGATGACTAAAAAGTTGGCCATGCGTGAGCCAAGTCATGAAGAATGTTACTGTTGTTTTTATACTGGGAACTGATATTCCAAACACAGTACTTATTTTTTTTTTAATAACTTGAGAGATTTTTGCACATTGTGCTTTTATTAAAGGACGCTGACTGAAAGGGACTATTTGAGAAGATCAACAGTCAGTATTTTGACTCAACTTCCGTTTGCAGCAGATGTTGCTGGGCAAGCATTAGATATTGAGGACATGAGTCAACCCTAGGAAATACGAATATTCGAGAATCTAGCTTGTTTGTTTGTTGGTGCTTTAGGGCCCTTCAACTACAAGGTCATTAGAATCCCGTCCACTGTAGTTCTCATGCAGAGGCTGCACAGACACTTCACTAATGAGACGAATTTTGGATACTAGTGGTACCCAGTTTTCCCAAGCAGCCACTCATGTCAGTACTAGCTGGGGTTGCGTTGCTTAACTTCAGTGATCAGACGAGAACTGGTGTGTCCAACGCAATTTGCCGCTCTTGTTTGTTTGGCAATCCAAAATGCTACGACTTTGGTTCAGTTTTCTACGTCATCATATTTATCACTATGTGCTTGATCAACTTTTTTCCATTGAAATTCTCTACTGGTTGAACACTTCATAAAGCAGCCTAAATTCACAGAAACACCTGACAATTACAGTTCAACACGTTAGACTTCCCCTAAAACAACGTCAGTAATTGAACGTTGTCAAAAGATCTATAACGTAATAAATCACATTTGTAAATTAGCACCATTGCATATACAATATGCAAGACTATAACTTTCATTTTCCCCACCTATTTCACAAAACTAAAAAAAACTTCAAACACTTGTATTTAGTGCATTCAATATAATCAGTATCAATTTTAAGAATAGATATTACTTTTCAGCCATTAGTTCTAGGAACAGATACTGTGAACTTCATTGATTTGATTAATTTCACAGGTTGGGGAGTAAGCCAAGCTGCGATAACAGGCCGAACCCTTAGGAGGTTGCTCGTGGCAGATGAGGAGGTAGGTGTAGAGGACAAAGGAGAGGGGAAATTTGCAGCACCCAACGTTTTTTACCAACCACCCATGCTGGTAGTAACGTGGGCTTGCGCTGCTTAACTTCAGTGATGTCACAAGAACTGGTGTGCCCAACGCAACTTGGCTGCACTGTTGCATTACTTCTAGGAACAGATTTTAGTTTTCTGAATGAGTTTCAGGAACACATTGTGGTTTTTAGAAATAAAGAATCTCAGAAATAAAAACACTTGAAATCTTTCACAAATTAAAAATCCTTGAATTCAATACGGGTAAAACCGCACTTGAGCGGCACAGCACTTCTCGCTGCAGCAAAATATACTTACAATGCATGTGAATGGCTCAATACGCCTAGTTCCGTATCACCACACTTCAACGCCAATCACGTCGCCACTGATGACATCTTGATGACGTTTTGTGCTAGTGCGTTATGAAGGACCGCCAGCGCAATTCCTTAAGTGCAGCGCTTTATTTGGAGTCACCGCACGCCGCCGTCATGTCTTACATTATCCTCCGCCATTTTTCAAGCAGACAGCTCAACCGCCAGCCAATCAGAACGCAGCGTGACGTGCGGGACGCTATGTGAGTTGACCACTGGTCAACTCAACTACCGTCACGCATAGCTGCTCTGCGGCGCCCAGTAAGATATTTGCGCTATAACACACCCTGGTTATAACACTTTTTGGCTTATAACACGCACAAGGGAAAGTCCCAGCCAGCGCTAATGCATAAGTATATAGAAATTGATTGGCTATAACACACTCGGATATTGCATATAACACACAACTGGCTTGGTCCCTACAGCACTTTCAACTTGTGAGAGACCTCGGATATAACAAACTGCTGTAACATGAAACTAGATGGCATACCCCACAGCTTAAGTAAGACTATATGGTGCAAGACTTTTCCTATCTAGGATCAGTTTTCCAGAGCAATGGGGAAATCGACTCTGACGTGGCCCGTAGAGTTAATGCAGGATGGCTGAAGTGGAGACAGGCAAGTGGGGCACATTTTACAGAACTGTCATTAGACCCGCTATGCTATATAGCTCAGAGTGTTGGGCCGTGAGGAAGACCAATGAAAGGCAAATGCAAGCGGCTGATACAAAAGCTACGCTACATATGTGGGGTGTCATGATCGGACAGAATTAGAAACGACTACGTTAGTGGTAGCTTGGGGTGTGGCAGATATTGCAGAAAGGATGAGAGAGAAGCGTTTGAGGTGGTATGGGCATGTGATGAGGAGGGGAGAGGGGGAGCTTATTAGGTCCATTGTTGGACTGCAGGGAGCGGCGAGTTGCGTTGGACACAACAGTTCTCGTCTGATCACTGAAGTTAAGCAACGCAAGCCCAGTTAGTACTGACATGGGTGGTCGCTCGGGAAAGCTGGGTACTGCTAATACCCAATAATCGTCGCATTAGTGTAGTGTCTGTGCAGAATATGCATTAGAACTATACAGTGGACGGGTCTCTAATGACCTTGAAGTTGACGGGACCTTAAACTCCAACAAACAACAACAAGTTGGACTGCAGGTAGTTGGGGGCACCAGAGGTATAGGAAGAACAAAACGGACGTGCGTGCAGGTGGTGCAAAGGGATATGGTGGCATGTGGGGTGGAAGGGGACTTGGTGGGGGCTAGGCGGGAGTGGAGGATTAGAACCCACAGACCGGAACCTGCCTCAGGCGGGAGAAGGTTGAGATGATGATGATAAAAAGATAAAATTCTCAGCAGTGTGGAATCTGGCAAAATTGCAGCTGACTGCAAGTGTGTGCGTCTTGAAGTATAATGATACAAGTCTAGATCGACTTGTCTAGGTTCAATTTATCTTGAAATTAGCATATTTTTGTTCAGTCAACATAGCTTTGGCATCATTTAGAATTGTTTCTGTTATAACACACACTCGGTTATAAGACACAGACATGAGCACTCCCGAAGGTATGTGTTATACCCGAGTTTGACTGTACTTTAAAAATGACTAACGAATTACAATTGTAATCCACGCGAGTAATGTAGTATTAAACACATTTTTCAATGAAAAATAGCGAACTTTCGCAGAGCTGCAGTTGAGGTGCGTTTTGGGAATGGTTTTGAAGTGCAGTGCTGTCTTACCTTAATCCCTAGCTTTCCAAACTTTCAAAACGCTTCAAAAGGAGAAAAAGAGGACTTCAAAATTAAAAAATATGAAACTTACAAAATTAAAAATTTCGAAACTTACAAAATTAAAATATTTTCCAACAGGCAAACATTAAAAATTTTTAAAATTAAAAAATGACAAAACCCAAAATGCCTAAATATTTGCATTCAAATACAGTAAAATCCGTTTAACACTAAAACGCTTAATATGAAATAACGGTTAACACGAAACAACACTGTGGTCCAGACAAAATACTCTGTAATTCCATACATTTTTTTTCTTTTATCACGAAACAGAAATCGCTTAACACGAAATTATTTTCCTTCTCAGCTAACAAAATACTGGATATACAGCATATACTGGAGTTTTCGTTAAACTAAACAAATAAACAATGATTGCCACTGTTGCTAGATTACAGCCTGGGTTTGGGATGGTAGAGGCATGCCATTGACAAACCTTTCAAACTATGGGGAGGGGGGGGGGGGCGGGCCTTTTTATTGACAATTTATGCTCAAAAAGACCCTGAAAACAAAGCACATTTTATCCCAAAAACAATAATTCTTTTAGGCTTTTTTTTAAATGATGCATTTGTAGCCTACATCAATATTTAAATTGAAAATATTGAATCTAATGTGATTCCCACAAGTGTAACTTTTAGTAAACATCATCACACCGTCATCCCACCTGCAGCATGGTCAGATTTGTGGGCCCACTCACCATGCCCTGGACTGGGGCACCCCAGCCAGGCATCTGGAACCCACAGGAATAATGGCCGGGTTGTCTGTGGGGATGATGACCTACCACACTTGTTCCAGCATTGCATTATACAACCAAAATAGAAACTTTGGCAGGTAAATTAATGCTTTGTTGGTTATATTACTAAAAATTACAAGTGTAACTTTTAACAATAAATCCAATTAATAAAATATGACGACATACAAAACAATGATGGGTTTTCTGCATGAATTGCTTAGCATGAAATTCTTTTAACACGAAAAAATATTTTGGTCCCGTCAGTTTCGTGTTAAACAAGTTTCACTGAACAGTAAAACATGGTTATAACGTTTTGTTGAGGACCAAGGGGAACAAACGTTATAACTGCGAAAACGCTATAGCCATGATATGCTTTTTTGTGCTTTTCCATCCATAATACTTACTGGATTGTTTTATGAGATGCAGTGGTAAAACAACGTCATGTGGGGTACATAAATGATTTCTGTATATGTACAGTAATCAAGAATTGATTGCTTCATGGTGGATAGCTGCTTCCAACTCTTGATGTTGAGGTGCACAAATCCTCTTGGTATCTTCGCTGACCTCTACACAAGTACATTGCATTTTATCACAATTGTTGATACCTTTTTTGAGAGTGATATTAGGAATCCCAAATTGTCTTATCACCTCAACTCTAGGTCGCTTGTGTCATTACTACTAAAACCATACATTAGCAAGATTGAGTGGTCTGCTTGTGTACAATGTATGTGGTGCACAACTTTTAAGCCTGGTTCCCTGGCACGCGACACCGACGAGAGTAGCACTCTAGCAGACGACAATCCACATAAACTGATGACGTAGTTACACTACCATCTGTAAAGTAAGAGCGAAATCAACGGTGAAGTGGAGTTGAGAGCTAGTTAACTGCACTTGTCGATGGAATGCGTTGCTCGAATTTGATTGGCTGTTTGAATTTTTAAATAGTTTTCTGTTTACTTTTCATTGGTTTATGTATTTTTTGGTTTTGGCGCCACCAAACGTTCATATTGAAAACTATTAATTGCTTATGCGAATTCGCTCATGCCAGGGAATCAAACCAGGTCAAATTTCTGTTAGCGCCTGTGGTTTACGTCATAATTTTACTGTCTGCTCAAGCGCTATTCTCGTCAGTGTCGCGTGCCAGGGAACTAGGCTTTATGTTGTACATTCTGCCCATATGCAATATTTCTAATCAGGACATGTGCACATATGGCTTGGAAGATTTTCATATCCATGATAGGATATGAAAAACTTGGCTGCCCACCAGGGCTTTGTAAACGTTATAGCCATGAAACCAAACGCTATATCCATGACCCTCAAACATTAAAAAAGCCATGGGCTCTGCCAGGACCAGCCCAAACAGACACTATAGCTGTGAAAACGTTGTAGCCATGAACGTTATAAACGTGTTTTACTGTATTCTATAATTATAAATATTGGAAAATGCAAGATTAAAAATATTCAAAATTTCAGGTTGCCACTGCACAATCATCACCATCATCTCACCCTCCTCCCGCCTGTGGCGGGGTCGGGTCTGCGGGTTCTCATTCTCCACTCCCTCCTATCCCCCACCATGACCCCATCAACCCCGCACGTCTCCATGTCCCTCTGCACCACCTGCTCCCAAGTCCTCTTCGGCCTTCCCCTACCCCTGGCACCCCCAACCACATGCAAACTTATAATGGACCTAATAAGCTCCTCCTCCTCTCTCCTCATTACATGTCCATACCACCTCAACCGCCTCTCCCTCATCTTCTCTGCAACGTCCCCCACCCCCAGGCTACATCTAGCATAATCTTTTCGTACTCTGTCAGCTCGTGACACCCCAGTCATGTAGCACAGCATACGCATCTCAGCCACTTGCATTCTCCTTTCATGGTTCTTCCTAGCTGTCCAACACTCTGAGCCATACAGCATGGCAGGCCTGACGACCGTTCAGTAAACTTTGCCTTTCAACTTTATTGGGACCCAGCGATCACACAGGACTCCACTTCAGCCATCCTGCATTAATCCTATTGGTCACGTCTGAATCTATCTCCCCATTGCTCTGGAAAAATGATCCTAAGTAGCAAAACTGTTGCCCTGCAGGTATACCATCCCCCTCACAACGGATCTCACCCCCTTGCCCCTGGCCTCTAAAATTGAAAGCTAGATACTCTGTCTTATTCACGTTTACTCTGAGACCCCCTCTTTCCATTGCTATCTTAATGTCCTGTAGGCCCTTTTGTGCATCCTCCTAAGACCCCTCAAGCTTTCCCACATCATCAGCAAATACCAGGCACTGAGGGGCCCATTCCCCTATCCCTGTCAGCAGCTCATCCATTACCAGAGTGAATACATATGGGCTAAGTGCTGACCCTTGATGCACACCAACCTGCACGTTGAAGCCTGCAGTGATTCCCCATACTTTCCTCACCCTAGCAATGGCACCCTCATACATATCCTGCACTATCCTGATATGTCCTTCATCGACCCCCTTCTTCCTTAAAACGCTCCATAACACCTGTCTAGGGACACTATCATATGCCTTCTCCAGGTCGATGAATACTGCATGGAGGTCCTTCCTTGCTGCTCTATGCTTCTCTATCATCTGGCATAGGATAAAGATTGGATAAAGTTTGCAACTGCACAAAAAGTTCTAAAATTCAAAAAACTTGAAAAAATATAGTTTTTAAAAACACAAGAAACTCAAGAAATTCAAAATTAATATTTTAAAGGTAAAACCACACTTGAGCAGCACAGCACTGCAACTCAATGCACTGCAACTCACAATGCACTTCAACTAGTTGCTGCACTGTGATACATGGGCAACAATTCCATAGTCATTATGAAGTTTTCTTCATCCATCATGATATTTCTTTTTCAGGGGCAAGATTTTCATGCTGAGTCAGTTTTAGGGACCAGCTTTTCAAGTTTATTCAGTTTTAGGGACCAGACTTTCATGTTTATTCAGTTCCAGGGATCAGATTTTCATGTTTATTCAGTTTCAGGGACCAGATTTTCATGTTTA